>HG992282.1:15000000-16250000 GCA_905220595.1 Spilosoma lubricipeda | reverse complement strand
ATACCTTATTATATCACATACGGAACCAGTTCGTCTTGTTGCTAAGGCAAGTGACGTAGTCATATTGATATGGAAAATATGAGTATTCGTATAAATTTCATTAGTGTGTCCTGTTTTAGAGGTCAATCTACTTTATTTTTTTATTTACGAGATGAGCGGCATACGGCATCCTAATAAAAAGTTGGGAGGAAATTTCCAATTGATGTCATTATAGTCCGAATTTATTGTTTAAATTTTTCCAGGAGCAACAAACTGAAATTGTCACATGGTTTCAATAATTGTTTAAGACATGTCTTCCTATACTAAACTTTCGAAGACTTAAAAGGTTTGATTTAATATCTGAGACTAGTAAGTTTTTAATAATAAAATATTTAAACATCTGAGTGTATCACCAGACAGCTATATAAAGTTCAAATACGAAATCTACTTCACTAATTACGGGGCTTCTTATTCACTTATAACGCAAGAGCCTCTTTTGCAGAAGAAACAGCAGGGGTAATCTGGAGTACGAGAGATTGACCTCACCATGGCAAGTTGATAGGTGTGAAGTAGTACCTAATTCCTAGATACTGTCCTTCTAGTTACTAGACTAGGCGGCTAAACTAGACAGCCATATTTGAAGACACAATTAACCACCTATGAATCGAAATATGAAAATAGGGTCTGTTACCATTACTTTTACAATTACCAACTCTATCACAAATATTGTGATACCTGTACACTAATATCGTCAGCCATATTCTTTAGTAAATTGATCGTGAGAAATTATAATACAAATTAAAGTAAATTTAAGATGTAAGCGATGTTTCATATAGTTGTAGAGAAATTAACACAAATAAATCCAGTTGGGTCCGCTATATTTGTTGGGACTCGTTACTGTGTGTTGCAGTGCAAGTAAAGCCGTATCACCGGTTAACGGACTCTCGACGTACCACTTCGCCAATTGAACGGTGTCGTATCCTTAATAACTTTACCGTAAACAAATCGATAAGTTGCGAATCATATTCAATTAACAAATCGATACTACTCGGTCTAGAATTGGTGTTTATTCTCGAAGCAATATACTGTTATACAACAATCCCGTACGACGAACTTTTATTTAATAATCGAGATGTTTGTAAACATTTTTCTTCGATTCTGTTCACATATTAATTGCAAACGGTCATTTCATGTTGCACGTCACGTTATAAGCGTTTGTGAATAATTTAGAATGATAAACGTGTTTTCTTAAAAGACATAAACTTTATTCATTCTGTTGACGGTTGTGTAGTTTCAAACAAAAAAGTGTAGAAAACGCATGAAAGTAATGCTACTATGTCGCGGAAGATAAATAGTGATTTAGAAAATAACGCTCGTTCATAAAGAAATGTAAATACTAGCAACCATAAAGTTTTTCCTAACGGATTAAAAATATATGTTACGAAATCGATTCATAAAGAACGAATTTCTAAGGTAATACACATAAAAAAATCAACTGAATTTTATTAAAAACCTGCGTCTTTTTAACCGACTTCAAAAAAGGAGGTGGTTATCAATTTGACTGTATTTTTTTTTATGTTTGTTACCTCATAACTTTCGACTGGGTGAACCGATTTTGATGATTATTTTTATTTTGAAGCTGATGCTTCCCGTGTGGTCTCATTTCAATTTGGTCCACATTGAAGTTGGATTTTTGTTTAAATTTTTGTTTATTTTAAAATAGGTAAAAATAATTATATTTGACGCCTTAAGGAAAACTTTTATCTTGGCTCCTTGTTTTTGCCACACCATATGAAAAATAGCTTTATTTACTCATCAATTCTTATGAAAAAAGTATAATTATATTTGTCAACCTACATTGGCATTACACACGTGCCTCTAAAGACTTTTAGACATGATGAGCTAGCTAGAGTTTATTATGGTAGCCATCGTTAAGGGTTTTTCCCCTCATTACTTTTTCACTTATAGTATTTACTAGCTGAACCCCGCAGTGTTACCCGCGGTCATTGTTGTACCGCGAGTAACGCCGCGGGACAAAGTTAGTGTAAAAAAAGTAGCCTAAGTTACTCCCTGGACCTTCAGCTACCTGCCAGTGAAAGTCCCGTCAAAATCCGTCCAGCCGTTCCAGAGATTACCCGGAACAAACAGACAGACAGACAGACAGACAGACGGACAGACAGACAGACAGACAGACAGACAGACAGACAAAAATTTTTTTAACTACATTTTTGGTATATGTCACGTGTGTACATACATATGCATTTAGTAAAAAGCGGTTATTTTAATATTACAAACAGACACTCCAATTTTATTTATTTGTATAGATATATAAATAAAACATGGAAGTTTCATAAAAACGTTTATTTTCTTTCCTTAACCACAACTTTTCCGTCTCTGGGTAAAACGCAAGTAACTTACATAACCTTCAAGGGAAAACCACTCACAGGTTTTAATGGCACATATAACTGAATGTAATTATTTTTCTGCATAATGTTTCTGACTTTCCACTTTCTCAAAACTTCTATTCCATTTATTACTTTGATAGTGTGATATACCCTTAAAAATCTACAATGATTTGACAGGAACTGTCAAATAGAAATTGATTCAAAATATTAAAGCAAATTTTCAGCATCCCCATTTTTCGCACGGCTACCGTTCAATCAGCATAATTATAGTTATAGAGATGAACTATGTCAATAATATAAAATATGTCAATTTTGTACCAATTCTAGGCATTGAACAAAATAGCTAGATAACACAATGAACAATACAAAGTTAGGTATTGTTTACTAACAAAAGTAATGTTTGTAAATATTATGTATGTATTGCATTATTTAATTGACCTCCTTTTTTTATTTGTTAGATTATAATTTGTATATACATTTACTATTTGTATATAAGCTTAATTAGGAAAATAGACATTGCAAAAAATCTCTAAAAGTGTGAGTTACTTTGCAGTCGAGATCTCAAAGATGAGTACATCATATTGAACAAGAACAACTGTCACGGTTTGGTTTTGTATGTGTGAGTTTTTTATACATGTACAAGAAGACTTACACACATTCATTTGGTGCGTAAGGAACATGGTGGAACAATGTGTTTTTTCACGGTGCAGTAATTTGTTGAGGAAGTTTTCTTACTTTGAATCACTTAAGTACTTACTTGTAAATCTTAAACGAATCACGGATCAAAAATAATCAGGACAGATAAATGTGGTTTTTTGCGCCGCTATACACTATATTTCTAGAAGAAATATTCTTATGTTAGATTACTAAGTACTCGGTATCAATTATAAATTAGACTAAACTTGAGGAAATTCAGAACTTCTCAATTGACTTAATCATTTCACGCAGCGTGGTCTCACAATTAAGCTACATTTAAATTTCAGAGCATGTTCATTAAGTGTCCATAAATAAAAAGAATCATGACACCTATCATTATGAAAGTAAAAGTGAAGTAAGCTTATCTGCTATGCTTTCACCTTTTTACTTAAAAGAAAATCATGAAATTTTATGTATGTATTAAAAAAAATGATGTTCCCAATGCAACCTGATTGAGAAAGAGAGAAGTAGCAGTCAAAGCCATTATAAAATATTGTGGAAAGTTATTGAAATAAAATACCTATGCCATAGTAATTTCAAGGAAAAAATGTTGTGAATGATGAATCATCTCCTAGGCATATGTAAGAACGATGAAAAACTTGTATTAATATTCATTTCACTCGTGACCAATCAAGTGCACATGAGTATAGACTGTATGTAGGTTTACCAGGAGTAGAATGATGTCAGCTTTATTCTTAATCACTAAGAAAAATAAGAATATAGGTTTTAATTTTCTTGGCAAAACTTCCATAATATATTTGTATGTTATGGAAGTATTGCCATACCATGCTAGTGATTTTTCTACGTGTGTGCGATTCTCTACAAGAAATATTAAGACTAGCATTATCTGTATAGTACGTATATTAAAAAAAAAAAGAGTTTTAGAGAGTCCTTGTGATAACAGCTGGAAAGCGTAAGTAAACCAGGAGGTTGTTTTATTACTTGACAGAATACCTAGTCAAATTAGTATAATATCATATGTTCCACAAAAAACGACTCAGGGCCCTAGTGATTTAATTTTTTTAATGACTTTTAAACAGTTATATTGCAAATTAATGGGAAGAAATAAGCGTGAAAAATATTGAGCTATACTAAGAGAGATGCATAACCGACCACGTTAATCGATTAATTAATCAATTTTATCGAATAAATCTCTTCGTTTATGTGGTAGATGTATTCGAGATATTACGTTTGAGTGATAAAATCTACTATAATATCCAGAATTGTCTGAAATTAAACCACAAATACCATATGTATTTGTGATTGTCCAATTCGTAGAAAAACGCATGTGCGTTACTATATAACCTAACCTTATTCATAATGTTACAAATTCAATTAATTTTATCGGCACCACACCACAACTTGTGTTAGAGAAACGATGACCGATCGTACTGGTATTTTATTTCGCAGAAGACCTCACTTATTGCGGTCAATTATAATGAACATAGGTTAATATACGACTCAGTTTTCCTTTTTTATATGTGAATGTCCATTCCATGAATAAGTTTATCTAATATTTTCCTCATATGCAAGTAAATAATGAAGACTTCTTGTATCAGGAAGAGATCTTTGGTAAACATACACTCATGTGAAACTCGAACGATGTCAAAGGATTGTGTAAAACACAGAGTCGTATTTGCAAATAAATACATTTAATAATTATCTCTGAGAATTCGAGTTGGAAAACAAAAATGTATTGCAGAGCGACGATTCTGCGAAACGGAAACCGGGAGATAATACGTTGTGTAACTTGTGTAAGCATTTCTTAACTTATTCAATATGAGGAACATGTGTCCATTTAATACTACATAGAGGGTACGTCGATAAAATCATAACAATGTGAGAACAATATAATTGTTGCAATAACTTATATTGGCATCGGTTCTCATTGACACTGGGTCCGTGTAACATGTACCTACTAATAATACAAATAAGAAACATTGAATATAAAACTCTTATATATATAACTCTGATATATATAAACTTAAGGTAGTAGAGCCACTCTGATTTCAGCACAAACTGGCCGGCTCGACCGAGGCGCTACTACCCTCGCACAGAAAATCAAGGTAAAATGACAGCGATCATGCTGTCGTGTTTCGTTGGTGAGTGCGAGACCGGGGGCCCAAAGATACAGAAGCATCACTAGCCCGCCATGGTGTGGATGACCATGCTGCATTGTTGCATTGTCTGCATTCGTACTATGGTGACCACCACTCTTGGATTCTGCTTATGCTTTCCATCAGGCAGAGTGGAGTCATATTGGCAGGGCCAAACATAAAAAAAAAGCTTATATATCCTAGACTAGAAAATCATAAAGAAATATGCTGACTGCAATTTCCGGTAGTTCTTGTGTATATATAGATATTTACTTGGTATCCTCAGAAGCAATGTGGTAGTATTACTTCGATCAGGGATGCATTCAACTATTGATTCAATATAGAAAATGAAAAAATAACTTTTAGAAAGGTCATCATGATGAGATTATAAATTTTTTTCTTTAATCCTTAACAATCCACGTTTAGAAGTCGTCTCGTTTCTCTATTTTTGGATGGAACCGTACGAGAGAAATAACGAAATTCCATCTTGCCTCCTGCTAGTTTTAAACTTGCTTAAAAACATCTAGTGGAGTGACTTATATTATTTGATTGTTATCGGTTGGATTATTCATTAAATCAAAGTAGTTCTAAGATTTTATTCTTAAATATTAATAGTCAATCGCTATCAGATCATATATGGATTACCCTAATCTTGAATTTCTACATTTTTTAGCATAAAAAAACGTGTAAATTAACATTCATATTATCTTTATATGTATATTCAGTTGCCAGTGACTATCAACCTATTATACACTTACTTTAACTATTGAATATCTAACAGATCGGAACGGAATTGCAAAAATAATGTCAAGATAAGAAGTACTCATTGTGATACGCCATTTTTGTATAACGTTACAGAAACGAGACGTTAACCCTAGCTCACAAGCTGACACTAACTGTGTAAAGGTTTAGCGTTCCACGTCCTAACGATGGAATCAGGTGTAACTACTAACAAGTGCATCGCACTCGGCAAGGGTGAATGCACTCAACTGGACTTTTCCTATAACGTTTCGGGGATCCTGGGCCGGATTTAGAGGTTTAGAATACAGTACTAATTGTCAAAATAGTAATACATACTTTTATTTTAGTTTTGTATGGTTGAGATATGAATTCACTATGTTTTCTTTCCTTTGTTTATATTGATGTATTAGCTCTATTGTTTATACGTTTAATTAGCCTTACAATAAGATTTATCTTTTATAACTTTATTGTGTTTGTCACGATGATTCATAAGTTACTACCCTGAAGGCCAAATCAACTTACTTTACGTTTCTTTATAAAAGTCTAGATGGATATATACATTTGTTGATTGCATGATCACGGAGATTATTTTTATTGATGTAAATTAATGCTTCGGAAAATCCAAAACGTAATGTTAGCAAAACAAAAGATTTAAAATGCTTCCTGAATTTTATTTTTTATTGAGATAACATTTGATTTAAGGTAAGATTTACCTTTGAAGGAAGTGGGTCGGTTAAGAACTATTCTACTAGTAACCCAAATACGACGACAATGACGTTGAAACTTAAAATTTTGCTGTACAAACATTCCACATCGATCCGTGATTTTATAAGGATTCTGTTTAAGCCTTTGAAGTTCCGAAACCGTAAAAATGATGTAATATACGTATCTGGCTCTAGCGACGCAATCACTAGTAGTGATAAATATATTACTTACCAGGCAGTCTTAGTAACCTTCACTATATATAAATTATGAAAACAAAGGATAAGCATTCATAAGCAAGTGAAAGTATAGTTCATTTTACTTTAAGAATTAGTATTATTACGATTTCTGTAAGTGTTTTTTTTAACATTGTCATTTTCTTAGAGATGAATAAAATTTAAACTAATTGGTTTAGGAAAAATAAGAATTAGTGTATAACCTATGGTCGCGACCCGGAAGCCATTTGTCTTATATATTTTTAATAAATCTCACGTCAAAATTAAACTCAATGAATTACCAAAACCCATACAGAACCAAACAAGTAATAAAAAGTCAAGTCGAACGGAAATAGACGAAGCACGCACAGTTTAATTACTGCCGCGGCAATTTTCGAAAAGAAATGTAATGTCCCTAAATACGTCACTGTGGTTGTAATCAACCTCAACCTCCAAACATGCAAAGCCATCATTTTTGTTCCACGTGTAACCTTGTTCTTCATATTAATCGATATTATGATGAAAATTAACTTGATATAAATACTTTTGCATACACAGCATTACACCTGGCCTCCTATTACTTAGCGTCTTGGCGGTATAATCCATTGCCAAGTTCTTGTCTTATGCATACATTAGACTTAAACTGCATAGCAACAAGCATACTAAATACGCAATTTATTTTTTAAATTTATTTTTTTCAGCAGGATGTTTAAATAGTGGTTAAATATTATATTCAATATCTAGTGTCCATGTTTTTATGTTTTTATATTTTTACATTAATTTGATATTTATAAAACTATCTTTGTAGTGAAATTTTTCATTCGTTTCCCAACTTCAAGGCGTTTGATAACTTGAAAATTAGCACATGTATCAAGGACTCACGATAACAAAGAAATTAAAAAAATAATAATGAAATAATGGCGCTTTTAATAGTAAACCCAACTAAAAAGTGAAAAATATAATATATAAATATAACACAAAAATAAAAGGATATTAAATCTACTAGTTCATTATAATTCATTTTTTATTCAATCATGTTAAATACTTTTTGACGTTAAGTAATTCGGTTAAAATAAATGTTCCAATTCAAAAACTTTTTTGTTAAAGATTACTAATGTACATGGTTAAATCTATACTAATATTATAAAGAGGAAAGATTTGATTTTTGTTTGTGTGTTTGTAACGATTTATCTCAAAAAGTACTGGACCGATTTGAAAAATTCTTTCACTGTTAGAAAGCTTAATCACCCCCGAGTAACATAGGCTATATTATATTTGCAAAAAAGTTAGGGATTAGTATGAAAACCTCGATAATGTAGGCAAAGGTGTAAAAAAATATCCTAAAACATCCATATATCACGTGTGCTGCGGAAAGTATTGACAAGAGAAAAATGATGTACTACAGTTTTATTGAGGACATCAATATCCACAAAAAAATCCCGGGTACCATATGTCTAACTATTAAAGGTAGTTTACAATAACTACTTTTTGTGTTAAAATTTGTGAGAGCTACGTCGATAGAAACTAGGCCTCATTAATATTACCTTGGTATTAATTTAAGGCTGTTTCATTATCTATAAATTACTTTTTGAATTTTTCAAATCGTACATATCATCAAAAAGTTATGATGAGTATAATACTCATCAAAAATGTAATTTAAGAATCTGTGCTTAAGTGACTGTACCTACGGACAGAAAACTGAGAGAGGTATTAACTAAAGTAATCTACACTGATATTCTGAAGAAAAGATTTGATTTTTGTTTGTTTGTAACGATTTAACTTGAAAAGCACAAGATTGATTTAAAAAAAAAAATTACCATTAGAAAGTTAAGTCATCCCCGAGTAATATTAGTTATATTACATTGTCGAAGTTAGGGGTCCGAATGAAAAATTACCTATGTCTACCTTGCCAAGCCGGCGCCGGCTGCTAGTACAGAATAAATATACAGGCGTTATTATAATAAGAGAATAAGTAGGTTTTTTCTTGGAGTGAAGATCTGCGATGATGCGAGAAGCCGAGAATCGAACCAATTGGCGCACAATTAGAGAAGCCTATGTCCAGCAGTGGACTGCGATAGGCTGATGATGAAAGCATAAAAACAATCGATCTTTGTATGTAGCTTTTTCATGATATTCGAATAAGAGGTATCGATTATTGAATTCGAGGTTATCTTGGCATAGGTTAAGGTAATGTGAGTTGTATTATACTGTCGTTGACGTCGACAATACCATAAATTATTAAAATAAGTACGTCCCGTCCTCACATAGACAGTGTAGAAAACCTTGTTTAAATACCAAGGGAATCCTGAGCATTATCAGAAGTGGAAAACCGAAATACGTAGTGGATTATTACAATACATATATATATATATAAATATGTCAGGCAAATTGGTCCTGTGCACTTCAAAAACTCTACAAAAAGAAGCTGAAATTTTGTCCAATTTTGAAATACAGCTTGAGGATAGTACCGACCCGATCGAGCCGACCCGTTCGTGCTCAAATCATCGTGGCTCTACCCATGTAGTAACAATTCAAACATGTCTTGGTTGGAACTAGCAGAGAAACAGACAACCAATTTTAGCAACAGATTTCTGTTAACGTACCTTGTAAGCCATTCTTCTGACATTATGATCGGAGAGATAGATTTCATGTACCATAAATATACTTAGATCTGAAGCTGCAAAGACGTAAAGACGAATCAAAGAATAACAAAGCGTTAAGGCATTGACCGTTACATTAAAGTTACGCTATAAACTGCGCTATGTATGTATTAAGAAACACAGAGTAAAGTTGCCAAACAATGGCAATTGTTACAAGAATCGACTATTTCAGACACGTGACTTGTAATCCATAAAATATACAATGTTTTGATGATCACGACAGAACCGTTAGGGCCAAATTACACGTGATTTTTTTAAGCACGTTTACGGAACAAAATGTTCTAATATACCACGTACGTGACAAATAGTCTCTACATAAAGTGCTTCTTAATTGCGTCAACGTTAAGAAAATATGACCTATCTTCAAGAGATATGCTGTATTGCGATCGTTCATTACTAAATGTGACTTTTCGTTGAACTATAAATTATAATAATATTATCATTGAAACAGTGTAGAAATATTATAAGATGTTACAAAGCTTAAGTAATGTGTTTGATGTGGTTAAAGGTACCAATTTTTGCCTTCACAGGTTGAGTTTCTCTCTATAAAATCTCTATATAAAACCTCTATTAAAAACAGATCTCTCTCTGAGCATGGAAACTGCAAAGTACATATTCTTAATTTTATAATTATGTAATTATAACAGATACAGCAAAAAACTAAAATCTTGCCAAAAATTCGGCACGTAGTACTTTTGAAAAATCTTTATAATTGACAGGTGTCAATTATGACATATGTCATTTAGTTATTACAATTCTGTCGGATTCGATAGCAACTTATAAACTGGCAACTTAGTCGTCCATTAAGCAATGCCCAAGAATAACTTTCACTGGTAAAGACCAAAGTTATTATGGTCGTTCTACGGAAGTGCGATCCAGTTGTAGAGAAATCAGCTCCATTAACCAGTATATTACATTTATATCACATAAAATGTCTTTCAAGTGTTCTAGATTACTTTCGAGCCTGGTTTGGTTTATAATTTTTAAGGTAGATATATAAGTATTTATTTTTGTAAGTGCTTAAGTGTGAAGTTTATGTTGAAAATGAAAAAGCTAAATCTGTCGAATAATAAAACGTACTATTTGCATAGCAACAACCAATTAACCTACAATCACAGTTACTGTTATATACAGTATATGCAGATTAAACTGAACGATTTTGTTTTGAGAGCAAAACAATCGAATTGACAATGCCAATGTCAACATAATATTTAAATTCTTAAAAACAAATGAAACAAACTTGACAACAATATTTGACATTCAGATGTTTCTTTCGTAACTATAAAAATATTTTCTATTACCATAAAGCACCTAAATTCCTTTTACATTGAACTCACACGAACAAACAATCTTATGGAAATTCAATATTGTTTTACGACAAGCTCGATACACTCCAGAACCGATCAAGCATGAAGTGTGGACGTTAAAAAAAGATTGTGAGAACCAGCCAGCTCTTCTATTTAGGTTCCTGTTGAGTAATAAAATAAAACTAGTGAGGCAGGATTTGTGGCGGAGAATGTGGCCCTTTTTGCTTGAAATAGAATGCGTTCTTTGTTACTCGCAGTCCTGTCATCAACTGCAAGTACCTTATTGTGGCGTAGTCAATCATTTTTATTGTCGTTTCGTCAGTCGTTTTATGACTGTAGCATTGCACGAATAACAAGAGAATATATTATACATTCTTCGGTTCCAAATACATTCATTTCTTACTCTTTTTTTAAATTTAAAATTGAAATTGGTTAGCATGCTATAAGCATGCACGAACATGGAACGTTCTCAAAGTGGTTTGCTTCTATAAAAGAAAATATTCTGCCTGTTCATAGCCAACTGTTTGCTGCATGAAATTTATTTGGCATGGTGTTTTCATAAAACATGTTATGTGTACTTATTTTTCTAATTGAATTGTTTTGTCATATACCCATAAATCTTTTGCCAGACTAAACCGGAGACGTTGTTGATTCACCGAGACGTCCGACTCAGCTTGACTAAGTTCTGCTAATAATAAACTGCTCGACATTTTGGCATCTTACAGTAAACACTAGTCTGGACTTTGCATTTATGTAAGTATATGTATATGTGTATCGGATGCACTGATACAGAGCGTGACTTCTTGTTAGATTTATTTTATATCAAAATTCATATAATAATAATAATACATATAAGTGATGGCCCCTATTAGCAATATATTTTTCTATAAACGTTATTAGAAACTGTTTTCTGTAACCGTGTTTTTTGCTTCTGCATTTAAACACAATTATTTGAAGGTTTTGCTTAATTAAACTTTACATCTTTTCGAATTACCTGTATGTCTTATCTAAAATGTACAGGACTAAAAGAACATTATAATATTCCAACGTATTTTAGAATTGTTATCGTGCATAGCAACAAAGAACTAGAACAGGTTTGTTTTTAATATAAACTTATGAACTATGCCTATTTAGTAATTACTAATTTAAAATCAGTGGTGTTTTTCACTTATGACATTTAATATCACACTCTTTTTTTGCGAGGTTTTCAAAAGATGAGTGCAGAAATTACTCTGTATAGATAAACATAATATAAGTAGTGTGATAATGCTCTTCAGTTGCGTCCTTAGTACAGCAGCTGCGGTAAGGGCGGTGGCCGGGCATTGGCTTCAAACAAAAAACGCAACAACTTTTTCTCACTCCTCGATAGGGTTCCCATGCAGGCTTAAGTAACACTTATAGAAAGAAAACCTTCTTACGACCTCAACACTAAAATACGAATTCTGAAAGTTTACTCAATTATCAGTTCTCTATCTGGTTTTATCACAGAAGAGGACTATTAACTCTTTTGTTCTGTGGGTTTTATTGTTAGGTTGTACGTTGCAGCGTTGTTGACAATTTTACCAAGAATTATGATGAGCTATTAAGATTTAGCTGAGTTTCACAATTTGCCCGTAAATTGTTCAAGCGTATTTAGTTAACCGACTTCCAAAAAGGGGGAGGTTCTCAATTCGACCCATACATATCTATACTAATATATAAAGCTGAAGAGTTTGTTTGTTTGAACGCGCTAATCTCAGGAACTACAGGTCCGATTTGAAAAATTCTTTCAGTGTTAGATGGCCCATTTATCGAGAAAGGCTATAGGCTATATATCATCACGCTTAGACCAATAGGAGCGGAGCACCAATGAAGAATGTTGCGAAAACGGGGGGAAAATATTACGCTACGGGCAAAAGGAGATGTAAACGAAGTTGGGTCAACTAGTATTTATATATTGAAAAATTAATCGCCGAAATATGCCTGTACGCGCATAACTTTCGATCGGGTGTACCAAATTAAATAATTCTTTTTTAATGCGTTCGTAATTATTAGAGTAAGGTTTGTGTACAAAAAAAAAATTGAGGAAACTGGGAAACTCGTGTATCGTGACTAAGATCTGATGATGGCATCCAAAAGAAATCGAGGGGAACCTTCGAAAGTCGTAGGGGCGATTAGTGCATTTGTTTTATTTGAAAGCTGGTGCCTGTACTTTTTGCTGCCAAAATAAATAATTTTCTTTCTTTCTTTCCGTGTGGTCCCATTTTAATTTAGTCGTTCTTGAAGTCGGTTTTTTTTGTTAATATTTTACTTATTTTCCTACCTAGGACCAAATTGTATACTTTGAAATTACAATATTAGTATCGAGGTATTGGTAAATAAACGTTAATTGGTAGTTATCACGTTATGGATCAAGGAAGATATTAATTTTGTGATTTAATTAAAAGTGGAAAGTGTTTTGTTTCCCCATCATGTTATTAATGTAAATAATAAACCTATTGTTTATAGATGCATGCCTACTCAATGCTAAATGTAATAGGTACTGGTAAATATATAACTAACCATATTGAAATAGGAGTTGTATTTGAATACCTACCCAAATCCGGTATGTTTATATAAATTTATTAATGGCTTAAGAGTGCTTTCAGAGTAAGCCAGAATTGTCAATCAGGTACATGATTCGCCAGTATACAAACTAAATAACACAAATAAAAGATAGATAATAGTCAGTATGCATGGATGTATGTCTCAAAAAATCATCATAACGTTTATACTTTTGAGGTCAACAAATTATGCACCTTTGTAATCATTAAGAAAATTGGGATCTGTCTTCTGTCTATTTAATGATGAATTTTATAGAAAATAGTACGTAAAAATAAAGCACTACAGTTTATAACGTTTTGTTGTATAGTTGCAAAGGGACACTAAAACTCCGAATGAATAAATGTAAATCGCTTAACGTCACTGCAGAGATCCAGTCACGCGTTACTAACCATAATTCCATGGTTTGAATGAAGGTTACCAGCATAGGAGTGATAAGTCTTCTTTTATGTATTTTTTAAAGTCGTCTGAACGTGATAGGTTGTGATAATTTTACAGTCATTAAGAGATATAAATACCTTGTCAACTTATAAAAACAATTCTTTAAATTTTATATATGTGTCTGTATATGTGTCTGTATATGTGTATCTAAGCATTTATAGGGACAGATAGCGGAAACCACTTTGTTTTATGCTATGTAACGATAGTGATGATTTGTATATTTTTAGAAGCATTTAGGTATGTCTATCAGGCCTATCAGCTGTCTAGTTACAATAGCAGAGGATCCGTCTAGTTTGAGATCGCATGGCAGACTGATTCCAAAGACTGCCA
The DNA here is from genome assembly GCA_905220595.1 of Spilosoma lubricipeda. NCBI lineage: Eukaryota > Metazoa > Arthropoda > Insecta > Lepidoptera > Erebidae > Spilosoma > Spilosoma lubricipeda. Next base: position 16,235,848 of record HG992282.1, on the reverse strand, counting down.
TGCAAGTTGTGTCGTGTTTTTTCTAGAAACTTTTGAAAAGGGTGAACGTTTTTTCATTAATTGTGAATCATGGTGGAAGAGATTAAACTGGATTTACGAGTACCTGTGCAACTTTAAAAAAAATATAACAGCTGCAGTATTCGTCATACATGTGTTATGAACTACACAAGTCAGGCGCGGTTCCAAGGGGGGGGTCACAGGGGACACGACCCCCCCCAAAATCGTACACATGTAATTTTTTTTACCTGATTTTTTTTCTCCTCAGTTTCCATAATTGTTCAATCGACATAAGAAGTCAAAGGATACGGATTGTTTAACACCTATAAATGAAAACTGTAACAAAATGTGGATAATAATAACAAAACTTTGCCCTCCAAGACTCGTGATTCTGGCTTACTCTACCATAAAGACTCAGATGACACTACTGGTCTGGACCAGAGTTTCTATGAAGAGTGCTAGACAGACACGCTCTTTCCAAGGACTAACACCCAATCTTAGTCCGACGTGTGTGAGGCATTGGAGGGAGAGCTGGATCGAGCCGTATGGAGACTGACTTCCCGCAACACCGCTCCTGGACCTGATGGTATTCCAGGTCAGTGCTGGGAGACAAACTGAGGCAAATTTCCACTCAGTGTTTCGAAAAGAAGCGACATTACTGCTCCTCAAAAAGTAAGGTGCAGATGTTATCTCTCCGTTCCAACTTGTCTGAACGAAACAGGGAAACTCTTTGAAAGAGTTATTTCTGACCGTATCAGCAGGCACCTGTGATCGGGAGGGTCGTGTTGACGGTTAGCCTTGATATTGTTAACGCTTTCGTAACAGAAGGCGGCCCTTAAATATTACGTGGTGCCGCCTCACCTGCTTGCCGTCATAGAGGCCTATCTGCGTGACAAGGCAGTGAAGTTTGTCGATCTGAACGGAGTGGCAAATCGAAGGGTGTGTTGTGGGATATTATTGTATTAGGCCCAATGTTATGGAACCTCGCATACGATGCGGGCCTTTGCAATAGTCTGCCTCTGGCCTCAGTGTCGCCTGCTATATAGACGATACAATAATACAAGGGTAACGCTTCGGGGAGGTGCTTCTGCTCGCCGAGCAAGGTGTGGCTTGTGTTGTGCATAAGACTCGTGAGTTGAGCCTGAAGTTGGTGCCTCCATGGCTTATGTAAGCACCAAGAACCATCCAGCTCACGCCTCCGGGTGGATGACACTGAAGGCTAGGTGAGCCAGAACATAAAGTACCTAGGCCTCATCCTGGACAGGCGGTAGAGCTTCGAAGAGCATTTCGGGCGTCATTTTCGGGATAATCCCCCGAGTACGAGTGGTAGCAGGAGCGCCACATTGTCTGCTACTCGCCCAGGTTTGTGGCAGCCAACGCGCTATCGGAGCCGTTCTGACGAGCTTCGAAGCTTCGATAGAGAGAACTGACTGTGTCACCTACCGACTCACTTAGATGCTCACCGGGCACGGTTGCTTCGGTGAATATCTGAACAGAATCGGATGTGTGATTACGGCACAATGCCACCACTGCGGACAGATCAGTCGAAACCTGCCATCAGCATTGATCCCGGCAATACTGGCAAGTAGTGAGGGATGGGAGGCCGAGGGCACCTTTTGTGGAGACGTTATGCTCTAAAAGGAGTCCGCAGAGCGTGATCGGGAAAGGGCCTATCCCGCTTGGAAGAGGCGACGAAGGGGGCGCGGTAGAAGCCACTACCTCTCAAATCGTCGGTTAAGGGTCGTTGTGGCCACATCAAGGGGAAATCTAGTCACTTCAAACGACCCGAAACCGGTGACATCTCGGTGTGGCCGGGGGATGTCGTCTAAGGCAGGTCGGTGTTCCGACTCTTACTGCGTAGAGCTATGAGAGGTTCAATAGCGACCTGCCATGGGGTTGTATCTAATTACCCTGGGATGTACCTCACTTGAGCTCCTCTTGACAGCCGATTTAGCCCGCCGTGGGGTTTAGAGGATAGACTGATTTGTCCGGAGTCCCACACACACCCTTCGTGTCCCGTCCCCACCTCCCCCCACGGAGCTTAGTCCTCTAAGTATTCATTAAAAGATTGTCCCACACGTCTCAAATATTAAAATATTGTCATATCCATTGAATTACTAATAAAAACAATAAATATCGATTTGTTTCTAATGTGTGCAATAAAATTGAATATTGTGCAATAAAGTCTAATTTACTCAACTTAAATTAATTATTAGTGACCCTCCCCAAAATTCCAGGCTGGAACCGCCCCTGACACAAGTTTAAATGGGTGATTCACCGCCAATGGCTCAGCGATGTTTACTTAGTATGTTCAGTGATCTATTACGTTATCGTTGCATAACATTATGGTCTTAGAGCTTAGTACAAATCGTATATTTTACCGATAAATAAACTGTAATCATACACGTATTTCTAGATTCTCGACAGTAGTTATCCTTATCTATTGATAGAAGACTATACAAATACGATGTTTGTGTATTATTTTGATTTGTATACTTTGAACTGTATCTATACTAGATATTTTAATTGTATTGAAGACAAGACAATAATCATCTCCTCTCCTAATTGCTAACGAGGAGAAACTTGAAGCCGGCAAGAGACTCACGACGCTTATTCTAGATGTAAAATTTATGTTTTACATAAGAGATAGAAAATTAAATAAAGAGTAAGCTAAGATGTGGCCAAAAGCTTGAAAGTATGAAAATAGAAACCATGAGTTATAGTGATTTAAAGAACTAATTATTTCGTAATTTATGAATAATTAAGTAGGATGAATCATATTTCTCAAAATACAGTTACTCCGGTTTAATACGCGAACTTAAAATTAGTCACTACTAAGTTCTCATATTCTATAACATCACGCGAAGGTTAACAAGCCTAAGCCTCTTAATGTTGGCTTTCACCTTTTCAACGAAATAATTTAGAAAGAATTCCAAAAAAAAACCTCTTAACGAATATAAATATGGAGGGTACTAATATTTAGATCGCGTGATTGTAAAACATATTATTAAATTTCCATTTTTCATAATCACCTTTTTCGGTTAATATCGTTCAGAGGTCAGTCTAAATATGGCAATTACAATTAATTAATACTCAATAGTTACTTTTGTTTGTGTAATACACTCAGTAGAAAGTTATGTCGCATTGACTACTAACGAGTCTTTATACTAACGGAAAAAGTAACTTAACGCTTTCGAAATACGATTACTTTTACAATGTTAACGAACCAGTTTGTATTAAGTATTGAAAGTATTGTGACAAATGAATGTGAGTGGGTTGAAAGTTAGTTCAAGTCTTACCTATTATAGTTGTTTTGATTTTGTCATACTATACTTTAAAAGTAGTGGTATAAAGTTCAATTTCAGTTTTCTGTTTATGTTAATTTCTCCAGGGTAACACAGAGTATTAATAGCTTAAAATTAAAGCAAAACATTTAAAGCTCCTCTCACTAAAAATCAGCCAAACAAATAAAACTGAAAAGATTAGGATGACGTACGTATTTGAAACAGATGTTAGTTTGCTTAAAGAATACTAGAAATTCTTCATAAACAATTAAGGAACAAAACGAGAAAGTAGTCGCTTTCCACTCCGTTATACTACAAGCGGAATCATGTTTGGTATCAATTGTATTATAGTTCAAGTATAGTTTTAAGTGTAACATAAATGTAAATATTTGAAAACGTTTTATTAAATCGTATAATTAGAGTATTGTCCTTTATGGTTGTGAAACTTGGACAATAACTAATCAGGATAAAAAAGACTGGCAGCCTTTAAAATGTGTTGCTGGAGAAGAATAGAAACAATCAGCTGGACAGAAAAAATTACCGACGAAAAAGTTCTAGAAAGAGTTAAAGTGAAAAGACTGCTGATATCTACTATAGAAATTAGAAGAGGCAAGATGTATGCCATCTTATGCTTCACGATAACTTTTTAAGGAACATCATAGAAGGAAAACCATAAGGAAAGAGAAGAAGTGGAAGACTGAGACACAGTTATATAGACCAGATTAAGGAAAAAGTGGCGGTTGCGTCATATATGGAGGTCAAGGAAACGGCTCTTGATAGGGAGAGCTGCATAAAGCTGTATCGACAAGAGCGTAGCTCTTAAGCTAATGATGATGATTTGAATTAAACATATTTATAAACAATGATATCGCTTATTAATGAATTTGTTTATTCTCTGAAAATCTAGACTGATATTACAAAGCTGAAGATATTGTTTATTTGGTCGAAATCTCTAATCTCATATGTTACTGGTTAGAAGGCTATATAACATGACCAATGAAACAACATACAGAACATCATCATAACAGCATCAATGAAAGCTTTTACTAAATTGGAAAAAAAAATCCTTTTGAGAAATGTAGAGAGACGAAATTATACAGGTCAGCTAGTGTCTTATATGTTTTCAAAATTTATTTGTTTATTTATTAAATATAATCATTGACGAATGCAAAACACTGCTAGTAGACTGAAATTTATGCAAGGGAAATAACTAAAAATGATCTGTGATAATTCCTTTCGTTCTTAGATCATAACAACCACCTAGTTATGTAATAGTTGCAACAACCAGTTTTACATAACTTGACACCAGACAAGGGAAACTTTAGTTAAGACACGGAACTTACGCAACTCTATTATTTCTTATATTTAGAGGAACCGACACGTGTATATCTCTTAATACAACTTATAATGCAATCTTCTGATAGACTTTTAATTTAAATTACGTCAGATTTTAAAGCTTTGAAAGAGTAATCACTGATCACTTTGGCGAGTCGTGATCAAATGTTTCTTTACTGGTAGTAGGTGTTCACGATTTTTAACTATATAGAAATAATTTTAAAGTCGAATTTAACTAATCACTGTATTCATTTGGTACGTAACTTCCGCCAGCAGTGAGATGCGCAAACGCCGCCGGCAACATGTTCTCATGTAATGAGGTCACAGAGTTTGTTCACAAAACATCTGCAAAGTTTTGAAGAGTTTACTATAAACCACAAAAATGGTAATCAAAATAAAGTTTAATATTGATCGAGTATAAAAACGTAGGATCCTCTTTTACCCGACTATGCTAAATCAAAAGAAGGTGTTAGAGTTTCGGCAGTCTATATGTGTTGTATTTCACCGTAGTGTCTAAACTTTTAATGAATGAGGGGTCAATAGATTGCCATAAAACGGCACGGGTAACATAACCTATATAAATTGTATCAAAACATTTTACGTAGTCGGTTTGTAGTTAGTAGTACATTTTATCTTTGTTACCTTGCAACTCCATCAAAACGCTGAACTGATTTGGAAATTCAATTTTTTTAGTTGAAGGTATGTATTTCTCATTAAAATTTAAAGAATACCACACCTAAGGATTAAGGAATAAGAAACACAATCTATTACAGTTCATCACGATGAAGGTGTATTAAGGTATGTGATTATTTTTTAAAGTTGATCATTGACTTACAAAACCATCAAGATAATGTTACTCACATGAGATATAATAAGATATGAAACAGGTAGAAAAGAGATGAGTAACCTTCTTATAAAAGATAACCGTTTCTAAGTAACATACAAGATACAACACATGTGATTCACCGACCCAATTATCGGCATGGGTTTCGCTACTACAGTACACAAGTGCTGGTTTTTCAGAACTGTGTACCTAGGTGATTAACACCTAAATATTTTCAGTTATATATGTATAATATAGGCATTAGATTACGGTCAATATTTTGACCGATTTTACTTGCGAATTAGACTTGCTCATCTGTAAAAAAACTACGTATGGAACATGTCATGCTAAGAATAGATTATCGCTTTGCGTGGGTGAACAGAATCGGAGTTCTTTGGTGGTTAACGCAAATTTTATTGTCTTACTGTCGTTATTTTCATTGTAATTAGGTATAATAATCCCAGACCAAGGCACATTTAAGACTATTTTGGGTAAATTCTTGGTACAACTCTGTATTTTTTGGCAGCACCGTGATACTCAAGGAACAATCGTTCGATTTTAAAATACCAGTAGGTAACCTTCGTACTTTTGACTGTCGTGTAACTCTGAGGTTGATAGTTCTGATTACAGAGTCAGAAGTCCTAGAATCAATTGTCATCTAGGTTAAATAATTGTGTAATGGCACAAGCATTTTGTATTGTATTTATATGAATTTTAATCAGTAATCTGGTTATAATTTAGGCTCCACTTAGTTTTAGATCACATGTGTGAGAGTCTCATTATTTCGTTAGATTTCAGTCTATTACTATGAGAGAATGAAAGTTATCAGTTACAGTAACATTTATGTATACATACATATGTTCATATATGACTTTAGCGTACTAACTTTATGAACGCAATAACAAGTTTAAATTCAAAACTGATCTTAAAGAGTCTTGGTCATAAAAATTTAACCAAATGAATGTCTTTTCACATTTTAAAAATATAGTTTATTTCTGGGGAACCATCAGGCCTCATTATTATAAAAGACTAATGAAATGATACCTTTAATGCGTTTATAAGAAACGTTACTAAATAAAGTAGGATTGCTGGAACGAAAGTCACGTTGTGTTTACTGATTTACATCTTTGTTATCAGTGCGTGACGAACTTTAAACGAGTAACTAATAAGGCAAATCTGTAGTTGTGCTGTTACTTTATTGTAATGAAATCGTCAACAAAATCAACCTTAACATAGAGTTTGCGTGTATGATGAGCGCAGAAAATCGCTTATACTAATAACAAAGATGGCTAATACTGAACCGATTTCAATGAAATTTGCCACGGAGATTGGAGATGCTTTGATAAAGACAGCCTATGTCAGGATAGGTTACTTTATGCTGCGATAACATGAATGCGGCAGTCACAAGCAAAAGTTGATTGATAATAAACAAAGAAAATACGTCTCAATATGTACACAGTAGTATCCAAATATTGGACAAGTGAGTGAATATTTGTCGAATTACGTTAATACGTACGTATCTAGACTGGGTTGTCAAATGACTTCATGACATCGTCAAATGTTGTTCCGTCTCGTGACGGCAGATGATTGATGAATTTTCTTATGAAAATATGCTGTACTGCAGGAAGTAATGGTGATTTGTTATCTAAGTCATTTAGGTACAAAGTCGTTTACCTAATTACGTGTAAAAAATCTAACACGGTTATGACAATTCGACTTCTTATGTGGAGCGAACATCCTGAAGAAAATTTATTATAATCATCACTTTCCTACCTTATTCTGATCTTTACATGGGGCTGCAATTTATAACGTTTCAAACAGTATAGTATATATTATTATATAGTATAGTAACCTCGGATTTAATATAGTTTCTTGTTATTTATGAACGAACATAATGTGTTTAAATCAATGATATTTAAATACAGCTAATATCCAATGATATTTTTATTCTACTTTTTTGGGTAAATATATGGTATGCTAAAAAAAAATTATACCTCAGGTAATCTATCGCGAAAGACAATTATTTTTCTATGTTTGTACATAGGTAATATATTTTGTTTCTAAGATTTTTATACTAATCGTAAATACATCTTTAACAGAGTAGGAGGGTGCGCCAATACGGTTCTTTAGTTGAATGGATAGAGCTTACCACATACATAAACATAACAAAGACCTTCAATTACAAATATAAAGAAAATGTAAAGTCCCAGATAATGAAATGATGAACCTTCAATTTTTAATATAAAGTAGTGTATATAACCTCGTTTATCTTTTAATAAGTACCTACGTTCTTTATTCATGTCCAGTGTAGGTATTGCGCGTTAAAATAGGGAAATACCTTCTCTTGGCGTAGATAACTATCACTTTATCATTCAGTACATCAGACTCGGGATTTTATTTTTTTATTATTTTCTTTTGTGTTATATCTCAGTCGAATCGAATCAAGATCGATTTGAATCCACCGAATCATAACATCTGAACGATTTAACTATTTGTTTTCTGGTTATATTTTGTCACGTCATTATGTGTTATGTTTTAAAAAATTAAAATTTTAATGTCAGGAAGGGCCAAATGGTAGGCCAGATCGATGTCAAGTTCAAGCGGGTATTGGGGGCAACTGTTGCAATCACGCGAGTTAGTCATGCTATTATGAAAGGCCGCAAACTACTCCCACACAAGCCGTTTTTGCATTCTGTTTCCAATTATCTCGCTTTGGGTTTTTATTTTGACTAGACATAACAGGAAGTCAAAATAGAAATTGTTATTTCAACCAAAGCCAATTTAAAATAAAAAAAATGTAAACTCGCGCACAATACACCCATCTATTTTTAAAAATCGAACCAAATGTTTTTTAATTAGAAATTTTGAGTAAGGATTGTCGACATGAGTTCAATAACGAAATTGTCACGAGTAAACCGCATGATCTAATACTGCCATGTAACCTCCAAATACCAAACGAATGTTGCTGGCATTCAAAAGCATTTTAGAATTGTTACTAGCTCAATAATTTTAGAACGGATAAAATAATAGTTTGTAATGACAGTTCCTGATCTATTGTAATTAAGAAGTAAACTGATTTGTGTTAAAATTTGGTCAAAAAAAAAACAAAAATGTATCTAAATTACAGATTAATTACATAAAATATTATTTTTAGAAATAAAATGAGGGAAAATTTTCTTTTAATAAAAAAATGAGTTTTTTTTTGCGTACTTTATAATATACTCTTACTCAAATATATTATATTCAATTTATGCGGAAGATATGGACATTACATAATAATCTGATACAAAGGTCTAGAGTTTTTTAGAATTGTCACAAACGTCATTCATAATCTGTCAAGTCGTTAGCATGTGTGCAAATCGAGCGTCTAAAGTAACAGCTATTACACAGCTGACACACACACACAATACATTTAACAGTGTTGGCCAAAACAATAGTAGCCAACTATTGGACAGAGTTTTTAACACCTTTACAGCTTTGAGTGCGTTTTTAAAACCTTAAAGTACTTTTTTTACTCTACTATAATTCGGCATCTCAATCTCAACTAAGTAAGTAATAATTATGCAATGCCAGCCATCTGGGTTTTTTTCTATAAAATGTAATTTCGTTCTAGGAGTACACATGCTAACGCGCGTTTTTACATGGAGTTGTTAACGCGCGTTGAGCGATCGTCATCTGAACATGGCCTAATTCAATAGGAATAAGTTAGAATACTTCTTTATCATATTTTCTAACATGAAAATATTAATAAAACGAATTCGAGATCAGGTTTTTCTGAGCAAGCATTGGTAACATTGCTACAATATCAGTTCTGAATTAAAGATTTCGTGTTATTTAAAACTTGTAGTGTTTTACTATTATTTATTCATAAAATCATTAACTCTTCATATTTCTATAAAAACCGAGAAGGTATAACCGCCATTCGCAATCGTAAGTGTGCCAAGGTAAAACCTCTATCGCCTCTGCACTAACCCAGAAGTACAATTACATTAAGGTATAGCTGCAAGAACGGATAGGTAGTTTTGTTTCCTTACCTATTTCACATTTAATAGCATTTCCAAGTTATCCGAATTATAGTGTAAATAATATCTTAGCGTGGGTTTTATAATGAGTCTTATTCTATAAGGCTTTAAGGTCCATCCTAAAGATTATCTTTAAATTAATAGATAAATACAAAACATATCAATACATTTTCTCTGCTTTATCAACATATTTCTTTATCAGTAGCCTTTTACCATTAAAAACATAGTTTAGTTTGTTAATAATAAAAAAAACTACTAATAAAAAAATAAAAAGAAATACATACAGTGGAACATGAACCTCCTCCTTTTTGAAATCGGTTAAAAATCCTGAAATTGAAACGGTACTACTTGCAGTATTTTACGGTTAATATTAATGATACAGCTATCTTAATAACGTTATCTTTTCAAATCGTAATTTAGATAACCGCTACATTTCCATTGCATCAGAAGTTAGAACTTAGGAGGAAAAAATGTTAATGAATATACTTTTTTCCTGTTAGTAGCACTAATAAACAGGAAAATTAGTAGTTTGTAGGGATTTCCTAATTGTATCCTTGTAGTAAAAGTCTTAAGTCAGTTTCAAATTAACGTGTGTTACATGATTCAAATAAATTAATTTGTGCTTTGTTGCCAGATAGTAAAGTCCATTTTTTCTTTTATTTCATTGACTAGACTACACCAGTACTGTAAATATATAATATAATGAACATTGACTTTCGAAACAAGTAAACATTTTCACCGCGGTGACTTATCGAACTAAGAACGTTTGCTGCAACGAGTACAATTTTAAGAAAAATAAAACCGACTTCAAGGTTCGACTCGATTTCTCTTGGATGCCATCATCAGATATTAATGTCCTTATCATGGTACCACCGTTGGGACATCTCCTTTCTATTAAAAAAAGAATCATCAAAATAGGTTCATAAACGACGAAGTTATCCGCAAACCCACATAAAAAAAAGTAAAAAAAAAATATGTCGAATTGAGAAACCTCCTCTTTTTTTGAAGTCGGTTAAAAACAATGAAACTTACACATACTACAGACCCAGATTTCGTGGTTATGGTCAAATGGTAACCCCTACAAAAGACAAGGATATGTTGACGAAAAGTGGCAAACTGATTGCATAGAAGTATTTCCATAATTTTGACAACAACAATAAAATACAGTTGGTTCCTAAATTATCTTATCAACAATTGTTTAATTCAATACAGTATATAGTTTTACAGGTTTACCCGGCCATTATGACACACAGATAATAACTGGATGAATTTATTTAAGCAATCCCCGTTTCAGTAAAGCGAAGATGATTAAACGGTAAATCAGCTGTTCAAATAAAGAATAGAATACGTATATAACCTAATATTTAATACCATTTTAGTATAGCTATTTACTAATATTGAATTATTATAATTATCGTTATATTGGACCAGTGACTCAATCCTAATGAGATTACTTAAAATGCAGTAATATCTTTACAGTCTGATTATCAAACTACACGAATGACTTCACAGTTACTTAAATAAAGTGTTTATGATATTCTTAGGTTAGTATTACTCAACAAAGTACTCATTGAACTGTGAGTAACTGAAAAAATTTAAACTAACATGATCCATTATGCAAGTTTACATTGATGACAATTCACACTATTGTTTGCGTCTGTGTATTTATATGACGAATACCTACATATCCACGATTTGATCTCACACAAATGAAGGCTTTAATCAATTTGTCATCAGCAGCAGTAGCTTTTAATAGTACTCTGATGGGAATAGGCGTCCATACAAAAGAGCCTACAGTACCACGCATGCCCGATGGGTGAGTGAAGGATTTATTACAGTTTTCCTTCTCTTTAGTGCTGTAGTCCTCTCGTCACCTCTTAAGACACCAATAGGATGAATTGGGTTGGTGATTCTTATTATTATTAATTCATAACTACACTATTTAATCTTTTCAACCATCGCGATACGACAAAAACGATAGTTAATTCAACTTTTCCTTATAACTTGGTTGAAGTTTTGGATAAACAAAAGATCATCAATAATATAATAAACACCTCAAGTCGATACGCACAATGAATTAAAGTTTCATATATTAATAAGTACCTTTAAGAAGTACCTTTCGAAGTATATAAATAGATTGATTTCGAACTAAATCAACTTAAATTGTTATCACAAACCACTTGTATGTTATGCTTGTTTTATTATTGGTGTTTATCAGATAATTGTTTTAATATTATTATATAACTGAATCATACTCACATGTTATTGTTTATTAGAAGTATAGGGAAATCCCTATAGGTATGTTTAGTCCGATAACTTGGTGATGAAACAAACAATAGAATACTCTTTTATCAGTAAGGGTTTCTGGCTAAAACTGAGAGCGATTCATATTTTGAGCTACTCTTTTCCTGTTTTAGGTATGATAGCTAGAACAACCTTTGTTTAGGCTTAATCATTCTAATAACGGTAACCTCGACAATAGTCAACAAGCAACAGACGGAAACCTCCGTAGCTGAGAGGACGAATATCTTCATATGTACGTATTTCTATATGGAAATACACTGATTGCCTATTTCACATCACATCAATAGTATTTTAACTGTTCATTGCTGGACATAGGCCCCTCCTTGGAAAGGAGTTTTGGCTTAAAATATCATGCTGGTCAAATGGTTTGGTTTAGGGCTTGTTTCAAGATTTTCTTCTCTCTGCAGTAATTTTGTCATGCGTGATTTGCTCCCTCAGTCGTCTCTTACGACACCGTAGGGTAGTGCTACTCAATAGAATAGGGAGCAAACGAGCAGACGTGATGGTGAGCAATTACCGCCGCCCATGGACACCCTTAACACCAGGAGTGTCACAAGTGCGTTGCCGGCCTTTGGCGACGGAGGGGTAAGGGGAGAGGGAGGTGTTAGGGTATGGGCCTTCGGTATCCTCACGCGCTCGGTAAAACACAGCATAAGCGCTGTTTTACACCGGTTTTCTGTGTTTTCTTAATCCGTGACCACACGCACACTATTGCCTATTTACTCAGATAATATGTCCAGAAAATTAAACCTGTATGATGATGTAAACGTGGAAATAACTAATAAAATTGTTGCTGGCTGAAATAATTATAGGAATTTGTATATAATAAATACCTACGGAGGTATTTGAGTTTTCCTCATTTTAAATGATAATTGTGATGACGATCACGTTCCTTGTTAGGTGGTAGGTATACACATACATCAATGTTATGTATTGTTAATGATGCTGATGTAAAAATAATGAAACACACAAAGTAGTCTCATTATTTTACTAATTACTTCGTAGCTTTTGACGTCACTGCACCCTATATGGCACATTCCATTTTAGTATATTTTTGAAATGACTTCAATAAAGAAGGGGTTCTGAATTCGGATATTTTTGCGTGTTTATTACTTCAGGATTTCTCCATTTATGAACCGATTTGAAAAAAAATTGAAAGAGTAAATTTCCCCTTTATTTACGCCAGTTACTTGAAGAACAAGAACCATTTTAAGTGGGAAAATGAAGAATGAAGAGTTAATTATATAACAATTCATGATAACGGAGTAAGATTAAAGTTTATACTTTTTAACCGAATATGGCAAAGCCTAAAGGAAGCGTCTTAGCAGTTTGTGTGTGTTTAGATGCTAGGGTGGAACATATTCCACCCTAGCATCTAAACTGCTGAACTGATTTTGATGAATGAGGCGTCAATAGATTTATAACAATTACCCTGGTGACATAGTCTATACCTATATCTACATTTTTATCGTACGTAGTCGTTTTTACGTAGTCGGGTTACAGTTTTCTATTTTTTTTTTGGTCCTTTAAAGATTATTAAACTTACTAGAGTCTATTTGAAAGGTGATTTTTTTCTTCTGACGCTACACACAAAATTAGGTAATTGCGTATTTTTTTATGAAAACCTCGTTTAATTTGTAAGTAAACATTAACAAGGTATTATATGAAGGTTTTGAGTTTTTAATATCTTTACAGATTAAATTAAGTTAAACTTTACAAACATTGTATTATATTGAAAATGGCCTATAAACAAAATTATACATACTAGTTTAAGGACAAGGTGAATAACTACTTTCGGTATACTTATTCTAAACAAGGCCCAAACGTGTTTAAAACTTCTACTGTTCAGATTATAAAAAAAAATGTTAGAGCGCCTTTTGTGTCTCAGTATTAACAACTACGACAGAATTTTCTTTTACTATTGTTTTTTTAAAACAATACCATATCGTTTTACGGCTAAAGTATACATATATGATACTTGATATCCACTTTGTTTATACATTGCCCGCGATTTGGAGGTCTTATGTTATGCTGGTTAACCAGTGTGTGATAGCAGACTTTATGAACTTGCGAAAATATTATAAAGAACTCTCAGGTATAACGTTTTTAATTCGCATACCGTTAATGCTGCGTAAACGTGGATTAAAAATCAGGCAACTGACGAGTGTTGCTAGCTGTTGCAATATTTGCTGACTAAGATTACTCATTTTGTGCATACAGTTTTCAAAAACACTAGAAAATAAAATCTATTATTTCATAACCGCTTTCAAATTTATAATACCTACATATTTTTAAATTTGTAAACTGTTAAATCGAGTAACTCGAAGTTATCCGAGATCATCATGTACATGTACATGTGTTTCAATCTAAAAATCTAATCTATATAATAAATCTAAAGAATTTGTTTGTTTGAACGATCTAATCTCAGGAACCGATGTTCCGATTTAAAAAATATTTCAGTTTTTGATAGTACATTCATGACTGCCTCGTTGGTCTCGCGGTTGACGTGTGCGACTCCTGATCGTGAGGTCTCGGGTTCGATTCCCGGGTCGGACCAAATGTTTGTATGATCTACAAATATTTGGTTCGGAGTTTGGGTGTTTTCTATGTATAATATGTATGTATTTACAAAAAAAAAAAGTATTTATGTATTTATATCAGTTGTCTAGTACCCATAACACAAGCTCCGCTTAGCTTGGGACTAGATGGCGTTGTGTGAAGATGGTCCGAAATATTTATATTTATATTATATTTATATTATATTTATCGAGGAAGGCTATAATCATCACGCTAAGACCAACAGGAGCGGAGCACCAATGAAAAATGTTTCAAAAACGGGGGAAAATTATCACGCTACGGGCAATAGGAGACGCAAACGAGGTTGCGTGGGTCAGCTAGTATTAAATATATGTTATCTTTACTGAGGTGTTGAAAATAATGGACACTAAGATTTTTATTGAAGAAAATTAAAAAAATAACACTTTTAATAAAGCTTCATTGTAATAGTACGATCGTATGTGTATATAACGTTTGTTATTAAAATTAAATATGCATATATGTATGTGTGTATGTGCGTGTGATGAATAAAGGCGTGTGCTTCAATGCAAGGTAGATAAGCATATTTATATGAAACGGCATCAGGAAACGAGAACAATGGCTAGTCAGTTATAATGATATCAACTAAGAACTCTTTACCGAGACTGAAGTTCATAATGGAGGACTTTAAAGATTGTATAAAACAATGCGTCAACGTTTATCTTTAGCCTTTTAATTAACTTTATATGTTCATACATTGTAGTTTAAGGCTACTAGAATCTTTAATTGTTGTTTAATTACAATAAAGAATTTCCTACATTTACCTCGGCTGTATATCACAATTTCATTGATTTAAGTCAATATAATAATAAAATATTATTGGTGCTCTAAAGGGGGTGTTTCTCGTTCAGCAGTGGGCGGCAATAGGCTGAACCAGATGCCAGAAATCAGTATTAAACTGTTAAATGTAAATGGTATGACACACTTCGTGTAAGGTCCATATTAAATTATTGATATGGACAGTAAAATTATTTTTTATTAAATTGACAACATTAAGCACTGTGAACCGAATCAATTGAACAATAAGTGCAAAATAACCTACTTTAGTTCTAAAATTCAAAGTTTATGCGATGACCTGACCTGAATGACGACGATAAATCGGCCTTTCCTAATGTCATAGTTGACACTAATAATAATTTATCCAACTTACAACAATAAGTGCAATGGAAAGAAGCAACTATCAAATAATAGCTTGGTATAAAATAATCTACCCTAGTAATAAAATTAAAAGCTTATCAATGCGATGATAATCATCATTTCTGTTCATGCACTTTATGCATGCATTTTAGTTTGCCTTTATTGCCACTCATGGTAATTTAGGTGTTGAAGAGTTCATTTGTTATTTTTACTTACATAATATTAAAATTAAAATGTAAATTAATAATTTTTTTAACACTTGCAACCTTCACAAGATAAAGTAACAATGAGTCGCTTAACCTTTACGTGCGGTTAAGTAAACTTGTTTCACTCCGTGACAGACGTATTAGTCACCTTAAAAAGGTGTTAAAAATTAACAAAAATTAAAAACAAGTTTTTTGTTTTCTGTTAAGAAATAATCACAGTTTTGTATGTCTTTACTTTTCTTTCTTTCTTTCTGCGCTGTCCGTATTTGCTTCGAAGTTATCAAAAGATGATTTCAATTTTCGTGGATTTCACTACTTTACTTTACTAACACTTAAAATAATTGTTCACAAAATAATATTAGATATAATTTTTCAGTCATTAATACACACATCACATCATCATCACCCAATAAACATACGGCACTGATTGACACTTTTATCATATTGATTGTCACTGTTCTACTTCTGAAGATAATCGTATTTTTTTTTTATAAATTACCTGCCAAAGTGACTCTGATGTCAAACAACCTTCCAAGAACAGAAATGAAACTATAAAATAATATTCATAAATATTTTGGCAGTCATACTAACGATTACTGAGACTTGAAGAAAAATACAAATGCTAGCCTTATAACGGGGGTTTTTTTTCATGTATCTTATTTCTTTAAATTAATTTGTTAGTTGTAATATTCTAATTACTTTTTTATATACTAAAGGAAATTAAGAAGGTTAACTATTGACCATCGTCGGCAAGATTCCATCTTCCCTCACCTCATGTTCATTAACGGAAATCACAGGCATAAGAAAAAAGCAATAACTTTAAAATAAAATGTTAAATACAGGTAAAACTAACGTCCAACAGATGTCGTGAAACTGTGCCAACACTTTTACTAACTACTCGTAAATAAACTGATCTATTATGAGATGTTATCGAAGCTTTATCTTCTGACCTTACTCTAACTGAATTCTTGTCTCAATATTACAAAGGTGCGAGTCATGCTATGGAAAACTTCTACTAATAAACTAAATAGGAAAAATTTAGAACGTGACATTTGCTGTTTTCAATTATGTTTACGAGTTAAGATATCTTTACACTAAAAATAAGATAACATGAAAAAAACAAGGTTGATAACTAACCTATTCTTCTTCAGTTAGCAGACTGTTTCCTACTTAAAGCTACTAAATACGAACGTTAGTTTTAGCGTTTGTTGTTTTTTTAAACATACAATGTCTGTCCTGTTATTCTATTAGGGGATCATAGTTGATAAGGGGATCGGTGTGGAAAAAATCCAAATTAATCGTCGAGGGGTTTAAGCAGGAGATTCAAGTGGACAAAAATCTTCCAAATTAATCAAAATAGAATGGAAATACAAAAAGATCTCCTAAGGGATCAATTTGGACGAAATTTCCAGATCGCCCATGCGATCTAAGCAGCGGATCCAAGTGGACGGAGCCGTTTATCCAAACAAATTATATACTAAGTATTTGTTAGTTATTTTTTCTTAATTAGTTTCCTTGAAGTAGTTTTATTTTTGTTACGGAAAAATATTAAACGTTATTGTGTGACAGTTTCGTAACATTTTGCACAACACATGCCAAATGTATATGTATGATTTTTGTTTCTTAAATGCTCTTAATTTTAACTGTCGATTTTATTGATGAAACATTAGTATACGTAACTATTTTTTTATAATAAAGTTTGTATTTATTTAAGTTACTCCTTATATCATCAGTTATCTGCTAGTGAAAGTCTCGTCAAAATCGGTGTAGCCGTTTAAGAGATTAGCCGGAACAAAAGAGCATTTAGTGAAGAGCTGTAAATTTTTAATTGAAAAAAGAGCACAGATAGGAAATATCATTTAATTTACATGTTATCAGGTAAATATTTCCACAAGCCACGAGCTTACCTTGTACTCATCTCGGTAATGATCAGGGTCTCTGCAACATCTTAAACGCTTAATATCTTCGTCTGTCTGTACTGGCATTTTATATTGGCACTTCACATACAGTTTGTATATAAACATTTACAATATGCACTCAAGCGATAAACAACTTCATTCTTCAAACATTTGAGTTTGTTTTGCTTTGACGAATTTATGAATACTTAAATATTTTCAGTTATACGTCTAACGTTAATAATATGCAGTGTCATCGTAAATTTTACTGATATTCATTTTATATTATTAAATAAAATAGGTGCAATAAATTAGAAGCTGTATAAAGATTTTCTTGTAGTATATTTTACGTTCAAAGGAAATGCTTCAGACTTGAGGTATTATTATATCGCGACATGAGCTTGGCTTAAGCGGATAAGTTAGACTCCACATGGCAACAGTGACATAAAATATGTATTTTTAATCGAAATCTACAAAACAACTAAACAGATTTTCATCGGTAAAAATCTGTTTCTGACCCTATTAAATATCTCGGTGACACAGTGGTAGAGTATGCGTGCGGTCTCGAGTTCGATTCCTGGGTCGGACCAAATGTTTGTATGATCTGCAAATATTTGTTTATGAGTCGGGATGTTTTCTATGTGTAATATGTACGTATTTATTAAAAAACTGTTGTATTTATGTAATTACTAGCTGACCCACGCAACCTCGTTTGCGCCTTATATTGCCCGTAGCGTGAAAATTTTCCCCGTTTTTGAAACATTCTTCATTGTTGCTCCGCTCCTATTAGTAGTAGCTTGATGATATATACCCTATAGCCGTCCTCGATAAATGGGCTATCCAACACCGAAAGATTTTTTTAAATCGGATCAGCGGTTCCTGAGATTAGCGTGTTCAAACAAACAAACAAACAAACAAACTCTTCAGCTTTATATATTAGTATAGATATCAGTTGTCTAGTCGCTACTTAATTTGGAACTAAATGGTGTTTTTTTTTACGAAAAGTCCGAAATTTAGTTATTGTATTTTTTATTGTTAATTAATTTATTGAAGTAATAAGGTCTTATTTATAATTAATCAATTCATTGCAAGATCAATTTGGTAATAACTGAGTTTGTTATGCTTAAGTCTTAACATTATCCACACTACCTGTAATATTGCGTAGTATTACTAGGTAGTAATATTTACATATGATACTAGATAATAGCAATTCTTAAAGCCGGTTTGAAATAAAAATCTAGCCTTTATTTACATAATATATGTTAATAAGCTTGAATAAATAGTTTCATTCCATGTTGAATATTCAAAGTTTTTTACACCAGATACTCAATATTGAGAGGGATCTTTTGTTCTCATAATATCAATAAAAACTAAGTTTTAACTGACTTAAAAAATTAGCAGGTTCTAAATTCTACAAAATTTTTATACTTGTTACCTCATACCTTTCGATTGGGGGAACCGATTTTGATGATTCGTTATTTATTTGAAAGCTGATGCTTCTCGTGTGGTCTCATTTCAGTTTGGTTCAGTCAATGATATCTTTATTAATGTAAATATTTAAGTACTAACCTCCTAAAAGCAGATGGTGACCACCACTCTTGAATTCTACTTATGCTTTTCATAAAACAGTCATTTTAGCAGCTCATATAAAAAAATACCATGACGATTTTATTCAAAATACTCTCCTAAATTTAAAATAAAATTTTAATATATTTAAAGTTAACATAAAATATTTAAATTTAAAACGTGACGTATTCTGGGGATTTCAGATTAGAAGATTCCATGTAATGTATTTATTATACAATTAAATCTCCAAGAAATCTTAAGACGAAAATATATAGAGACTCTTCGCTCAATGCGATAGGTAATTATCTTTTGGACTCCACACCATCAAGTCTCGATTCTTATCTTTGGTAGGTCCCTACCTACCGACCCATCTACGAGTCATTTATTTCTATGACCATAAAAGTCCTCTACACCACATAATTACTAAACTTCCCAGATTCAAACTAAAAACATTAGAAAGTTATATTAAAAATCGATTTCTTTTTTAGTAAAATAGGTATTTAATTAATCCTTCAGAATGAATATTAATCACGTTGCCTAATGCTTACGGGTATGACGATTTACAACGTCTGTAGATACGAGTTAATTAGTGTAGTGAAACCCAACCCATACATACTCAGTTTAGCAATCGAGTAAAACATTCGAGTAATAAGTATACCGCACGCGTCTCTCGTGTGATTCGATCTGACACGTGACTGCAACATGCCGACATAGATTAAATAAATAAGCACTTGCATACAGACAGGTCATTTACATCAATTAGTACCTAGATGTTAGTATACATTTTTAGCAACTTAGCTATTTAAAGGAGAAAAAAGGAGGTTAGGTTTTATTTTATTTTAATACTTTAATAAATGAGTTATTAATTAAAAGCACATGTTTTTTATCTTCAAGTTAAGAGACTAGTTATGTCTTTCTAGGTAGTGATTACTAACTAGCAGTAGTCTAGATCCAACGCTAAACAAGTTATGTAATAATAACTTAATAGGTTTAGTCATGAAATTGGCAGTTAAAACGAATCTGAATGGTCGGCTTTTGCAACAAATACAAAGGAATTTGTAATTGTTTGCAATCACAGTGCATTGTTGTAAAACTAGGTCGTTCTGACCCACCCAAACGGATATAAAAGGGTACGTATAATTAAATATCTACGTATTTATATAATGTGGTATTAAAGTATTTAGATGAATAAACTTGATAACGTCTTATCAGCCACATTAAGCAATCAAGGTTAATCAAATATTTAAAAGATTTAAGAATTACATTTTTATTTCAAAAGCAATGTTATTAGACAACCTCATATTTCATCATTCATACCTTCTATCACAACTTTTTTTTGTAAGTATGTGACAACGAAGAACAAACGAATGAAAGTAGAAACCTAGTGAAAGTTCCATGTACTAATCCATCAACATTCTTAAATATAAAAATTTTGTGTCTCGGAACACAAAGCAGATGTGAAACATTAAAAGTGACTTGCGCATGGCGCTTACATATACTATCAATTACCTTGGCGACACGTAAAATGTTTCACAAAAAAAGAACCAAACCTTATAAGCTATGAAATCAAAATATAAATGTTTGTAATATAATTTACGCAAAAAATTATACTCTATGACAAACACTTTGGTGGTCGCGTATACGCACACATGTTAAAACTTTTTATAAGATTGTTACTGACGTATATATGCGTGTGTGCGCGTGTATATTTCAACTGAAACTAAACGTGATTTTTAACTATTGGCTAGGCATAAAAATTGTTTCTAAAACAAGGGAAATTAATTTAACGGAAAGCGTGGGACTCATATTACTTGCGTGATAATAATCGATGCGACTGCCTTGGTAGCACAGTGGTAGCGTATGCGACTGTTGTGCTTCCTCAAGCACGTTCTCGGGTTCGATCCTCGGGTCGGATCAATGTTTTCTATGTATAATATGTATGTATTAAGAAAAAAGTATATATTTGCATATAAATAAAGATGTCTAGTACCCATAACACAAGCTCTGCTTAGCTTGGGACCAGATGGCGTTGTGTGTTAGATGTCCGAAATATTTATTATTATTATTTACTATTAGAGAAAACTAGGTAGTGATGGACACGACCTTATATTCGATTTAAACATTGACAGTAAACTCAATTTTAACAGTCTAACAATATTGTTGCGTACTTCGTTAATGTTATGTTTAACAGAATTTAGGTCCTCATTTCTGTTTTTGTGTTACTGTTTTACATACTACATTACAAACTATCAAACATGTTTTCTTCAATGTTTTGGATTCGGTGTCGGCTCTGATTCTCATCCATCGTCAGAAAATGTAATTCTGTAGTTATTACAGTACGGAAAAACGTTAAATCTCACATTTTCTTTTAGATGGGATAGTTGAACTACTTAATACGCTTGTTCTATTTTTATTCTTAATGTACATATGTTAAGTTTTAGAATCAGGTGAATGAAAATATATGGGTTCATATTTTTTTGATGTACCATGGTGTCAACGTCTGTAATTAATCATTCTCTACTAGCTAGCCCGGCGAACTTCGTATCACAATTTTTCGGCATTATCCTGTTATTTTTCTCTTGTTTCTCTCAACTTGTTTTAGTATCTATGCCCGCCGCAGTAGCGTACAGTTCTCCGGAAATGTACACTACTGCGGCGGTAGGGCCCGCTCTAGATAGTAAAATAAAAGACATTTTTTTTTATCAAATTTGTTGCAGCTAATCTGAAGTTATGCGTGCACATACATTTCGATGATTAATTTTTATTTATATATTGGCTGACTCGGCAAACTTCGTATCGCCATATTTACGTATCTGTCTCAGCTTCCCACAGGCAGCTTACAGTTGCGGACAACAAAAAATACTTTCCTGTTATATTTTAATAATATTTTAACTTAATTTGATTAAAAACTTTGTCCTAATCAAAGAAACACATTAAAAAAAAAATTGGTACAGCTGATCGAAAGTTACGCGCGTACATACATTTCGGTGATTAATTTTTATATATAGAAATATAGATTTATTTTAACTTACTTTACCTAACCTTAGGTACGTTGAGAATTTTCTCTAATCTAAGAATGTTAAGTACTTCCAGGTAGGATGCATTTATCGTTCATCTTGTATCAATCTAGATGACATGCTAAACTGACCACTTGAGTTTTGATTTGATTGATCGAATTGTTGTGATACATAGATTTAGAATAAGAATTTCCGTTGTCCGTCATACGTATTGTAGATAGCAATAGTAATCATGACATTGAAAATTGAATAAGCTGTCATATCACAGTCAGGTTGACATTGAGACAAGCGAAACGATGACGTGTTCGAAATAGAAAGTGTCAAAGTGAACTGGAACTATATCGTACTTTCTAATTCCTAATAATACTTTAAGTATTGCGTGGGATTTTAAAACAACTTTAAATATACATAAAAAAAGAAATTAGTTTTCTTATTAAACTTTGTGAATGCTTCTCGCTCTCCCGGAAATGTGACATTCATGTGGTTAGAAAGGAGATTTAAATTTGTAGGTATATGGCATTTTCCAATCAAAACCGTGTCTAAAGCCCCTCTAAATAGAAGTAAAGACATTTTCAGACTAATCAGTTTGCATAACCGCACAACTGTAGGTAATGGTGAACGTTTCGTTTTTTGAACAGTTTTCAATTAACCCAAGAAATTCTAACGAAACAAAATGAGACTAAATACAAGCATATTATTGAGGATAAAAGAAAATGTAGGTAAAAGATCAACAAAAGAATAGTCAAATGAACAATAATATTCCAATAGGTCAGTCTGACATCTCAATATACTTTCTCAGAGAAACTTCCACTCGAAAAATTGTCACCAATCTTGCAACAGTTTAAGAAATTCAAATTGCAATGTATCCGCATCGCGTTCCATATTTGTATTAAACGGTTTTTTTTTAATTTACTCACCAGTGTTCCCATTTAAATAATAACACGAATAATTATGTTGCCAACGTAAAATTAAGACCGATATTAGCGTTCCATACGATAAGCTGTCAAGGAAAAGTCAGCCATTGTTCCAAATAAGTATCGTCCGCATTTAAATATTAACGGTTAAAATAGTGGTAACACATTGAAAAGTAAGTCGGATTAGAAATTGAGTGGGCGTTGATAACATATACTAGTTACAATTATATTTTCTTGGTATTCGTAATTCAAAGAATCAAAATATAAGTATAGTCACGAGTACCAATAGCTTATATGTACCTTAAGTTAGAAATTGTGAAAAAAGTGAAAACATGTTATACCAACTCATAAACAATATAAAGTTTATTTTATAGTTTTTTAGTTTGAATTTTGAACCTCTTTAATCGGAGTAGAATTTGTGTATTTTTTTAAATATTGTTTTTCACCTTAGATTTGAACCTTTTAAAACAGTAGTTAGTTGGTTTCGGTGTGTTTCTGTTCTTTTATTTATTACTAGCTTTTGCACGCGGCTTCGCTCCCGCAGACTTTCATCACCTGATTTACCCTCTTAGGGGTGGAATTTCCAAAATTCAGCTTCAGCCTTTATTAGTGCTCTCTTACGTTATATAAAGAACCTACATGCAAAATTTCAGGATTCTAAGTTCAGCGGTTTGGGTCTGTGCGTTGATCTCTGGGTATGTCAGTCAGTCACCTTCCTCTTTTATATATATAGATATATGTATATTATGTTCTTAAAGTACGTTCACCTATTACATATTTTTTTATAATAAACTGAAGAAAAAATAATTGTTTTTTTATTTAAAGTGCACTAAACAATACAACAATTATTTATTTGCATTTAATGGTTTTAATGATTGGTTATCCGGTATTAAATATTTTGTTCAAAATTCATAAGCATTATTTAATATGTTACACTATAGATAAGGTATCTTCTACTTACAAAAGGGTTTTAATTAATATTTCTTTGATTAAAACGTAATTTGCGCGATATAATCATGATACCTATCTAAGTCTGTCTAATAAATAGCGCCATAGGATCACAAAAGAAAAGCAAGGTGCAGAAGATGGTTATCCTTGGGTGTCTAGACTCCACCGTCTTTGATGTCCACAAAGGTAGTGCGTTGAGTAGGTTAGATAGGTATCAATGATCTTATCATTTTGTCTTTGATGAACTCCTATCTAAATTAAAATGTGAATTGCGCATGACACAGCCACATGGTCGCCTCGTGATCTTATATATTGCCTTGAGCACGTTGTATGACTTTTTGAACAGATTTGTAACATGTTACGATAAAGATACAATTTTCAAATCAACTTCAATTACATTACAATTTGTAAAAGTACTATAAACCCTTTTTCATTAAGGAGCGAAGTGACCTTGTCGCTTGAGAGTCCAAACGCAATTTATTGATATGCAACTGAAGTCAAGGACTTGTGTTCTTGACCTTCCATGCAATACAATAAATTTGCCTCGCCTTTGTTTGATCCATAGGATCTGAGTTGTAATACGAACTGAGTTGGCAAACTGAAGAAAGATTATAACACAGATTTAAAGAGACAGGCATTCCCTTTAAGGTTACCAGTACCACGATTTGGCCCCGAAGTTGCTCAACAATGCAGCCATACCATCAGCGTGTACCCTCGTGACTGTTCATATGCTTACGAAATTTGAATGTCACTTTCAGTAATGCTATTCATAGAAGATATCTGTCATTGTTTTCGGAGTGTTAGCATTTCACAAGTTATTACTGTACTATGTAGTACTAGTAAAATCGTTTTTAAGCCTCTAATAATCTGAATTCATATTGTTACAAGTCGGTTAGTAAGTTAAATAATCTCCATAATAATAAAATAATATCATAGCAAGGTAGTAGAGCCACGCTGATTTCAGCACGAACGGGCCGGCTCGACCGGGGCGGTAGTACCCTCGCACAGAAAATCAACGTAAAATGACAGCGATCATGTTGTCGTGTTTCGTTGGTGAGTGCGAGACCGGAGGCCCAATGATGCGAAAGCATCACTAGCCCGCCATGGTGTGGGTCACCATGCTGCATTGTTGCATTGTCTGCGTTCGCAGTATGGTGACTATCACTCTTGGATTCTGCTTATGCTTTCCATCAGGCATAGTAGAGTCATTATGGCAGGGCCAAACATAAAAAAAATATATATATCTACCTATTTCTAAATTGTTATAACTTCATAAGTACTTTCGTTTCCAATTGCTAGGTTTTTTACTAGGCTTATTGCTAGGCTATGAATCTAAAACTCGAAGTCGACTTTGAATATTACTAAAACATTTACATCCACCGGGTAGTTTAACCAGCTTTATAATACGAAACTCTGTGACGATTCTTTAAGCGTATCTAATTTCAATAATGTGTCCATTTGTAATAACGTCATAAATATGTATATTCAGGTGTTGCTACCGTCCTTTGTCTTCGGCTAGTACTTGATGACAAGCAAACATTGGCACTAATTCAAACACCTCTTGATGTATTGTCTAAGTATAGTATTTCATTGATATTACACATAGAAACATAGACCAATTCAAATAAAATATTCATTTGTACAAACATTTGATCTTACGGTACTCGAACCCGATGAAGCAATTGAATGTACCACGAAACCATGAAACATATATATGTATAGACAGAATTCAGCCATTTCGATTAAGATTGTGTACTTTATAAAAGAAAACTGGGCCAGAGTACTAAAGTTACTTATGACGTTCTTTAAATAAAGGTACTTCCCGGAATCCTTGAACTTCTCCTATACACTATCATAATACGAAGTCAGCTATTTTGATTGAGCTTGTGTACCTTATAAAAGAAAACTGGGCCTGTGTACTAAAGTTGTTTATGGCGTTCTTTTAATTAAGGTACTTCCCTGAATCCTTGAAGCTCTCCTATACATTATCACGAGCCGTAAGAGTTATCACAATGCAAGGTTAATGCGTTGTACGAAGGAACTTTTGTTTGTAGCCCAAGATAAACATATTTTCCCCCAGAGGGCTTTCACTTTTCTTACGACACATATACAAGTTTAAAACGCATAATCTAATCTAGACAATGTTAGTGTAGAATAAAAGGGACTTCCCCAATGAAAATACATACTTCAGGTATAAACTGAGCTTCCCTTATGCACATTATCCTTTGAGGACGATGACCGACTGGTTTTTAAAAATGTTTATGTCATTTGAGTAATATCAAAAACGAGTAAAAATTTTACTCTCATGGCACTCATTTACGTATTGTAGTATTTTAAGTAAGGTACGTAGGTAAGTGTCTTCGGAAAAGCGATGTGATACCGCAACTTTATGGAAAACGGCGTTAAACAGTTCATTCATGAAAGTTCAGAATCAGTGAAGTCTGAAGTCCACATATCTTCTCCCTAATTCTGGGGAAAGGAAACACTCGTCACACTCAACAAGCGTCAACGCATTTATATCTTTTGAGATGCATGTTGACAAGGGCGTCGGGTGACTCTAATCAGCAATGCATCGATCTACTGTTACCTGTCCTGTTTAAAGGCTTCTAAACGTGTCAAAATGGCAACGCGAAAATATGTTCATGCACGGAATCAACACATGTTCGTGTGTCACTCACATCAGTATATGATAAGCTAACATAATTGTACTATTCTTCCTTATTCTATAACAACATTTTGTTTGTATAAAAGATATGCAGTACCACGCTTCACCGTTTTTTTTTTATTGAATGATAACGTGCTCTGAGCAGTCATACAAATGGATTAAGATAAAACAAGAATCACGAAAACTGATTATGCTTTGGAAAAACACTAAATAAGCATTATAAAGATAACTTTATACCTTTATTGATGTGGTTTTTGGATGAATAATGCTGCTAAGTAGCTAAGCTCACAATAAAAACATTAAAAAACATGAGATCAACGTTACTACTTTATTATTTTGTTATTAGTAACTAAGTGTAAGGAACAACAAACAAGTATTTAAAAGATTGTATCATTTTTATTTTTAAATTCATATCTCTATGAAAATTAGTTAATGTTGATATAAAGTAAATATATATGATAGTTTCATTAGTAGATCGGGAGATAAAGTTTTTATTACGACTTATTCGTGTGCAAAAAAATAGATAGCTAGCTAAATAGATCTAAATCTCATCAAAAATTAGGTCTATATCACGATATACTTAACATTATTGAGATTGTAATAGATGGGATGCAATCGCAACCAAATATTTAATCTTTATCACACTAATATATAAAGGTGAAAGTTTGTGAGTGGGTATGTTTGTTACTTCTTCACGCGCAAACGGCTGGAACTATTTCGATGAAACTGTACAGTAATATAGCTTATAAATCAGAAATATTTAAAAAAATAGCAAATAGTAGCCTATGTGTTACATAGGCTACTATTTGCTATTACGCGGAGCCGCGGGCAACAGCTAGTATATAATAGTGTTGAAATGAAATCTCTTCCGCTGTCGGTTTGGTTAGATCTTTTAAACTACTAAACGGATTTAAATGCAGTTTCCAGCTATACAAAGAGTGATTGAAGAGGAAGATATCTATTATAAGTATATATTCTGAAATTATCTTTTATGTTGTACCTTTACAACACCAACAGCGCAGCTAGTTTTTAATTATAACAAATAACAAGGAAAATAAAAAGTCATTAGTCTTTTGAGAAACGTTAAAACTAGATGGAAATTTACATGTTTACTATTTTTATAATATGATAATTAAGTACCTTGAACGTGTGTATAGAGGACCTTGTAGCCTATTTAAGGAACACATGGATGGAATTTTTTAAATTTAGAATGACATAAAAATAAATGTTGCCAATGCTTAAATTATTTAAATCTTAAATTGATATAAAATTGTGAAGGCATTTGGTACTTAAAATACAAAGTGGAAATTCAATTAATAAGAAAGAAAAACGTTTGAAAACATCATTAAAGAAATCAGATGTAATTTAATGAGGAAATGAAACTACAGGAAATTACGATTTGATATAAAAAGCAATTAATCTTACGATTCACACTTTCTTCAACAGGAAACGATGCGCTAAATATTTATAGACAGTTTTATTGATGTAATATTTTAAATACTTATCTATTAAGACGTTCATTACACTAACAAGTTTAATAACTGCATGATTTACTATCTGGAAGTGAGTACGGATTCAAAATCACACAAAGACGACGAATACAGTTAAAAGATTAAATATGAGGTTGCTATCAGTTATTGATAGTGAAAAAAAAAACCATTTCGGTGACCTTACAGAGTGTTGAGTGGTTACTATGCCTTATCCGCATCCTAAAGAATATCTGCTTAGTACCGGCTTCAAGCAATAATGTATTGACGTCTTTCGCCCGATCTAAAGTCTCGGTTCATTGTCAGTCGATGTCAACCAAGCATTGTAATCGGAATTCTTAATTAACGTTTTTAATAATATTCAACAACAAACTCTTCTATAGGTATGAAGAAAAATCTTCGTATACCTTTTTCATAAATCCCTTATTTTTTATAAATATTCGTTACTACCTGACCCTTCTACAAGAGTCAAAGTATCTCCTTGATACACACAGACAGAGTTACTTTCGCATTTACAATATTTTAGTTGGGATTATCGCATACTTTCTATATACATTTATAAAATTTACGTATATTTATAAAAGTAACGTTCATAAATGTCACTTAGTGTCTTAATTGAGTAAATGATTTTGAATTAGAATTTGAATTATACAAATATATGAATGAACTACTTAAGCGAAACCGAGGGTTATACCAGGAATACCGGATAATACGACGGGTATTCCCCATAAAACCCTTCTATAAACTTGATAACACGATTTAAGGAAAACACATAGTTATGGTATAGGTAATAAGTAATAACATATTTATAATATCCTAATTGTTTTATTGTTTAAAACGTGTTTAGTGCGTTTAACTTTATACGCCGTAAAAACCTTATTCAATCAAAGATCTTACACGGTTATTGAACTTATTTCTTAGAAACACGTGCTTCTTTGTAAAGTTACTGGTTGTAGACCCTACTGTGGCGAATTAGAGACTACAATGTATTTAAAATTTATGTTAAAACATGTACACGTGGATATCGTGGATTCGATTCGAGTAACAGTTACAAATGATTATTGGTCAAATGCTTTGTAAATAGTTAGCGGTTATTGTTGTATCGCGAGTAACGCCGCGGGACAAAGTTAGTCTAAAAAAAGTGGCTTAAGTTACTCCCTGGATCATCAGCTAGCTGCCAGTGAAAGTCCCATCAAAACCGGTCCAGCCGTTCAAGAGATTACCCGGAACAAACAGGCAGACAGACAAAAAAATTTTTAACTACATTTTTGGTATATGTACCGTATATACATACATATGCATTTAGTAAAAAGCGGTTAATTTATTACAAACAGACACTCCTATTTTATTTATTTGTATGTATAGATGTAGTTTTTTTAAATACATTTATGACTAAAATTTATGATGGAAATATCAGACACTATCAATTTACATAAATATTAAACTTAGTTCATCTCATGCATAGTCGCCTGATTCCAGACGAGGACCGCTGTTTGCATATAGATGCTATTTGCCTTATTTTCTTAATTCCCATCTAAAGTCAGTATGTCAATCTATTGCACGATTAGTTTTCGGAATACTCGTGTACGCAAACGTAACGGTTTACGTTATCTACTTCTCGGTATTATATGTTTTTGGCTGCAGTTCTAGACTGCGATTTAGTAATATTTGAATATATTTTTGTATTCTTGTGTGATAAAATGTAGAATGATGCATAACTACGCTGCGTAGAACATTTAAGAACGTAAACAAAGCGAAATTAAATCGAATAATTTAGCATTGTAATCTCCTTTTAGTTATTTATTTATTTTGACTGCCTCGTTGGTCTAGCGGTTGGCGTGATCGACTACTGATTATGAGGTCTCGGGTTCGATTCCCGGGTCGGACCAAATGTTTGTACGATCTACAAATATTTGTTTCGGAGTTTGGGTGTTTTCTATGTATAATATGTATGTATTTACAAAAAAAAGTATATATGTATTTATATCAGTTGTCTAGTACCCATAAAACAAGCTCTGCTTAGCTTGGGACTAGATGGCGTTGTGTGTTAGATGTCCGAAAATATTAATATATTGAAAATATTTAAATTTAAATGAAATGTTAGAGTATACCGTTGATTAAATATGTTATCACACCGTCATGGAATGTTTTGTCAAGCACTGATTGGATGGGTCACCACGCTGCATTGTCTGGATTTTAATCATTTAATCTTCATGGATTTTGATCAGACTGAGTAGTCACAAAAAATAACTTAATATACAATCATCGATGCAGTTTTATATAGATCAAAAACAGTACTGGATCTATTCTGAAAGGTTATTAGTGTCGTACAATGTCATTGTTCTGTTAAATATATACTACATACCACAAAGGACAGTAATAATTGGAAAACAACGCAAAATAACAACGAACGCGAGCAAACAGGAGCGATATTAGGTATTGAACCTTATTCAGAAGAACTACGCACAACATTAATACATATACAAACATACCTACCTACATAATTAATATTTACTTTAATAATACAATTTACCTAATGTACTACCTATTTCATTGTTAAGTACTAAAAAAAAGTAATCTCGATTTTCCAACCCAAAAAATATATTACGTAATATTTATTCCTTTCATTTTCGCTTCAAGATTGTAAGTTTCATTAAAATATTTAAAAATATAAATCTACTGGTTGTTGATGAAAATATGAACAATCCAGATATGGCTAGTTCTCAAATCTAATCACTTTTTCTACTAAAAAAAGTACAATGTGTCAGAAGCTTGCAATGTGCAGTCCAAAATATTTTCATATTAGACAGTCGGTTTATAGAAAAAGTCTGTTTGCTATAAATCTATTAGACTACGATCAACAGAAGCGGATCAGTAACCATTACTGCCAACTAATCTGGGAAAGATCAGGTAAGCAAAGGAAGCTGGAGATGTATATATAATTATAATTTAATGCATTGGCAGCTGAGAATTGCAACAACCTACGGCATTCTCAGAATGAAAATGACTAAACTCACAATGAGAAATGAGTAAGAATGTCTTTTTAAAAACAAAAACGTAGGTACCTATAGGTAATAGTGATCAACATGTGAACAGTGTATTTGCTGTCCCTTTCTTATTTATAATTCCTCTCTTTTCCGCACTGGATTTTTGGATAGGTTTTTAAAGTTATTTTGTAGTATATTCAGTAGTTCCAGGTATTATGAGTCAGGTCATTTATTCACTGTAGATACTATATTTATTTATGTAAATTTACTGTATGAGTAGTACCTACCTATAGTTGTTATTGCAAAACATTACCTATCTTAATTATATTCCGTGTCTGATTTGCATATAATTTTTAAGTCGAGATTTAAATAATGTTCGGTAATTCCCCAGATAGTTACGATTGCAGTAAAACAAAATGTACTGCAACTAGTACAAAAAATCGTTTGTTAAATATTCCTGTCACTGTCCTGTGCTGTCCTTTTATAACCGACCTCAAAAAAAGGAGGAGGTTTCTCAATTCGACCGTACATATATATTTTTCTTCTTTTATTATGTCTGATTTTGATGATTCTTTTTTTAATGGAAAGGAGATAACCCAGAGAAATCTAGTCAATCCTTGAAGACGGTTTTATTTTTGTTAAAATTAAAAAAATATATATATACTTAAACGTTTACTCTCTGATAAATAATTAAATTTTATTGAAAATAATTCTGATGATTTTTTATCCTTAAATCATGGTATTATCACAGTTTGTAGAAAACACGTGAAAGACATTTCGTATTCGCATTGACGCAAGTACCTAATACATTATTAATTTTCATAACATCTGTATTTTGTTCTCTGATGTCCTACAAATCAAACACAACTGTTCTAGTTTCGCATTAGGATTAGATAAACGATATAGATATTATATTTATGTTCACTTCATTGATAGCATCAAACATAATATTCTACTTAGGTATAAAAAGCATAAACATATACTGTATATTATCAGTATTTGTATGCATATCTTCTATAATCTGTGGAACAGCTAGACCGCTTTTGACTGGACTTTCACTAGCAGATAGCCGATGATATAAAGAGTATCTTAGGCTATTTTTTTAGACTAGCTTGGCCCCGCGGCTTTACCCACAGCTGTTGTTGTACCGCGAATAACACCGCAGTAATCAGCTAGTCAGAAATCAAATTACACGACCTGTATTTTACTATGAAAAATTGTATGATTACATAAATAGGTATAAAAAAGCCAGCTAGATATCTCGGGGTTATAAAAACAATTAAAATTAAAAAAAACCTCCCATAAAACGTTAAATCTTATTGCGTGACGTATTATAGATAACCGTGCTATTCTCGAATTAAAATATTAGGTATACCAGCACTCCGCGGCCCCACAGACCGCAACGACCGTTGCTATGAAAAAGTCTCAAGGGCACAAGTCGGGGACCCCTAGATTCTTGACCCCAAAACGTGCGTGACTTTACTAGCATGTTTGTAATTTTTACGCTACATTACTAGAACATTTACCCTCACGTGTTCCCAAAAGAACAGCGCCAAATGGGCTCATAATGGTTCATTATACTATAACACGAACAAACAATGTCGGTGTTTAACATTTAGCCATAACTTTTGACCTAAAAATACCATATTTCTGTACTTACGTAATATATACCTAGACTTATAAAAAGATCGATACATTAGCTAATTAAGCAGCTTTAAAAGAAGCTACAACTATTAGGGTCGCAGTAAGAACAGAGAAGTCTTCGCAAAAGATTTATAGCGGCCTTACAGTTTCATACAAGCCTTAGAGTACAATATCGTGTATGTATCTTGACGGATGTTCACCTATCTACAAACTTGACCGCAATAAACAGAGATAAGAACGCAGAACGTTTAAGACCCATACACACAAACAGTGTTCGTTTATATGGAATAGAAGTCACTAGTGTTTGATTTACAAAGGCTATATGATATAACAGTGAATCACTTTAAATATTTATCTTACATAAACGAATGCATGGGGCCATTGAATCTTATTTGTTTGTTTTGTTCCTCTCTGCGTTTTCCCATCTGAAATCTATTAAAGAAACCGTTAAAAACATTTTGGAATGTTACAATTATATATCACTGACGCAAAACAACTGGAAAAGCTCAGCAAAATGATGAATTAAGAGAATTAATTAATTTGAACCTTATCTTTTTGAACTGAATGACCTAGTGGTATAAACTACATTATTACATCAAATTGCTATACATATATGTAGCACAAATACTGCTGTGAGATGTGATAATATTTTCACACATAATTGTTGCAAGGGATCACAAAAAGAGATAAAGATAAATTTGGTGAATCAATTGTCAAAGTTACTTCTAACGAAGTTCTCACAAATATTTACCTGATCATACCGGCGATTGTGAACTATCCGTACCTAAATCTTACCTTGACAACCTGTAGTTCTAAGAAATCAAAACAGCAGATCCTTTCAAACGAACACGAACGAAAGCAATAAAAATAGTTGTAGGACACGAAGAATTAAAACCATGATCGTTTATGTACGACTATTTGAAGATATTGATTGTTAAAGGTAACTCATTTAAATATAATTATAGATAAACACGAAACTTTAATAAAATTATATTGTGTGAAGTTACGTAATTGTCATAAAGACAGACAAGTATTGAAAAAGGTAACATATTCAGTCGGGAGATCTTTGTTTGTTTTTTCGAAAGACGGTCCCCATTATATTTCATCCACATTTTTTCATATTTTTATCATAATTTCATCAAGACGATGACTTGACTCAAAGACTTCAAATATGAAGACTTAAATAGTTGACATTGGCAGAAATAGCTGATTAGCTGGATGCCATCACATGCAAAGAAGAAAGAAAGAAAGAACAAGTTCAGTCGAGATAAATATTTACAGTATATGTAGCACCGCGGAAAAACAAAAGAAAATATATTTTACACTATTTCTTGTTTAAATCATGTCATTCATTCAATTGTTTACTTACACTGTCTCAAAACTGATGAAAGCAACGAACACAAATCTCACTTTTTTTTTTCAAAAAGGGGAAACAAAGTTTCAATCACTTACTCATATCTTTGTTTACATATATCTAACAGTTGAACAGCATAGTGTTTATTTGGATCTAATATTAAAGAAAACCAGCATTTGAATAGCAGCCAAATGCACATTTGCCAAATGAAATAAAGACCCAGACAGTGCTATATACTCTACTTCATTCACACGAATATACTTACGGCGTATGGAGTACGGGACTAAATGTCTCGGCCATCATATTGTCTGCAACTGAATAACTGTAAAATTGACGACCAATATACGTGGTCACTGTTGTATATTACTGAGACTAGTGTAATTAATGAATCATTTTAAAATGCATTTATTATTTAGCACAGAGATTTGCATGGTACTGAAACATAAGATAATGAAAGCAATAGTACCTACTTGAATAAATCTAATATTATTTATGCCTCACTATTAAATTAAAAGAAATATGTTAGATTTTGTATAATTTTAGTTTAGTTTTATTTCATGTGTGTGTGATTATGTTTACACATGCCTCTCATTATTTTGCTAAAATTTTCCTAATTTTATTTGAGGTTCGTGCAGTTCCGATTTTTTTTTGGTATAGTGGGCACAGGAGCAGTCGCAGCACCTGATGGTAAGCGATTACCCTCGCCCATGAACACCAGAGGAGTCACAAGTGCGTTGCCGACCTTTGGGGGAATAGGAAAGGGACGTGAGGATGGGGTATGGGCCTTCGGTACCCTCACTCACTCGGTGAAACACAACGCAAGCGCTATTTCACAACGGTTTTCTGTGAGGCCTTGGTATCACTCCGGTCAAGCCGGCCCATTCATGCCGAAGCGTGGTAACTTTTTATATTTATAAAACATTTGTCTTGTTACTTCAATGACTAGATTTGGTCCTGTCGTCAACCTCCTTGACAATGTATTCTTTTTCAGATCTGACTGTGGGTTACAGTCAGATCTCACAGGAAGGTAAACTAGGTCAAGGAAAATTGTTAGGTTGAGGGAACTGTTATAAAAACTGAGACTCCACCAGCAGAAATAGGCCGGGGTCGCGTACCTGTCTATTCTGATTCTATGTGCTTTTTATAGTCCATAAAAGATCTAACAAAACAAAAAAAGATCTAGGCTATCACGTCGAAACAGACAACACAAAATCTTACAGAAAGTATCCACTGTGTTTCTTAAATATGTTTATTCTACTTTGATAAAATAAACATACATTTAAATGTTCAAAAATATATTGATCTGTGTACAACATGAATGAACCAAAGTTCATAAATCATGAATCTCTTAATCGTATTTGAATTAATCATTTGAAGTCATAAATTATTTTTATTACGAAACCTTATCATTGTAATAATATTTAATGAACACTTGTAGTTACATCACATTGACGTCATAACGAAATGTTACCCTCAAAAGAAATGGGTCAGCTTTCTGTTTTCGCCTTCCACGTCAAACATCAATTGGTGTTTGCTAGTTGCAGATATAATTTTTCTGGTACTAACATACGTGTCAAAGGATTATCGTTCTTAATCCTTTCCCACGTAGAGTAGGTAATTATTTTCGTGAGAGAATAAGATCCGACTAAAGAGCATCTTTAATGTTTCATTCGCATAATATCTGGTTAGTAATGATAGTATTAGTAATCTAAATATCCGTTTCTTGGATTTGAGAAGAAATAGGTCACCCCAAATGGCTGAAGGTAACATAATCAGACACGATGTTTGCTCCCAATTCAAATTCATGGAAAGTTTGTTTGACTAAGAAAAGGTTGGCTAAAAATATATGGTTTCATGTTATCTCATTACACCCAGCCCACGTCACCAAGTCATGTAATAGTTGTATATTGAAAAAATCTCTAAGGTAGACTCTGAATGAAATTTGTTGTATGCTACCGGTTGTAATTTCACAGGTTGGTTTTAACGATTACTTGATAAAAAAACTACTTTGTATGATACAACTAGCCGACCCACGCAACCTCGTTTGCGTCTTCTATTGTCCGTAGCGTGATAATTTTCCCCCGTTTTTGAAACATTCTTCGTTGTTGCTCCGCTCCTATTAGTAGTAGCGTGATGATATATACCCTATAGCCTTCCTCGATAAATGGACTATCCAACACCGAAAGAATTTTTCAAATCGGACCAGCGGTTCCTGAGATTAGCGTGTTCAAACAAACAAACAAACAAACAAACAAACTCTTCAGCTTTATATATTAGTATAGATAAAGTAATTGTTTCTTAAATACAGCAATATTTTAAGTTTCGTGGGGCGTCGTCTGATTTTTTGGTACCATGACTACATACCTACACGGATTAAATGTTATATTAACCTAGATTACACTTTTTAACCAGAGAGTCAATATAATGACAAGTCGTATCAGCCTGTATTAGCAGATAGGTGTTACAAAGACTGAGTTAAATTTTTTTGCAAAACCAAATATTAAGTCATAAAGATATCGCAATTTAATTACCAGCATCGAACGTTTCTTCCTGTTGGTAATAAAAGTCAGTACCTATTTTAAAAAAGACTTGTTCTCCCATTATTATACACTTAATAGAATCAAAAGAAACAAGTAAGTATTTACACAGCTATATGAAAATACTCGTATAGTTTAGCATACAACGTAACTTGTTACTAGGCGGTTGAGTACCTATTGCCAATTGCGTAAGGCATTGTATTATTAAACAATTTATATTACTATGATTAGCATTGCTCTTGAAATAGCTCATAGCAACAGTGTACTGATAAAAAATTAAGTGAAGCGGCGTGAAGATAAAAATAATTTGTTTATAAAGAGAACTTTTGTAATTGTGACTGTTAATTACAAATTACATCAGAACGTCTGGTAGTACTGTTGACAGCTGTCAATTCCAGCATACCTACCGATTTTGATGAGACTGTGACGCGTCAGATTGTACGTCTCTGACTTTTTTAACACATGCTTTAGCTTGAAAGCAGAACATTATTTAAAAACAATCGCCAATTTTTCTTGAAATATTTTTAAAGATTAGTTAAAAGTATCTAATTTATTTATCCATAATAAGCAATCATGGTAAACTAAGACAAGAAAAGATAGAAATATTGTGTCAATTAGTTCAACCTTCGAATTCAGTTCGCCATAAAGGATGCGGAGGTCCGATGAAGTCTCTTCTTGGAAAACTGATATTGCGGTAATAATCTTGGGAATAATAAAAGCTAGGAAAATTACGGTAAGTTAAGACCAAAGTTTTATAGTACAGAGAGAGTCTAATAGATTAGACTAGACATGTAAAGAAAAGGTGTATTTTTATATTTTATATAGAGCTATATACGTACATATTGCGGAAAATAAAGAAAGTCTTTGTAAGGTAATCACATAAAGTTGTTTTTCAGATCGTATTAGAGATTTAAGACTGAAGATAAAAATGAATTATTACTACTTACGGAAAGACGTCGAGTATAAAGAAACGTTTTATTTAATGCCTGTAAATATATTCATATATATATAAATAAGCAAAAAAGTTAAGATAAACATCGTAACCACAGTGTGGAAATGTACAACAAGATGATTATTGACTAATTGTCATTATCAACTAGATCTTGAAACAACACCAGCAATTAGCTTTTTTTAATGAGGTACACTTAAAACATACTATTCCGAGTTTAGAAGCACTTCAGATTTACTTCTGCAGTAATTAAATAGCAAATCTGGGGCAAAGATATCAAGTTATTTACTAAATAATTAAATAAAACTATGTAATAAACGTAATAATTATTGTTTAGTAGACTAAAAACTGCTCCAAACGCCAACTGAATCAAAAAGAAATCCAGTACTCAATTCTTGGTTTTGTCATCCTCAGACTATCACTAGCAAGCCCACTCTTAGCACTTACTTGAATACACTTAACATTTAACTTAGAGTTCCACTATCATCAGATCAGTTCCAGAGTGGTACTAACCTCTCACAGAAAACCAACGTAAAATGACAGCATTCGTGCCATCTTGTTTCGTTAGTAAGTGCGAGGCCGGAGGCCCAATGATGCAGAAGCATCTCATTAGACCAGTATAGTGTGGGTCACCATGCTGCATTGTTGCATTGTCTGCATTCGCAACGAGTATAGTGATCACTACTCTTGAATTCTGCTCATGCTTTCCATCACGCAGAGTATAGTCAATTTTTGCAGGCTCATTTAAATAAATAATAAACAAAGTTTAATTTTGAGATGATAATAAGAAGGTCAAAATTGACTACCCAGGTTTATTTACGCGGCAATAAACGAAGTTATGATAAAGCAACACTAAATATTTTTAAGCAACTGTCAGTTTGTTTAGTATTCCTGTTAGTTAAACGTTCAAGAGGCAAACTTTAAGACTGAAGTTTTGGTCATCTTATGATAGGGTATATCATGTACTCTACAGGAACGACAAACATGATCTGAAGAAGATAAACTTCGAATAGAAATCGCAACTATAGATGTATCTCACCAAATAAGAATGTCCCTGTACAACAGTAAGACCATTTTATTGTTTCACTCCTAAAACTGATACGTATTAGCACTTATAACGGCTACATTTAACGTACAGTTACTAACACTGTAGACGAAGTAATCTATACATCTATACAAATAAATAAAATTTGAGTGTCTGTTTGTAATATTAAAATAACAGCTTTTTAATCAATGCATATGTATGTACACACGATACATATACCAAAAAAGTAGTTAAAAAATTTGTCTGTCTGTCTGTTTCTTCCGGGTAATCTCTGGAACGGCTGGACCGATTTTGACGGGACTTTCACTGGCAGGTAGCTGATGATCCAGGGAGTAACTTAGGCTACTTTTTTTAGACTAACTTTGTCCCGCGGCGTTACTCGCGGTACAACAATAACCGCGGGTAACACCGCGGGGTTCAGCTGGTATCAAATACATTTGATAACACGCATTAAAAAATCACAGTATTGATGTAGGCTCCACAAAGTACTGTTTTGTTTGTTTTGTTAATGTTTACCTGTTTTATGTTTAATCGTACAAACGAAAGTAGAACAAAGAGCTTCCGTATTGATCGAGATCAGTGTTCTGAGTTTATTCCTTCTTTAAAACCAACAATGGATGTATTTTAATTTTTATGTGTTCTACTTTCTGCTTTCTCACGGCAAGAACAAGATTGATTATTTCCCTGTAGGTTAATAGGTTGCCAAATATTTGTACGGTTTAATTATAGTGCATTGGCTGACGAAGTGATAAGTAAAAATATATACTAATATTGATTGGCGAGTGTGCCATATTATACTTAGGAATGTGATGTGTAAGAATAGAAATGTTAAGGAACGGAAACTGACTTCGACTGCATGGTTGGCCTTGTGGTTTAAGCGGTCACCACGCCGCCGTGTTATGGGTTCAAATACAATGTTTTGATTCTGCATGTATTTTTTTGTCTGTTTTATGTATGTTTATAAAGTCTCCCGTGCGTTACACAGGATTTAGATTCTTAATGAGGGAGTTGCATTTTAAAATAAAAAAAGCGGCCAAATGCGAGTCGGACTCACCCATGAAGGGCTCCGTAGCAGCAAGTAACATAATATAACTTTATTTAATATTTGAGTTAATTGTATACAAAGTAAATTCATGAGGAAAAAAATTTTTTTGACTTTCAGTTCTAAGTATTAACCCAAAATTTTTTGTTTTTTTTATATATTTTTGTGTGAAAATTATAATGTGGTTTACAGAATACATCTACTTACTAAGTTTCAACATTATAGTTCTTATAGTTTCGGAAAAAACTGGCTCTGACATACGGACAGACAGACATGACGAATCCATAAGGGTTCCGTTTTTCTTCATTTGGCTACGGAACCCTAAAAAAGAAACAAAAGATATATATATCTAAAGGCATACACGATTTAGATAAATTAGAACCAGATGAAGGACAAAATGACGATGATGACTACACAATTATTCATCCTAGGGCGGGATTCGAACACACTAAGTTTATTTCAGCATTCAGGATCACTAACTTACCTAACAGCTCTTATTTATTATACCTACTAAGGTGATTAAAAAACAATATAATACCGTACTTGGTCATGGTATAAACACGTGTACACAGTTATCATTAAAAAGTAGTTTCCCTTATTTGCACGCAAACTGTAATTATACCTGCATTATAACCGTGCAAGAAATGTCCACAACTATTTTTTGTACGGAACCATGTTATGTAATTCCAATTAATCATTGTTTTATATTGTCAACTCTAAGAGAAGTTATACATGGTAGCTTATCACACAAGAATACTATCTAACATTCCTTTGAAAACCTTTTTCTGATATACCTTCTTCTTCTAGTATATTATGTCCCTGTATACATTAATTCTATGTAAGACAAACTAGGTATGTGTATATATATATATCGCTAACTAGCTGAACCCCGCGGTGTTACCCGCGGTCATTGTTGTACCGCGAGTAACGCCGCGGGACAAACTTAGTCTAAAAAAAGTAGCATAAGTTACTCCCCGGTTCATCAGCTACCTGCCAGTGAAAGTCCCGTCAAAATCCGTCCAGCCGTTCCAGAGATTACCCGGAACAAACAGACAGACAGACAGACAGACAGACAGACAAAAATTTTTTTAGCTTCATTTTTGGTATATGTATCGTATATACATACATGGGTATTTAGTAAAAAGCGGTTATTTTAATATTACAAACAGACACTCCAATTTTATTTATTTGTATAGATGAAACTTGGCAATGAAAGCCGTACCGTAACACACATTAAAGGTCTTCATACTTGTGGTACTTAATACTTTCTTTCTGAAGATTGGCTCTATAAAAGCTGTGCCTCCTAAAGAAAGTACCCATAAAGGTGAAATGTAACCCGATCCTAAAATCTCGTAATTATCAGTTTCCCTCTGTCATTTCAATCTTACATTTCTCTATTTCTCTGAAGATTCTCAACTCCCATTTTAATAGTACTTAAAATTGATCACTTTTATTTATATTTTAGTATGAGATAAAAAAGCTGTTGAACTTTTTCTCGCAAACATATCTCACGTGACGTTTATTAAAATAAACACTATGTAGGTGTCACAAAATATTTAACACTGTTTTCCCTATTTATCAACATATTTATATTAATGAACAATATTTACTCGATTCCCGTTTAACGCAAATATTTGCATGAATGAATGTCTGGGTGTTTGCATGTACATATAATATGCACTTTTTTACGAAAACAGAATGTATTTCAGTATGAATATAAATATTCTAGAACCGATAGCATAAGCTTTGCTTACTTCCATTGCAAGATAGTATCGATCTATCATCTTTTTGTGTGCATCTTTCAAGCTAACGCACACTGACAGAAATGTGATATGTTTTGTTTATTATGTACGTACACAAGCAGTGCAATAGCTACCTATCGTATTTAAACATTGTTTGATATAAAGTGAAAGTCGAAAACAATCGCATAAAGTTTTAGAGATCCAATATATAGTTTGATTGGCCATGATATGCCACAAAACCTTTCGTAACTATCATGAATATCATAATCAAACATGAGATTAAGGGACTGTTTTAGCGGTCACAGATAAGATCCGCTTATCTGACAGATGTTTTGACACAATTATATGGAAGAAACATTAAATTATCTGTCAGATAAGCTATCCGGATTTTATCAGAAACCGGTGAAGCAGGACCTAAAGGAATAATAGAACAGGGCGATATTTGATATTAGATCATAGAATCTTGTAGCTGTGACTAAATAGTACGTACTAATTAAAATTTTAACAAGCCACATTTTGATACCCGTAATTTATATTACTGCCAATAATATAAAAAACGATTACCTTTAATTCAATAAGTAATTGTAAATTCGTTTATATCCCCTTATTTAACCTAAATCTGAAGTCATTTACCTAATGACTTTTAATGTAGGTTATAAGGTAATGGAAATTTGGATATAATAAACCAACTTATCGGTACCTTCATTTTTTTAAAGAATATGTCGTTAAATTAGGTACGTATGTGTATACAATTTTACTTCAAATATGAAGATAATTGCTAAATCTTTTATGAGACTTTATGCGACAGGGTACAAGACAAACATTTTCGAATAAAACTCTATGAGACTAGCAAATAAGAAATTGTGTTATTGTGTGTTACTAACATTGCTATTTTTTCATATTCTCTCGCACTAAAACCGTAGCTAACAAATTTAGCATTTTATGTTATACGACTGGCGTCAAACCATTTATTAATTATTACTTGATGTTTGTCCAAGAACATTAAATTGTGAAAACACTTACTCCAATGACATTTAGACCGCCTCTGTTCCAACATTAAATATAACTGAACTTAAAACCACGTGTTTTCTATAACTAATATATGGTATCTAATTAAAACCGTCTGAGAGTGATACTTTGGTACATATAGTGGCTTTCTTTTGTAATCTGAGATATAGGGCTGGAACGTAGTGATATTAAGAGCCCAGGTCAGCTTTAAATAGTTTATTGCAGAATATACACCTGTGCTTAGAAAATTGGTTCTGGCCAGACGGCTTGGTATAGCAATAGATGATATTTTTGCTTCACATTTCCCTGAACGAGGTTATGAGAACCTTAATTTTTGGTCCCTTCACTGAAAAATCTGCAAAGCACGTGCCTGTTGAGTGATAGGTGTTCATGACCGGTGGTAGTCAATGATCACCACGTAAACCAACTGTTTGTTTGCCTCCTACACCATAAAAACATAAACCCACTAGAATGATGATTTGAATTTAGGTATGTCTACTAACAAAAGATAATGTAATGCTTTTACTAGTAAAAATCAATCAGTGTTTTCAATTATCGTAATCGTTGTTAGTCTAGACTACAACAAACAACAATCGAACAATTGAAAACACCTTCCCACAAAACAGATTCCAAGTATTTGAGTTACCTAAATGTCAATATGTAATTCTATAATCAAAGAAATCTAATATCTCAGAGACAGTGTAAAATAAAACTATCAACGAATCTTATTACGTGAATTGGATGGTCCGAGAAGTCTGGAGATCGTCCAGATTTTCACACGCCGACAATTTTATAGACAGCAGGTAAGACCTAAAAAGCTCTTGAAACCATTTGATATAAATAATGAGTTTATAACTGATAAAATGAAAAAAACTCTGGACTTCACTATGTATTTTAAAAATAAACTTGGAATATCGCATTAGACAGTCTGGCGGACAGGGAAGACCCACGCATGTAATAAATATACCTAAAACTAATTTATGTTCGTAATACATATTACATTATTATACTTATATCTTCTATAAGCGTTCTTAGAACTACATCTTTATTCATCAGTTAAGTTTTTAACTACGTTTCCTTCTTGTGCTCGAGTTGACATTTATTTGTGTAATGAAATATGCATACATTTTTGTAGCTATGTTCATAGTTTTATTTAAATCATCAAATCAAACAGTGATCAGATTGTTACCTACTCACTTCACTTCGCCGTCCGACCTACTGTCTAGTGTCTACCTCAATCTTTATTCCCTTCTCCATTCAGACTCACGCGCGGCGAGAGGAGAGGGCCACAACCACACTTTCGCGAATGTGTCGTTGATTGTCACGCGTCGCCCCTCGCGTCTTTGACTCGCGCTCAAAAACCGACACGCAGCTACAAAGCGGAGCGACAGCTACGCGAGGAGAGGGAAGATGAGGGGGCACGAGCGCACCGTCCTCATTCTCGTACTCGCGTTGCCTTGTGTAGTAATTCTCACTAATAGGTGGAATGGTAGAACAAACTGATAAAGATTTGTTTGAGAGTTTACCTACGAGATATTGAATCTTTTCGGCTGCGGTGAGTTGAGAATTATCATGAATGAGACTCTTAAAGTTTTGATAAAACGCTTCCAGAGTCTGGCATTAGAGGCGTTGTTACTGACGCTGACTGTCTGACAAAACTTACGTGTTGAGCAGTTATTTTAAGAAAATCAAATATTAGCTTGCCATCTTATCGTTTTGTAAACTGT
Source organism: Spilosoma lubricipeda (assembly GCA_905220595.1). Classification (NCBI taxonomy): domain Eukaryota; kingdom Metazoa; phylum Arthropoda; class Insecta; order Lepidoptera; family Erebidae; genus Spilosoma; species Spilosoma lubricipeda. The sequence goes on along the minus strand of HG992282.1, from coordinate 16,191,618 downwards.
TCCCTGATAGTGTATCCATTTATAGAGGCCATATCAATGCCATTCACCAGAATATTAATAAAAATTACATAAATCATCAACTCCACATATTTACGGAAGTTTCTCGAAGGAAGTGATTTTCTTACCACTTTATAATGGATACTCTTGTCATAAATAACGGTACTATGAATAGATGACTATTAATTTAGACTTCCTTAATTCGTAATTACGATACATTGACTTGACAATTAGCAAATTTCATTTTAATTAAAATTAGCAATTACGGTCATGATAATTAAAATTTAGGAGGTTCATGTTCTACAGTTTTGGTTAGAATTTAAGCCTTAATGTAACTACTGATAACGATAAAGAAACAGGTAATATATTTTAAAATATTTCATTCCGTCTCAGTTCAATGACATGTCGCTTAGGAAAAAAACTAAAACGATTATTTTAAATGTGTTTATCGGCTGACGACCAAGGAAGGAAAAGCTTTCATTGAGGTGTCATCAAATAAAATATATCAACAGTATTTTGTTCTATCAATAGTATTTTGTTCTAGAAGTTTCTTGTAAATTAATGTGCAAAAAAAATGAATCGCCGAAATGTATGTACGCGCATAACTTCCGATCGGTTGCTCCAAATTAATTAATTCTTTATTTTATGTGTTCGTTATTGTTAGGACAAGGTTTGTGTACATGAAAAATTAAAAGATAAGGGGAAAAGTAATTTTTTTGTCCGTGACTGTACACTGCCTATGGGAAACTGAGACAGATAAGTTAATAATTAATTATATAAACAAAATCCTGAGTCCAAATCCTGAGAAATCCTTTCTACAACGGGTTTTGTATCTAAACAATTAAGCTGTCAACGCCCCAATGTTTCATAACGCTAATGAACACCATAAAACGCTATGCTACATTAAAATAGTATATTTTAAGCATACATTGAAATATCTACTTCTATATAAATGGGGCATTCAAATTTAAATATATTTATCTCTCAAGTACTGGTTAGAGAACTGTTCGAATTATCCTGCGGGCCTAGTGTGAGTTTCTTTCTTAATAAACTCATACAAGTCCTAAGGGACTCTGTCGTGATAATCATGTCACTTAAATACTTGACTTTAAACGACATTAAACCCGTCTCCTTCATTCGTCATTCGAAAAATAACACGTTCATTGGCTACATCTACATATACTTAAAGTGCTTTTATATAACGTAATTACGAGTATACATTATATACCTACATATCACTGTTTCTGAACAAAGCCAATCAGTGTCGGTTATTTATTTAATAATATCTTTACAAATTACAGGCATCAATTCATTTTTGAATTAAATTTTAGTCTTGTAAATTAACTTTATTTCTCAGTATTGCATATTACAGTTGTATATTGCCACTGTATATGCCGCCGCTCATTAATTTATATAAATCCGCACGTCAAGAAGTCGGGACATCTCTAAAGATTTTTGATATTTGCGCTAAAATGGCGTAAGTGACCTTAAGTTTGTAACTAATTATGATTTTTAGCTGAATAATTTTATAGTGTAAATGCAATTATCTATCTCGAAGGCACTTACGTCTCCTATCCAGTCTATATTTTCGTTAGGTTCCTATTTCAAGAGAATCATTTTTAAAATCAGACAGCTTGTTTTCTTGGTAAATTCTGTTTTGTTTATGTTTATCTGGTTTATGATTTATGTAAATTCGGCAGTGAAATAACATTGTTGATTGCTCCTAGCTAGATATTGTTAACTGGCTTGAAGAAATTAGTGTTAATTATAAGATAGATCAAGTTTTCTAAATCATAAATAATAGCAAACCTTTATTTTGAGTGAAACGAACGTGACTTACCTGAAAAATAAAAATAATACACTTTAAAACATTGAAGTCAAATGGCAAATTACTTTTCAATACAAGTAATCACATTTATCAAAAATAATTAAAACACAAAACACAAAATTTTAATACAAACAATACGATTTGTAATAAATTTATTCTATATTCTACAAAGGTGAGATTAAAATATTAAAAATTAAATCCGAAGTCTAGCAAATAAACACTTAAAGTGTTTAATAGAACACTTTTATAATATCATAGATCTGAATAAATTATATTCGAAAGGATTATAGTGCGATGTTGGCACACATAAGCCATAAATCAGAAGAGTCTAAATAAAATATAACAAGCTAGTTTGAGCATATGAAAGAGATCGAACAGTCATTTTTTACGACCAAAGATTTCATTCTAAATCAAGCGTTACAGTACCATAAATCGATTACATTGCGATTACGAATCAAATGCAGTGGCCTATTTCCAATATCGCTATATCAAATCGATATTGAGTATTAGTGAGTTTGTTCAACTGTTTGTTTGCGTGTTTGTTAAAGTTCAGTGACTCGGAACAAAGCAGTCCTCTTGTTAATTTTATACAGAGACTCATTTGGAACACTCCTCATATACATATGTCCTATCCTCTTCGTTTTTGTTGCATCTGCTGTCTCTATGTCAAAGTTGGTCAACGCATCTGTGGCTTGGTATTTAGCTGTCTTCTTGTTCTTTCATCTGCATTCCAACGCACACATACACCAGTTTTTTTATTCTATCTTCAAATGTTCTCTGCAAAGACTATAATTATTTTTGAATAAAGAGCGATAAACCCTATTTGTACACTAGTCTAGAGCACAGGCACGCAGTATTATTTGAAAGTATCTACGAGGTCAATTTTCATAAGGTGATAACCCTTTAGACGGACTGTAGTTCTAAGGACTTTATTTTTTTTTTCAACTGCAGAAAAAGAAAAATTATGTTTTACAAGAAATAAAAACTTTAGATGTGAAGTATATTGTAAGTGTGAGGTTAGGTGTAATAACGATGCTCTTAACTCAAGTAGTCTAAGAAGTCTGCCATACATTTTTCAACATTTACATTTCTGACCTTTTCCATTTATATTTAATAGAATATACATTCGAGTTTGAACCTATTCGTTCGAGGTTAAAGTTTAAAACTTTATTCTGTTTAAAAACTCTCCCAACCGTGTATTAACGCGAAATATAAACAAGCTCACCTGTTTTTTAGAAACATTAACTCTAACACGTGTTTTGTTTTCAACATTAGTGAACATGTTATATTTCGCATTCGTATTTCATCTATCAACATTTTTTTAATATTTCTTTGGCTTACGATATCTACACGCTTTGTATTCTAACGGTAGAGTCAGTCAGACAAGGCAGGTTCGATCCCCTGTCAATGCCAGCATTTCTATTTACATAGGTCTAGATGATTCTATGAATAAATATCTATGTGTAATATAAAAATTCGTTGATCTGTATTTTTAAAAGCTTAGAACAAGGTAAGCTTAACATAAACACTAAATAATGCATAATTTTCGGAGAAAGAGTTTGTATGTTTACCAAGTGCTTATAATAAATGTATACACGCATTTTCACTAGCTGTCGTTGTTTTTTTAGGAATTACTTAATTGAATTTTTTCTTAATATTTTTAAGGATTAACTAGTCGCTTCGGTTTCGATTAATTTGTTCGTCAAAAAACTAATGTTTGAGTTAAATTGTAATATCATATAGCTTTTGACATGATATCTATACAAATAAATAAAATTGGAGTGTCTGTTTGTAGTATTAAAATAACAGCTTTTTAATCAATGTATGTGTATGTATACACGATACATATACCAAAAATGTAGTTAAAAAAAATGTTGTCTGTCTGTCTGTCTGTCTGTCTGTTTGTTCCGGGTAATCTCAGGAACGGCTAGACGGATTTTGACGGGACTTTCACTGGCAGGTAGCTGATGATCCGGGGAGTAACTTAGGCTACTTTTTTTAGACTAGCTTTAGACAGGTACAACAATAACCGCGGGTAGCACCGTGGGGTTCAGCTAGTCATAAATAAAACAAAGGTGTCTTATAAAAACCCAAGAAAGTTAGGCAACTGGTGAAACAGAGAAATATATTTAGTTCGTATCTAATATAATAAGATGTGTAAGAACGTTGACGTATAATTTCCAGAAGTTTCCAAGGTTCTTATTGCCGGTTAGCACATAATATTAGATCTAAAATTATATCTGTTTTTTATACGTCTGTCTCTTGTCGCGCCGAATATTATTTGTTTCAGTTTGCACACCTACTTCATAATATCTAACCTATATAAACAACGACAAAATCTTGAATTTCAGTAAAAAGTACATAAAATACAGGAGTAGTGACAATTTATTTATTACCCATAATTCTAGCGATGGCTATTAGACTAGAAACGCTTGCCACATACAGACCCAAATGTCAGCATTGACGTCATTCATACAGTGAGTTAACTAAATATACTTTTACAGATTAAACCCGGCGAGCACACATAAATATATGATGAATGCGCCGTAGCCTAGATATAACATGCAACCATTGCATATGCATAATGGTATCCTCAGAAACATTATCTAACTGGCTTTCACAAGACGGTGATCAAGATTTACTGGTAAAGACTTCGGCTATTCTGAAGATTTCTGACATTTAATCACAGACTTCGGTTTCATAATTCTTAGAGAAAGACATTTATGAAGCAGAAACATTTTCATATCAGCAAATATCTGTTACATCCTACTTCCTACTAATATTATAAATGCGAAAGTTTGTAAGGATGGATGGATGTTTGGATGTTTGTTACTCTTTCACGCAAAAACTACTGAACGGATTTGGATGAAACTTTACAGTAATATAGCTTATACATCAGAATAACACATAGGCTACTATTTGCCGCGATCACCGACATATACGCGGGCGGAGCCGCGGGCAACAACTAGCAGTGTTATATTAAAGAATCTGAAACTTTGGAATTGAAATTTCCCTCAATACCCATTCATGATCTTTTTCTTTTTATTAACTAATAAGTAACATATATCATCTCACTTCTCTGTGTACGTTGAAGTCATTTCGGGAAAAGGGACGGAAACCTGTAACGGGATACCGGTTAAACGTGAGCTATTTGATTTGACCAATAAACGCGGGCAGTTTTCAAACTTTTGATTACAATAATTATTTCAAAATATTATCTAAATAAATTGTTTTTAAAGACGTAATATCAAAATTAACGTAAATTATGTTATGTGAAATGAAATTGTCGCATTCAGATGTCTTTTTTCTTACCTGTTTTTAATTCCTTAAAATAAAAATAATGTTAAAGAAGTAAGGCTTAACAAAGTGTAACTTTCACATATTTATCTCATTTAGATAAATCACTGTTCTTTCGTCACACTTAGTGCATTTCTATGCGTCCAAAAAAACTTCACCAAAATAGTCTGGCAGTCGATGTAGGGCATTACTGACGTCATTCGTAACCCAGTCTCGAAATGCACTGGGCCCTTCCGACGTTAAGAACACGTGTGGCCCAATTTTTTTTACTTACAATAAAGAAACCTGTCAAAGCAATCATTAATATTAATGATTCATAAAGCATGTTAGGAGTATTCACCTGCTAAGAAACACACGCATACAGGATAGACACTAATCATTTAATTCAAATGAAATTATTAAAACCAGGCTATATAGAATACAAAACTTCATTTAAAAAGTTGTAAATATGCTACCACTATCCGTTTTACTGAAATTATGCTTTTTAACTGACTATATGAAAAGAAAGATCTCTCGGGTACATTTATTTGTTGGTCTTTTCAGATTCATTTATTTATAAACCTTCTTTTGGAGAATTGGTTTTCATAGTGACTTCATCTGATTTGAATCGCCAATTAAAATATCTCAACTAAATGAAAAAGGGTACAAGTGGAAAACTAAAGAATGACGAATAAAGTTTATTACAATTAATCAACTTGTATTGTATTCAACAATGATGGTTATAGAAAATAAGAAGCAAAGGTGGATTTTTGGTTTTTATTTATATATATTTATATCACAGCTAATAGGTTACCAGAAGACACGATATAACTAAACACGAGCGCTGTTTTACATCGATTCAACATTTCATCATCAACACCGCCCATCGTGTGCGCAATTTTTCTGATGATAAACTACTACAATTAATAATGAGAAAAATAGTTAAGCAATTTTTTCTCCAGAATTTGAGATGAAAGATTTACAGTTCTTGATCAATAACTACTTAAAAAAACTTAAATCTGAATATTAAAAAAATGAGAGAGCAGAGGATTAGAAAAGGAATTCATATATATTTTAGTGTTCATACGGAAATGCACATTTTATTTTCCAAAAAAAGAAATAGTTAATTACAGATTTGGTTTCGATCACAATTGGAACGAATCTCTCAAAGCTATTTAATTTAAAAAAATAAAATCTACCATTATGCTTTAAGGTTTTTGTATTTCAGTGATGTGTTTAAGTAAACTGTACTTATTCGAAATGTTCTTAAACAGTTCTTAGACAGGTAGTAGAACCACGCTGATTTCAACACGAACGGTCCGGCTCGACCGGGGCGGTACTATCCTCGCATAGAAGATCAGCATAAAATGACAGCGTTCATGCTGTCGTGTTTCGTTGGTCAATGTGAGACCGGAGGCCCAATGCAGAAGAATCACTAGGCCGCCATAGTGTGGGTCACCATGCTGCATTGTTGCATTGTCTTCATGAGCTATGTATATTGTGACCACTACTCTTGGACTCAGCTTATGCTTTCCATCAGGCAGATTAGTCATGTTGGCAGACCAAAAAAAAAGAAGACTGATTTCAGTAACCAGACTTTCGAACACTATTGCTACTGATCTTTACTCAAAACCGTCATCTAAAAGCCAGGCAAGTTCGAAAACAAAACATTTTCGTAGACCAGCGGCACTAGACAATACTGATCCTCACTTGTTGATCCCATGAATAGAACCAAAACACCAGATGAATCATACTGATTTATGGGATTTACTGGGGCAAGTGTTATTTCTCTAACAGTTTACATATTACTTTATCAAGAAACGATTTTATTACCCCGTTAATGTAAACTATAGTTCAGAAAATACATGATAAATACGCGTGCTGGTATATAGTTGTAAATTGTAACGTCAGGTAACGTTTCGACTTTGTATTGCTTCTAACAGTTAAGTAGAAATATTTCGCTATGTTGTTTTTTCTTTGAAAGGTAGGTTTTCAAGGTAGTAGAGCCACGCTGATTTCAGCACACAGAATTACACATCGCACAGAAAATCAACGTAAAATGACAGCGTTCGTTCTGTCGTGTTTCGATGGTGAGTGCGAGACCAGAGGACCAATGATGCAGAAGCATCACCAGCCCGCCATGGTTTGGGTCACCATGCTGCATTATTGCATTGTCAGCATCCGCAGTGAGTATGGTGACCAAGTACTCTTGGATACTGCTTATGCTTTCCATTAGGCAGAGTAGAGTCATTTTGGAAGTGTCGAACATAAAAAAGGTAAAAACTATTCAATGATACATTTGTGTTCATCTTTCATTCAATGAAATAAAAATTACATAATTTGGGATCATATACAATATGAAGAATGCTAATAAGAAGTCAGAAGAAGAATAAAGTAATTTAAATAACAAAGTATACGATAAACAAAAATATTGTGAAATTACATTCGTTTAAGACTCAAAACACACATGGCAGCAATAAAAGTGTCTTTCTCTTGGTTCATCTCAGACTGTCGGAAAAGGATTATATTTAGCAGAGATGTACAATGCTACACCAGATGAACTTCAGTTTACGTAGATTGAACGTACATATACCTGCGTACATCGAAAACGCCTTGAGCATTGCGTGCGTTCGTTTGAGTTATTTCAAAATAATTACAGTACAAGCAATTTTAGTTGTTGTGTCTTGCATCTAATGTTGAATTTGGGTATTGCGATGCTTGAACACAATGATTGCCTGCATTGACACTATTTAGCTTGTAGTTAGTGTTGAAAATATGAACTTTTCAAATGCGAGTTCAAGATCGATGTGTTCTATTGTAATGTACTTGTAATATTCACGTTCACCGAGCAATGAATACAAGTAATTATCAGTCAAAGTAAATAAATATTGCTCGCTGTTGTGTGTATACTGAGGAGGGTAGAGTGACATCTGAAGAACGCAAGACTAGTGAACTCTTTTTTTTATAATTAAAGTGTTTTTTACATTTAAGATTTTTCGTGTGATGGAATACTTTACCAGATGCGTGAAGCTGGCTATATATTCCATACATACTCAAAAGTAGCAGCATAAGGATCTTTTCTTACCATTATCGTTCCTGCTTATCTATCTTTCGTCTCAGTACACTCGCAATTTTCGCATCTGGATTCTCAAATACCTATTTTATGACAATTAGCCTCTGTCTATTCCTTGAAGGATATACAGACTTGAGTGTGGGTTCACATACTTTTTGTCTTAATACGATGCAAAAAGGTACACAGTACCAATTGTGCAATGCTGCAACAATATATGGCTAAACGTGAGATGTCTCATAATAATACTCGTGTTTTAATTTTTCGGGAAGCGATGCTCATGACTTAGTAACTGTTGTGAAGATGAATGTGTTATGTTTTGGCTGTGGGAGATCAGTACCTGGTAACATGAAAACTGTATAGATAATCTATAAAAATAAATAAAATTGGAGTGTCTGATTGTAATGTTAAAATTACCTATTTTAAATAAATGCATATGTAGGTATACACGATACATGGACTAAAATAACATTTTAAACATTTTTGTCTGCCTGTATTTTTGTTCCAGGTAATCTCTGGAACGGCTAGTCCGATTTTTACGGGACTTTCACTGGTAGGGAGCTGATAATCCAGGGAATAACTTAGGCTATTTTTTTTACTAGTTTTGACCCGCATACCCGGTACACCAATAAACGCGGGTAACACCGCGGGGTTCAGCTAGTACATAATAAAAATCTCGGACTTAGTTAAGTTGTTTCAGCCACAAACACAGCTTGACAAGGTATTTATGTTACAATTGCTTTAATTATACCATCAATATACCGAGAATCAATAGATCTAACCAAAAACAATTTTTGTTTTATTTGTATCCAACAATACTTGGAAGAAAACTTAATATCGTGTCGGTATCGTATCGTTACTCAAAAACAGCTTACTTAAATGCGTTCTAAACTTAATGGGTTATTGGAATACAGGTGAGATAGACAATGAACTAAATTCCTAACATTAGTGGAATTTTTTTTTTCGTAATGAGATACTCGCTACAAAAAGTGGGTAATCTATTGTTTGTGCCAGATAAGATAGGACTAAGTTGAATGAAATTAATATTGCTGTGGTTATTCTCTGTATGTAGATTGAGTTCAAGTGTGTTTGTTAGGTATGACTCAATGCTCTTGATTGCGTCTTTGTTTGCAATACTGTCACTTAATACATTTAATATCAATTTTTTATATTTTCTATACTAATAAATAAAGCTGAAGAGTTAGTTTGTTTGTTTGAACGCGCTAATCTCAGGAACTTCTGGTTCGATTTGAAAAATTATTTCAGTGTTAGATAGCCCATTTATCGAGGAAGGCTATAGGCTATATATCATTACGCTAAGAAATAGAGGAGCGGAGCACCAATGAAGAATGTTACAAAAACGGGGGAAAATTATCTACCCCCGAGCTACTAACTACGGGCAATAGGAGACGCAAACGAGGTTCGCCGAAATGTATGTACGCGCATAACTCACGATCGGCTGCACCAAATTATTTAATCTTTTTTTATGTGTTCGTTATTCTTAGGACAAGGTTTATGCACTTACAAGAAAAAATCTAAGATAACTTGAAAAGTTTTTTTGTCCGTGACTGTACACTGCCTGTGGAAAGCTGAAACAGATATGTAAATATGGTGGTACGAAGTCCGCCGGGGCAGATAGTTTATGATAAAGTTATAATTATTTTTAGTAGTTATTAGGTGGGAGTTTTCTACTCAGTCCCTTACCAGCACCTACTTACCTTACTTACCTTTACATTTATGTTACTATCTCTATGTATGTATACTATATGTCATAGGTAACCTGGCGGTACGTTACTACTACCCACCACCCAATGGCATGTGCACTATGCGTTGAAGCAGTATAAGCCTAGTTTTTTCCTCAAAATTAGCAGGGATTCGACTTCGATATCTCATACGTAAATTGCAAAGAAAAAATTTTTTATTATAGTTTTTTATGCAGCCGTTATATCACTCCCGTCGAGCCAGCCCGTTTGGTTGAACATGGCTCTCCCACAACGTATCTACATTACTGCAGTTCGCATGCATAATGCAACATTTGTTATTACTAAATTAGTTTCTTTCTACATATAAACTTTAACTTATAAAACTTCTTTTCTTCTTTTAAAAAGACAACTCCAGTACTAGAAATAATTTCTGTATCGCGGGGGACTTTACAAACACACATGAAACGGACACAAATAACAGCCAGAGTCAGAACAACAATTTGTGGATCGCATTAAGTCCCATGTGGGATTTGAACCCAAAACACTCGGTTAAGTAGGGAATGGCGTGGCGACCGCTTAAACTACTAAGCCAAACGTGGAGTCAAACAAAAATAAACTAAATAGTTTTTTAAAATTGATTTTGCTCAAAAACCCTTCGAATTTCATTGTGAAAATAGAAATTACCTGCATTTGTTTTGAATTAAAACGTTAGTATATTTCCATGAAAATCAACTTATGATATTTACTTAATTTTATCTTTTCTAGCTAAAACAAAATACCAAAAGAGAAAAAAACAATAACAAACAACAATTACAACGAAAATTATTTTATCATATCATAATATTTGTCAACGTAAAACGCATAGCAAACAAATATTTTCGGCACCAAATGGAAATCATTTCAATGCTACTGATAAGGTAACGAGTTAAAACGCATTTCAACAGACGCAATAACATTTTGGTAACATTATAGTTATTACAATGACGCAAATGTTGTATAAATTATTGGTTCGTTGAGTCATTTAGCAATTCATGAGTATTTTGAAATAAGAACGACTTGATATAGAAAAACATCCATAGCACAACTACATAATTTGGTATCTTCTGCAAGAAAAAGGCTTAAATAACAGAAGTTAAAAATTCCATTTTTAAACAAGGTAATTACGAGTATATTACTGAAAAGGAAAACAAAAACGGCTTGAAAATACTCAAACCAACGATTTAAAATAGTAGAAAATATCAAAAAAAAACAATAAAATGTTTACATTGCCTTTTTACCAGCAATTTGAGATTATATTTTTTATATTTACCCAGTGTTACTCTCACAATTAAGAAGTCACCTTAAATGTCAAAAACGGTCAAGCTGTTTAGGATACAGAGCGTGCCAAAGAAATATACATACATAATATATTGCATGTACATAACCCTCCTTCTAGCGCAGTTAGATAAAGTACTTAAAAATACCACATTCTTCACAGTCACATAAATAATTATACTGCATTAAATGAAAAAAAAAGATATGGAGTCTACAAAAGGTCATCCAAAAAGAAGCTGCTTTATTCCTATCACACTGGTGAGAAATTATGATTCGAAGAAGGGTGCTTTTATATGTAAACTTTTTTATTAAAATAAAAAGAATGATGAGATGTTATCATAATATATTATTACTTATTGCAACTGCAAGAAATTTCCAAACCGACCATTTTCAGTTGTCGTCGTATATGTGACGTATATTATGACTTATGAGACACCAGAGATATAATTCAGTATAATTATAAATTTAAAAATTCCCTAAATATTGTCACCAACTGGGTGTTACCACCTTTGACACCGTCAGATACAAACAGAACAACACAACGTATGCGTAAATTGATATGTCAAGACCTACAGCAAGAGACTAGCCATTGTGACCATAATGTACCAACCTTGTATTAAACTGACCTTTTGATCCCTATTTGTCGTGTTTTAGGTAAATATTAAAGTTTACTCAGTTTTATTAGTGAGCAGTGAGAATGAGAATTAGAAGATGTTAGCCATGGCCCGCAGTAAGTTCTCGAATAAATGTTCTTATGTATATAACTATATACATTAGAACATTTATTCAAGAACTTACTGCTATATATAGCAACTAGCTGTCCCGGCAAACGTCGTTTTGCCATAACTACTAATAAATTAAAAATTAATTAAAAAAACATTGTCCAGCGGACAAAATTGTGAATCTAAACCATTCCCAGATTCCCTTGAACACACACAAAAAATTCATCAAAATCGGTCCAGTCGTTTGAGAGTAGTTCAGTGACATACACACTCACAAAAGAATTATATATATAAAGATATGTAGTACAAAACATGGTTGAGAAACTCTAATATTTCCATGAATAAGAAAGGTGAAGATCACAAAATATGTATGGCAAGGAATACTTGAAATAAACCTTATATCAACTAGTGTCCCTAGCTAGATAGAGTAACAGGCTTCGCTGTGGCGCATCAAGAGACGGCCGAGGGTGCGTCAGCAGGGGCTCTGAACGCGGGACAACATTGAGCTCGAGGACGATTCGTCCGAAGCATACACTTTAGCCGACCACCAAAGCTAAATCGTGCATCAACGAGGCTAAGCCTCCTTCCTAAAAAGAATCTTTTGTCCAGTGTACTGTTAAAGACTGTTGATGATGTCATGTTATTATTATGTTATGTTATTAAGTAATAAAAACTGGACAAGTGCGAGTCGGACTCGCGCACCGAGGATTCTGTACAAACCTGTAGGTACTTTAAATTATTATAATGTTTTATTTTTATATTTGAGTTGATTGAATGAAAGGTAAATTGTGGTTTACGATTTATGACGTATTAAAAAAACCGCTCACTAGATCTCGTTCAAACCAAATTTCGGTGATAGTTTGCATGTACATCATATATTTTTATATTCTTATCATTCTCTTATTTTAGAAGTTATACACTATTTACCACTTTGGGAGTGTCTCTCGCGCATTCAGTTTAGAAAAAAATGATATTAGAAACCTCAATATCGGGAAAAGGATAAACTTTTCCCGATATTGAGGTTATACTATTTATGATTATTTAAAAAAATAATGCATTGTCTTACATTTTTCTAACGTAATATATCATATCATCATAACAAAAATAATAATTTCATTTGAGTCTGGGAAAAGAAGAGATAATTACGATACATACATTTACAGGTTAAGTCACATAAGAGAAGGAAATCAATAACCTTTAATACATTAATTATCTCTAAATCTTAAAGCCCACGATGAAAGACTAATCATATAATCAAAATTTTGTTTGATCACGTATTTACCTTGGCGCCAGAAATACTCCGGTCGCTTTCATTGACAAATATTAATTAAAATAACAACAACTGAAACCGTTTTGAAGTATACATCAAAAAAATATATTGAAGGTTCTTGCTTGCGTCAGTAGTGACCGCTAAAATTCAACCCTCCAACGACTACGCTTAAAATAGTCCTATGACCTGTCATATGTCAATCAATATAGATATAGATGTGTGTTTTTACAATACGATGTAATAATAGAAAACAAGCATGTTATATATAAACAAATATTAATATTTCGAACATCTAACACACAACGCCATCTAGTCCTAACCTAGCAGAGCTTGTATTATGGGTACTAGACAACTGATATAAAGATTATATATACTTCTTCTTTTTAAAAACATACATATTATACATATAGAAAAACTCCCAAGCTCCGAAACAAATATTTGAGGACATACAAACATTTGGACCGACCCGGGAATCGAACCCGGGTCGCATACGCAACCACTGCGCCACCGAGGCATATTGTATTGTTCAGCAATATGCGAATACCTCTCGATGTTTATTTTTCTAATATTTTCAAGTTAATGAAAAATATATAGAACCCAATATTTATCATACAGTTATGACAGCAGCTCTATGCTAAATGCAAGTAAAAATATCAGAACACCATGCTTGGTATTTTAACGAAACAAAATTCTAAATGAACTCTATAATAATTGTATTATTAATGTTTTTTTATGTCTAGTCTTTCTAAAAATAATCTAGTTTTGTACCAATGGGTAACATGTCATATTTTTCACTTAATATACTACTCTTAACAAAACAATATACTTCCTTTACATGTTCTCGTTTCCCCTAAAAGGTTGAGACAAACATCGATTTTAAAAAACATGTTTGTTTTAATTTAAAACGGCATCATAAACACTGCGACGGACTCCCGGCTGGTGACGTCTAAGGTCACGACTACGTCAGCAAGGTCTGGCACTTACGTAATTATCCCGATTCGTATGTAGACACGTTTCCACGCCCACAATTTGCGTAATTGACGTACTTGAATGTTTGACATTTAATAATTAGGGAAAAAGTGTAAGGGACTTTAAAGCGCCTAATTTTCACCTTTAATAATGTGCTTTGCCTCTTTTTTGTGTTGGGACTAATCACGCCCATACGCTCACTATAGTAACTCCTGTACACCAAGATCAACAGCAGTGAACCCCTAACACACCGAATTATGACACTTGGGAAGTTCTAAGAAAAATTAAACTATCTTGGAACCCGCAACGAAGAAGAAAACTAGAGGAGTTGGAAATATAAGTAAAATTAAAGTTTTTGTGTCCTTCAATAGAGGACAAAATATAAACAACTCTCATCAAATATATAACTGACCTTCAACAATAAAGAAAATAAACAAATACAAAATAAGCAAACAGACTAGTTACAAGTAAACTGCCTCCGTCATTCACAAACAAAAAGGTAAGTTCCCCTATCTTTCTGTTAGTCGAATAAAAACAAAACCAAAAACCTACATTTACATGAAACAGAATTCAAACGCAAATATGTCACGGACACGGTTGTCATTAATACATAACCGTTTTTTCTGCTTACATTCGATACACCTTGGCTTAACGTAGTATTCAAGGATTTCCATCAAGGTTTTGAGTACGCCCATTGACCATGCCACCGCGTCACTATCGATCTGTCTGTACTAATGTCTGATCTGATGAATAATAATTATGATGATTTCCAACACGTGAATCGGTACAAACGATTTACTGTATACTGTTCATGACACTATTTTATGGCCTGGCCTATTTAACAAGTTTATACGCAATTCTGAAACGTGATGAAATTTCTTTTTATGAAACGTCATGTGTGTTATATTAGTATCGGCCAATGAATGCATTCATTCTTTTAAGTTTAACTATAGCATAGTTATGCAAATTGTAAGCGCACAGAAATCCTTCCCATCGCTGTCTGGTTCAGGATGTAAGCTATTTTAAATGTAGCTAATTAACTTTAAAAGTCTCACCGACTTCAATGCGCTTACATCACGATAAATCGTATATTTCAGTCTCAAATAAGGAATGTAAATACAATTTATTAATCCATTTCAAATACATACCTTTCAAATAAAATAAATTCCACATTCATAATCCTGCTTTAATATTATAAACACTATAGTTTGTAAGTATGGATGGATGTTTGTTACTCTTTCACGCAAAAACTACTGAACAAATTTGGATGAAACTTTACAGTAATATAGCTTATACAACAGAATGACACATAGGCTACTATTTGCCGCGATTTCTGACATACACGCGGGCGGAGCCGCGGGCAACAACTAGTTTAAAATAAAAAAAATAGTTCTAAGGTAACAAAAAGTGACCGATAATCGAGTATTCCTTTTAAATCGACTTCCCGTTTTGAAGTCGGTTGAAAAGAATATAATGTTTTGGGCCGTTTAAATCATGCTCCCTAATAATACACATTTTTACCCAGAATGTAGTCTCACAACACTAAAATATATTTTTCAATCAGAACCATCCAAGTAGCAATAAATGAAAGATTCATTGATCGCAAATTAACTAACACCGAAGTTATTTGAAACTCGTTATAAAAACAGTTACTAGATAATTAGTTTTTTTCCAATTACTGGCAAATTAATGGAATAGCAACTTCCTTTGATCGTAGTCCAACTTAAATGAAACCAATTTCATTATTATAAATGTTGGCATGTTCTATACAGCGTCATTTGTTTTAGGATCGTTTTGTGTCGTTTTATTCTAAATTGAGAGCAACAATATCTCATTTTATTTAGCTAGACAGCTCACTTTGAAAATATTCCTTGCTAAAAGATGTAACATACTTTTTAACCTGTGATTTATCATTACGACTATATAATTCAGTGGACGATAAATAATATGGAATTCATATGAAACATCGGGCACGCGTTTGTACATAAGTCTTTAATGTTTAATATCTTAACCTTTTGGAAAATACATAAATCACAACTATTAAGGCTAAGATGAAAGGTTGCAATGATCTTTAATTTTATCGCCTAGGAGCGCAAACGAGAACAAGTAACACAGGTCAACGATGGTAAAGATACACGGTAGGGTGCACCTAACAAGTTTGCCTGTACAGTTATATGTTATAAGTGAACCGGAACGTGTATATTGTAATTTTCCACACCTGTTCAGATAACAGAAAACTTATGAATTATGATATATTTTACTCAGTGGTATAACTGTGCTTTTAAACTGTACAAGCAAAACTGAGTCACCAATCGTCAAACAATATAAATATGTATATTAATACTTTTAATATTCAAAACAAATGGTAAAAAAAATCGTCTTGTTTTGTTTATAAAATATATCCAATGACGTGAGGTAGGCGCGTTTTTTCTAATTGCGTAGTATCTCGTAACATGTTCGCTGTCAGTGTCAAAATTACCAACTCAATGTAAATACGTCATACTACATTGAAACACGCATATGGCGAAATCGTAATTAATATTTCACGTTTTTTTATCGGTTCTATGGATTGGATTAACCCATTTGATGAATCCGTTGAATGAACTATCAAATGAACCTATCGCCATCTATCGAAGCCAATTTATAACAAAGATTACTGTTAATGATCTGCTAATGTGAGTCTACTCTGCCTCATGGAAATCATAATCAGAATTCAAGAAAGGTAATCATCAAACTCATCTATACAAATAAATAAAATTGGAGTGTCTGTTAGTAACATTAAAATAACCGTTTTTACTAAATTGTTGGCTGACTGTCTGTCTGTCTGTTTGTTCCGGGTAATCTCTCAAACGGCTGGACGGATTTTCAGGGGACTTTCACTGGCAAGTAGCTGATGATCCAGGGAGTAGCTTAGGCTACTTTTTTTAGACTAACTTTGTCCCGCGGCGTTAATCGCGGTACGATGATAACCGCGGGTTACACCGCGGGGTTCAGCTAGTTGCGAATAAATCCAATGCAACAATGCGGCATGGTAACCCACACCATGGCGGCCTAGTAATGCTTCTACATCATTGGGCCTACGGTCTCGCACTCCCCAACGAAAAACAACGTATATGTATAATGTATAGGTATAAATATACTTTAATACATCTAAATACCTATATTTTAGGCAAATTAAAGTTTATATAGAAACCTAATTATACATATATTGTTTTTTGCCAATAATCTTCTGCAATTAACCAAATAAACAAATAAATTTACCTGTTGGCAAACAAATAACAATTCCACTAAAAAAACAAATAAACAAGAATATCAACAGTAATCTTATCTTAAACCACCGTCTCAAAACTTATTACAATTTATTGCAAAACAAAACAGATTTTATTTTGACTAATCTAATCACTATTGTTGATAAACAAATACCAAGTTCATTGCTTTATCATTTCACCTTGACATGCAGGAGCTGTCCTAATGATGTATTACTATTTGTAACGCAGCAATTATATCTATTGATTTCAACGAAGATAAGGACAAATAAAAATGTTAAAAGAAAAGTTACGGGAAGTTAAAAACACTAATATTAAAATATCCCGTAATGGTATTCAAACTATTGCATTTTTTTATAGTCATACAAATAAATGAAATGAATTTATATACGGCAGGTACTTTCAAAAAACCATTTTTTGTAATTTTTGTCTTTCTGTTCCTACTAATCTCTGGAACGGCTGAACCGATTTTGACGGGACTTTCACAGGCATACAGCTGATTTGATACGGATTAACTTAGGCTACTTTTTACACAAGCTTCTCGTATTAAATAGTGTGTAAGGGCGGTAACAATTAATGGAAGTTTTTGTAACTATAACCGATGTAATTCGGTCGAGCTTCGGGTTCATAAGGTATATAATTCCTAACTGAATATATTTTATTTCCACATAAGTAAGAAATAAAATCATCAAAGATACTATATAAAAACAAAGTGATATACAATAACAATAAACGAGAGACAATAACAATAAACGAGAGACAATTACAATAAACGAGAGACGCAAACGCATTTTTGATAAATAGATACACTAACAAACAATGAGAATAATAACCGATATAATTATTTCAAAAAAAAAACGAAACGTTGTGTATTTCGTAGCAAATTGTCACATTAATTTTACAAAGAACACCACATATTGTGTTGATAGCGATACTAATTCAAAAAGACATATTACCGTAATGACGTCAATCTTTTGTAGTATTTAGTTACGGTAGCCATTAAATATCACGACCGTACACGCTTTTAGAACAATGGTTATTTGTTAAATTGGTTTCAGTATCGTTGGTTCGAGAATCGTCTCAAAACAACGTACTGTATCTTGTATAAAGCAAATTATTACAATGACCGTACAATATGTCAATGCCTCAAATTGGGGTTAAACCACGGATCAAATGCAAAGTTGACTGCCTCGTTGGTCTCGCGGTTGGCTTGTGCGACTGCTGATCGTGAGGTCTAGGGTTCGATTCCCGGGTCGGACCGAATGTTTGTATGATCTACAAATATTTGTTTCGGAGTTTGGGTGTTTTCTATGTATATAATATGTATGTATTTACAAAAAAAAGTATATATGTATTTGTATCAGTTGTCTAGTACCCATAACACAAGCTCTGCTTAGCTTGGGACAAGATGGCGTTGTGTGATAGATGTCCGAAATATTTATTATTAAGAAGAAAAGAAAAAAAAAGAAAAAAGTATATTATATTGGCTCTGTTGGTTAAACACTTTTCACAACTTTTCTTTATTCACCTTTTCAGGACATATAACCTGTTGATGACATAATATAAAATTTTAACAAGAAAACAGACTTGACAAGAACTGGACCAAATTGCAATGGGTCCACACGACAAGCACGAGCTTTCAATTTTAAAAATAAATCATCGAATTGGGTTGACGTGATATTGAGTTATATGTTATTTGTCCCGCACATACCTAATGCAAATTGAAGACTTATTTGGTTTTCTCATGAATCACATTGTCAGAACTGGACGAAATTAAAATGGGACCACTCGGAAAGCACCAGCTTTTAAATATAAAAAGAATCATGAAAATCGGTTTACCCAGTCAAAAGTTACGAGGTAACAAACATAAAAAAAACAGTCGAAGTGATATCCTCCAACTTTTTTTAAGGTCGGTTAGAAGGTGAGGAAAGGACTAACTAACTAATAAAATATACTATTATGTAAAATACATGAATGGACATTATATTAATAAGAGTAAATCCTGAAGTCCACTTGTCGCCAAAAATGACCACTATTTTTGGCGACAAGCATTACTTCCCTCTCAATATGTTTGAAATCAATGTCGGAATTTCTAATCAGTGTAAAACGTGAGTAATTTATTACAAAACAATAACTACAAAGATAATAGTATTTAAAGATGTATTAACTGTATCACAACAAAAACGTCACAATGCAATACATCTGCGCAATAGGTACACATGAAACGCAAGAGTCACGCCTCCTGAGACGAGCGGTTATAAATAAAGTACTTATTCATCGCTGTCTTTCTTCCTGGTCAGCTGATAGAAACCTTGAAAACCGACGACGTACAACAAACATTAGATTATGTGCACCGATTATAATTCTAAGGTTGTGCAATATGGATTTAGCTCATGGTACGTGTATACTGTATCGTGTATTAATATTTTGTTGTTTTGGTTGCGAATATTACACAAATAAGATGTTCGTTAATTTTAGCAGAGCTCCGAAACTGCTATGCATTTTAGAGTAGGTAGCGGACACACTCTCTCGAACTAAAATGTTCAGTTTTCCTTCCTAAGCCTATCAGTTAAAATCTGGAACTCACTACCAGGGCACGGGTTTCCCTGCCACTATAACCTTTAGCGGGGCGTGAAAGTCTTAGTGTACTAGGCCGCCATAGTGTGAGGCAACATGCTGCGTTGCCATCATTCACAATGTGTACACCACTCTTGGTAAAAAACGAAGCTCAAGCTTTCCATCTACTGATGTTATTTAAAAATTATAAACACAAATAAAGAAGTTTAGTACCCTTGTGGGGACGTATTAATAATAAGAAGTGTCGCTACCCCTATTTATCTCATAAGTGTCGTAAGAGGCGACTAGGAGAAGTGAGAGCAAGAGAAGAAGAAGGCCTAGAGTTCAGGAGTAGACTGTATGAGTCCCAATACCGTTTAATACAAATTATTTTTAAAAATGCATATAAAACAAACACTAAGGTGATTAAAAATAAATCACGATGGTTGAATATCAACAACAATCAATATGCGGATTTATATTTCCGTGTCTCTAATTCATAGGTATTAGAATTTGTTACAACAGGTTTTTTCAAGCCTCAAGTAACCATTCGTGACTACCACCAGTAAACCCCGATTGAAAAGTTCGTTAAAAAAATAGATATGCGACTTAACCGAGATTTATTTATTACTGTAGTTAAGTCCCACTTTAAATATCAAAAAGTCAGTAACGACTTGTGTCATTGTTGACTTATTAAATAGTTTAAAATGAAATTTAAAAAGAGGTTGTAATGTTAATTTCAAAAACTTTAATACGAGAATCTAATTTTTTCCTCGCGTTTTCTGTATTGCAGAAACTTCTCCATAAATATATGTTAAATATCAAACATTTTGACGCAAGTAATACTAGAATACACATTACATTCTATTTCTATCACGACAATTGAAATTGCACATCGGTGCGTGGGAAGGCTCAAAAGTGGCATAAACTTGTACCAATTGGTAACGCAAATTTGATTTCAAGAAATGAGATTAAAATAAAGTGCAGAAAACAACTTGGTTATCACACAAATAATAATAGATGTAATCATTGCACAAATCTTGATAGACCTGTATGTGTTCTTATCATCTATAAGATTAGGCAACATTGAAAGAATAGATTATGTGTTATTAGAAGGTTACTGTCTTTTGTCATCCAGTAAATGATTAGTATGACATTGACAATAATGCAACTAATTTAAGTTATCAAGCCACCGGGTTTTACAATAAGATTAAATACATGAACATACATAGCATACAAGTTTTGTTTATCTCAATTATCCTTCAAGAACAATCTGGAACAGTCAGATATTAATCTTTGCCAAATAGGCAAATGTTCAGTAGTAAAATTGTGTTTACGATTACGAGATACAGGAAAACATAACCTTTAATAGTTATTAATGACGTCAAACTCTTGTAAACCGCAATCGACATTTTAAAACATTGTATTATTTACTAGCTGAACCCCGCGGTGTCACCCGCGGTTATTTTTGTACCGCAAGTAACGCCGCGGGACAAAGTTAGTCTAAAAAAAGTAGCCTACGTTTCTTCCTGGATCATTAGCTACCTGCCAGTGAAAGTCCTGTAAAATCTATCCAGCCGTTCCAGAGATTCCCCGGAACAAACAGACTGACAGACAGACAGACAAAAATTTATTTAACTACATTTTTGGTATATGTATCGTGTATACATACATATGCATTGATTAAAAATCTGTTATTTTAATATTACAAACAGACACTCCAATTTTATTTATTTGTATAGACTAGCTGAAACCCGCGGTGTTACCCGCGGTTATTGTTGTACCGAAAGTAACGCCGCGGGACAAAGTTAGTCTATAGAAAAGTAGCCTAAGTTACTTCCTGGGTCATCAGCTACTTCGTCAAAATCGGTCCTGCCGTTCCAGAGATTACCCGGAACAAACAGACAGACAGACAGACAAAAAAAATTAACTGCATTTTTGGTATATGTACCGTGTATACATACATACATATGCATTTAGTAAAAAGAGGTTATTTTAATATTACAAACAGACACTCCAATTTTATTTATTTGTATATAGATAATCGTTTTAAAACGTGAGCATCTTAAAATGCATCCGGAGTTGTAATTATGCTGCCATACACGATTAGCGATTATAATAATATACCTTGAGTTAGTTTCAAAGTTAACTATATTTGGTAACAGAAAATTGATAAAAAACGACCGTTTCTTAATATATTCGAACAGAATTAAAGATATTAAGTGACCACAGTTAAATTTGTTTATTTCCTGGGTGATATGCATTTAGTAAAAAGCGGTTATTTTAATATTACAAACAGACACTCCAATTTTATTTATTTGTATAGATATGGATTGTCACCATACCCATTCATCGGAATGGAACGGCTGGACCGATTTTGACGGGACTTTCACTGGCAGGTAGCTGATGATCCAGGGAGTAACTTAAGCTACTTTTTTTTAAACTAACTTTGTCCCGCGGCGTTACTCATGGTACAACAAAACTGCAGGTAACACCGCGGGGTTCAGCTTATAGTCAACAAAAACTTTAACCTTGCTAAAATATGTAGGTCAAATCATCCAATTTCATGACGTATG
Organism: Spilosoma lubricipeda; assembly: GCA_905220595.1. Lineage (NCBI taxonomy): Eukaryota > Metazoa > Arthropoda > Insecta > Lepidoptera > Erebidae > Spilosoma > Spilosoma lubricipeda. The sequence continues at coordinate 16,169,071 of HG992282.1, read as the reverse complement.
TGAATTAGTAATATCAGTAACATTTTAATAAATTGTGCTTTGAAACTGTTAGCTTTTTTTAGAAATCTAGGTCAGTGGGTTGATTGTCATGACAAGGATGAGCAACACACCATACAGACTATAACAAAATCACCTCGTCAATGTAATTAAATACTTGTATCTTAAATTGAACTCTACAGCATTAAGTACAAGGTTCATTAACACTGTAGTTAAGCTAAAATAAATTTGGCTAATAAAATTCTCAGAATTGTAATGAAGGGTACCACGAGGTTTGAATATAAAAATTGGCCTCCATTGTGCAGTGAAATATAGCACACTAGTGATTGCCTGCGGCTCCGCCCGCGTGTATGTCGGTTATTGTCGCAAATAGTAGCCTATATGTGAGTGATATATAAACTATATTACTGTAAAGTTTTATCCGAATCTGTTCAGTAGTTTTTGCATGAAAGAGTAACAAACATCCATCCATCTATCCATCCATACTTACAAACTTTCGCGTTTACAATGTTAGTAAGATGTGGACTTGTTTATATTTAGTCAACAAATACCTAGGATCTATATAATACTCGTATATTTAATTATTTATTAGTAAACTACAAGCAATAGTAAGGTCAATATACTGTTAACACTAAGTTTCTAATGTTTAATAGTTTTCCTTTCGTCTTTTCGAGATAATATGTCTTTCTAAATCTTAAAACATTTATCTCTATTTATTTCTCGTTTTTTTTTTCCAAATTTTATAATATGTAAAAAAATTACTTGATTTATGTTAAATAAAATTATAAAGTACAGTAGTTTTAACAAAAATCAATAGCTTTCACCAACTCACAAAATAAATCATCATCACTAATCATCAGTCTATCACAATCTACTGTTGCAGATAGACTTCTCTAACACAAAATATTAATATTATTTAAGCGATGTAAAATACGATTAAGTTTTCTATTAAAAAAGGTTCTTATTTAGTTGTAAGTCACTTTTCAAATTTTATTTTGGCACAAAACTTTCCTGTTTTGTGTTGTTACTATTTGATTCAATCCTCGGCTTATCAGATCCAGCTACAAAAGAAATATTAGCCTAAAATGTACTGTCTTCGTAAACACACATCTTGTACAGAATGTTGTGCACGAAAAACACTAAGCAAATACCAAAAAGTCATTGGCATACACAACACAAGCGAAACCTAGACGTCAATTTCCGCAAACCGTAAAATAACGTATATAATAGTCAATAAAAAATTTGAACCTGACTAGAATTAATTATGATCAACACAAAATTGCGCAGCAGGCTTTAGGGTGCATTGATGTAGTAGTAGTAGTTATTATAAAAAAACCTTTCCTGGGTTGTACATTTACTACTGTGAGTATTTTCGATAATGCTTGACAATTTTCGTAATAGTTGACAACTGTCTTTAATGACACCTGTCATCGCGTGGCAGGAAGCTTCATTAAAAACAGCCCTACATTCGGTATGAAACTAATGAGTTATTTTACTACACAAGCAAAACCGTATCGTTATTAATAAAAATCTTTCTTTTTCTTTGATTTTGTAATATTTAAGTATTTAATGTGTGTTTAAAAGTCTCAATATTTCTTAAACAGATCAAGTAAATGAATATTAATACTAAAGTTCCCCGTAATGAGTCTCCGATCGGGTATATAAAATGGAATCATCAATGTCAGACTATTGTAACACTTACTTATCATTATATGCTAACACTGATTATGAGTTAAATATAGATAAGTGCCCAATTTATCCCTAGTACGATATACATTACTTCATGGTCAATTTATGATTCAATGCAGTTTATGACGGGATTATTTTTAAATATGTAAACTGCTTCGACCTCTTAGATAAGATCACTTATTATTTTGTAGACTTAGCGTCATATTAGCAGTAAATGTATATCAGATCATTTTAGATTTAAATATGTTTATATTTACAAGACGAATAGTTATAAACTTGTAAACTCCCTTGTGTGCGTTCTTTAACAGTCTGTAGTGGTTAAATTTAGGTTTGTCGTTTATTAACGTTTTAGAAATAGAAATCTTGCAAAGCAAACCTCTGCAAGAGTTTTTAAAATTAGTTTGATATCAATACGCATGTTACAGCATTAAATCAAAATATTTTATCTCTTAATCAGCTACAAAATGTAAGTTGAAGCTGTAAGATAAAACAGTTTTGTTATAAACTTATAAATCATTTATTTTTTGTCTTTAAGGAGAAATCTGTTATTGTTTTCTAAATCTTTGTAGCCAAACGTTGAAACGATAATGTAGAAGTACGTCAGTTCTTTTTTCGTCTGCAAATATAATCAAACGGAGTTTAATTGTTCACTTGATATTGTCTGGACAGTTTCAACACCGCAATATACTGCGCGGATCTTGGTTAACATAAAAATAGCTTTATTGAAAACACATTTAGTAGTTTCCGCAGAATAATATAGTTTACAGTAAAACACATGAAAATTGCCGTTTGTTTCCCTCGGTCTTCATTTTCCTGTTGCGTGTTTTTGATAATATTTCTTTCTCACCTTTTAATCTATTCTTGTCAAAGTTTTAAAGATTAATGTTACTAAAGTTTATTATTCTGTAAAACTGTTAGGATTAACTACCATAATTTGTATTTCACCGATACATCTAGTGCCTGTACGGAAGTGTTTTGTTTTGTTGAGAGATAAATTATTCATTTATTTTTCTGGGTCTTTGCCGTTTCTAAAATGATAAAAGAAGATGTTTTTTTCTTTACTTTGTAACAGTATAACAGGTTTTTTGCATATTATCAGTATTTGTGTAGGTACTTTTCTAAGGTAAATCTATGCATAATTTCACTTTATGTACGTATGTACAAATTATTAAACTGTAATAATGAATTCATGTCATATAAATTTATCATATTAAATTATTGTCTTTGCTTCTTAATGTCAAATCGTGATGGTACATAACCTTAAGCTTTCCTCGAATGAAATTGCAAAATGACAATAAAAATTCGAGAGAATTTATTATAAGTATTTTGACACGGGAGACGAAATATCTTCTATGGGAACTAAAATAAAACTGTACTCTAGGTATAGACCTTAACAAAATTACAATAAATTCAACTCAAATTATCAGGACATTGACATAACCATCATTACTATTATAACAGTTAGGAGGAAGGACAACGTCTGAAATATAGCATATATCATTAAAAATGCCAATCACTTCTCATTAAACTGCAATTTAAAGTTTTTTATCATCGTATTTACGCTAAGTCTACAATGCTAATGAGTGGCCTATTAAATAGTCTGAGAACTCTGAAGTCTGTCTAGTGAACAACTCATGTGACTTTTGTTTTGTTCTTTACTCATTTTGTATTACGCGATACATATACATATACACAATTATATTATACTAGCCGACCCACGCAATCTCGTTTGCGTCTTCTATTGCCCGTAGCGTGATATTTTCCCCCGTTTTTGAATCATTTTTCATTGGTGCTCCGCTGCTATTGGTCCTGGCGTGATGATATATAGCCTATAGCCTTCCTCGATAAATGTACTATCCAACACTGAAAGAATTTTTTAAATCGGACCTGTAGTTCCTGAGATTAGCGTGTTAAAACAAACAAACAAACTCTTCAGCTTTATATATTAGTATATATTCCAAGTATATAATGCTGGCTGCATATGCCTATATATGCATATTGTGAAGTTTCCTTGTTTGGAATACGGTCATTCATTTATTTGTATGTACAGGTATTCATGGTTTAATTTCAATATGTATACTTAAACAATTCTATAGAGATCCAGTTGAAAACAATGAACATTTAAATAGTATCCGTACAATAGTAACAAACATTTTGGTTTAAGATTTTCGCGATTTTTTAAATATATTGTAATTTTTGTAGCATTGTCATTTAAGTTCTAATCTATACAAATAAATAAAATTGGAGTGTCTGTTTGTGATATTAAAATAACAGCATTTTAATCAATGCATGTGTAAATACACGATACATATACCAAAAATAGAGTTAAAAAAAGTTTTGTCTGTCTGTCTGTCTGTTTGTTCCGGGTAATCTCTGGAACGGCTGGACAGATTTAGACGGGACTTTCACTGGCAGTAGCTGATGATCCAGGGAGTAACTTAGGCTACTGTTTTTTCGACTAACTTTGTCCCGCGACGTTACTCGCATTACAACAATAACCACGGGTAACACCGCGGGGTTCAGCTAGTCTATCTATATACCGCCGCCCATGGACACTAGCAACACCAGAAGCGTCACAAGTGTCTGGCCGGCCTTTTAAGAAGGAATACGGTCTTTTCTTGAAGGTTTTAAGTCTGCACGAGCGAAGCCGCGTGCAAAAGCTAGTAATGCATATTTTAAAAGTGACAACATTTTGTGTCAGATGACTGGAAATACGTCTGTCTGTTTGTAGTTTTTAGAAGAAAGTTGAGCTGTTTCTTCTCATTTGAAAGTGTTAACTCATATCCAAAATCTCATCTCCGCTATTGAGTCCTTTAAGCTGTATTGATCACATGGTCAATAAAGCGTAAATGATACAATAGTACCTAAGTACACACTTAGGTTTACTTTTACTGTGTCAGTTTTATTAAACCGATTTAAAAAAATTAGAAATGGAAAAGATAGATAAGTAGCTGTCTCTAAAAACACTATTCCTCTGTCAGAACCTCATTGAAAATATTATAGACATATATTAAACTAGTTGTTGGCCGCGGCTCCGCCCGCGTATATGTCGGTTACAGCGGCAAATAGTAGCCAATGTGTTATTCTGATGTATAAGCTATATTACTTGTAAAGTTTCATCCAAATCCGGTGAGTAGTTTTTGCGTGAAAGAGTAACAAACATCCATCCATCCATATTTACAAACTTTCGCGTTTATAATATTAGTAGGATGTATAATATTTATTTGTCTAGACTAGACGGTAATGGTAATGATTCCAAATATTTGACACAATATTTTATACTTAAGATTAAAAGTATAAAAAAACTTCTACTAATGAATAATAAAATATGCGTCGTTCAGGAATTCAAATGCACAACACAACTGTTTTTCAATTACACACACTTGTAGACCTTATTTTTGGAACCTCTCTTTTTGTTCTTTGTACAAACATTTACATCAACTAACAATTATCTTTGTCTTAACTGACGTGGAACATTGCCAAGGAAATATTTACTTCCCATATATTACTATTTTAAATGTTTAGTTTTTAAATCTAACAATGGTTTGGTGAAATAATATCATTAGAACAATCACGTTACAATCATTTACTTTTAAAAAGAATGACAGATATCAATGTGCCTAAATCATGATAAATTGTATTAAACTATTTCTTCGTTCTCCTATTTTCCAATTGAAGGAGTATTGTACTTTTTCTTTAAATTAAATTAGAAATAAACGTAAAGTATACCCTCCAAAATGTAAGAAAAAGTTTAGAAGAATCTATTCACAGATGTCAGAATTCTAAAGTTATAGTATAAAAATAACATTAAAGGAATACATCCAAATTAATAATCTCCATTTTTTATATTTAAAATGTAATCAAGGTAGGTTTAAAGTTAAAAAACAAATAGCTGCTCAAATACTGTCTGAAAATTGCATTGAAATTGATAATTGGTAATATGCCAAAAAGTCTGAGAATTTTAATGATTCTCATATAAATTAACATCCTGTTTTTTTTTTTGCTTTTGTTCTTAAACTAAGTCATCATTACACGTATGTCATTCATATTCAAATAATTTTGAATTGGAAATACAAAGATAAGAATTTAAATATGTATTTCTAAATGTAGATTTCGTCGTTTTAACATAAACTGATGCCAAAAATAATCTCTCTTTATTTTCGTTAATTTCTTTATTTACTTCATGTACGTCTCAAACTAGAAATAAAGTTCCCTTTTTTGCAACTTTATTTGTTTCTGGCGTATATTGGTTTTAGCGTAATGTTATGTTTAACTCAATAAATGAACTGTACAATCCTAAAAAAATGATTTCAATGCGAACCTGTTCCTGACCCTGACCGCTCAAACAAAGAAACTTTTGAGCCTTATAAAATAACAAGCTGACCACCGCAACTTTATTTGCTTTTCTGCTATTGCTTATTGGAAAATTTCCCCCCGTTTTTTAAACATTCTTCATTGGTGCTCCGCTCCTATTGGCCCTATCGTGATAATATATAGCCTACAGTTTTCCTCCATAAACAGGCTATTTAATACTGATAAAAAAATTAATTCGGGCTAGTAGTTCCTGAGATTAGAGCGTTCAAGCAAACAAACAAACTCTTCAGCTTTATATAGTAGTACAGATATAGATTTCAATTTGCCATTAAATGCGTAAGTAAATAAATATAATGAAATAAACTATGTTTATAATATCTGCGTCGTAGAAACTAAACTCCATGCCAACGCGTTCAAGTACTGACACCAATTACTCTCATGAACCTTAATTGAAACGCATGCTGGTACAATACGGTCACTGTGAACTCACAGTTTATCATTATATTGAAACAATTTGATATAATTCTATGTAATACACATTACATATACAACTGCCCTGCCCTTTTATTCAAATTGATCAATATGATATTGAACTAAGCATGCTGTATATCGATTTACCAGTACAAGTGCTGCAATACCCTAAGATTAAATTTCAAATATTTGACTCATTTTAATCGAATTATACCTCTTCTTATTTTGGCAGAAACATAAATTTTGTTTTAAAGTTATTTGGATTGTTTTTTTTAAGTATGTATAAAAATATTTTTGGGTTTCGGTTGTCTTCGTATTGTAATGTGATTTCTGTATTTAGGATATTCCTGCAGGCGTTAAGTACTGATAAATGCATTGAGCATTAATCGCAGACTCATATATCAATGGGCTGAGAGTAGATATTTCTACGAAAGTTATAAATAGCTCAAACACTTTTCGGCTTACATAAATGAGGGAAAAAAAGCATTTGTGCTGTCGTGTCTCGTTGGAGATTGCAAGAGCGGAAGCCCAATGATGCAGAATCATTTCAATAGGCCGCCAAGTGTGGATCACCATGATGCATTGGTGCATTGTCTGCATTCGCAATACTTTGCTCATAAAAAAGTGCTTCATGTACTTTTTATGTCGATAAATTCAGTGACATGAACAGATTTCTCTTTCTTTGTAATTACTATCAAAAACATAAATAAATGGTTTGCTTGTATATTGCTAGCGATATAAAGCTGTCATCGAATCCACAGAACAGTTTTCTCGTGCGTCAAGACTCCATATTAAATAATTCATCTGTATACGTATACAAATGAATTGTTTGTATGAACAAAGTTTGTGTATAAGAACATTATAGAACGTTAATGTTGAATGGTATTAGTTAAGTATTTAGTAATGTAGTCCCAGTTTGTTTATAAAGTGTTTTTCTAACTGCAAAATTTCATTCAAACATTGCAAAAATTACAGAAGTGTAAAATCTGACCCAATGATTCAGAAGCATCACTAGGCTGCCATGGTGTGGGTCACCATGCTGCATTGTTGCATAGTCTGCATTCGCAATGAGTATGGTGACCACCACTTTTGTATTCTGCTTATGCTTTCCATCAGGCAGAGTAGAGTTATTTTGGCAGGCCATATATAAAAAAAAAACTCAATCACAACTACGATTGAAAACGTGGCAGGCGTGTCGCATTGTCAAAGTGTTGAGTCTGCATACGAGGAGGACGTCATGCGTCTAATCCTAATCAAATGTGTAAAAAACACCTGAAGGGTATGGACAAATTTCATCACTTCACTATAATTATTACAATCGTTACAACTATAATTATAAGTAAAATAAATTATTACCATTTATTTAAATAACAAGATCTAAAGAAAACGCTAGACATCCGTCAAGTTGTACAGGCACTTTTGGGCAGACATTTATCAAACACCTACGTCGGTCTCAAACGCTAGGAAAACCATGAGTGAACTATGGACTTGATTTTATACGACTTGTACATAAATAACTGTATTGGTATCTAAGTACCGTTTGTTATAAGCTTAGTGAATAACTCATAAATGTAGGCCGATTTAAATGGATTAAAGTCCTGTATAGACAAGTTTTACATGATCACTATCGTTATAATTCATTCTTAAAATTTCATCTATACGTAGATGTATATTTAGTGATGATATGTATATTTACTATTAGGACCAATATACAAGAGCAATTATAAGTTTGACAAACATTTGCTTACCTTGATCGCAGAACTCATGAATTCTTCACCTCTGTGTGAAATTTGAGTGACAATGTTACATAAGAATTGGGTTGCGTAATCTTTAGCTATTCCTGACTTATATGACTGAATTTTTGACTGTGACTTTACTTTTAACTCGATTGCTGCAATGTTTGAGTTCGAGCAACAAAATTCCTTAATATAAACAGCAATGGAAGTAAACTTTGGAAACAATGCCAGTTTGCAACGCTCCAGGGAATGTGGACTCATAAGAATAGATGTTTATTTTGAATTGCGCGCCTCGTGGCAATGGTTTATCCAAAACATCCTATTTAATCAGCTGCAATTATGATGCTTTGCTGTCAATCACTCCAACATTATAAAAGTCACTGAGGAGAATATCATCGATTCTAATGTGAAAAGGGACATCTCTAAGGGTTTCGATAAGGTTCTGTGAAGCTTCTGTCAAATAGCAACTAAATGTTACATATAACTTCGACTAAAAAATTACAAAGCAAAAATGTGGATAAAATAATAATACAATGATAGGAAATAAAGAAAAATGATATGTACACTTACCAACATGTGATAGGCTCGTGAGATCTGACTCTGAAAAAGAAAAAAAACAAAAAGTGTGAATAAAATGTGAAATGACAATGGGGTGCTAAGCTTAAATTAAATCGGATAACATACAATTAAACCTTCTAATTAAATTTCTAGTTATATTGCATGACATACTGAAGCTATTAAACACAAAAACACATAACATAAGCGAATATGAGGATCTTAATTAAGTAAAATATAACAAATAATAATAAAATACAATAGAACGATATATATCAAATTGAATCCATATTTAAATCATTCTCAAAATGAACCATACGCGGTAGAGTTGTACCTGACAGGTTCACTTGCACAGTTATACCCGTCAGGTAAGCTTGAGCAGAGTAGAGCACATACGTGCACAGTCCGCTCTGGTTTACCTGTAAAGTATAACTGTCAGGTGTATTCTAACGTGTATGGCTACCGCAGTATTGTTTTGTTGTAATTTTTATGGTGTAGGGGGCAAACTGACGGAAATCTGATGGAAAACGACTATCGTGGGCACGTGCATTTCATGAGTAACAAGTGAGGTAAGTGGGAGTAGTAAGGAAAGATGGAGGTTCAGCTCTCCAGTGAAGAGTATTGAAAGTAGTGCTAAGAGGTTTTCTGTGAGGCTGTGGTATCGGCATGTGTCTATTGCCACTTGCTCTGAAGTTCTTATTTATATAGTAGCCATTTTTAGGGTTTTATACCTAAAAAGGAAAAAACGGAACCCTAATAAGTGATTCTCACTTTGTTGTCCGTCTGTCTGTTTGTCAAGACGCTTTTTCTCAGGAACGCGTGGAGGTATCAAGCTGAAATTCATATCAAATATTATGGTCTACTGTTAAATCAAAACCTACAGGGTACCTCCCGTGAACTCAGAATATTAAAATTTGTTACGAAGCAACGTCTTACAGCACAGATAGAGAAAAAATTGCGAAAAGCATAAATTTTTTGTTACATCATAATTATAATAAACCCATAGGTTTGTGTTTGTTTTGCCCGTTTTTGTATTATGTTACTTGTTCAGGTATTCTATACATTTAACTCTCATTACGTCAACAGCCTTTAACTGTCCACTGCTAGACATATGCCTCTCCTTAGAAAGGAGGTTTTAGTATGCCATACAATACTGGCCCGTATTGGATTTGTTTCAAGGTTTACTTCTCTTCACAGTGATATTGTTCTGCGTAGTTTAATCCCTTATTCGCATCTAACGACACCCACGGGAAGATTATGGGTGGCGATGCTTCGTATTCTAAAACTACAAGAATATTTTAGAAGAATGAAAGAAGAAGGTTTTACTAATTCTGTTTAATTTTTCTCATTGTACAAGTTTTAAAAAGCAGTATCCATTTGAAATACATAATACATGACCACAAAGAAATCCCAAGGTACTATAGAATGTGTTATTCGAATAGATTTGATCAACACAACAAACCACAAAATAACACAGTGAAAACAATAACTGTTCACGGTACAAAAATAGAAATGATCTGCGAACATAAATCTATAAGGTTATGTAGTTTAGCGAATTTACACAAAAGGCTTTATTCTCGTTTCAATAGCCAATTATGAGATAAATATGTACCATATGTGACCGCATAAAAAACAAGTTATTTCACACAATATGCGCAGTATTGCGCAAAATTAAGAAATAACTAGAACAAAAAGGCTAAGCCATTTATAATTAGCATCCACAATATCGCTGTGACATTATCATTAATTGATGTTTTTAGTTGACTGACAATCTCTGTAATTTCATCTACAGAATAATACCTATCACCTAAAGCTTATTATTGATTATTTCTTTTTCATAATCAGATTATGTTTCAGTCTTATTCGTATTGATAAAAATTTAGTCACTTTGCTTAATAGTAGATACAAACTAGAGTTGCCACCAATAGTGATCTGGCTGAATAACTAATATTCGGCCGAAGTGCCGAATATTTGGCACAAAATACATGCTTGTCGAACCTGTAAACAAGAATAAGAAAAGTCGCAACCTGTCTCCCTCGTTGCGGTGCATATGGAAGCGCGGGCGGGTTTGTTTCAATTGCAAGTAATGAACATAACGGTACGCATTGTCTGCTTATTATAAATAATAATATGTAAAAAATTACTATTTTGGATACTACTTTTCATGATCCACGATTCAAAACAAGTTTCCAAGGATTAGTTCAGACAGTAAAAGCAATACAAAAAAATCTTCTATAAGCTCTGAAAATAAGTTGTAATGAATCTAGTAGTACCGACAACTATTCTTTTTCACTTCGTAAGAAAACAAACTTCGAGTGAATTATCACTCGAAGTATGTTTTCTTACGAAGTATATATACTATATATAATATACGCCAGTTTCTAGAACTGCTTTGAGGAAATTGCTACTGATAACGCGAAATGGTAAGTAAGAGGAGAATGTAAAGAAGAATGTTGGGGCTAATGAATTAGATTTTTGTTTGAAAACAATCCACCTTGATCGGACGGCTGATCTTTATAAGCGGTGGTCAGCAAATGAAAAACAATACCCAAACCCCTCGAAATTTACAAAAGTTTGTTTTTCGTCTCCTGTGACTAGTGTGTACAGTGAGAGGTTATCAATCAATCAATTTTACTTACTAACGTACACATGGGCGTACCCAGGTTCTGGGCCAGGGGGGGGCAGATCAGACTTTTTATCAGCACCTAGTAGAATAAATAAAGATAAAATAAAATAGGTAGTTTTTTGGAATCGTTTACTATTACACTATCTATTTAAAAAGTAAGTTGCGAGGTTCTTCTGCAAAATGATTTATGACGTCTTCCGTGAAAAAGTCGTCCATATCGTTTACAAATTTTCTATATACACTGAGCATACAAAGTCCGTTTAACCTGTCTTCGATCGAAGTCGATCTCAGCCATGTTTTAACACGTCTGAGTGTGCTGAATGATCTTTAGATAATAAGTCTGGAATATGGCATAGCCAGTAAAATTTTAATTATTTTTTAAATTTTATTTAAGTAAAGTCTCTTTTCCCCTCAGTGGCAAATCATGTGTTCCACAAAAATTATTGTATTATTATAGCTTGTAAAATATTTCTGTTTTCCTAATTTCTTTATTATCCTAATTAATTTTTTCGTGGCCTGCTCGCATGGTAACTTGAATATTAGATTTATTTATGCTGCCAAAACAATTGGCAGACGCACACGACTCTTTGTGCCATTGACTATCTGCATGTGATTTGCAGTAAGTATGTATATCTTTGTATTTAATAAATAGTCGAACCCCTGTACACCACGTACAACTCTCGCCAGAAATAAAACACAAAACAAATAAAAGGCACCTTTCAAACTCTTTGAGTATGCAAAACAAAGTTTGTACATTTCATACAAAGAGTGGTTAAATTTTCGTTTTAAATGAGTAGTAGCATCATCAGCATAATCATAAGTTTCTGGAGGTACCCAGCATCGCTTTAACATTGCCATTCGCTTCTCGGTAATCAATGCAAAATATCGTCCAACCCATCGACCGATATCGTTTTCATGAAAATCATCTCCATCATCCTGAATGGAAACTACCTCGTTAAGAATATTAGAAAAATGGACGGTTTCCAATTCTAATTCTTCTTTCGGTTTTAAAAATGACTCACACAAGTTTTTATTAGCAGAATAAGATTGTTTTACCCACGGTTACGCTGTACCTATTACGCGGGTAAAGTCACGGGGCAAAAATAGTCTAAAAAAATATCCTAAGTTCGCTCGCTCGTACTCTCCCATCTTTCTTCGTGTTATTTGCGCGCGGCACACGTTGTGGCTCGGTTAGATTCGGTAATGTCCTTGGCTTGGCCCGTATTGGTGCAGAGCCGAGTTGCAGTCGAGGACACCCGAGCGCGGTATTTTTGCTAGCGAGTTGATATAAAGTGCGTACCGCACGATTATTTATTTTAAAGTTGTGTATTGTATTGCCACCGGCAAAAACTTATTTTTATTTTTATCGATAAGTAGATAGTTAACAGGGATGTAAATAAATTCTAGGGGGGGGCAGCTGCCCTCCCCTGCCCTACCCTGGGTACGCCCATGAACGTACACTACATTAGTAAGTAAAATTGGTAATGAATACGTGCAATCTTGAGTAATACGATGTGTTTTATGTTCATGATTTGGTATTCGTATGCATTATTCGGCCGAATACCGAATACCAAAAAAAGTGGCCGAATACCGAATAGTAGCCGAATACGAGTACAAACAATCTGGATGGGACTTATACTTTTAACCTAAAGTTTTTGATGCACTAGTCGCGTAAGGCCAATAATTTCTGAGACATGTATTTATAATGTATCTATACAAATTAATAAAATTGGAGTGTCTGTTTGTAATATTAAACCAACCGCTTTTTACTAAATGAATATGTATATATATATATATATATATATATATATATATATATATATATATATACCGAAATGTCAATTTTCTGTCTGTCTGTCTTTCTGCCTGTTTGTTCCGGGTAATCTCTGGAACGGGTGCACCGATTTTGACGGGACTTTCACTGGCAGATAGCTGATGATCTCAGGAGTAACTTAGGCTACTTTTTTTAGACTAGCTTTGTCCCGCGGCGCTATCTGCGGTGCGACAATAACCGCGGATAACACCGCGGGGTTCCTTACACCTTACCTTGCACATAAAAATGAACTGGTATTCTTTAGGTTCTACTTAAAAGTTACTCAATTTTTTCTGTCTGAGATTTGCGTCATAAAATTGTAAATAATTTTATTTCTCCCTGTTTTTGTTCCGAACAATGTAGGTAAAATCAAGTGTGTATTGTGTGTCATATTATAGTCTCTGAATGATATTTCAATTTATATATTTGTTCCATGATATAAACAATGCGACCACTGTCTAGGTATGTGAATGTCGTATTGCCATGAAATGTCATTATCATGTATATGTTACACATCCCATACACGACCTTACCGTGGGTGAGCCACGCTTCGGCATGAATGGGCCGGTTCGACCGGAGTGATACCACGGCCTCACAGAAAACCGGTGTGAAATAGTGCTTGCGCTGTGTTTCACCGAGTGAGTGAGATACGGGAGGCCCATAACCTAAACCCTCTCCCCCTATCTCCTCTCCTCATCGACCAAAGGCTGTCAACGCACTTGTGACGCCGCCTTGTGGCGGCGGTAATCGCTTAACATCAGGCGATATGTCTGCTCGTTTGCCCGGCTATTACATAAAAAACAAAAACCACCGTCAGATTTTAAACAAGGTAGAGACCTGTACTAGATCGTCGCATAATTACTTGCCCTAGGTGGGCATCGAACCCAAACAGTCTAAACCACTAGACATTACACTAACAAGGTCATCATGTGATGTCTAACGTTACACTGTTTTTACCCGACTACAGCAACGGAAGGAATGGTAATACTTTAAAGAGTTTGTTTGTATGTTCCACCTTAGCACTTAAACTGCTTAACCGTTTTTAATCAATGTGGTGTCGTAAGGTTCGTAATAATGGCCTAGGTGACTTAAGCTATATAAATTTTGTTAAAGTTTTTACAGTCAGTTTATTTGCAAGTTAGTTTTATTTAAAACCTCAACTTAATTAAATTGCAATGTAAAACAATAACTGTTTTTATTGTTTTTCTCAATGAACAGAGAAATATAGGTACCTCATTTCCTTTTTTGTGGTCTTTCTTAATTCTCATTTCACGTTTACAGTTTATTTGTTCTGTGGTTTGGATTGTCACAGTACAAAATAAGAATGAATGTAAATAAATACTTTTCCTTTACCAATATAGGTACATAAAGTAAAGTACTAAGTATGTAGGTATGTAGATACAGATACATTACTAGGTTGGTACGTTTGACTTGTAACGGCGATCACCCACGGCGATTTTTGTAATGAAGCGTGTTAGTAGCGACAGCATCGATACTAACACGCTTCAGAAGCGATGCTAACGCGCAACTGTATCGTGACGGCGAGGGCACATAGCTAGCAACCGTATCACAATTGTATCGATGCGAACACACGACAGCGTCGCTACTGTATCGCTGCAAAAGCGCTGTGGGCGAGGGCCCTAACACCTACAGGAAATAAAGAGACAGGTAGTCTCTTCGTGCACCGGAAGCTACAAGTACGTAACTAATCTATTTAATATTCATTATTTCCTACTACTACCTAATAATGTAGCGAGCCTACGAGAATCACGACACATTCATTATGTAAATAGGGACCTGCATACTTGTTTATAATAATAAATCAGAAAGTACTAGACAGGGGCGGATATGGTAATAAAGTAAATTGTTCTGCGGTCCTTCCGCTGATACCTACTTTGTTAATATACTCAGTATTTTACTACAGTACTTACTGGAACTGATATATTCATTCACAGCTGCATACGGGCCTTCCTTCTCGTGTTAATATAACTCACTGACTCAACGGATGATGTATTTAGTTACTTCAATTAAGTTTATGAGTTACTCAAATTATTTAGTTACACATTAATTTATTAGTACTTTACTAGTACTTTTGTTTGCCTGCACGTCTAGCGTGGAGGTTTAAGCGGTCGCTAAGCCGCTTTCTACTGCAATGAATGTTGTGGGTTCAAATTCAAATTCCATATGATAGCACACATTGTGTGATGCACAAATTGTTGTTCTGAGTCCTGTTATTCTTTGTCTGTTTCATGTATATTTGTAAAGTCCCCCGAGACACCGGATATTATATATTCTTAATGCAGAAGTTGTCTTATAGAGAGTTAGAAAAGAAGCGGTAATGTATTTTGGATTTCAAAGAACATTTGAACGCAAATAAAATTCCACTTTAAGTGCTATTATTTCTTTCAAGAAAATGTAGTTGGTGTAATTTTCTTTCAAATATTAACCAGATCTGTGGCTATATTTAGCAAGTGTATTGCAAGGTTAACGTACTTCCATTTGAATTATTCAATACAGATAAGTAGGAAGATGCGTGAACTCAAGGAAATTAATAATTTATAGCACTGTCGTTAAGTTCAAGAGCAAGTTGACGAAATAAACTAAGGAAGACATGTTAAGGATGTGTTTATAACTAGTTTGTGTCGGTTTTGTTGGAGAAATTTGAATAAAGAACAAAAAAAAAACCCGTTATAAAAAAAAGTCGTGCATGGAATCATATCATTTAAATATAAATAAATATAAATATTTCGGACATCGATCACACAACGCCATCTAGTCCCAAGCTAAGCAGCAGAGCTTGTGTTATGGGTACTAGACAATTGATACAAATAAATATATACATATTTTTTTTTGTAAATACATACATATTATACATAGAAAATACCTAAACCCCGAAACAAATATTTGTAGATCATACAAACATTGGGTCCGACCCGGGAATCGAACCCGAGACCTCACGATCAGCAGTCGCACACGCCAACCGCGAGACCAACAAGGCAGTTGTCATTTGTCAATTATTTTCAGTATTTTATTCAATTAGTAGTATTATAACACCTCCTTTCAAAGGAGTAACCTGCGGGTCACTCTGAAAAAATGCCAGACTAACGATGATACAAGATGTTTTATTTTTATTTTTCACATAGTATGTTTAACTCCTACATACTTTTCCCAACGCTGGACAAAGCAAATACAAAGATGTACAAATAAAGTCACTAGTTTGTGTGATCCACAAACTGCTGTTCTGAATCTGGGTGTTCTCTTGTGCCCGTTTGATTTATAAAGGCCCTCGATACAGGATATATTCCTAACGCGGGAGTTAAAAAATAACTATCGGGTTATCTACTAATTGTTTTGAAATCTGTTGTATAACACAATAACAGTGTGATGGTGTGTGATGAAAAACATGTTTGTTTGCTCTCGAATAAATTGAAAAACAAACGATTACGATACTTAGCTTACTTAGCTTTGAAGCTGATTTCAAGATTAGATTGTCAAGTTTCTGCCGACAAACAATTTGCAACAAACAAATACGAGCAAATTAAATAATAAATCGCTATTAAAATTGATTCAGACGTTGATAAGAACCATTTAACTCATCATTTCATCAATTACAGTTGAAAATATAAATCAGTCAACGTTCTCCTTCTAGAATAATGTTCTATTTCAAATTTATTAAGCGAGTGCCGCGTACATTCGTTTTAGTTTTCAGAAACTTAATATTTGATCTTCTTAATTTTTGCAGAAGTTAAATCCCTTAGGTCTTTACACAAATAATCCTTAGAATGTATACCCAAGTATCAAAATAACGAGTTTAGTAAAAACGTGTATAAAAAAGCGGTCAAGTGCCAGTCGGACTTGCCCATGAAGGGTTCCACAGCAACAAGTAACATTTTTTTTTTTTATATTTGTGTTGATTGGATGAAAGGTAAATTGCAGTTTACGATTTGTGACGTATTAAAAAAAGCTACTTACTAGATTTCGTTCAAACCAATTTTCGGTGGAAGTTTGCAAGGTTAATGTACATCATATTTTTTCAGTTTAGAAAAAAAATATATTAGAAACCTTTTTGAAGACCTATCCATACGAATGAGTTTGATTAATTTTTTTTTTTAAATTTCAGTTCCATGTACGGGGACCGCCAAAAATTTTTGTTTTTTTTTGTGTGAAAATCTTAATGCGGTTCACAGAATACATCTACTTACCAAGTTTCAACATTATAGTTCTTCTTAGAGTAAGTAGTCCTTATAGTTTCGGAAAAAAGTGGCTGTGACATACGGACGGACAGACAGACGGAGAGACAGACAGACAAGACGAAGGTTCCGTTTTTTGCCTTTGGCACGGAACCTTTTAAATTCATTACCTAAATTTTCCAGGTAAACTGTGCAAAAAAAACAGAACTATCTCAATATGTAAAATATGAAAAACCTAAAAGCTTAAAAACAAGTACACTTAATCGACGATGACGTATTTCGGTATAACAACAAAAAGCACTTGGCCTAGACTGATAACAGTATAACATTATATGCGGGGGGTGTGATAACAGTTAATAATAGCTGTTGACACACCTTAACCCCTTGATACGTTTATCTCTGTGATACTGTGTGGAATACTACTTGATCTTCAAACGTAACCCTGTTCTGACGATAGAAATGCTTCGGAAACAACACATTGCATCATTCAACTGTTATCGTCATATGTTACCCGCGGTTATTGTCGTACCGCAAGTGACGCCGCGGGACGAAGCTAGTCTAAAAAAGGCACCCTAAGTTACTTCTTATATCATCAGCTACCTATCAGTGAAAGTCCCGTCAAAATCGGTCCAGCCGTACCAGAGATTAGCCGGCACAAACAGACAGACAGACAGACAATTTTTTTATTAAATACATTTTTGGTATATGTGATGATGTTCTCCTAGCCGATTACGGCCACGGCGGCCAGTCTCAACAGAGACCAACCAACTACGCAGGAGATATTATAGTGCACAAGTGTGTGCGCAAACACAGGTGCACTCTCTGTTCCCTCACTCTCATATTCCGATGGGACGGTTAACCGACACGATCGGGGAGAGATCAGGCGCAGGACCGACAGCTTTACGTGCTCTCCGAGGCACGGGGGTTCAGACCCCAACTTCCAAACTCCGAGCTGTTATTAAGTATTTATAGAATTAGAAAAACTCAATAACACCTTTGGCCCGACCCGGGATTCGAACCCGAGACCTCATGATCAGCAGTCGCATACGTCAACCGCTAGACCAACGAGGCAGTTGGTCTAGCGGTTGGTGGTATATGTACCGTGTATACATACATATGCATTTAGTAAAAAGCGGTTATTTTAATATTACAAACAGACACTCCAATTTTATTTATTTGTATAGATTTAACCCTCGGTGACATCTTGTTGCCACTGCAACAACTCTCACGATATAATTTGCGTCAATGCCTCGACAGTTACATTGTTTTTAACTTTTTATTATCTTCGAATGGCGAGACTATATTGTTTTGTTAAATAAACAGTATCCAAGTGACATGATGAAATTGTGTAAAAAAATAGTAATGTTATCGTGCTAAGAATAATTTTGTAGTTTTATATTTAGCGTGATTTGTGGGACGCAGTCATAAAATAACCACGAGGAAAAGTCAAATTTAATTTTATGAAAAACCTTCTACTGGTGTACAATATTTTCATTTTAAAACTGTTTTCAGGAAATGTAACTGTGAAGTTATCTTTGAAAATGTTATTGATAGGTCTTCCGTTTTGCTTTATTATTTTTAGTCTAGTTTTTATATTGTACTATACTAGCATTAGGCCGCGGCTCCGCCCATGTGTATATCGGTTATCGCGGTAAAGAGTTACTTCCGAATTTATAATACTATTAAGAATAGTATGGATTTTTTAACTTTATATATATATATCTTTAAACGAGCACTGAACAATCTTTGCCAAATGACATAAATTTTTAACCAACTTCAAAAAAGGAGGAGGTTCTCAATTCCACTGTATTTTTCTTCTATGTTTGTTACCTCAGAACTTTTGACTGGGTAAACCGATTTTGATGATTCTTGATGTCGGTTTTCTTTGTTAAAACTATTTAATTTATTTTAATATATCCTAATAGGTACACTTCGGATACAACACACTGCATGTAGACTAAAAAGTAGTTTTTAATAAAATATTGGCCGATATGTTTCACAATGTACTCTTGGGAATGAATGACTTTAATGAATCTTTAGTAAAGGTTAACATTCAGTAAATGGACGACTTATTGTTGTTATGATACCGATAATTAAGGCTAATAAATTAATAAAGTAATACTGCATTATTGTAAGGGGCAAACTAAGGGCACTGCAAAGGAAAACTTGAAAAGAAAGCTTTGTAGGGTTTCTACCAGGCTTTTTTACGTGTGGAAGCCCCCACAGGCCGTCACCCGGGTGACGGCCTGTGGGGTGCGGCGGGGTGGTACCACTCGCTTACGTCGCCTCCACGTGGCTGGCCACTGAAGCGGATTGAGGGGAAAACCCGTCCCGTCCATCTGCGGTTACATTCAGGTACGCATGAGGCGCTGGTAAGCGCGCCTTACGTCACCCGGTTCGCCGGCCGTGAATTGTGCAGGGTGGAAGTCTTCGTCCTCCCGGGCCCTCTCGGCCGTCTTCACAGAAGGTTGTCGCTACAGACCATGGAGCATATGAGATCTCCTCCGATGACTGCAGTGAGAACACGACGCTGCGACGCTCAGGGGGGGCAAACACTCAACGTGTACTGGGCCGAGGCCTAACTGCAGTCGCTGTGGTGGCAGGCGGGATTCAAATCCCTCCTAGCAACCGAGTACGGATATTTCCCGTCAGTCGGAAGGGAAAGGTCCCGTGCTGCCCTGCTAAACTTCAGCGAGCACTTTCGCCTCCAAATACTACGGGGGAGTTCCGACATAGGCGCACTCCGCCTGGTCGCTGGCGTGCCCTATTCTGGGCGGTCAGAGCTGCCGGTGCACCATACAGCGTCATTGACCGGACAACCTGCGTGTAGATTATCTCCTCTGACTCTGCAAATTGGTCAGAAATCGCCTAAGGGCAAAGGCAGCGTCGACCAGCTCCGGAAAACCCTACAAAGCTACACCGGGCTAGCGTGGTTAAATCCTCTTCTCTAAGAAGAGGCCTGTTACCAGCCGTGGGCTGTTAAAGGCGGTTGATAATTTACTGTCGTATAATGTATAGCTATTGTTGAACCTAGCAAATAATTAAAACAAGGCGCCATGATAGTATTACACGCGACCACAATCGTCAATATCAAAGGGCCAGCCCGTGAGGTTAGATTACATACATTATTAAACTGTTTCCCTTAGGTGATTAGCTTAATACACACATAGGTGTGGTCCGAAATGAACGAGAAATATGATACTCCGGTTCCAAGGTGTGGTAACGGTTAAAGGTTGGGGAAAACAGCGGGTGGGATGGAATGGCAGCGGGGTGTCAGTGGTTAAAATGATGATTAACTTGCGATTAACTTAATTTTTTTTAAACCAAGATTTTTTAGTTGTTATTAAAAAATAACTTTAAGCCCTTTCATTTGATACCCTTATTGGGTGGGTTGTTCAGAAATATGTACGCTGCCATTTTGTTACGGCGGCCAGTTTGGATTAATAATAATAATACCAATTATATATAATTGCATTGTCATTACTAGTCATCAGGACTAAAGTTATATTTAAAATTTCAGTTTAATCGAAAATCGGGAAGTGGATCAAAAACTTTCAAGATTTGATTGCAGACAAACATCGGGCAAGGTGAAACTAAATAAAAGCTTGTAAAATTATGTGTGATATTTTATTATGTATTGACGGTATTAGTATATATGACGGTACATTATAAAGTGACGCCACATATCCATAACTAATATGTATTATAAATTCTAAAGTAACTCTGTCTGTTACGCTTTCAAGTTTAAACCGCTGAACCGATTTTAATAAATTTCGGTATCGAGGTAGATTGAGAAATACGCTACTTTTGTCGCTCACGGGCATAGCCTAGTATATTAATAACAGGCGAAAGATCTTTATTTAAGTTTTAAGTGATTTTTATCTATTCTTAATTTAAAATTTCCGATGTGAAATTTAGAATACCAAAAGTGGAATAAAAGTATATAGAATATGTATATAGTAGATATCTATGTAGTAAAAGAGAAAGTTAAATGTTTAATTTATATGTAAGATACAGATACATTTTAAAATTATGCAGAAACGGCTACAGAAACCTCTAGTATTTAATTATTATTTATCTATGTGCAATTAGAACTTCAAATTTTAATTTTAAATAATATTTATATTTTTATTATATATATATATATTATTTAAATAATACAATTATCTTCTGTTCCTGTTGTAAAATAATATTAAAATTATAGACGAACGTTTACAAAAGTGGTTAAAGATTATATTCGGACTTCTATGACAAGACAAAAGTTATTTTTTAAACAAGCTTCCAAAAAAAAAACATCCACGTTCTTCTCATCGATTTAGGCCAAAGGGCCATAAACGTGTGCCCCACCTGTATGCCTTCAATTCAATTCAACGCCTTCAATTCAACGAGCCTGATGGCGTGGTTGACGATAATAGTAAATCCATGCAATTATGGCGTAATGATGACAGAGCCATAATTGAGGCACAATTCCTACCTCCGCTTCCCCACTAAACTCCGTATAGCTTTACTCGGTTCGATTTCGACAAACTACACGCAAATCCCTGTAGAATGACGGCTTAAAATGGTTTCCGTTGTGTTGAGGTCCCGGGTTCGTTTCCCGGGTCAGACAAAAAGTTTGTCTAATCTGCTATTATAGAAAAAAGCTAAGCACGCGCACGTGTAGTCGCGTAAAAAGTTTATAAAAACGTGACAAAACATTTGGCATATTTTATACCCAGTCTAAGAATATCCGGGTCGTTAGTTACGTTTCTATATATTAACAAACAAAAACCGCAAAAACCCATATTTTCATCATTAGAGGTAAAAACAAGGTAAACTTATGAAATAACAACAGACAACAGTTTAATGCAAATTAATACTCGTATGTGTTTCCAAGCTGCTTTGTTTAAGTGTATATAATATATCTGGATTTTCTTACGTAATTACATCGACATATCAACATCAACAAGGTAGTAAAGCCACGCTGATTTTAGCACGGCGGGGCGGCTCGACCGGGGCGGTACTTCCCTCGCACTAGACCTGATTTTGTTGGTGAGTGCGAGTCCACAGGCCCAATGATGCAGAATCATCACTAGGCCGCCATGGTGTGGGTCACCATGCTGCATTATTGCATTGTCTGCATTTCCAAAGAGTACGGTGACCACCACTCTTGGATTCTGCTAAAACTTTCCATAGGGCAGAGTAAAGTCACTTTGGCAGACTCATACCTATATATAGTTTTTTTTTATAACACTATGTGCTTCACAAATTATTCTTTCAAGTCGTTGTTCTTTGTATCCGATTTTTCTGTTTGTAAAGTACCCGGGACGCAGGATATATCTATACTAATATATAAAGCTGAAGAGTTTGTTTGTTTGTTTGTTTGAACACGCTAATCTCAGGAACCGCAGGTCGGATTTGAAAAATTCTTTCGGTATTGGATAGTCCATTTATCGAGGAAGGCTATAGAGTATATGTCATCACGCTACTACTAATAGGAGCGGAGCAACAATGAAGAATGTTTCAAAAACGGGGGAAATTTTCACGCGACGGGCAATAGGAGACGCAAACGAGGTTGCGTGGGTCGGCTAGTTCCTAATAAAGGCATTGTTTGTATTTAAAAAATTAAGAGTGCCCTATTTTATGTACAGCAGTGGACTTTTAAAGGCAGTTGATGATGATGAGGTTTTCTTTTTAATATTAACTTGTACTTGTAAATATACCTATATATTTTATTACCGAATAAAGCACAGTAAACATGTTTTGATGTTTCACTTCTTGTTGTGTAAAATAATATAGCTATTACCGAGATGTGTAGACGTCATACGTAATCTAATACATTGTGGACTACAACTTTGCACTACGGATCACTGACTTTGGTCCAAATACTATTGAAGTCGGTGCTTGCCTGTTCCTGGACCTGATAAAAATAAGTCTTTTAGAAAAATCGTCGAAC
The DNA here is from genome assembly GCA_905220595.1 of Spilosoma lubricipeda. Taxonomy (NCBI): domain Eukaryota; kingdom Metazoa; phylum Arthropoda; class Insecta; order Lepidoptera; family Erebidae; genus Spilosoma; species Spilosoma lubricipeda. Next base: position 16,145,745 of record HG992282.1, on the reverse strand, counting down.
CTCGTGTCTTTTTTACCTAACTGCGTAAGAAGGAGGGTTATGTTTTTCGAGTGTATGTATGAATGTATATTTCTTTGGCTATAAACTACGCTACTTTTCGTCCGTATCGACAACTTGTATGATTCTCACAAAAAATAGCGTAGTTTCTTAGCAAGTGTCTGCGTTAAGGCGTGTGTTTACTTGGAACTATGCTACTTTATTTGCTTCAACAAGAACAAGGTCCTGCGTTATCTACCTTTTTTATTTTGATCTGAGGATATAACAACCAAAAAGTCCATCTACGAAAACAAAATATTTTGTATTGGCCTTCTTAAATCCTTTAAAATATATATTATCACTAGCTGTCCCGGCAAACGTCGTTTTGCCATAACTTCTAATAAATTAAAAATTAATTAAAAAAACATTGTCCAGCGGACAAAATTGTGAATCTAAACCATTCCCAGATCCCCTTGAACACACACAAAAAATTTCATCAAAATCGGTTTAGTCGTTTGAGAGTAGTTCAGTGACATACACACTCACAGAAGAATTATTTAGATAAAGATGAAGCATAATGTCACAAACTTTAGTTCCATAAAAACTTACCAAAACCAATTTTAAATTGCAATGTAAACTTCTTAGTATCCAATCAACAAAGATTTTTTATTCAAGTTCTAATGATTAAAGTCTAAACTAATTAAATTCAATAAACAATCTTCCATCAACTACAATCAACCTTCATTTAAACTGTTACTACCGTGATTTACTGCCAATTATGGTAGAAAAATGCGAACGAAGTGGTAGAAAAATGACAGAAGCCCATATAATTAAAATGATCATACCATAAATACGTTAAATGTATTTATAATCTGTAGCTTATGGGCTCAAATGACGTCAGTTGGGTACGTACCTATATTATTCGTCTTACCTTATTGATTTCTTATGAATGGTTCAGTCGTTAATTAATGTTGTCGTACAATATTAATAGTAGTTGACATGTTGTGGTTATTGACGACATTTGTGACGTAAATCCTGTCACTTAAGGAGCAATGATACAGATTACGAGTATAACAGAATATTGATTTCAAATGTGATATGTGGTAAACTGGTAAACAGATAATAAACATAAAGCCTAGTTTATTGCTTAATAAAAAATTACATAATTTGATATTAAATACAATTCGAGAAATTTAAAGCAAATTTAAATTACTATACTAAATAAATTAACACGAATTATAATAATTAATAAAAAAATCTCACTCTACAGAGTAAAGAGATATATTGCTATTTACATCCAGTCATTTCCCGCTGTTTCCAGTATTTCATTGACCCACCTTTATATCGATCTATGTCTTTTCTATTTCTTTGGCCCTTTCCAAGTGGTTATCTTTTATGTCCATTTATTTTTATGTGTAACATGGCCTCTTTCAGATGTTTTTTTAAAATAAGGAAACACGCCATGTCATTATCTAGTCAACAGATACATTACCATAAATATCTCATCTTTATGAAATCACTGACGAAACATGAATTTTTGGAATTGTATTCGATAAAAATTGTCACCTATAGTTTTGTACATTTTTACAGTTGTTTTATTCCAAATCTAGATATGGTATTACAAGTAAAATTTTAACAAAAATAAAACCGATTTCAAAGTTTGACTCGATTTCTTTGGATGCCATCACCAGATCTTAGTTTCCTTATCATGGTACCACCGTTGGGATATCTCCTTTCCGTTAAAAAGGAATCATATAAATCGGTTCATAAACGACGAAGTTTTCCGCGAACACACATAAAAAAATATAAATATACGGTTGAATTGAGAAACCTCCTCCCTTTTTTTAAGTCGGTTAAAAATTGATATTAAGGAGCGTGAAAGTAAAATGTATTATTAGGTATATGAATCAAAAAGTTCAATAATGTTTATTTACTAAAAGAAAGTTAGTGTTCATTTTACTAATGTGTTTTGATATCTCAAAAAAAGATAAGTAGGTGTTCTCTCTCGCACAGACGTACATCTCAGTAGAAAATAACGTTACTAACAAAAACTTATTACATTTGAAACACAGTTACTTTCGACATCTAGTGGTCATTTAGAGAACTAATATCCGCATATCTTCTACAACCTTGCGCCGTGCGCCATCTATATTTACAGCCGACGTAGTTATGTAAAAATAAGACAGATGTCGTTAGCAATCTTAAGTTTGTTAATCATTGAAATGCGCCCTCTGTTAAAGATATTAGAAACTAAAGACAAGTTTTAGACCACATTTAAAAGCGATATCTACATGTAACAATAAGAACTATATTAGAGTGAATTCATTTTAGTTACAAGTTTCTATTATAGATGGCGTTAAATAATTTAGTTTAGTTTTTACCTGTATCATTGAGCAGGGCATTGATGTCCGTAGTCGACCCATCGGCCGACATTGCTGAAACAAACAATAAAATAATTAAGCATTTTGTGCATAAATTTATTTTTAAGGTTGTAATTTCTCTACAATTATATAAACCATTAAGCCGTTAAAGTGCAGTGGCTTGATAAAATGACATTTTTATCAACTACTAGCTGACCCAGCTAACTTCGTATTGCCTAATTTACATATCTGTCTCAGCTTCCCACGGGCAGTGTACACTACACTGTACAGTCGCGGACAAATAAATGACTTTTCCCGACATCTTTTATTTTTCTGGTACAAAAACCTCCTAACAAAAACGAGCACATAAAAAAGAATGATTTAATTTAGTGTAGCCGATCAGAAGTAATGCGCGTACACATTTCGGCGATTCATTTATATACAGAGTGGAGTTTTGTAATGCCACCTGAAGAAAAAGTACTCTTAATATTGTAGATAGAAAATTTTACTAAAAGAAAACATTCCTTTATTTTTGAAACGAAAGAAAACTGCATTCAAAGATTTCCGAAAATTCATTTGCCACACCCGGGAATCGAACCGAATGAAATCTGTAAAAATTACAGCCTGTACTTTTATTGCCTCGATCGTTAGGGTCAATTATAAGTATGAAATCTCTCTACTAAACTTGATAAATCAAATGAGAGGAAAACCATAAAATCTTAAATTATTTAAATTATTTACAAAAATGCTAAACTGGGCAACAGCGGTGTTATTTGCGGTACAATAATAACCGCGGGCTCAGCTAGTAAAATATATATGTCGATACCTTTTTAGTTGACCACTTCGAAGTCAAAAGAAAGATAATAGTTTTGGCCATCTATGTTTGTTTCTATGTTTCACCGTAGCGCCTCACCACCAAACTGATTCTATCGGGTCCTATCTTCGATCAATCTATATCTATACTAATATATAAAGCTGAAGAGTTTGTTTTTTTGAACACGCTAATCTCAGGAACCTCTGGACAGATTTGAAAAATTCTTGCGGTGTTGGATAGTCCATTTATCGAGGAAGGCTATAGGGTATATATCATCATGCTACTACTAATAGGAGCGGAGCAACAATGAAGAATGTTACAAAAAACGGGGGAAATTTTCACGCTACGGGCAATATAAGGCGCAAACGAGGTTGCGTGGGTCAGCTAGTAATAGTACTATTTGTGATCGAAGGGTCCTATAAATATAAACTAGCTGACCCACGCAACGTCGTTTGCGTCTTATATTGCCCGTAGCGTGAAAATTGCCCCCGTTTTGAAACATTCTTCATTGTTGCTCCGCTTCTATTAGTAGTAGCGTGATGATATATACCCTATAGCCTTCCTCGATAAATGGACTATCCAAGACCGAAAGAATTTTTCAAATCGGACCAGTGGTTCCTGAGATTAGCGTGTTCAAACAAACAAACAAACAAACTCTTCAGCTTTATATATTAGTATAGATATAGATTTTATCCAAACTTTTTGCGTAGTCGGGCTATAGTTTTTTGAAACTATTTCTTTTTAGTAAATTTACTGTTTACAAGTTTATAGTAAAAGACAAATCCATTTTTAAGTTTCATAGTATTTTATCACATTTTTTATTTATTTATTTACAATCTGAATCATGTAATTTCATCGTTGTTTATGAGAGAAGGTCGCGACTGGAGCGTGACGCGACACGGTCGGTGGTGATTTGACTAGTTGATATTATCATTGACAATTATTCAACCATTCAGATATTATGAACTTAGTGATAAACACATTTTCATAGATTTTGCGAATGCTTCATACGCAATTATCTGCAACTATACAAATTGATTGATTCATTCATTCTTTTGTGGGCTCCAAGAGGCTTAGGGAAATCAATCTATCTATACAAATTAATAAAATTGGAGGGTCTGTTTGTAATATTAAAATAACCGCTTTTTACTAAATGCTATGCTATGTATGTATACAGAAGTACATTTACCAAAAATGTATAAAAAAATTTTTTTGTTGGTCTGTCGTTTGTTCCGGATAATCTCTGGAACGGCTGGACCGATTTTGACGGGACTTTCACCCCCAGGTAGCTGATGATCCAGGGAGTACCTTAGGCTACTTTTTTAGACTAACTTTGTCCCGAAGCATTACTCGCGGTACAACAATAACCGCGGGTAACACCGCGGGGTTCAGCTAGTAATTAATAAAAACGCTTCCTCCTTGTAAATCTGTAATAAGATTTTAAAACTTAATTTACGTGGGAGAGCCAAGCTTCGGCACGAATGGGCCAGCTCGACCGAAGTGATACCACGGCCTCACAGAAAATCGGTGTGAAATAACGCTTGCGCTGTGTTTCACCGAGTGAGTGAGGATACCGGAGACCCATACCCAAACCCCTCCCCACATCCCTTTCCCCATCCCCCAAAGGTCGGCAACGCACTTGTAACGCCTCTGTTGTGGGTGTCCATGGGCGGCGGTAATCGCTTACCATCAAGTGATACGTCTGCTCGTTTGCCATCTATACCTTAAAAAATACTTAAGAGTTTGTTTGTTTGACTGTTACTTCGGTTGAACGTTCTAATTTCAGGAACTAAGTAGGTAGTCATAAGGCGTTATGGAGAAACCGGTCGGTTTAAGTTTATATTAATTAAATAGTGTTAATTAAAAAATATATAAAAATATATATAATATAACTTAAAAATATATAAAAATAAAACTAACTGATCCGGCGAACCTCGTACCGGCATAATTTTCTTTCGTAAATATTTTCTTTTCTGAAAAACTTGTTTTACTAATCACGGACAAAATAAAACTTTTCTTTCAATTATTTTTTTCTATGCAAACAATGTCCTAACAATAACGAACCTAAACATAGAAAAGAATTATCCAATTCGGCGCAGGCGGTTATGCGCATACATACATTTCAGAGATTCATTTTTATTTATTGAGATAAGCAACTCAGTAGAAAATACACCTTTGCAGCCTTGTCTCAAGGAGCTTCGTGTAAAGAACTGTGGTAAAGTTTACAATACATTATCGAACGAGCAAATACAATTAGAACAGCATACAGATAAACGTTAATCATTTGTTTATATTTATCAAACATGCTTGTGTCTCAAAGCACCTGAATGACAGGTGATACTCGTAATTGTGGAGCATTCTTCAATAAAGTTGCTTGACCTCCAAGATGAAAATGGTTTTTATGATGTATGTTATTCAATTGGACACACACTGAGCGACGAGACTTAATTTGTCTTCGGATATTTTTGTAAGATCTTATGGTAATATTTGCGATTTAATATTGTAATGTAATCGGTAACCAATTTATGAAATAAAGGGAATGGATTTAGAAATTTGATAGCCCATGTTTCTTGAATTGGATTTCACATAATTCTTAATTTGGTAAAAACATTTTCTTTTCTTTTTTTGTTTAATGTATGAGCCTGCCAAAGTGACTTTACTCTGCCTGATGGAAAGCGGGAACAGAATCCAAGAGTGGTGGTCACTATACTTATTGCCCATACAAATGTAGACATAGCATGGTCACCCACACTATCGAAATGTTACCGCTTCATTGGGCCGCCGGTCTCGCACTCACTAACGAAACACGACAGCACGAATGCTTTCATTCTTGCTGTCATCATCCTCATTTGGATAGTGATCCCCGGTTTCTTTAAACTTTACTAAAAATGGTTGGGAAAATGTGTGTTTCATTCTCCTCTTCCTTCTGTGATACTTTTTGGTCACTTACTTATTTAAAGTATTACGTGTTAAAATAAATAACCCAGCCATCCTACAAGAGATTAGATTTTGTGTCCCAGAAATCAATATTTTCTTTTCTGAAAAACTTGTTTTATTAATTATGCCCGCCCCAGCTTCCCATAAGAAGTGTACAGGTCACTTACTTATTTAAAGTATTACGTGGTAAAATAAATAACCCAGTCATCCTGCAAGAGATTCCATTTTTGTGTCCCAGACGGTTATCGGAGCCGGCGGCGGCGCCCAGCGTTGTTTGCGGTGCCGCACGCACGCACTAATCTTTTGCACCACGCGCCAATGACTAAGGGATCTAAATACGTTCAACACAATGGCAGACCATACTGATCTCTTTACATGTTCTCTGAGCGAAGTCACAAGAGTTTCAACTTAGTCTATATGTTACCTTAAGTTTTTTTTTATGATTTTGTTTTGTTTGTTAGTATTTTAGTGGCAGATTTGTTTTTTATTGATTGTATGTGAGTGATTAGTATTTATTTATGTAACTACGCTATCGTATTGGGCTGAGAGCCTGTGAGGATAGCACATGTTTGTAAATAAGTAAATGAAATAAATAAATATTACCGTATATTATTGTACCAATGTTTAAAATTTAAAATTTGAAATAGCGTTATTTTCTATTCACCTGACTAGCCTTTTGGTCAATAGTGGTTAGTTACTGACTGCTAAGCCAGTTTCTTAAATATTGAGTGATTAGTAGGGTCCTTTGTTCGTGTCTGGGTGGACTTTATTTATAACTGGCTTTCGCCCGCGTCTCCGCGCGTATGTACGTTGGTTATCAAGGTAAAGAGTAGCGTGTGTCCTTCCTCGAGAATCAAAGTATTTCCATGCCAAATTTCATTGAAATCGGTGCAGCGGTTTAGTCATGAAAGCTTAACAGACAGACAAAGTTACTTTCGAATTTATAATATTATTAGCTGTGTGTATGTTATTCGAGGTACAACAGTAACTCCGCGGGGCGAAGCAAGTCTAAAAAAGGAGTCTAAATTACCTACTCCTTATTACATCAACTATCTGCCAGTGAAAGTCCTGTCAAAATCGATCCAGCCGGTACAGACAGACAGACGGTCAGATAGACAGACAGACAAAAACAGTAAAAATGTTATTTTGGTAATATGTATTTGCATTTAGTAAAAACCGGTTAACAGACACTTCAATTTAATTTATTTGTATAGATGTATCGATTAGTATGGATATGGTTTTTTTTTTTTTTTTTTTTATATTTGACCCTGCCAAAATGACTCTACTCTGCCTGATGGAAAGCATGAGTAGAATCCAAGAGTGTTGGTCACCATACTGCGAATGCAGACAATGCAACAAACAATGCAGTATGGTGACCCACACCATGGCGGGCTAGTGATGCTTCTGCATCATTGGGCCTCCGGTCTCATACTCACCAACGAAACACGACAGCATGATCGCTGTCATTTTACGTTGATATTCTGTGCGAGGGTAGTACCGCCCCGGTCGAGCCGGCCCGTTCGTGCTGAAATCAGCGTGGCTCTACTACCTTGAATGGTAAGTATTATTTCTATGTAGTAAATATCTATTGTTATAAATTATCTGTCTAGTTTGGTATCATACGGCCACGTGTCAGCTATGTATGAATATTAAAATCATATAGCCAAATCTCTATTACGATCAAAGCTATTATGAAGGTTAATAACATCGCACAGTATGAGTTAGTCAATCGCACAATTGATTAATCAAGTTTTTGCGATATTCATAGAGACGTTGACTTTGATACGATTGTACCCACACTTGTCGTTACAACGACACGTGGTCACGTGGTCTCAAGAGATTTGTCTATCATTGTATGGAGTATCAAGTATATTTATACAATTAAACTAGCTTTTGCACGCGGCTTTGCTCAAGCAGACTTTCATCCCCTGATTTACCCCGTAGGGATGGAATTTAAAAAAATCCTTTCTTAGTGCTCACTTACGTTTCATAAAAAACCTACCTGAAAAAAATTAGGATTCTAGATTCAGCGGTTTGGTCTGTGCGTTGATCTTTGGGACGTCAGTCCGAGTAGTCAGAGTATATATATCTAGAATCCTGAAATTTATATTATATATATATATATATATACTAGCTGTGCCCGCTACTTCGTACACGTGATATTTGAATTTTCAAGTTATTTTTTATTTTCATCGTTTAAACCTTCCCTGCACTTCGATAAACATTTCGAAACCAAAAGCAGCTAAATCGGCCCAGCCGTTCTCGAGTTTTAGCGAGACAAACGAACAGCAATTGATTTTTATATATAAGATATATATATATATATATATATAAATAGATAGATAGAAGATAGTATAGTGTCTTTTTGTCATTTCAAATTAATAGTTTTTCACTGGCAGATAGTGATCCTAACATCAAGAAAATCAATTTCATTTTTTTGTTTGTCAGTTTGTTTGTTTGCCATCAGATAAAAACAGTATGTATATTTTTTTTTGTGTGTGAACGGTTGCACCGACTATGACGTGACTTTCACTGGCAGATAGACGATATGAAAATTACTTAAACTACTTTAAATTTGTCTCTAAGACTGCATTCGTAGGTAAGCATTGCCTACATTTCAGACATATTTAGTGCATATTCATAGCTCCTCCTTCATAGCGATCCTGCCTGGTAATCCACAATGGACATATTCATTTCTTAACCGACTTCAAAATAAAGAGCAGGTTTATAATTCGGATGCATGTTTATTTACGCTTATTATTTATGTTATGTTATGTTATTATTAGTAAGTTATGATATTCATGTTTATCTATACAAATAAATAAAATTGGAGTGTATGTATACACGATACACATACCAAAAATGTAGTTAAAAAATTTTTTGTCTGTCTGTCTGTCTGTCTGTCTGTCTGTTTGTTCCGGGTAATCTCTGGAACGGCTGGACGGATTTTAACGGGACTTTCACTGGCAAGTAGCTAATGATCCAGGGAGTAACTTATGCTACTTTTTTGTCCCGCGGCGTTACTCGCGGTACAATAATGACCGCGGGAAACACCGCGGGGTTCAGCTAGTAAAAAATAAAATACACTCTTAACAAAGTCGGTTTCGAAGAAACATATAGATGGATCCAATAAAAGCGTGTTAAGAAGGGAGCTCCTCAACTTGCTTATTAAGCACTCGTATTTACCACAATAACGGTACTTACTTCAGAAGTTGCTGCAAAACTTATACAATAGGATATCATAAAGCGATTAACCATAGATAATGACATCACTAAATCAAAATGCAATTATGTAATACTAGAATATAGACTAAACCATTGTTAGCTGTGAGTCTACTTCGCGTGTCCAGCAGCCCGGATTGTTATTCTCTATTTTAATTAACTCATTTTCTTTTCTAGCACACGAACTTCGCTTCTGGGTTAGTAAATTAATTGACAAAGAATAATCTGTCGTAATAATCAGTTCGATTCGATGTTAAGACCAATTAATCGATTCTGTTTATCGTGTGACGTTGCCCGATTAGGTACTAAAACAAGTACTTTTGAAATTCGTAATTTTAGTCTTTTATATTCTACAAACAAGTTCAGAAGACAACTAGTCGATAATATAGAGCTCACAGTTTCTTTTTGTGTCTATTTGATCTACTTGGTTAATGGTTAGTTATCTTACCTGCTAAACCTGAGATTGTGGATCATAGTCCAGATTGTGGAAAGAATAAATTCTTACTTAATAAACACACTGTATTTGGGTGTAATTCATCTTTATGCATGTATTTAGTGATATAAGTACGGCTAGAACGACTGATGGACGCTCGATGGATCAGATGTCTGACTGTCATAAGCCCTTTAGAGTCGCAAAATCATAGATCTCGACGGATAGAGACACACAGTCACGACCCTCAGCAATTATAGAACGACTAAGAATAAGAAGTATAGAAGAAGAATTTAAGTAAGTTTAAAAATAGTATGGTAGGATACCATAGCATGGATTAGGCCTGATTGGCTTTAGAACGACTGTGTTTAAGTTATCTCAAGTAGTTAAAATATGAACCTCTCGCACTCCGACACTATAAATCATTGTATTATGTAGACTAAAATGTGTTTTGGAATGCCTGCAAAAAAGACTAAGACCGATTTGCGGTTTTGTTAATTCGACTTCCTGAATCATTTATGTTGTCAACATTACGAGTTATTTTTAACACATTTATTATTTACTCGAAATCCTAATTTATGCAGCACTAAGTTTTTTTTTTGTATTCGGTTTGTTATTTTACATGTTAAGAAAATGACGAACTTTACGTTTTTTTTTTAAATAATTATGTAATATTTTTAAGCTATTACATATAGCCTAACATTTGAAAACTCAGTAGGTAACTCAATCTTATGCTAAGACTTCGAAATAGATTGGAAATATTTATTAAAATAAAATGTACACAAATTGATGAATATTCAATATGGGCATTAACGCTATTCAATCAGGTGTCATCTCACAGGTAGTATAGTAGGTTTCATATCAAGGTAGGAGAGCCACTCTGATTTCAGCACGGTTGGGCCGGCGCGACCGGGGCGGTACTACCCTCACACAGAAAATCAACGTAAAATGACAGCGATCGTGCTGTCGTGTTTCGTTAGGGAGTGCGAGACCGGAGCCCCAATGTTGCAGCAGCGTCACTATCCCACTATGGTGTGGGTCTTTGTTATTAATAAATTAAAGTAAATTGTTGCATTGTCTGCATTCCCAGTATGTTGACCACCACTCTTGGATTCTGCTTATGCTTTCCATCAGGCAGAATAGACACATTTCGGGCAGGGACAAATAAAAATTGCTTTAATACGAAGACACCTGTCCTATAAAACTTTGAAACGTATTAGAAAAATTAAGTAATACTTCGGTCAGGTTAGGTTTGCAAACTCGACTTTACTAAATATCTTAAGGGCCGAGAATTGTAACCAATGCCTACTTACCGTGACAATACGTCAGTCTAATATAGTAAAAACCATTTCAATCAACGTTTTAATCAAACATATAGCAATGTCTATGACATGTTATACCAGCAATTAAAATTATAACTCATTATGGCTACATAATGGTATTTTTGCCCTTGAATTGAACCAAAAAACTCACATTCATAGAATTTTATTGTTTAGAAATAAATAACAAAATATAGTGTGTATCAATGTGAGTAACAAAACAGGCTATTCACGCCGTTTTATAAATAGACGAATAAAACATGTGGATGAGTGTTTTGTCGTTCGACGATCGAATATCATTTTTATTTTTACTCGGCTTGACTATAAAATGAGAATTTTTATTTGTGTTTATGATCATACTAATTTGGGTAAAATCTAACCAATTTTTAATAGTTCTAATTTGATACCAATCAAGTACGTTATTTATTTTCGAATAAGTTACTGAAAGCTTCCTACCTGTGCACTATTTCGCTCTTCTATACAATTTCGATTGTATATATGTATTATTTATCAATAACAGTGACGTGTTGCGATTATATAAAGCTTGCAGGTATTTCCCCAGAGATAAATACAATGAATATAAAAGATCATAAGCCATTTACATATATATGCCAGGAAATAATAAATATAGTTAACGTGTTAACTTATACCTCTCCCGGAAAAGGTCTAGCAAGAAAGCGTTTAATATCAAATGTAGTGTTAAGCTAAATTCAATTTTCATTGTAAACGATAAGAATTCAAATTCAAAGTATATATTTTGCTGTGATTACAAATGGCTTGTGAACATCAGACTGACGTCATAATGATACAATGTGTGAATTGGTACGGGTATACATGCAACAGCTACAGCAATGATAATACATACAACTGTACAAATACACCTCATCCGCTGACTTTTTTAACACAGATCCTGAATTCCATATTAAGGAAGCCAAAGCAAATATAACATGAAACACTAAAGTTCATGATCACCAATATACAAACATATGATCTATGTGTTGCAAATCGGAAGTACAATAGGAACATAAACCAGAGGTCAATCATTTCGATTTGTATGCGCGCACGCACCGCACAGTGGTTAGTCCGACCCATGGCCCAACATAGTGACAATGATACATAACACTATGAGGTCACGCTATTGTTTATTTGTTTTACACATGTGATAGTCATGTGAATATATATATGAAACATAGTAATAATAAATGTAAAATAAAAATGAGAGCAGCGCGTTTCAAAACACTACATAAGCTAATAGTATTAAAGATAAATGAAATATATTTAAAAGACACATAAGTCCGAAGAGTTATTCCTACATTGACCGTGTGGTGACGAATTAAGAATACTGAGTATCACCATTCACCACCCCTATAAATCTAGAGTAGTGCAGAAATACCAGCTTTACTTCAAATGAATAGAACAGTTTAAAAGTTACACAAACAAATATAGCTTCCGTACGAAACAGGGCGATTGGCTTGTATAGTATATGACATTGGAGTTACAAGATGAATAAAATAATTCTTCTGTGGTTACTAGCGAAAAAAGCCTCGATTTTGATCTTATTGTTTAGCTGTGTTCAAACCCGTGGCAGAGCCACGCTTAGGCATGAATGGGCCGGCTCGACCCGAGTTATACCTCCCTCACAGGCCTCACAGAAAACCGGTGTGAAATAGTACTTGCGCTATGTTTCACCGATTGAGTGAGGATACCGGGAACCCATGCCCCAATCCCTCCCCACATCCCTTTCCCCATCCCAAAAAGGTCGACAAAGCACTTGTGATACCTCTGGTGTTGCGGGTGTTCATGGGCGGGCGATACGTCTACTCGTATACCCGCTAACTTAATAAAAAAATGTCTTGTTGGCGAAAATGTTCTTAAGATGAAAGCGCGGGACACAAAACAGTATTATGACGTTTGCCCGTTTGATGCGCGTTTTTAACATTAAATTATTCAAAGGTCTCAATGACTCTCAAACAAATTGTAGTTACAAGAATAAGATTATAATTATATAGACAAAGTGCACATAAATACCAACGTAAATTTTAAAGTAATAAAATGGGTATTTTACAAGTAAATGTTACGAGGTTATAAGACGTTTGCCGCTGTACAAATTATTTTCTTTATCTTTTTGGGATATCAGACCTACACTTAGTCACCTTATAATAAATACTTGCGGTATTTCTTTCATTACGTTAAAATTAACTAGCTGCAAGGCGAAATTATTACGCAATTGTTTTTAACTTAAATTACGAGTTTACACAACGTGAGAAACTAATTTGCCATCCAAACATCTATCTATTAAATAAAATAACATCATTTTTTATTTATATGATTTGATATTATTAACTTTGACAGCATAGTTTAGGTTTAGTTCAGGTTTTTTAAAGTTTTATCTATGTTTAATACTAGCTGACCCACGCAAACTCGTTTGCGCCTTATATTGCCCGTAGCAAATAAAATAAATATTAAATTAAATTAAATACAATATTAAATTTCCCCCGTTTCTGAAACATCCTTCATTGTTGCTCCGCTCCTATTAGTAGTAGCGGGATGATATATACCCTATAGCCTTCCTCGATAAATGGGCTATTTAACACTGAAAGAATTTTTCAAATCGGACCAGCGGTTCCTGAGATTAGCGTGTTCAAACAAACAAACAAACTCTTCAGCTTTATATATTAGTATAGATGTATGGTGGTGGTGATATGTACGTATTTACAAGAAAAAAGGTATATTTGCACTTATATCAGTTATCTAGAACCCATAACACAAGCTCTGCTTAGCTTGGGACGGCTGGCGTTGTGTGTTAGATGTCCGAAAATATTTATTTATTTATTGTTTACAGTTGCTCTAATCCCAACACGGCTACTAATACTAAACTCGAATTTTGAACGAATCGAAATTTTAACTAATCAAATTCTGATTTTACTAAGGACCCCTTCAGAGACTTCGATGCTCAGGTAAATGAGAACTTCAGGTCACTTCTTTAGCTATGAGTCTATAGGTATATCTTGGCTTCTGTTTTTGATTTTATTTGTCGGGCCTCTGGAAGCTGCCATACGCGGGCAGGGTTCCTCTTATGGTCGCACGTCACTTACTCACGCGTTGCGACTCATAGTTTATTTGTCGCTTAATGCACAAAAGGTGCGTATCTACCTACTTAATAGGAAATATTACGGTAATAAAATAAAAGCATTATAATTTCCCGGTTAAATATAATGAGGATCTAAACGTGACGTTTTTATTGTTACTGTTACTATTATCAGTGATATGGCTTAGGCTCACATAAGTGATAGCATAAACTAAATTACCTTTTAGTTATGCAAAGATACTAATAAATTCTAAGTACCTAAGTCTGTCTGTATGGTAGGTATATTAAGATTAATACTAACAATAATACCTACCTACTATTGAGATTTTATAAATCGTTGTTATTATGGACAACCTCATTCTTTATCAGCTGTAATTAATGGATTACTTTAAGAGACAAACCTACTTAAGCGAAGACTAAAGAACAATACAATGCTTATCAATTACTTATTTAAATAAATTAGATAATTATGTCATTTGCTTCTTTATCTTTGGATTTTAAGTAAGAAAATACCCAAGAAATGTTTAATCTACTTTTTTTTATGGAATAGCGGGCAAAAGCAGACGTATCGCCTGATGGTAAGCGATTACCGCCGCCCATGGACACACGCAACACCAGAGGCGTCACAAGTGCGTTGCCAGCCTTTGAGAGATGGGGAGGGGGATGAGGAAGATGGGATGGGGATGATTATCGTTATCCTCACTTACTCGGTGAAACACAGCGCAAGTGATATTTCACACCGGTTTTCTGTGAGGCCGTGGTCTCACTCTGGTCGAGCCGGCCCATTCATGTCGAAGCGTGGCTCTCCCACGGTCAAAAAATACTGTTCTTTTACTCGACTACGATGAAGGCAAAAAATGAGAATAGTTTTGGGCAGTCGTATGTATTTTCTAACGTGGTGTCTAAATCACTAAACCGATTTTAATGAATGTTGATGAAAATGGACCGGGTGACATAGACTGTATGAGTTTTATAAAAAAATATAAGTAGTCGTTGCAGTGTTTTGAACTTATTCTTGTTTATATTAGTCGAACATTTTGAAGTCACCATCGGTTTCTGTCACTGTTTATACTAGCATACACATCGCCGTAAACTCTATCTTGAAGGAATCATGTGTGGATTAATGTTATATCATTAACATAGATTTAAAGATAGGAGATTGTCTTCCTGATTTTGGTTAGTAAATAATTAAATTGGATCTACATAATAGTTCCTTGTATGCGTGTGTATGAACCAATTTGGCTATCTATGGTTTAAAATTCTGGTGTAAGTAGAGTTCCTTATAATTCACCTGCTTTATTTTCTGTTTATAAAATTGTGACAGAACTATTCCATACCGGAATTTACAGTAAACTTTCACTAGACACCAACCTTTACCTTTTCCCAACGATGTTTCCTTTCTATCCCATAGTTGTCCATAAGAGATTGCATCTTGCTACCACTTATACCTACGTATCTAGCATTAAAGCCTTTTCTGTTATTACCTGGCTTATCAAATGTTGCTTGTGTTATAATTAATATCATATATTTTTATTAGATTTTTTTTTATATTTGAGCTGCCAAAATGACTCTGCCTGATGAAAAGCACATGCAGAATCCAAGAGTGGTGGTCACCATCCCTGATGCGAATAAGGACAGTGCAGCATGGTGACCAGCACTATGGCGGCCTAGTGAGATGCTTTTTCACGCCCCGCTTGAAGGACCCGGGATCATAGTACGATGGAAACATGTGCGCTGGGAGTGAGTTCCAGGTTTTAACCGCTCGGCACAGAAAGGAAGAACCGCATCTATGAGTGCGAGAACGTATGTCTTATTGTCGTCGTCGTATTGTCAGATAGACATACATACATAGATACACTATAAGTACTGTTATCGCTAGCACACTATCCTTTGCTTTATAAACTATCGTAAGAGCCCTCAGTTATGATAGCTCATTATAAAAGTCCAAGACAATATAGGAAAACGTGTAGAAGGGACATTACAATAAAAAGGATGCAATGCGCATAGAAATTCATTAATATAAAGTAACAAAAGTATATAAAACAATTTGATTAACATATTTACATACATGCATAATATGTACATCCTTGTTTACAATAAAATTATGTATGCTATGCAAAAATCAGTCCCGTTCAAGAAATTACTTATATAATCTAATAACTTTAAACCAGAAATTATTTAATTTAATCTGAACCTCGGAAATGGCTCTAACGATTTTCATGAAATTTATTATGCTGGGGGTTTTGGGGAGCGATAGGTAAATCGATCTACTTAGGATTAATTTTTAGAAACTGTACCAAAAAAGAACCACTGAGCAAAGTTCGGTCACCCAGGTTATTATGTTTAAGAGAATTAACGGGTTTATGATAGTCAGCTACACAGAGTGCTCCTTTTTACTACAAGGTACTGAATCTTTTATAACTAGATTTTATAGATAGAGATAGATAGTTTAGGATCTTACCTAACCTAATGATGATACAAGACATTTTATTTTATTCATTTTTCTACACGGTCTCATTGAATTCTACACAGTTTTCCCAGCGATGCAAATATTCACAACTTCATTCACTAGTTTTTTATTAACTGTGTGTTGTGATGTGTGTGTGCTGCTATCTTCGTTCGGAAACTTCTCGGATCACTTATGTCTATTTTTTATAGTATTGGACTAATGGAGCACACGGGTCACCTGATACTAACTACAGACGACCATAGACACATGCAGCTCTTGAAGTGCAGGTGTTCATGGGCGTTCACAAGAGTTCATTAATGGTCTAGGAATCGTTCACCCTAGAGTCAGAGGAAGGTGGGGTTTAGGCTTCCTAAAAGTGACTTTGGTGATGTACAATGTGAATTGAATTGATACAAACAAATTAATATAAAAAAACCAGAAAAAAATCGTTCCAATAAAACCGTAGCAGCATTATTTTATTTGCTTTTTTTACAGAAACAGTTCTGTTTGTGGCTGGTTGTTTGCTCTGCTCTTAACGGCTTAGAGGAGAAAGACAAACTGCAACAATGACAGTGTTTGCTTAAATTATTGCTTTTAATAAAATATTTCTTTTTTTTTTACTATATAAGGTACTTATAAGCAACAAAGCAGCAATTTTCAACTTTGAACTAATAGTTTTAAAGTTAAAAGTAACGCGACACCGCTGCTTAAATTTGAATAATGTTTATGAATTAGGCCGAAGTTCTAAAGTTGACCAATAGTTTGCAGCAAGCAGACGTCTTGATTGAAGTAAGAATGTTTAATTACTACTAAGAGTTGCGAGAGTACAAATGGTTCTCAGTATGTGCATGAAATGCAGTTTTTATAATTAATAATGTACGGTCTTGGTCATGATAATGATGCCATCTGAAAAAACTGCGCACTTTCAAGGTTTTCAGTCAATTTATTTGCTTTTCTGTTAAATGTGGCAACTTCTACTCTTTACAAGTATAATAAAAAGTGTATTACCAGGCAGTTAGTTTAATAGTACAGTGTGTACGGCTCTTGTTTTCAAAGAGGAAGTAATATCACAAAATGAGGTTCGTTATAAAAACAAGCACTTAAACCATAACGAGAATTTTATGAAAACATGACTTATCATTTGTAATTTGTTATTGGATGGTATATTTTATGGTATTACAATTGTTTGTAGATTTTTGAAAAGTTCCAGCAAGTTAAAAAACTATAAAACGACAATGTAAAATCTTTTGATAAAGTTTATAAAGCTTATGTCACTTTGTCATTATTACACATATATTTTGATAAAATTTACATTACCTATGTCATTTGGGCCATTATGACGAATCTATTGACACCTCATTCATTAAAATTGCTTGAGTAGTTTAGGTGCTATAGTTGAGTATACAAACATGCATATATTGTTAAAACGTTACCCTTCCTTTTAGCTTTGCTGTAATTGTGTGAAAAATAGATTAACTTCCCCCTAGTTTATTTAACCCCAAAATATGGTGTCTAATAAAAATCTAATGTATTGTATTTAAATATATAATATATAGTTGAAAAGTTATTTTTTTGGTATAGGGGCAAACGAGCAGACGTATCACCTGATGGTAAGCGATTACCGCCGCCCATGGACACTCGCAACACCAGAGGCGACACAGGTGCGTTGCCGACCTTTGGGGGATGGGGAAAGGGATGTCGGTAGGGGTTGGGGTATGGGCCTCTGGTAACCTCACTCACTCGGTGAAACACAGGGCAAGCGATATTTCACATCGATTTTTGTGAGGCCCTGGTATCACTCCGGTCGAGCCGCCCCATTCATGCTGACACGTAACTCTCCTACGGTAAAACTTACTTTGTAATCTATATTTTCTTATAAAGATTAGCATCAAAGAAGTAAACGTCCTGTCCGTTACTCTGTACGGAAAATAACAGTTAATTGCCGATCCGGAACTATACATTTATTTCATTGAACTACTTTTGCAATTAGACATAAAATACCCGGAAAATTATTTATACCTGGCAGTATCCAATAGTCTTAATAGGCTTCAATAATGACATAAAGTTCAATAATTACCTTGTTATGCAATGAAACTAGTTCTTTAGAGTGTAAAGCTAGTGTGCTAGTGACGAGATTGAGTTCAGTTATTCTAAAACTGTTCCTTAGTGCTGTCCAAAGTATTATTTTGCTGGTTAATAGAGATTATTTTAAATTTTCTTTTTTTTTAATTCACTTACAGTTACATTTAAGTTTTATGGTAATCTTGACTATCTCAGTAGGGTTTGTTTTTATATTTTGGCCCTGCCAAAATGACTACTCTACCTGATGGAAAGCATAAGCAGAATCCAAGAGTCGTGGTCACCAAACTGCGAATGCAGACAATGCAACAATGCAGCATGGTGACCCACACCCTGGCGGCCTAGTGATGCTTCTGCATCATTGGTCCTATAAGTACATGAAAATTCGTTGGTTGTACTTACAGAAAAATCATAACTTGACTTAAGCGGTTGCCACGCGGCTTTTTACTGCGCCAAGTATTGTTGGTTCAAATCCTACATGGGTCAATACTTTGTGTGATCCACAAATTGATGTTCTGAGCCTGGGTGTTCTTTGTATCCGTTTCATGCAGGTTTGTAAAGTTTCCCGCGACACAGGACATATATTTCTGATGCGGGAGTTTTAAAAAAAAAAAGGAAAAGAACGGTTATCTATGGTTTTCCGCCACTATTTTTAAAAAGCAACCATTTGGATGCCATTAACCATCAAACACGATGTCGATACTCCATGATAACGATAAGTAAACCTCTACTGTCGAGTTGCGACAGTTTACACGCTCTAAGTGTGTCAATATGTTGCGTTTCTCTATTTCTTCTGTTCAATACTTACATTACATCACCTTTATGTTCGCGGTAATGTATGCACTGTTCTTTGTAAAGAGGAAAGTCGAAATGGGCTTTCCCGATCGTAGTTGCAAACTAGCTTACTAGGAAAACATGAGAAAAAAATTGTCATTTAAATCTCAGTATCTAGTATCATATTAAAGATACATAATTTGGTTTATCAACAATATCAACAACAACCCATAAGATCTCTCAGGTCTCTCAGGAGAGGGTTAAGGCCATACGTCCCCACGCTGGCCGAGTGCGGGTTGGGTCCTAGCAAGACAACGTTGTGGCTACGTAATCTTGCCGTTGGATGTTTTTAAGCCGCCCAAAGGACTCCAACTAAGCTTCACGGCTGTTATCATATGATAACAACCTGGACCGACTGCTTAACGCGACCTCCGAATCACGGAGACGCTCATGTAACATGCCACTAGCGGTCACCTATCCAGGTACTGACCGTGCCGTCGTTGTTTACCCTCGGTGATTGTTTCTAATTACCGAGTGCAACTGGGCGCCTCATATATTTGATATATATGACATATCATTTATATAAGTTATCTAGTACCCATTATAGAAGCTCCCTTTAGTTTTCAATCATAGGTCTCATATTAGACTGGTCAGGAATGGACAGGTTGGACTAGCCTTGAGCCCCCTGCCATTCAGCTGCATCAGGGAAGCACTCCAATACCACGGGGTGCCAGAGTACCTGAGGCGGCTAGTGGCAGACTATTTGGAGGAGCGTACCGTCGTGTACGAGGATCGAGAGGGCGCCTTGAGACGGCGACCCATGTCGTGCGGCGTTCCACAGGGGTCTGTCCTTGGACCACTCCTGTGGAACGTGGGATACGACTGGGTCCTACGAGGTCGTCTCCCCCCCGGGCTGGGCGTAATTTGTTACGCCGATGACACATTGGTCACGGCCCGGGGGGCGAACTTCCAGGAGGCGGCGCGCCTGGCCACCATTGGTGTCTCTCTGGTGGTCGGGCGCATCGAGGCGCTGGGCTTACGGGTGGCCCTGGACAAGACGGAGGCCCTGTTATTCCATGGGCCCCGTCGTGGGCCGCCCCCCGGCGCCTCCATAGTGGTCAACTCGATCCTCGTACCGGTTCGGGCCCAGATGAGGTATCTGGGCCTGATCCTCGACGGTAGGTGGCTCTTCGACGAGCACTTCCGACAGCTTGGTCCGAAGCTGGTCGACGCTGCCTCTGCCCATGGGCGACTTTTGCCCAATTTGGGCGGAGCCAGCGTCGCAACGCGACACCTCTACACGGGGGTGGTCCGGTCGATGGCGCTGTATGGGGCACCGGTGTGGGTGGCGGCTCTGACTGCCCTCAATAAGGCCCGCCTCTGGCGGCCTCAGAGGGTATTGGCGGTCAGAGCCATCCGCGGATACCGCACGGTGTCTACCGAGGCGGCGTGTGCCTTGGCCGGAACACCTCCGTGGGATTTGGAGGCGGAAGTGCTCGCCGAAGTTTATCGACGGGTGGCTGAATTCCGGGCGGAGAGAGGCATTCGCCCTCCGCCCGAAGAGGTACGCGAGTGGCGTGAAGCCGCCCGTCGAGCCACGATGGCTCGCTGGTCGTTCCGGCTGGAGACTCCACGCGCTGGCTTTGCCGCCGTGGAGGCTCTCCAGCCGGTCATCCTCGAGTGGGCAGGGCGGCAGCACGGGACCCTTTCCTTCCGACTGACGCAGGTGCTTTCCGGGCACGGTTGCTTCGGGAAGTACCTGCACTCGGTCGCCAGGAGGGAATTGAGTCCCGCCTGCCACCACTGCGACTGCAGTGAGGACTCGGCCCAGCATACGCTGGCGATTTGCCCCGCTTGGGCGTCGCAGCGCCGGGCCCTCACTGCAGTCATCGGAGGAGATCTCTCGCTACCGGCCATCATTCGCTGCATGGCCGGTAGCGACAGCAGTTTTACCGCGGTCGCAGCCTTCTGCGAAGACGTAATTTCGCAGAAGGAGGCGGTGGAGAAGGCCCGGGAGGATGATATCCACTCGGACCCGATCCGCCGCCGGCGAACCGGGCGGCGGAGGCGCGCCTACCAGCGCCTCATGCCGCCCTGAGTGTGGCCGCGGATGGTCGGGATGGGTTTTCCCCACCATCCGCTTTAGTGGTCACCCGCGAGGGGGCGACGTACGCGTGTGCCGTACGTCGCCTAAATTGAGAGTTTTAACAGCAGACGGTGCCCGCTTTAGTGCGGGCAGGCGCTGGGAGGGGTCCGGATGTGTTAATAACAGCAGTTCCCGGATCCCTCCCGTCTCAGGCGCAGAGTGGCACACCGTGTGGTTTTAGTCGGTTCGATTCCGACACACCGCCCCGCCGCAAACCCCGGCGGGGTGACGGCCCGAGGGGGTTTCCACACGTTAAAAAAAAAAAAAAAAAAAAAAAGCCTTGAGCCCCGTCTAACCTAGCCAAAATATTTTAGAGATGTTTACTTAATATCGTGATAGTTGCCAATATTTTGTACATTTCGTTTAAATGGAACGAAACAAAATTTATACCCTCTATAGAGAGAAGAATTTGCCTCAGCGACATATAGATAGCGGAGTTGTGAGTTAACCAATACAACCTAATGAAAGCCTCTACCTTCATTGAAGTAGGTTAAAAAATCCAACGCAAAACACTTCAATTAATAGTTATTTACTCTCACAATTAAAAGTAATCTCAGTTCTTGAGATTAATCCTATCATTTGTTTGAAACATACCTTTAAATTGATGGTTCTGTTAACAGTGCGCGATAAGGACTCTGATACGGTTGATAACACAACAATGGAGATTCTAGTTCAGTGATAAGTTCAACTGTTCTTTATAAACAAGTGCAAATGCTGACACGTCTACAACAATTTTTTGTTTTTTTTTATCTATACTAATATATAAAGCTGAAGAGTTTCTTTGTTTGTTTGAACGCACTAATCTCAGGAACCGCTGGTCCAATTTGAAAAATTCTTTCAGCGTTAGATAGCCTATTTGTCGAGAAAGGCAAAAGGCTATATATCATCACGCTAAAGCCAATAGGAGCGGAACACCAATGTACAATGTTTCAAAAACGGGGGAAAATTTTAACGCTACGGGCAATAGGAGACGCAAACGAGGTTGCGTGGGTCAGCTAGTCTATACAAATAAATAAAATTAGAGTGTCTGTTTTTAATATTAAAATAACCGCTTTTTACTAAATGCATATGTATGTATACACGGTACATATACCAAAAATGTAGCTAAAAAAATGTTTGTCTGTCTGTCTGTCTGTTTGTTCCGGATAATCTCTGGAACGGCTGGACGGATTTTGACGGGACTTTCACTGGAAGGTAGCTGATGATCCAGGGAGTAACTTAGGCTACTTTTTTTTAGACTAACTTTGTCCCGCGGCGTTACTCGCGGTACAATAATAACCGCGGGTAACACCGCGGGGTTCAGCTAGTAAGTTATAAATTCGAAGGTACCTCTGTATGTTCTTATTGCACAGCTAAACCGCTGCATGGATTTGGTGTGGAGGAACTTTGATTCTTGAGGAAGGACATAGGCTACTCTTTACTGCGATATATGACATACACGTGGACGGAGCCGCGGGCTAAAGCTAGTATAGTATTATAGTATAACAAAGAACTGTGTGTTATTTAAATTTTGTTACCAAATTTGATATCGTGCACTCTTTTACAATGAGGTTCACACATTCCCAGAAGCCGGTTTAGTCACAAAGCTAACTAGATATTCACCTAAACTTCTTATACAATGAGATGTATTAAATTAACTTAAAACAAGTTAAAACTCACTGTTTAACTTTTTGTAAAACATTGTATTTCATTACAATAGTTTTTAACTCAGAAAAGATAAGTTGAATTGCGTTCAAGTTCAGAGCGTCTTTACTGTGTTATGTTTATAACGCTGGTTGCTATGTACAGTGGTATGCTCCACGAATATCTAATTATCTGTTGATTATCAACAGATTAGACACTATTATGTTCAATGACTACCTATGCGGTTATATGAGGCGTAGATGAATTATATATTATCACTAGCTAACCCACGCCACCTCTTATGCGTCGTTACTACCATTAGCCTAATAATTTTCCCCCGTTTTTGAAACAATTTTCATTGGTGCTCCGCTCTTATTGGTCTTAGTGTGATGATATACAGCCTATAGCCTTCCTCGATAAATGTACCATCCAAAATTGAAATAATTTTTCAAATCGGACTCTTCAGCTTTATATAATAGTGTAGATTATCTCAAAGCATTGGACGTGCAACGTGATTACATGCTGAGCATTGTATCGTCAAATAACAGTTTGTTTCAAAGTGTTATGTAATAAGTGTTAGTCAAATTTTGTAGTAGAAGTTTAGTTGACTAGTTCTTCTATAGGCCTACCGATCCTCAATCCCGAGTTTTTCACAATCTCGATAATAAGGTCATTAAAGGCTACGGGTCGGAGATTCATGCATATTATGTATGCTTTTTGTCTTGGCAATGTTCAGGAAGTAATACACTGTTATTATTTCTTTATTTTTTTGTTTTATGTACGCCTATTTTCTAAGTAGAGGCCTATATCCAACAGTAAACTATTGAAGCTGTTGGTGTGATATACACACGTAAAAAAAGGCACAAACTTACCGACAACAAACAGATTGAGCAAGATTATACCGTGGGGGAGCCACGCTTCAGCATGGATGGGGCCGCTCGAACGTAGTGATACCACGGCCTCACCGAAAACCGGTGTTAAATAGCGCTTGCGCTGTGCTTTACTGAGTGAGTAAGGATACCGCCCACCCATAAATGTTATTTGACATTTATTTATTAGTATCACCATTACGTTTAAAGAAGAAAACTCAAGTAAATGAAACGACAGGTTTACTTACGATTTTTTTTTTTTAATTAGCTGATGGCTTGCAACAACTTCTCGTAAAATACTTACATTTCAATGACATTCTAAGAACGTCGATGTCGTAAGATTTATAATTAAAGTAATAAATTAATGGTTTTTGCCCTTAATTTTGACTTGTTCAATCATTATCTCACGTGTTGGTTGATCATTGCCGACAATGATTTTATGTCGATTATTTATCTTGAATGAACAAAAAATTTAATTTTCTCATGGGAATGACGAACTAACAATAAACCAGTTACTTAATACAATTTATTGTTATCAAAACATGTATGGCTAGATAACAGCGAGCTTTTGTGGTTATTGTGGCTACTCTGGACCTTAATGGAACCTTTATATTTACGGAAAAATAGTTTTAGATATATAGTTAATCCAAAAGATTTTAGTCGGGAAGAAAGTTCCCACATATTTATATTATATAAATGTGTTAAGTTGGCTTGTATTCTTGTGTTGTGTTGGCTTCAAAAACACAAAAGTTCTGTACTGATTAACCTCAGATTTTACACGATAACCGTAGATTTTGTTCCTCATTTTGCATAAACGCAACCACTTTATGCCACAGTAAAACGTGGTAGCAAAAAACAGTTACTAATAATTTAGGAAATGAAAATAACATTCATTTATAATTAAAAATACTTTTTTTTAAAGACAACTCCCGCATTTGGAATATAAATTCAGTGTCGCAGGGGACTTTACAAAAACATACACAAAGAACACTCAGACACAGAAGGACGAATTGTGGATCACATAAAGTATTGTCCCATGTGGGACTTGAACCCACAACACTTGGCGGGGTGACGGCTTAAACCACTAGGCCAACAGTGCACGTTTACGAAAATCGGTTACAAACAAGCATATTACAGGCGACGCTACTAAAGCGTGTTACAATTTGCAAACTTGCTTCAAATGTTTGTACGTTCGACGAGAAATGACCAATTAAAATTTTTTTTGGAGTGAAGTATTGTTACCGAAGTCTGTTTCGCCATGTGTGTATAGTCTTGTTAGGAATAACACCACTGGTTTATAGAAAGTCTATGTTAACAAGTATTTTCGTTGCCTTTAAACAGATGAGTAAGGTTACTCGATTCCCTATCCCCCATCGCGTCATAATACATAATATTAATTCTGATAAATTCACCTGATTTGAAGTTTCTGTCGTTATGTTAAAGGAACTAACCATCCTCAATGTCATGGAACCGACAGAAAACCTGATTTGTTATTCAAAGTTCATACATAATTGGAACCTTGTATAAAAACCTTTAGTAGAAGCGCCTCTGGTAAAAAATGATTTGGGTTCAATAAAGATTTCATGACAGCTTCTTCCGCCTCATGATGATTGGAGTATACATCGTAATTAACTAAGCCAGTTTTTTAAAAGCCATAAACTAATGGATTCATGTCAAAACATGGGCAGAGGGTACGTGTCATTAACAATCAATTTGATAGTGTTCAGTATTACACAGATTTCCATCCTGAATTGCCTGCCTGAAGTCTTTACGTGGCAAATAAAACAGAATGAATTAATCATTTTTTAAATACAAGTTAGGATACCTTAACATTGGTATTAATTATCTAAAGTTCGATGATAGGGCGGTGTTCCCTACTGAAAGAAACGTCGGAAACTGCTGCCTTACTAACTCTACTCTGCCTGATGGCAAGCATGAGTAGAATCCAAGAGTGATGGTCACCATCCTCATTGCGAATCTAGATAATGCAGCATAATGCTTCACACTATGATGGCTTAGTAAGATGGTTTTCATGCTCCACTAAAAGGCATCTGATTGTGTCAATATGGAGAGTATTGAAACAACGCACAATAGTTACTAGCGTCGTCTTACACTTAACATTACTTATTTTGTAGATGCCTTTAGAAAAGTACTGGACCAAATTGTACGCTACCCTTTTGCAAATACTGTATAGTTAATAGTATTTTAGTAAAAAATATATAATTAATTTTGTAAAACCGTAAATTAAATCATTGAAGGAAATGAGACCGTCTGAACGTAATTCGTAGTTCACCTTCTAAGTTAGATTTCAAAAATTCAAAGTATCTCTTTGGATTTTTGGTTTTTATATAGACTATTATATAAAAAACACGTACAGGTAAATCTAGGATTGTATTTCAAATTTGAAACGGTTAATCTTTATTCCAAATAAAGGTTTTTCCTTGACCGATGAAACAAGGAGCAAAGTCTACTATTATTAAAAATACAAGCTTCATCTGTAAGTCATCAGGACAATCACTAGATTAAGATTACGTGGATACGACTTAATTATAGTGGACTTTGGATAAGTACGAAGTTCAAATAACAATTTACGAGTAAATTGTTATTTGAACATACAATATCTTTGATATATTTAACATCTGCCAATTTACTATAATTGTAGATTTTTAAAGATCGAACTTTGGACTTTGTATACTTGAACCATGTAATTGTTTTAATAAAACATTCTGTTTATGTAGATGCTTTAACTTTACTTAATAATTTGAACGTTCTTACACTCATATTGTAACCTATTTATGCTTGATTGTGCTGTGTGCTCATCCCTTCTAAATTGTATAAATAACTAGCTGAGTCCCGCGGTGTTACCTGCGGTTATTGTCGTACCGTAAGTGACGCCGCGGGGCGAAGCTAGTCTAAAAAAGGTGGCCTAAGTTAATTATTATATCATCAGCCACCTATCAGTGAAAGTCTCGTCAAAATCGGTCCAGCCGTTTCAGAGATTAGCCGGAACAAACAAACAGACAGACAGACAGGCCGACACACAAAAATTGAAAAAATGCATTTAGGTATATGTACCGTATATACATACATATGCATTTAGTAAAAAGCGGTTATTTTAATATTACAAACAGACACTCCACTTTTATTTATTTGTATAGATAGATGTATAGATTTTAAACAACTTTCGCGTTGGCATTAATTCCTGTGTCGTAGGAGAATTTATAAACATACATGAAACTTACACAAAGAACACCCAGGCTCAGAACAACAACTAATGGATGACACAAAGTGTTGTCCCATTTGGGGTTTAACCCACAACAATCAGCGCATTAGAAAATAGCTTGGCGACCCCTTCAACAGCTATGTTATTCGTGCAGTCACAGTCCTTTAATTCCTAATAACGTAGCCTCGATTTTTTTTAATATTGTAACTTTTGCATTACGATCGTTTTTATTAACTTTAGAATAACAAGGAACTTAGTTTATGACGTGCAAATATCGACATTTGCCTCCCGTCTGGAAGGGTGACTTACCCTTTCAATTATGTACACCTCCACAGTAGGGGACTCAAGTACATTTTAAAGCCTCTATAGTTATACGTTTAGGAAAGGAAAAGAAAATATTTTATTTTTAAAATGACCCTCTAAAAAATTAAATTCACACACACTTCAATCAAACTTAAATTTATGTTCGAATCTATACAAATAAATAAAATTGGAGTGTCTGTTTGTAATATTAAAATAACAGCTTTTTAATCAATGCATATGTATGTATACACGATACATATACCAAAACTGTAGTTAAAAAATTTTTTGTCTGTCTGTCTGAATGTCTGTCTGTCTGTCTGTCTGTTTGTTCCGGGTAATCTCTGGAACGGCTGGACGGATTTTGACGGGACTTTCACTGGCAGGTAGCTGATGATCCGGGGAGTAACTTAGGCTACTTTTTTAGACTAACTTTGTCCCGCGGCGTTACTCGCGGTACAACAATAGCCGCGGGTAACACCGCGGGGTTCAGCTAGTTATAAATAAGATAACTTATCCTACTTAATATAAATGTGTGTATATAAGTATAGTCATACTGTTACTGTAACAAATGGGGTCTAAACCAGTAAAAATAAAGAAGGAAATTGATTTGTTCTCACTATTTTCCCCCCTATAATAGCAGTAAAATTATAATTACATCAAACAGAATACTACAATTAGCGAGATCTATGTCCAGCAGTGGACTGATGATGCCGGTGATGAGTACTACAAGACAATTATTGCTTCTTAACGTTGGACAACAGATTGTGATGAGCAAACCTATTACATCGTTCACAAAAAACGTCATTCAAATAGCCGACCGTTGAAATTAAGTTTTATTGTCATATTCTGTGATCTTACAAGGTTATATACATATTTATTAAACCAACTAAATGAAACACACCAAGACTTCTTATTTTATAATATTTATGGGCGACAAATATAAGACTTATCTGTAGTTAAATACTTACTATGGAGTACAAACATGAGCCACACTATTTATGTAACTTGAGCAGTATAAATCTAATAAAAAAATATCTTCTTTGTGCCCTCCGGCCGTCAATTGTTTATGTTTTAATTATGTATTGTTTAAAGTAGGACGGGGTATTTAAATCGAACTGATTAGAACACTGTTTCGAACCTTAACCAAGGTAGTAAAAAAATCGCGAACAGATTTTATCAAGACATTCATACCTCTCCACCCGCAAAAAAAAAGTCTATGAAAACTTAAACTGTTTTAACGCAATTTCAAGAAATACAACACCTTAAATGAAACAATAAAATTCACAATAGAATTAAAGAGCGTTGAGCACTTTTTGGGCGAACAAAAATCATGGAAATCGCATCATCGTCACCGAACGCTTTCCATCAGCAAATTTTTTTTAGTACTTTTCACCAAGTATTTCATTTAAAGAGCAAAAAGGTTCATTTCTAATGAGTATAAACAGCTGTTTGCTTATAGTTTGGAGTTTTCATTTTTGTCGGCAGTCCTCATATCTGTTTTGTGATTGTTTTTATTCGTCCTTACGGTCATTAGTTAAAACGAGAGCATGTACCTTACCTTTTGTCGGTAACGAAGATAACGAACTCAAACTTGAGTTGACTCAAATGTACAATCGTTTTGACGCATGTAACTGCCGTGACTGTATCTTATTACCCAATTTTAGTTATTGAGGCATCACAATGTATGTAAATGTATACTCATTTAAAATATCTTCAAAATAGAGAGAGACAATGGACCTTAATTTGTTCCAACCTTACAAACTCACGAATTTGTGATAACACTGCTAAAAGTACTAATATTAAATTAAATATTTAAATATTTAAATAAAAATATTTAAATGTCCGAAATATTACAAAGATGAAGAGTTTGTTTTGCTAATAGTGCTTATCTCGGGAACTACTGCTTCGAATTGAATATAATTTTAGAGTTATATTATCCTCTTTACTAAAGAAGGCTGTAGAAGATATATCATCACGTCAGCCTGTGAGCACGGCCAGTGCAACCTGGTCGAAACGTCACGCAAATCAGAGGATCGCTTTTAATAAGTGATCGCGTTAATTCCCGTAAACAGAATTGTTAATTTTTAACATCACGTTTTGACTATGACCAATAAGAATGATGAGTGAATTTTTTTGCGAAAATCGGGATAATGTATTCCTTTTGAAAGACACAGAAGTTGTGTAAATGTATTTATATCACTGTTTTCAACGAATCCTTCTCTTAGAAAACTGTATTATTTTAACCAAGTATTGTGTTGTTATTAATATATTATAATTAAAAACAAAAGTCACACTGGTATTCCTCACTGTTCTTTTACCAGCCTAGGTTTTCTTTAAGAACAATTTACTTATTTCATTTATTTATTTCATTTTGTACAAACATAGTTCTTCATTTCATTTATTTAAATACTAGCCGACCCACGCAACCTCGTTTGCGTCTCCTATTGCCCGTAGCGTGATAATTTTCCCCCATTTTTGTAACATTCTTCATTGTTGCTCTGCTCCTGTAGGTTTTAGCGTGATGATATATAGCCTATAGCCTTCCTCGATAAATGGGCTATCTAACACTGAAAGAATTTTTCAAATCGGACCAGCGGTTCCTGAGATTAGCGTGTTCAAACAAACAAACAAATAAACTCTTCAGCTTTATATATTAGTACTAGCTGACCCACGCAACCTCGTTTGCGCCTTATATTGCCCGTAGCGTGAAAATTTCCCCCATTTTTGAAACATTCTTCATTGCTGCTCCGCTCCTATTAGTAGTAGCGTGATGATATATACCCTATAGCCTTCCTCGATAAATGGACTATCCAACACCGAAAGAATTTTTCAAATCGGACCAGCGGTTCCTGAGATTAGCGTGTTCAAACAAACAAACAAATAAACAAACAAACAAACAAACTCTTCAGCTTTATATATTAGTATAGATAGATAATTTAAAGTTAACATCAATCAAATTTCCAGGTAAAACAGACATAGATCCCCGTCCCCCATAAGCGCAAGCCTGGGGGTGGCAGGTGAGGCCATCTGTCATCCTACGAGAAGTAGGCCATGGTGGAGGTGCAAGCGCTCTTTTAGCAAGGGAACATCGGAGTTCTTGCCCAGGAGGGGGCCATCTATCAACTGTAGATGGCTCGTAGAATGTCGAGATTCTAAGAACTTTCTTTTGAGGGTGCACCTGGTTCCCCGGCTCCTGATACCCGTGGCGGCGTTGGAGCCACCAAAAAAAAGGTAAAACAGACATGTATTTATTAGTCCTAAATTCTATTCCTGTTTTAGACAGAATAATTTCGTTTTCGTTACGTTTCGAGACATTAGATAAAAGTCTTTGCTAAGTAAAAACCTGTGTAATATATGGAATGTATTTAACGTCTATTGGTAGAACACGTTTTTACAACATTCGTTTTACACAATACTAAACTGGTTTTAAGAAACTAAATGTGCCACATGTTACTTTATACGTATATATACACACAGAATTATTTCCATTTGATAAATAATTTATTTCTAACAAAGGTTTATTTATACTTAGTCTTGTTCAAATGAAGATAAACTGGGTTTTTTTCCTTTTTCTCCTTGTAAATAAAATCCAACACCTTTTTCGTTATTAGGTGTTAAACAATAAAAATATCTCACCACTGTATTGTTTCATATGACACATCAAATTAAATTAGACTAGTTGTTGCCCGCAGCTCCGCCCGCGTGTTTGTAATTAGTAGCCTATGTGTTATCCTGATGTATAAGCTATATTACTGTACAGTTTCATCCGAATCCGTTCAATAGTTTTTGCGTGAAAGAGTAACTAACATCCATCCTTACTTACAAACTTTGGCGTTAATATTATTAGTGAAATGTGTTTCATACGACTCTGTGTCTAGATTTATTACTCAACACGCAAATGACTCACTAAAGAAATACAGATCCCTGCCAACAGTTCGTAAAACACTTATTTCTTAAACAAAGTAATAAGTTAATATACATTTTCATCACCATGAAGGATACTGTATATTCGGTTTTAAAAACCAAAGCATTCAGCATATAATGGGCGTTCTTAATGGGGTAAAACTTTTCCGCTTCATTATAAATTAAAATATTTTTGGGATATTTTAAAGTTACGGTACAATCAAAACACTGTTATAAAACGAAATCTATTAATAAACGAGTAGAATTTTACAGATCGCACCTTGATTTTATGCGTACAACGAGACGTTCTACAAATTCGTGAAAATACCTGTTTTAATAACGGTGTCCTTCTTTTTAAGGTAGTATACGGAACCACCCTTTCATATAGTAATGATATATCGACTACCGTTCAATAACCTTCGTAACACAGTAAGGGCTTCCTCCCTTCACTAAACCTAAATATAAATTCAATAAATCTGGACATTGAGACTGAATATTTTCTGACAATAAATTGCATTAAATTGTCAACGTCTTTATACCGAAAAAATGATTAAAGTATAGTTTAGCTCACATTAATTTTGCTTTATTGTTTCCTGAGTAAACTCTTGTGGTAAATGAAAAATACATACATTTAAGAAATGTAAATAAAGGAGTGCCGTAATCCAAGCCATTTTATAGACTGGGTTTCAGAAGGTCATTGGTGTAAATCAAGTACTAAACAACTTTTAATTTTTTATTTAATTAATATGTCTTCTGACTGCGCTTATCTCATGAGTTCTATTTCGCAAACCATCCATTTCTTTGTAAAGTGCGGAGCAAAGTAGAAATTTAAAAAAATCCTCATTTTTGGAATCTTAAGTATTAACATAAGTAAATATTTATAAATAAATAGATTTTTAGGGTGGTAAGATAGTAAGCTGTGATGAATTTTTAATCTTGAGTTTTGTGCATCTAAGTCAATTGTTATTATTATTACAAACTTTTATTTAGTTTCACCCTATGTTTGTCTGTATTCAAATCTTGCAAGATTAATTTGATCCATTTCCCTATTTCCGATTGAGCTAAAATTAAAAATATACCTTTAGTTGTAATGACAATGCAATTATATATAATCGGTATTATTATAATTCCGAAATGGCTGCCGCAAAAAAATGGCAGCGTATTATTTCTGAACAACCCATCCAATTTCAAAATTCTAATTCCAAGAAACCCAAGGGTTTCAAATGAAAGGGCTTTTTGGCATTGGAATTAAGTAACTAAGTAACTTCAAGTTATTAATTTTTTATTAACAATTAACAGAAACTTGTTTTTCAAAAAAAAAAAAAATAATCATTTGTTTATTTATATATTTATCGTCGCTATGTTACTCAAATTATATTATCGTAAAAATAATACAGGATTTTTTGTTACAAGATTCTTTCCTTATTTAATTCATAACAAAATTCTACCGCTTTTGATAAAGCAACATTACTCACAATATAAATACACAAAACAAATCCCGTCTTCGATGACGTTTATTCTATTCTGAAAATGGATGGATTCATTAACCTGACACCAAATGCCAAGCAAAGGAAAATATGGTAAAAAATCACGAAAGCACTTTGGGTGCACTATAAGCGACAGCGTGTGGTTAGAACACAAGCTGTAGCGTGTTGTATTTGTAGTGCATAGTGCTATCGCTATTTGTAGTGTCTAGAACCAAAATGGGTGCCAAAACATTAAAAACATGCTGAAAGTGATACGTTGGTAGAGTATAGAGAGACACAGTTCTTAAGAAAGAATAGAACAGCATGACTGTCGTAATACCTATAGATAGTTAACTTATTTTAATTGTTTCAGGATCAGGAGGAATTATCTGAAGGAATTATGTAATTACATACATTATAAGTGTGTGTATGTTTGCTTATGTATATGTATCACAAACACATACATCCACCGCCTTTAGTTGTCCATTTCTGAATACTGGCCTGACACTCTTTAGCTTTTATTCAAATGCTCATTTTCTCTGTATACTATAAAAATATGTTTTTTTTAGAAATTAAACAGGTATATGTATAAACGCCTAATTCAAAATACATTGGGGCAAAGTAATAAGAAGCATTTAACTTGTCTACTTGTATTTTATGTCACTGATAAACCCCCTTTATATTTTCGCGGAACTACTCGAAAGCATTTTAAGAGATCGTAAACACCTCATAAACCTATTTTATGTATGTCACATTGATATGAGGTTTTATGACTAACATTAATACAATAAAAGCGTTTATAGCAGTAAGTTACATTACATGTGGCATCAAAATGGCTCAGCTAATTAATATAGTATCCTTAACTTCAATCAAATATACATTACGTGAGTTATACGAGATAGTACTAGATACTTCGCGCATTTAGTTAGTCTTAATTATATAATAGGTATTGAGGTACCAAAACAGAGCTACGGTCAGCTATGCAAATTAAAATTTACTTTTCTCTTATTGACTTTGAATTACAAAAAATGAAATCTAATTATTAGTAAATTTAATTATTTACTGCATATTGCCCAAGGTTTGGAGTTAATGTAGAATTTGTATTAAGAAAAATCAAAGGCCTAATTATATTGTAACTTCTAATTAAAAAGATGCTATCCTTAAATATTGCCGTTATTTAAACTAAATCAATGTAAATGAATTGTTTTTTAACATTCATTTCATTTCTTTTACTACCTAGTACCTACATTTCTATAATGATATAAACGAAACGAGAATAATAATAATAATGTTGTGTTGTAACTATCTTTTGAATTGGGCCACAATAAATGGCAACTAAAGATATATACAGAGTGACCTTTTAACCTTGGTTAGCTTTTTGGCAAATTGGTCATGTGACTACTAAGTGATAGCTAACAGTGACAAGCCTATTGGGACCTGAAGTAGGTTATAGTACCTGCTTTTAATATATGGGTAGATTATAAAAGTAAATAGGTGTGGTTTTGTTAGTTTTACTTGGGTTTGCTTGTAATTTCAGTTATGGAAGTATAGTTAGGCTTTTGTGATGTTGATTTGTTAAGTTACTAATTTTATCATATTAATTTAGATGTTGTCAGCCTTTATAATGTCCAACATTTAGGTTTGGGAAGGGTTGAGTCCATTAAACAGTAAGTAAGTAATTTTTAGCAGCGGTTTTCTGTGATGCTCTCGGTATCACTGCCGTCGAACCGGACTGAATATGTCAAAGTTTTTTATTTATATTTTCAAGATATTTAAGCAGTGCTCCCAAATAAACGATTAAATCTGGCCAAAACGTCCATAATATTCTTACTATCGAAGTTTTCTTGTCCTCTCTGTTCAAAGTTAATAAGACCTACCAAATATTTGCTTTCCAACATTTACATAACTAATTCATTAGGTTGATGTACACACTAAAAACTACAAACGTTTTACCTATTTACTTGAACATATTATTTAGAAGTACCTGGAGTGGAGTGGAGAAGTTTGCTCGTTCATTTTTTTGTCAAAATTCAAAATGAACTCTAACTAGATCGGAGATTGTTTGGAGATTCAGATTATAAATATATATACATGTATTGCTCGTTTAAAGGTATTAAGATAGATCCAACTTCAATATGACAACTAGTTATCACCTGCGGGTTCACCATCGAGATCAATTCTTATGAAAAAAAAAATATAAAATGATACGCACATAAATGATTCTCTTAAACATTTTTCTCGTTTAGGTATCAATTTACCAAAAAAAAATTCTTAGTGGATGCTTAGAACATCAAAATCCTCATCTGCCCAAACTCTACGGGTTCTGGATGAATCAGTCATTCAGTCGAGGCAGGTAATTTCATACATACAAATAAATAAAAATAAATAAAATAAAAAATATGTAAATGTCACAAGGGGCGACCCTTGTGACATTTACATACTTACATTAAGGGGGCAAACTACGCCAAACACCATCACTGCACATAGAAAGACTGCACGTTTGGCCACTTCCTTCTTCGCAGTATCGTGGGTTCAAATCCTACATGAAACAACACTTTGTGTGATCTACCAATTGTTATGAGTCTGGGTGTTCTTTGTGTCCGTGACATGTTTATTTGTTAAGTCAAATACAGGATTTGTTCCAAAAGCGAAAGGCTTTTATAAAAAAAAGAAAGGAAACTTGGGGTATGTTTCAAGTTTTCCTTTCTTTTTTTCTTTTTTTACTAAAGTACTAAAGTATAGTAGGCCAAAACCTCATTTCTATGGAACTATGAAAGACTGTTGATGTGATGTGATATTCTATATCCGATTGAAACAGAGCACTACAATGATATTGATACGAAGGAGACAAAATTTTAGCACTCATAAACATTATTGTTATTTATTATACTGTGTTTAAAGTTGTCCTGATTAGTTTACTTCCTTAGTCGTTTCTTGTGACACCCATGCGATAAATAAGGGTGCTAACAATGCTATCCTTCACCACACAGACATATTATTACACATATTAACAATTATTTTAACGGGAATTAACGCGATCACTTATTAAAAGGTATTACGTATTAAAAGTAAAGGTATTTAATAAGTGATCGCGTTAATTCCCGTTAAAATAATTGTTAATATATCATGGAACGCGAAAGTTTAAAAAAAACATTATTACACACTTCTCATGATAACTTAAATAGCAGTAGAATAAATAAACTTTATCTTTTTTCAGAACATTACTTCAAGTCGATGACGAATATAAAAAAAAAATTAAAATATTGAAACATACGCACAATTATAAAGATGATTATAATCCTTTGTTAACGTTCTTTTGTTATAATTGATTCCTTACCTGAAACAAAAAAACAATCTCATTAATATGTATTAGAGATATCCGAAAAAAATAAGTGTTTAATTCCGTAAATAAAATGCAATTATCACACCTATAACTCAGTTGTGTATTATGCTGTAATTTTTGCTATTTATTATCGAAACGAATACAGGAACACCTTTGTAGTCTTTTACACCAAATTGGTATGAAATAGCCAGTAGTACAATCATCAACAACCCATAACGTCTCACTGCTGGGCTCGGGTCTCCTCTCAATAGAGGGTTAAGGCCATAACGTCCCCATGCTGGTCAAGTGCGGGTTGGGGACTCACAACGTAGTGGCTACGTCATCTTAACGTTGGATGTTTCTAAGCCTCCAACTAAGCTTCACGACTGTTATCATACGATAATCTGCTTAACGTGACCTCCGAATCACGGAGACACTTATGTAACATGCCACTAACGGTCACCCATCCAGGTACTGACCGTGCCGTCATTGCTTGCCCTCGGTGATTGTTTCTAATCACCGAGTACAACTGAGCTATGAACGCCTCCTCCAGTAAGTAGTACAATAAAAGAGCAATATACGATTAAGTGTTTTTATTTTCTCTTTCCTCCATTCGCTAGTGACCACTGAGGATATGAGGCACTGAGTGCCGTTTTCCCATTCCAGACTCATAGTAAACCTTACTCCTTGGAGTCGGACTATGGGATGTTATAAGTAGGAAAACAAATAGAGATAAGCCTCTTCTATTTCTTTTCCGTCTTTTAATTAATATATTACAAACAATAAATACAAAATTGGCGGGCCCAATACTTAAAAAAATTAAAAATAATAATATTATAAACAGAAACTCCAATTTTATTTATTTGAATAGATGCTAGTTTTTATTTCGTTTTCAACCAAAAAATAATGATTCGTTGGTTCCTTATTGGATCACGGAAATATGGCCTTGTTGTAGTACATACAAACTTTAGCTTTCTCGTTTTTATTTCCTATTGGCACAAGAATGAACTCCAACAACTGTTAGGATTCCTACTAGATAAGGTAGGATGTTCAGCTAATATTTACAGAAGTAGTTGAATCCTATCAGTGATACAATAAAAATTGTTAACAAAAATAAAACTGACTTCAAGGTTTGACTCGATTTCTCTTGGACTCCATCATCAAATCTTAGTTTCCTTGCCGTGGTACCACCGTTGGGATATCTCCTTTCCATTAAAAAAAGAATCATCAAAATCGGTTCATAAATAACGAAGTTATCCGCGAACACACATAAAAAAAAATGTATATACGGTCGAATTGAGAAACCTCCTCCCTTTTTTAAGTCAGCTAAAAATGGTAGACGATCACCGGTATAACACGGCCTAAACATTTTAACTTATATATATATATATATATACATACTTATATACGCGTTTGCGTCTCCTATTGCCCGTAGCGTAATATTTTTCCCCCATTTTTTAAACATTCTCCATTGATGCTCCGCTCCTATTGGTCTTAGCGTGATGATATATAGCCTACAGCCTTCCTCGATAAATGTACTATTCAACACTGAAAGAATTTTTCAAATCGGACCAGCGTTTCCTGAGATTAGCGCGTTTAAACAAACAAACTCTTCAGCTTTATTATAGTAGAATGTATATTGTTTAAAATCCCATGGTTCACTACACAAGTTATTACAAATCTTAGACTTATTGTCATGTCTTAGTCAACTAAGTTGTAAAAAACCGTTAGTATGATTACATCATAACTTATAATCATATCATTATAATAGCGCAAAAAAGAGACAGTCGATGTGCAAATACTGCGACAAAGATACGGTTGATAATATTCAAATCACTTCTACGAGTTTTTATAGTTTTATTATACCATTTAGAATATAAAAAAATGTATTTGGTCATTGGTTTTTGAAACTGTGAATTTACTTTTATTTTTATGACCAAAAGATTAAGTTTTAAACAACCTTTGTTGGTATTTTGGTTACTTCTACCATCTTGTTAATTATTATGTAATGGAAGATAGAACCACATTTTTTAAATTAGAGATGAAATTGAGGTAATCAGATCTCACAGTTTTAGTATGATCTTACGTACTCTCTTGTAAATATCTAAAACGGTGTACAAATAAAGAGTTTTCTGTCTATCTATCTATCAATCTATCTATCTATGTTCAGTGGTGAGTATGACCCATCTATTGTATATAAATATATATATATATATCCCTGCCGATAAATTCTAGTTGCTTGGGATATCTTGCTTGGTTATCAGATTGACCAGATCTTTAAGGTAAACCTATTTATAAAAAGAAAAATACTAGTCGGAAATAATTATCTATTGATCTAAATTAATTCAGGCAACATCTGTCAGTTGTTCTAGGTAATGATTAGGAAATTGTAATATTTAATTGTATTCAATTAAGGAAAGAAGGTATGTGCTATGCAGGAGGAAAAAAGCTTGGATAAGTTTGACTCGCGGTACTTGCAGTTATGACAATCTAGTTGACTAAAGTTATTGTTTATAATCTATGTTATCTAAGCGGGGTAGACTGCTCTTACTGAGAGAGCTGTATTGGCAATTTCTGGATAAAAACCCTTTAATAATATAAGTCTTCCTATCAAGAAACCATAATGTCAAACAAAATCTTAGAACAACATAAACTCGAAATCCATTCTAATATTATAAAGCTTAATATTATGTTTGTTTCTGTAACTCCACCAATCTCAGTAATGACTGGTTCGTATTGAAAACTCTTGTGTGTTGAGTAGGCGGTTTTATTAAAAAACTATTTTAGGGGCTGTATAACATCGTGCTGTGAGTGTCAATGGAAAATTTCAAAATTCCTTTTTAGTAGTAGTTGTAGTAAAAGTCTTTTTTGAATTAAATATGTATATCTGTTTACAATATGAAAATATGTAGTGTTATGAGGTAGGCTTCATATTATTAACCGAGTGGCCAGATGTATATTTTGTACGTAAATAAACTTGCAAATTGACATTAGAGAACAAAAGTTCCCTAATAATAATTAAAGTACTAAACTAAAAATCGGATGTTCGTGTGAAAACTGTCTTGACCAGGTGAATGTCCGCCGCATTCATTTTCGTGAACCGCTTGCTTCACAACATCGCTGTTTTGTAATAATTGAACATTTCCTCTGTTCAACTATTAAAGTGCAAAATATAAACATAATGAATGTTTGTACTGATATAATGTTCAGATAATAGGCAGTTGTATTTCAAATGTCACGTGAAAATCGTAGTACGCGACATTGCACATGATAAAATTTTACCTTCCGGGATGAATAGACAAGTTTAGAGTAAATTTGTTTAGCGTTATTTAATAATATGTTATTAGAATGAAACCGACCGAATAGATCGTTGCCTTTGCCGTTTTTTTTTATTTGAATAGAAAAAAGTCTTTCAGATTTTAGGATTAATATCTCATACCACTCAAAGTAATTAAACACACCGTAAGAACCATAGAGTATGTAATATATAGTTATACAGTAGCATACCAGATTTTATAATGATGCTTAATTATCGACATCAACTGCAGAAGGAAACAAGAAATGGCTCTTTGATCAGTTAAAAATGGTAACACAGAAAAGTAATCAATGTATATTCTAAATTACGTATACATTTACGTCTAGTACAATGTGGTATATTTGTTTTATCGAAGTTAAACAATTATTTCAAGAAAATTGCAACCTGTTTGAAAAGCATATCATCAACTCTCTTCGATCACAAATAGTACTCAACACTAGAACAAGCGAAGAGATGTTATTTGAAAATTCAATCAGTTGATTTTTTTAGTTAGTTAATCAAAACTGTTAAAATATATTACCTAATTGTTTATATTTATTGGCTTTTCCTCGCTAAAATTTCACTATGCTTATTAGCTTGAAGGTCAAGTACCTTATAAATCACTTCTACTAGAGACGTGGTCGCCCTACACCGGTTTTAGCATATTAAATATGTACAAGAAACAATCTAATTTTATTCTTCATAATTATAGGTTGTTTCATATTTTGATATTGTATTTGTCTTTATTTACACGTGTTATTCGATAATGAATATAGACAGAACATAAAATTTATGAAGCCATTTAACATCCTTGAAATTGATTGGGTTTGTATTATTTTTTTTTCTCATGAAAATGGTTTTTTTTTGTCAAGTGAGGAAAGGAGGATTTACTTGAATATTGGCACTATCTCAGGTCTGCTTTTACTTAAACAAAATGTGACTTTCGGCGTTTATAAACAATTCTGCAGGAAAGGAGATATGTAAGACATTAACAACACCTGCAAAACCATTATAATGCAGTATAATATTTACGTAACCAATATTTTGACACGAATACCCAGAAACCGGTATATATATGCTGACAACCATCAATGTAATATAAACATTGTGAATTCATTTCAATCTTCATTCATCTTATATTTATAACTAACTAGCAGACCCACGCAACCTCGTTTGCGTCTCATATTGCCCGTAGCGTGATAATTTTCCCCCGTTTTCGAAACGTTTTTCATTGCTGCTCCGCTCCTATTGGTCCGAGCGTGATGATATATAGCCTATAGCCTTCCTCGATAAATGTACTATCCAACACTGAAAGAATTTTTCAAATCGGACCACCGGTTCCTGAGATTAGCGTGTTCAAACAAACAAACAAACAAACAAACTCTTCAGCTTTATATATTAAGTAAAGATTGTCAGATCAAAAATATAACAAACAACAAATTTAAATTCTTCAATCCGTTTGCCATCGTTAAAACGAGTAATACACATCAGTCTTTAATACTATATGGAGGTAATTTAAGATTTTTATGAGTTATTGAATTTTTTTTAAAATCAATTAAAGGTTCTCAATTCATGTAGGTATATGTTATGAATACCCTTAGTCATTTTTAATGGATTTCCGTATTTTTTGAGTTGAAATAGAACTAAGTTTTAAATCATTTTTAAAAACAACGCCGACTCTAAGAATGTTTCCTGTGTCGCAACGAGTTTTACAACATACATGAAACAAACACAAAAAAAAATACTCAGGCTCAGAAAAACAATTTGTAAATCATACAAAGTTTTGTGCCCGATGAGGACCGAACACTCAACAGTCATCTCAATAGTAAGCCGTGTGTGCCCTTATTTATTGTATTCGTGTTTCGTCTGTAGTTCGAATAACAATATCTTAATTTGACCTCTTGCACTTCATCGAATGATTGAACCAGGTGGTCATGAAGAAAGCTTCGAATTCGGGCACTTTTCTTAGCTTAACAAAAATAGTATGATGATGAAACTGAGAGATCTAATTTCAAATGAAATTAGAAGTGTAATGGAATTCTGTTGCTTTTGGTTTCGCTGTTTACGTTTTTCTTTTTTGAACCTTATTCTTTCAAAAAGAATTATCAAAATTGTGTGCAGTTGTAGATCTGATAACGACATAAATGATTGTTTCCTGTACAAACTTTAGGTAACAATTCACGATAGAAAGAGATCAACACACAGTTTTTCGGTTTGAGTACATGTTTATACACAAAGTTGAAGGACACCAGACTGTATATTTGATATAATCTCAGGACGCCGATTGTTAACCTCTGTTTAGTTTATATATAAGGTTATGTTCACAATAACATGGTAATGAGTAGTTTAGGCAACGGAACACGAAGGCTTCCGTAGCATTTCTAAGTATCGCACGATTTTTACTTAAAACTTGCAAATGTTAAAAACGTTTTTTTCTATTTATGTGTGTATTATTACGAAATGCATTTAAATGTATAAATAATAAATATTTACAATACGCTAGTTTAATGTTACCAAAAGAAGAAAAATATTCACATGCCGAATCATATATGGTATTTACAGAGAATAAATTTAAATGAAATATTTGATTTACGAAGGAAAAGGGACAGAAACAGGTTGATCAACAACGTGATTTTTGTACTTTTCGTGCTCATGTCTGAGGGCCTTGTATGAGTTTGCTTCATATTAACTCTTGAGAGTAATAACCGTTACGATCAGCGACTCACACTAGACCCCTTTTGACAAACCAAATTAAATACTCGTATACAGTGCTACTTGCTTCTTAAAAAAACATCCAAGATTCAACTAATATACAACGTATTTTAAAAAGAGTTGCCATGAGTTTGTTTGCCAGTATTCTTCTCATAAGGCTCTACGCACTTTGGTAACTGGAAGTTATAGATCGACACAAGCGGGCAGTAGATTTTGGTGTTTTCACCTAATTTACCTTGACAATGTCTGTTGGTATCGATCTATGAATTGAAGCTTCAATTTAATTATCATCAAAATTAACTTCGTGTCTTAGTGTCTATTTTGAATTGTTAATTAAATGTTTTAGTAAAAACCTAACACGATTTTTATCTCCTCAGAGCTTTTATATATTTTTTCAAGTTTTTTATGCAAATTAATTAGAACTGTACATATTAATATGTACGGTTATATACTTGGTCCATCTTTGAAATATGTGTTTTAATACATTATATTGTTTTTTTTCTTTTACATTGTTTAATATGCTTTTTATAGCTGTTTTTATGTTCATACGTCGTAGCATTTGCATATCTATTTCCATGTATCTAAATTTGGCACAGTCCACCTGAAGTCCCAGTAATAAGGCTTGATAATGATATACTGCGTATTTTGAACGCTTAATCCAATATATCAGTCTTTTGTACTACAAATAAAGTATCTCAAAATGTGTTCGAATGGTATATCAGTGTGGATTAAGCCTTACTTACATGCCACGCGACAAGTGCCAGGCTATTAGCATTGACCTCTAATGCGGTCGCGGAGTTGTGCTACAGTTTATAGTATTCCATAGCTTTTCATGACCAGAACCACTTATAGGAAACATTTTGTTACACTAATCTTAGAGTTCAAGAAACTTTTGTTGCTTCTAAACTAAGTACTTTAAAGAACGGAATAAGAAGTCGGGCTATCTGGACTGTCACCACCACTGTCGTAGGTATCGTGAGAGGTGACTAAGGAAGTTAACTACGCAGGACGATAGTCTGTTACACCACGTCAGACTGGCCCATCTGACGCAGTCTGACGAGGTGTAATAGGCTAAAACCTCATTTCTAAGAAGAGGTCTCTATGTCTACAATTGAAAAACTTTTAAATTTTGCCTTAAATATAAATTCTGAAATACATAAGTTACTTCACTTGTGTACTCTATGTAATCGAGTACATCACGTAATCCTTTGTTGCGTAAAATATGGCTACTAGCTTAAGCTTGCGACTGCAAATTATATCATGATCCAAAGATCACACTGCACCAATAATGCTTCCTTTAAAAATCTCTGGTTTACAGCCGTGGGAGAGCCACGCTTCAGCATGAATGGGCCGGCTCGACCAGAGTGATACCACAGCCTCACAGAAAACCGGTGTGAAATAGCGCTTATGCTGTGTTTCACCGAGTGACTGAGGATACTGGAGGCCCATTCCCCAACCTCTCCCCCATCCCTCCCCCATACCCCACAGACCGGCCACGCACTTGTGTCGCCTCTGGTGTTGCGAGTGTCCATGGGCCGCGGTAATCGCTTACCATCAGGCGATACGGTTGCTCGTTTGCCCCATTAGTCCATAAAAAAATTGATTTTGAACTAGTATTTTTTTTAATTTAAAACATTCTTAGAGGTTATTATTATTCGTTTCATAGTTTTGTTGATTCCAAACAATACTAGTATCAAGCATGTTACTAATTATAAATATGAAAATGTCTTCCTTAAATAATAATTATTACGATTTTATTCCATTTATGGCTTTATACAGCAATTCTTACAAATTATT
Source organism: Spilosoma lubricipeda (assembly GCA_905220595.1). NCBI lineage: Eukaryota > Metazoa > Arthropoda > Insecta > Lepidoptera > Erebidae > Spilosoma > Spilosoma lubricipeda. The sequence goes on along the minus strand of HG992282.1, from coordinate 16,101,638 downwards.
TACTCGATAGCACATATTGTTAGGATCTTTAGTTTTCTGCACGTCTTCTCTATAAAAAATAATAATAAAACAAAGAATTCACTTCATAAATGAATTCACAATGGGTGGGAACTCGTATGCATATAGTATTTAATAATAAAATTGTAATTTTCGCTCTTAATGGCATTTTAGGTACATACAGACTGGTTTCGTAATTTCAAAGATTTACATTTTTTTTTATTCCAAGGTGACAAGTTGGCTTGATTTTTAGCGGCCAAAGACACGGTGACCTTGATAAGCATTTGGGAAAACAATTAGAATATATAACAATGTCCTCAAAAGTCATTGAGTTTTCTTAGGTTCTTAGGGTTTAGAATTAGGTAACTCGGTAAAACGGAGGAAGAAGAACCCCAATAGGCTTTATAGTAAAAGTAACGCTCTAAGAGCTATACTCCCTACTGTGGGAGACCCTTAACAAACAAACACACACAAAATCCTACACAGAAATTCACACAGATATAAATTTTACTTACCTACGGTACGTTTTGTTAGTATTATATCTGTAGTCGTGATGATTACTATTATTTGAAGTAAATAAATTAAACTTTTATTATATTGAAAGCCATATTGACTAATATTCCAGACTCAGTAAAGCTAAATTTCTTAATAGATAAAACGCAATAAGAAGTTTTCCCGCCCCGGTCTTCAGGCATACACACAAATAAGGCCATTTTTAGGCGGTTAGAATCTGATACCTTATATATTACTATATTAAAATGAGATGATAAATCAGAACAAATGAGAAATAACCATTTTCATAAGAAACATTTACATAATGTACTAATAATGTAAATATTACTAATATACATACCATGGCGTGAAATATAACGAATTAATATTTTATATTACGTGACGTATAAAGTGATATTCGTTGATAAATAAGGTGGTATATCTCTTAAATATTGGTCAGAAATTCCAAGTGAGTATTTTTTTTAACGGTATTCGTCTCCACACGTTTACACACTAAAGTTAACGAATATAACTTGCTTCTAATCTAAGCTGTTAATTGTGCAAATAAAAACTCAAATTCCATTCGTTGTCAACTAAGCCAACATCACAATAGCTCTGCACAGATTCGATTTAAGAAATCGTTCTATTGCTGAGCTTCCAATGTAGGTGGTTTTTATTAACCGACTGCAAAAAAAGGAGGAGGTTTCTCGATTCGACCGTAATATATATATACATAATATATATATATTACGGTCTCGGTATATATATATATATATATTTATATTTTATGTGTGTTCGCGAACAACTTCGTCGTTTATGAACTGATTTTGAGGATTATTTTTTTAATGGACAGGAGATATCCCAACGGCGGTAACCTGATAAGGACACTAAGGTCTGATGATGGCATCCAAGAGAAATCGAGTCAAACCTTGAAGTCGATTTCATTTTTGTTAAAATTTTACTTGTTTTAAATGTGTGGTAGACGAGTCCTAACAAGTTTTCAATAAAAAGACAAATCTATGCTACAATCTGGAAAACTTCTATAACGAATTTATATAATACAAAATAATACTACCTCTACAAGTTATATTCTAAAAGTATCATGCTAAACTATAAATTACCTTTTGTTTTTTGGTGACAAGTTACAGAGTTATTCTATCATGTCTATGGTCAAATAACTGTATGTTTATTACCACTTTTTGCTGGCACCGTTGACAGTATAGTTAGTAATCCCACTTGGCTGCATAAAACATAATTATAGTCGTTGAACAAAATGATGGCGGTAAGGCAGCTACACGTGCGCCGTAAGCCGACGATATAAAATGAGTTTAATGACTCTTTCCATTCCACTCAGAAGTCAATTAAAAACAGATAGTAAAAAGAGGATAATGACTCAACTAAGAGCCATTTTAGGACTCTCTTCATTTATGAAAATGTACCCTTAAAGAATCCTAATCCTAATCCTAACAAAAACATTGAATTGATATTATTTTAATTATGTGAGTGCTCAGTTTTCGCATAATGATGTAACATCTGACATTCATCGCATTTCATTGGTCAAATCATATTTGAGAAAATTAAACCATCAATTGCGGGAAAGCGATAGTAAACATACATATAAATACTGATACAAAACCTTCACATACTCGCTTTGGCTTTATTTATTTATCTTTATTGTATACATACAAAAAATAACAAAAAAAAAGAGGTACAAGGTATGGCAGGCGGTCTTATCGCTCAGGGCGATTTTCGGATTTTCGGCATCCAAAATTTTACGTGTACAATCACATGCACAATTAAAAACAAATATAAAATTCGGTATCTGGAAATATTCAGTGTAATATTAACAATTAGTTTACGGGAATTAACGCGATGATGATCTTTGAATATGTGATCGCGTTAATTCCCGCAATATAATTGTTAATATATCATGGAACGCGAAAGTTTAAAGTTAGTATAACATATGTAATGTTTAAAGTAATTAAGAAATACATGAGTAGACTTAGCTATCAACTCTCATGTAAATACAATGTTTTACAATTTAAGAACTTTGTTAAAGGGTGCAATTTACAACTTTATTATCTTAAGAACACTCGTGACTTTGAAGAGTAACAAAGTGTAGTAATGCAAACTATCTAGTTACACGTCTGTTTACAAGTGCACACGTAATATCACATATGACTTTATCCATTGTTTGTTATGATATTTTATTACGAGATTAGGCGCAGGACCGACAGCTTTACGTGCTCTCCGAAGTACGGAGTCTCAGACACCAACTTCTAAACTCCGGGCTGTTATTAAGTATCTCTATAATCATAAAAATTCAATAACACTTTTGGCCAGTCGCATACGTCAACCGCTAGACCAGCGATGCAGTTATAACATATACATTTAACATACGAAGAAGCTCTAAAATTCTATTTTCGATGTATGTGAAGCCTGGAAAACATGTGTGGACGTGGAAAAATTATGTCACCGTTTGTGGATTCAGGTAAATATTGATCCTCTTGTGGCTAGTATAGTAATAATATTTAAAATTCAAAATTTATACTAAAATAATAAAACTGAACAATTTATTTTCGTGACTGTTTGTTTAAACGCACTTTTTGTGAGACTGTGACTCAAACTACGTATTTAGAATAGAGTATTAACCATGACGAACATCACAAAACCTGTAAACGCAATTTGAATTGCAGAGAACTTCATTTGTAATAAAGATATATTACAAATAAAGATATAACATTTCAATGTAAAAGTTAAAACCATCAAATTATTTCATCGGCTTATTACTGCACATAGGTCGCTCACTCTCACAAAAGGTTTGGGTCTACGAGCTGGTATTTTTATTTTTATAGAATAGGGGGCAAACTAACAGACGTATCACCTGATGATAATCAATTGCCGCCGCCCAAGGACCATCAGATATCCTCAATCACTCGGTGAAATACAGTGCAAGCGCTGTTTCACACCGGTTTTCTGTGAGGTCCCACGGCCTCTCCCGTGCGAAGCGAAGCGTGGCTCTCCCATGGATATAGGAGTTCTTTTAAATTTTGCAGCTCTCTACAATGGTGTTGTTCTGTGTAGTTTACCGTCGCCTATTCCGACACCGATGGGATCAATAGGGGTAATGACACTGTGTTACCTTAATTCGTCACCACACGGTGAAATTAAAATCATTAGTTACTAAACTATATTTTATACTAATTATAATCTAACTTACTACTTTTTAACCGATTTCAAAAAAGGAGGAGGTTATCAATTCGATTATTTTTTTTGTTTGTTACCTCATGACTTTCGACTTGCGTGCTTCCCGTGTGGTACCATTTAAATTTGGTCCAATTCTGGAAGTTGTTTTTTTTTTTTAATTTGTAATTATTTAACCTACACCACGCTACGCTGAGTAGCGTAGTAGAAAGCTTGTAGTTTACAAATATTCATAGAAAAGAAAAAACTACGTTTGAGATATGTTGTATATCGTATTTATATTAGTTTTTGAGGCGTAAAGTAACTAACTGAATATTTCTATAAGTAAAGATTAAGATTAACATTTTTCTGCATAAATAAATAAGTTTTTAGATAAGCAAAGGTATAAAGTATTAGTGAAAATAGTTTTGTTTCTTCTAATACGTAGTAAAGATTGCAAATCACGTGTAAAGCCTACACGTCTCGAGCACATGTTTGATAAAATATCTAATGTATGTAAATTCAACGTTGTCTGCTATTATTTATGTTAGACATTTAATATTTGTCTGACACTGGTTCTATGATATACTGATTTCTTTTTACTTTGTTACTTGTGCTTACATAAGTTACATAAAATAAACAGTCAATCGTAACTAAATATTCCTTTGATTAAGAAATACAAATCACCAACGATAATTAACAATAGAATTTAGTTATTTAATAAGTATATCCGTGAGGTGACGGACTTAAAATATTAAGAGTCAGCACCCGTATTCATATTGCAAGTGTCGCGAGAGTCAACTGAGGGCTCCCACACATAACTGCGAATTCGCAACGCATCGCAAATATTTCCCAGCTCGCACGATTGCACCGCAAGAACTTCCGATCTGATTCGTATCGTGCGACACCGCATCGCGTCACATCGCGGTAATGTGTGGGAACCCTAAGGGAGCAAAAAATTGCACCAAAACAACACTGAAAGGAGAAGTAAGCCTTCAAAAGAAACCCAATACCATCCTTTTTTTTATTTTATGTTTCGCCCAGTCGAAATGACTCTACTCTGCCTGATGAAAAGCATAACCAGGTCACCATACTCATTGCGAATGCAGACAATGCAACAATGTAGCATGGTGACCCACACCATGGCGGCCTAGTGATGCCTCTGCATCAATGCCTAAGGTCTCGCACTCACCAACGAAACACGACAGCACGAATCCTGTTATTTTGCGTTTATTTTCTGTAATCCTGTATTACAAAATAACAAAAGGATTACAGGCCAAAACCCTTTCTTAACTACATAAGCCTTTGCCTCCTTCATGCCTTTGTCCATCAGTCGACTAAAAAGGTTGTTGATGATGATATGTTAAATTCTAAACAACAGTTTTGTAGGTAGTATTCGTCGACATATGATTACTTGATATGGACGTATTTTTTAATCTGATTGAAGCTGGTATTTATTTACGTGGGATTGTATAATTGTACTTGATAAGAATAATTCTGAAGGTGATTAATACGAAATGAACGCACTATATGGATAGACGTCAAGAGTTGTGTAGGTCGTAAAATGAGTATTTGTTTTAACTGTTTGTCATGGTATTAAAAATCTGCGCATGACGAATATCTGTACGTACCATTTTTTTTTTGTTTAGCTCTGCCTAAATGACTCTACTCTGCCCGATGGAGAGCAGAAGCAGAATCCAAGAGTGGTTGTCACCATATTGCGAATGCAGACAATGCAAAAATGCAGCATGGTGACGCACACCATGGCGGTTTAGTGATGCTTCTGCATCATATAGCCTCCGGTCTCGCACTTACCAACGAAACCCGACAGCACGATCGCTGTCATTTTACTTTGATTTTCTGTGCGAGGATAGTACCGCCCCGATCGAGCCGGCTGTTTTTTGTTCATGCTGAAATCAGCGTGGCTCTACTACCTTGAAGATCCTTCTTAAAATCTACATATATTTATTTGAAATCCAGGTCGCTAGTCGCTCCGCGGTAAAACTGATAATTAAGTAACACCGGTTGAACTAATAACCTACCCAAATAATTTTGGAAATAATAAAGGTTAGGAAGATGATAGCTGTGTTTCACGATAGTCATCTGTAGGACATATTTCTAATCAGTTTAAAAACTTCTGATATATCTTAAAATAATTCTATAGTCAGTTACAGTTAAACTCAGTATTCTGAGTAAGTAAAGCGCTTGGGCTCAGTCCAAGTTCAACGGGCTAAAGACGAATAGAATATCTTTTGTCAATGACCGTTCTTTAACTTACATAATTGATCCTCATTGAGGATTTTGTTTACAGTCACTTTTAATCGATTGTCTTGATACGCAGCACTTGTTGAGCTTCCAAGCGTTTACTGGCTTGCTCACGCTTAAATAATAAATCTTATTACATTTTTCATTTTCATTACATCCACGAAGCCGATTGAGTCACAAACATAAAGATTTTCTTTAGATTTATATCCATACTTAGTAGCTTTAGCTAACTAGTAATTCTTCTACAATTAGTCGCTTTTGCTATGTTAATGAGTTTTCAAGTTATTTATAGCAACATACCTACACAAGATATTTTTAGTCTCAGAAGAGTTAGCTACTTAAATTTTGAAGTAGCTTTAAATTGTTTTAAAATATTTAAGTAAAGGTTTTGAAAAGTAAAGGAAATTAGACCATGGCGCAATTTTTTGTTTTTGTTTTCATATGAGCATTGGTTAAATGATAATAACTCGACCAGTAACAACAATTTATTTGAGGATTGAGATTTGTAACTAAAAGTTCCAATATAACTAAAGTTAAACAGTAATCAATTTAAAACTTATCATATTGTCTGCAGAAGAAGTGTCATATGTAGTAAAACGCAATGAGAATTTTGTACGCCTTGTTAAGAACCTAACGCACAAATGACAATTATATTATGCCTGCCTCGGTGGCGCAGTGGTAGCGTACGCGACTGCTGTTCTTGAGGTCTCGGGTTCGATTCCCGGGTCGGATCAAATGTTTGTATGATCTGCAAATATTTGTTTCGGAGTTTGGGTGTTTTCTATGTATAATATGTACGTATTTACAAAAAAAAAAGTATATAAGTATTCATATCAGTTGTCTAGTACCCATAATACAAGCAAGCTCTGCTTAGTTTGGGACTAGATGGCGTAATGTGTTAAATGTCCGAAATATTTATTTATTTATTATCAAACATACAAAAACATGTACATACATACATAAGATACATAATTTTTTATATATATATTTTTCTGTAGAGGAGTATTTGGAATTTATTATGGAAACAATACAAAACCGGCAGAACCAAGCTATATGTACATATGTGTTTGTGTGATAGTTTATGTTATAGGTACCGGCTACTAATAAAATAACCAAAAAAAATTGTCAATGAATTATGTCCAATTTTCGACTATCAGGCGATCTCTAGCATACATAAAGCCTCTAATATATTATACTGAAGGATACGTTATATTAATGCATGGTAATATTACAATTGACTGTTCTAAATGACCCCATAAAAGTGTTGCCTTGTAGCTGAGCCATGTCGCGGACATATACGACAATATATTACAAATAAGACAATACGACACGACATAAAAAGTGATGAGCAGGAAAATTTATTGTTTTTTTTTCCTCCAAAAGATTTGGTTAGACTCATCTATTGCGTAGTTACTTCAAGTGTCATATTTATTCGTCACTGCCACTTACGTAGTGCATTAAACATTGCTTTTACCCGACTGCGAAAGCAAGAGGGTTATGTTTTTCGAGTGTGTGTATGTATATTTCTTTGGCACGCCCTAGAGCCTAAACGGCTTGTCGTATTTTTATGTGATTGGTGTTAATCACAGAAGAGAGAGTATATTCCTTGTATATTCCTTTGTTCTGTGATGTCAATAGATTCGTCTTAGACACGAGAGTGACACTGGGTACACAAAAAATTAAAAAAAAAACAAAATTAAAAAGAAAATACCTTTTCTTTTTAGTTCTTCCTGTCTTTTCAGTTTTTCAATGAATTTAATAAAGATTATCTTTTTTTATATTACCTCTATCGTTACATACTTATTTTGCAATATAATTGTTGTACAAAAAAACTCGTATCAGCTTTTAAGAGAATTCTATGTGTGTAGAGAATTGTTTATAATCAATTTTGAAACGATCAATTCATAGGATTTTTTAAAATCTGTAATCTTTTTTTTAATTAAGTGTAATCTGTCTCCTTCACTACAATCTGTTTCATTCAAATTCGAATGAAAATTATTGTTCTTGTATGCTGTAATGCGGAATCGTCACTATTTTGTTTTGTCAACTTATTATACTTTATTATTAGTATAGTACATATTTAAACCTATATGTGCATTTTTTTAATGTTTTGGTTACATTTAAGATTATAGCGTAGTGATGTGTGGGTCTGCCACATCGATTTCTACTTTTTTTTTTTATAGTGACCTGCCAAAATGACTCTGCCCTGCCTGATGGAAAGCATGGGTAGAATCCAAGAGTGGTGGTCACCATCCTCATTGCGAATAAGCACAAAGCAGCACGGTGACCCGCACTATGGCGGCTTGGTGAGATGCTTTTTCACGCCCCGCTTAAAGGACCCGGGATCATAGTGGGAAGGAAACACGTATGCCGGTAGTGAGTTCCAGGTTGTGACCGCTCGGCACAGGAAGGAAGAACCGAAGCGATGAGTTCGAGAGTTCTACTGCGTTGAGTGTAGTGGGTTTGATCCCCACATAGGGCAACACTTTGTATGATAAACAAATTGTTGTTCCTAGTCCATTTGTAGTCCTAGTCCTAGTAGCTAATTCTCATTCAAAGCATGGAAAAATTAAGAAGTCAAGCAATAAAGCTGATGACGTATAATTTATTTCAAGTAGGTTCATTGATGAACCTAAGTTGGGCAGAACAGTTCCTGAAAATTGAGATGCTGTTGCATGTCTTTAGAAGTAAATCTAGAGCGCATTCTGTTATTAGTACAGTACGTACACGAAATACGTAATCAGATTTTTATTATCGTCACTAAGGATAACTCACACATTCATCGCTACCGACGTATTTCTTAGAACCATTAAGGAAAATTGTCCTTCTGTAATCACATCAGAATAGCTCGTTATGGCTATCTTTAAATATCACACGTTTATATGATTTATCCTGCAGAATATTATGGTCCTAACCTTCAATGGCTGAAGAGTTTTTTGGAAGATATTTTAGCCATTTAAAATATTTATACTATGAAGTTTTAGATTGACAGTACCAAGAACAAACTCTCCTCTAGATGGTAGCAGCTCAAATAGTCAAGGGGTGCACGCGCTGAATAATCGAAATACATTTTTTTTATTATTTAAATGTATACATTAATACGAAAAAAAAATTTTATACCCCTTTTAGGAGAAAATATCCTAACGGAAGAGTATGCGGTTTGACACAGTTAAAATTTTTATTTTGAAGAAGTGCAGAGAGTTAATCAAAAACACGTAAGCGGATTTCGACCCTTGAGTGACCTCTAGTAATATTAAATATGTAATTAAATATAGCTTCTTTTAATTAATATAGAGGCACGCTCAAAAATAGTAGTAGGTAAATAACTTTATACTTTTATTTAAAGCCTAATTGTATTGTATGTACTCATAATTCCGTTATTTCTTTATAATTTATGGCCCGTCTATCCAGCAAGGATACATTCTATCAAAAATCAGTGTTGCAATACCTGAACTTCATGAGATGAAACAAACCAACATAAAAAAATGTAGTAGACAAAACTAAACTAAAACTATAAACTTAATGTTATTTTACTTTGACTGCTTGGGAATATGTCATGTCATTGACTGAGGTGAATTGCGGTTTGATGATTAACTTGACGTAATAAAGTAAACAAAAAGTCGTATCATCGGATACTCAACTGATCTGAGTCAATATGTAACTTAAGTCAAGAATCCGCTAGAACTTTTTTGGTAAAAACAATTTTCCTACTTTTTTGTATTTAGTTTATCGTTATCAAGAAAAAGTTTAGAAAAGTACAGCCCAACTAGAAATTAAATTTGGTTGAGTAGTTTAGACGCTAAGGTGGAACATTATATAGACTGCCAAAACTATAACCCTTCCTTTTGGCTTTGCCGCATTCGGCTAAAAAATAAATGCCAGATTTACACTTCTAATAAAGCTATTTGTTTTAAATCATTCTTTATTTAATAGCTGTAGAAACATACATATGTAATAGCTCTTAAAAAAATACAAGCCAATAATTTCTTTAGATTTTGGTATAAGTAACTATTATTAAATACTCAATAAATTAAAAATCATCAAGAAAAACATATCAATTACAATATAAGTTTCAAATAAGCTCCTAAACCATTACTTACCGACTCTTTTGTGTCGTAAATGACAGTCCATTATAAAGATAACGATAAGTGTTGTGACAGGTCCTAGACGCCTTAATGAGTCACAAATTGGTTTAACTAGAGGTAACTAAAGAGAAAACTGTGGGAGAGTACCATGCATGGCATATATGGGCCGTCTCGACTAGAGGTTAACCCAAGCTTAATAAAAATCGAAAATGATGCTAGGAATCGAAGGAATTGCTAATAATTCTGAGGGTCTCAAAATGTGGCAAAACAGAGTTTTTTGAGTTGTCCGTGGATAGCGGTGATCGTTTCCCATCAGGTTTAGTCCTCTATATTAAAAAGCGAAAAAAGAAAAATCTTGTACAAGAATTACGAAGAAGACCTATGAGTATCTCTAGTTGAAGTCGAGATTAATCTATGTATTTTTATTAATAGAATTAATTCAATACTTCAATTGATACGCAGACAACTTATTTTTTTATCAAGTTTAATTTGTCAAAAAAAGAACAAAATACTCTTTTTAAGGTAAATTCAAATCATTTTTATATTCCTCTCTCCAGTTTTTACTAGAGACAGGTAATTAAAAACGGTCGATACTAAACCTTCAAATATTTATGATAGATATAATTTACTCAGTTCCATTTTTATTATACGACCAAACTGTATTTGCACGTATAAATCACACCTATACAAATATACAGGAAGAAAATATATTTCTCACGCGTGAATTTTATGCTGCAGACTTGAGAGGAGACTGAATAAATGGGGTAAAGTTTGACTGAAATTTCATAAACTAATCATATTAATGATCTAAGACCAATCCCTAAAAATGTCTCAATTGAGGGGCAGTATCTGCTATCAGCATTCGAATGTTCAACGATGAAGTATAACAATACTGCAAAGTAAACTTTATTATAGACTTAAGACATTTGATTATTAAATAATAACTTTTTTTTATTTATCAATCAATTTAGCTTCAAAACAAACCACATAATATGCGCTATCATTGTAGACCGTCCCAAAAAGAAAATATCTTTTGCATAATAAGTGATAAAATTTACTCTCCAACACAATCAATATTAATTAGAGAAGTAATGAAATGTATCACCACTACCACCAGTGACCTCGGGCAAATAATAGTCGTTCCATTGTGCTATAAACATTCACAAGTAATTATGTCACTATCATCACCGTCATCATCATCATTATTCCATAAATGGATCATTTATTGCTGAACATGGGATTCACAAGGACATCTACACGAAGTTATTATTTACTGAGATTAAATTCGAGATTTTACAGCAAAAAACAACTATTGAAAAAATATTAGTTATTGGTAGGTAAATTGTCTACAAAATTATTGAAGTTGTAAATAAATGTTTTGTGATTATCATTTTATTATGGTTATTTTCAGCAATTGGCATCGCTTTAGGAATAATTGTATTATATTTAATAAACTTAAAGAATCAGTTAAAAGTACAAAATCATACAACCAATTGAATCTTAGTTCGATGATTTTCTTATCAACGGTTTCATTTTTACTTTTTAACAATTTACTCGTAAAAACAATTTTACAAAGTTCATGTATTCGATTTCAAAAACTCTTCTATTAGTAGACTTGGACGCTAAACTAAAAATATTGATTTGTTAATTCGTTGGTGGTTTTAAAACATTAAACGACATGATGACTCTTGTAGAAATAAGAAATTGTTAGTAAAAAATGCGCTTATTAAGAGTAGTTTTGAAATCGATTGAAAGCCGTAAGAGTTTGCGACAACGCTAACTGCCATTCAAATAAAGACTCAAAAAAAAAACATAAGCTGTTCATTTTCGACTTTTTATTCCTAATTAGACAAATGAAAAACGTTTCTTATATGTTATTTTATTTTGATAACTACAGGGACCTATGACATTTAGTAATTGTTGATAGCAGACTACACCACAAGTTTGATATTAAGGACATAAGGAAAAAAGGCGCTAGCTTCAACATACACATGTAAATTTGATGAATAAATTCAAATTAATTCATTGACTTTAACGTCACAACTTATGGTAGTGTCGGAGTGTGTGTGAAGATGTTTACGAATAATAATGTAAATTGTATCTCTCGTATGCCTGTCGGAGTGCATGTTTGACGTCATGAGAACCAAAATGATGGAATTTCGAATTGATGTCTTTAAGGCAATTCTTGTTAGTTTTCCTTGTTACAAAGTTCGTAACGTGATTATCTAATTAATGCAAAAATAAGTAAAATTAATAAAAAACGTGTAGAAGGGAACCCCTCAGCAGAAAGGACTTACTATCGACTGGCTGATTTAAAAAGCATCTGATATCAGCTGATATGAACTGGAAATGTGAGGGGATGAATATGTACGCATATTGGGAGAAAATAATGTGTAATGATTAACTCTATTCTGTTTGACGGAAAGCATGAGTAGCGAAAAAAATATCTAAAACATAGATAGTTTGGTATCTTTGAAATGAAGTTATCACGATGGAAGGTCGAAAATAGAAAAAATATAACAAAGAACTCCTTTTCACTTGAGACAAATTCCCTCAGCAAGGTTTCGGGCAATATAATTTGAATTTAAAGCGAGCTACATAAGCCACAATCCAAAGACGAGCATACGAATAGTTTGGCAGATTGCCTGCGATACAACTAACTCGCTGTTTGAGGAAGAAACGTGTATTGAAACAAGTATGGAAGTCCCATTGTACGAAACTGCCAACTACTGCCGCGATGTCATGATTCATAAGTAGTTCGTCCTTATTGAGAGCATTTGATATAACTGGAGGAAAGCGGAAGTCACTTATTATGGCAGGGTGTTAAGTCCGTGTGTTCTCAAGGAATTTTCAATGGAGGTTCGAAGGAGATCAAATGCAACATGTCATGTCATTGTGAATTAGAAATTCAACTTTGGCAAAAATATACATATACTGTCTACCGCCTAAAAAGTTTAGCTTGTTTGAACTTTCTTCCTATATAGAGAAATAACTTTTGCCCGCGGCTCGACCGTATTCATGTTGGTTTTAGCGGTAACCTATGTCTTTCCTCGTATAGGCCAAAAAATTAAGTTATACCTGTAAGAGTACAAAGAAAACATAACACTACACATCCAAAAACCTTTTGCTTCCTCCTGGCTTATATTTCAATTATAAGGCTGATCGTTATTAGAGAACAATAACGAAGTGGCAATGCGAATTTCTAATGTCACAGTCTTCATAAGTAGTAGGTTTTTCTAACATTTCACGTGCATGTTTATAAAATTTTGATTTAACATGATTTTCCAGCTCTCCTCCAGGTAATTTCATAGCTGTTAATTGTTGATTTTATGTGGTGCTAAGTATCACCTTTTATTATATTTTAACCACGTGAATTGCGCAGGAAACTAACATTACTCATTTTATAGCCTGAAATCATAAAGCTAAACACAAATACAATTTTTTTTGTTGACATAAATATTTAAACATAATTATGAACTGTGTGTGTAACAATTGTGTTTTCACTGTCTTATTTTAAACACATAAGAATAGGTATGTAAAAGCCCATATATATTTATATATTTTTATTTTTTATGTATGGACCTTCACAATGACTCTATTCTGCCTGATGGAAAGCATAAGCAGAATCCAAGAGTGGTGGTCACCATACTCATTGTGAATGCAGACTATGCAACAATGCAGCATGGTTACCTATAACATGGCGGGCTAGTAATGCTTCTGCATCTTTAGGCCTCCAGTCTCGCACTCACCAACGAAACACGACAGCACGAACTTTGTCATTTTACGTTGATTTTCTATGCGAGGGTAGTACGCCACCGGTCGAGCCGGCCCATTCATGCTGAAATCAGCGTGGCTCTACTAACATTACTATTTTTTTTTAATATATATAGCTACATTTTAGATTAAACAGGAAAATTTTAAAATTTACTATCATGAGTAAGCGAAAACAAGGATTTTCAAATATTACGAATTTTACCAATGATAGTTATTATTGCATGCGGTTATTTAGTAATGGGCATTTCCTTCGTATTATTATACACAAGTACTTTCCTAAATATATTTAGCATATGAATTTGTGCTTTACAGAATTTACCACTGCAACTCACTCTACTCTTGCCACTTTTCTAGAGTAAAATAAATCATTTACGAAATGGAAGAAAACGTTATAAATAAATGCCAACCACGGCAAATTGCAACGAATATTTGATTTTATTGGTAAATGTTAGGAATTTATTACATACATAAATTTATCTAATTTTATTGAATCGTTTTGAAAACACTATGACAAATTAATCCACTTTTTAAACTTGTGTTAAGACGAGTTATGGCTTAATTGGTTGTCAAGAATTTATTTTTGACATCTCGGTTGCCTTGGTACCAACTAGACTTCAAGTGTGTTCACGGTCGGTACAACTTGAGCTCTTCAATGTATGTTTGTGAAGCTAAGAAAGAAGAAATCAGAAAACTAGTTGAGCAATTCTATTATAGACTTTTTTTTTTTTTTTTTTTTTTTTGTCGGGGGGAAATCCTCATGGATGTCCTTCGCCCTGGGGAAAGGACGAAGGGGTCTGTCAGACTCCTACTGACTAAAACCCCCCGGTGTTCCTTCTCTCACCTACGCCGGGGATCGCGGGAACTTGAGAGACAACCGCAATCCCCGACTGGTGCCAGCCCGCCTCTGCGGGCCACTTCTCGTCAGCGAGGGGAGAAATCCCCTCGTGACTTCTTAGAGGGGCGCACGGGAACACTACGCGCCGCCACCTCGGGTCCAGTTGGTTAGGGGGGCAACGAACATCCCCAAGTCCGCCGCCCCTGGACCCAGTTACGGAGGCCGGTGGAGGGCAGCGTATGCCCTCCTCCGACGCCCGGTGCGCCTGCTGCGGGCCGAGAGAGAGGTCAGGATCTCCCTCTCCCTTTCCGCAGACTCCTTCTGCAAGATGACTGATTCGCAGAAGGACACCACCGCGTCCCAGGACTCCTCGCCGTCGACCATAGAACGAACTACGGCCGGCAGCGAGAGGTCACTGCCTACTACAGAGACGAGGGCACGGCGCGGCCCCTCCCAAGCGGCACACTCTGCCAGCGAATGCCGCGCCGTGTCCTCCCGACAGTCGACGCAGTGATGACACCGAGCGTCCGGCTCCCTGCCTATGCGACACAGGAACCTCCCGAAGCAGCCATGCCCCGAGAGGATCTGCGTCACACGGAACGAGAGGGAGCCGTGCCTTCTCCCGAGCCACAGGTCGAGCACTGGCCGGATGGCCTCGATGGTGACGAGGCCGGCGGAAGGGCATGAAAGCCTGTCCCGCCATTCCGCCACCAGGACCTCTCGCAGCTGTGACCGACGCAACTCGATGATTCGATGCGTCAGTCCCTCGCCGCGAGCCCGCGCGTCCTCACGCCACCAATGAAGTGACGCGAGGACTTTTGCCTCCAGGTCCCAGGGCGGAGATCCGGCCAGTACGCAAGCCGCCTCGTAGGAGATCGTGCGATAACCCCTAATGACTCTGACGGCCATCACCCTCTGCGGCCTTCGCAGAACGGTGATTGAGCCGGCCGTCAGGTCAGCCGCCCAAATCGGGGCCCCATATAGGGCCATCGATCGCACGACCCCCTCGTACAACCGCCTGCAGGCGGCGCTCGGGTCCGTCCCGTTGGGAAGCAACGTTGACAGCGCTCCCGCCGCGCCCATCAACTTGGGCGCCAGCCGCCGGAAGTGGGGGCCAAAATCCCACCGGCTGTCGAGCACCAGTCCAAGATATTTTAAGGTGGGCTCGACAGCGATACGAGCCCCCCCAATCACCATGTGCAATCCCGGCGGCGGCGCCCGTCGGGGGCCATGAAAAGCTATGGCCTCCGACTTGTTGAGGGCCACTTCCAGGCCAAGGCGCCGTATGCGGCTCACCACCTGTGAGACCGCCGCCGTCGCTAACAACGTTGCTTCCCTGTATGAGCTCCCCCGGGCAGTGACCAGCGTGTCGTCAGCGTAGCACGTCAGGTCCACCCCCGGTTGGAGCTCGCCTCGCAGCACCCAGTCGTAACCGATGTTCCACAGCAGTGGGCCCAAGACCGAACCCTGTGGAACACCGCACGACATGAGGCGCTGGTGTTTGCCATCACGTCCCAGATAGGTGACACACCTCTCCGTCAGGTAAGCCCCAACGATGCGGCATTCTATTATAGACTAGCTGAACCCCGCGGTGTTACCCGCGGTTATCGTCGTACCGCGAGTAACGCCGCTGGACAAAGTTAGTCTAAAAAAAGTAGCGTAAGTTACTTCCTGGATCATCATCTTCCTGCCAGTGAAAGCCCCGTCAAAATCCGTCCAGCCGTTCCAGAGATTACCCGGAACAAACAGACAGACAGACAGACAAAAAAAAATTTAACTACATTTTTGGTATATGTATCGTGTATATGTGTCATACATATGCATTGATTAAAAAGCTATTATTTTAATATTACAAACAGGCACTCCAATTTTATTTATTTGTATAGATTTTCATCGAATGAGTAAAATTACGTGAGTCTAAATTGCTCGGGCTTGAACTCCAGTAGTTTGGAGGGTTATTCAACGGGTGTTAAAGCAAATTTTAAGGTGAAAACCTCTTTAGGTGCGTTGAGTACTTTTTGGGTGAATAAAAATCATGGAACTTGCATCATCGTCACCGTACGTTGTCCATGAGCTGAGCATGAGTATGAGCAAAACTACCTAATTGTACGTATTGATAAATTGAAAAGAGCCATCATATTGTAGTAATAAAAACTAAAGTAAAATAAAAACATTTTGGATGAATCGGCTTCCCCATTTTTTATCATTGTTTTTCTTAATAAATAGAGGAAACAGTTTATTTATGGTCATAAAACGTATTCATTCTATTAATAACTAATAAATAATAGTAAAGTGACGACATGGTTGGGATAGCGGTTTAAGTGGTCGCTACGCCGCGTTCTACTGTTTCAAGTTTTGTGGGTTCAAATCCCACATGGGACAACACTTTGTGTGATCCACAAATTGTTGTTCTGAGTCTAGGTGTTATTTGTGTCCGTTTCATGTATTTTTGTAAAGTCCCCCGCGACATAAGACATATTCCTAATGCGGGAGTTGTTTTAAAAAAAATCAAATGTAAAATATTTCACAATTTTGCAATTATTTAAAGTCTGTGTTAAGAATGACATGCTAAGAGTAGGTTTATAGATATGAACGGCCTTAAGGAAAATTGTAAATGCGGATGACCCCCATAAAAACACCCTTATCGCTGTTATGTCAATGAATAAGGACATTTGTTTCAAACAAATTTATATGATGCGACAAGGACAAGGTCCATTTGTCATAGTTCTAAATATTTATCTACCAAATTTGGAAGTGCCTTGGGGTTTGTAAAGGATAATATAATAATATGAGAACTTCGACGTGTTTAGATTATGAAAATAGTTCAACAATCGGTTTTGTTGAATTTCAGTAAAATTTAAAGGTACTAGAGCCACGTTGATTACAGCACGCACGGGCCAGCTCTACCGGGACAATTCTTCCCACTCACAAAAGACCAACCAACAGCCTTCATGCTGTCGTGATAGCAAGACCGGAGTCCCAATGATGCAAAGCATTCAATAGGCCGCCGTAATGTGAGCCACCATACTACATTGTCTGTATTCGTACTGAGTATATTGACGACCACTCTTGGATTCTGCACATGCTTTCCATCAGGCACAAGATATTACTATAAAAATATGATGCACAGTAATTGTATGTCATTGTCAACGATGAGCTTAAGCTATAGTAAATATTCTGTTTACGCCGACATAATACCTACCACATATTTACTTAATATTAACATTAGTATAACCGAATAATTACTGACATAACACGGAACATTTTACTAATTGAATAAAGTTATTTTATAAAAATTGTACCATTTTGATAGCGAGTTTAAAGCCGTATGTAAATTTAATTAATAATAATAATGTTCTCCTACCCGATAACGGCCACGGCGCCAGTCTCAACGGAGACCACCCAACTACGCAGAAGATATTATAGTGCACAAGTGTGTGCGCAAACACATGTGCACTCTCTGTTCCCTCTCTCTCATAATCCGATGGGACGGTTAACCGACATGACCGGGGAGAGATCAGGCGCAGGACCGACAGCTTTACGTGCTCTCCGAGGCACGAGGGTTCAGACCCCAACTTCCAAACTCCGAGCTGTAGATACTTAATATTTCTATAATCAGAAAAACTCAATAACACTTTTGGCCCGACCCGGGATTCGAACCCGAGACCTCTTAAACGGCAGTCGCATACGTCAACCGCAAGACCAACGAGGCAGTTGCAATTTTAATTAACAAAGGTATCTAAGTAGGAGGAAAAACATGTCGAAAATACACTCAAGCTTCGTTAGTTATCGGTATTATCGAATTTGTACATACATTAGCTGAGAGAAAAGTAGAACTCCTTCTGAATATTTAGGTGTGGTCTCTTACCTGAAAATATAAAATAAAATTGTAAGTACGAGTATATTTGTATAAGCACAATAAATCGTTTCACCTAAGATCTTAATGTCTTAAAATAGAAAATAAAATAAAATCTACTATTCATAAATACTGTAATGACAATCAACAAGTATATGCAATGTAGTTCACTACTTATTATTTTAATTATGATTCTTTTAAAAATAAAGTTATAAATTTCGCATATCTCAAACGTCAGTCAATTTTAAGTAATCAGAAGAGTAAACAAAATCAAAATACCAAGATTTTTAAATAGAATTATCTGTACTAATATTATAAAGCTGAAGAGTTTCTTTGAACGCGCTAATCTCAGGAACAGAAAAATTCTTTCAGTGTTAGATAGTCCATTTATCAAGGAAAGCTATAGACTATATATCATTACGCTAAGACCAATAGGAGCGGAGCATCAATAATGAATGTTTCAAAAACGGGGAAAACTATCACTCTATGGGCAATAGGAGACGCAAACGGGGTTTCGTGGGTCTGCTAGTAGTAGATATACCGAGAACTAATCATCCAAAGAACTACATTAAACTTCGCTCAAGATTCTTCTCTAAAGTTCCTTTAACTTAGTAAGAGCGCTTTTGTTTTTGATTGCAGATAGACATTGGTCTATGATATAATAGTGGTACCGTCGTAAATATTCATTAATGAATGAATGATAATTTATTTCTTTTCTCAGATAGATGCTTTGACATTATAGCATCCGTCTCAAGGTTAGCTTCATAACATGCCTTAGAGAATGTTGATAGAGGTTTACATACCAGTCGCCATCTAAACAAACATTTCTGATAATCAGAGAAAAATCACATTTAAAAAAATGCTTCAAATGTACTATGTGGATAGTAGATAATATACATTAAAACTTTTCTACTAAAGAATAAGGCCTTGTTCAGATGATGAGCGCTCAATACAATGTTCATGTAACATGTAATTTCATTCTAGAAACGCGCGTTAGCATGTGTAGGTACTCCTAGAATGAAATTACATGTAATTGTAAACGCTAGTTTAAAAAACACAGAAGATTGGTCTTTTTGGCCTGGATCGAACGGAAGTTTTTTTTATGGTATAGGGGGCCAACGAGCTGAAGTATCACCTAATGGTAAGCGATTACCGCCGCCTATGGACACTCGCAGCACCAGAGGCATCACAAGTGCGTTACCGACCTTTGGGGAATGGAAAAAAGGATGTGGGGAGGAGGAGGCCCATAGGAGGAGGCCCATAGGCCTCCTCCTCTTGGTCCGGATGTGTTAATAACAGTGGTACACCGTGTGGTTTTAGTCGGTTCGATTCCGACACACCGCCCCGCCGCAAAGCCCGGCGGGGTGAGGGCCCGAGGGGATTTCCACACGTTAAAAAAAAAATGGGCCTCCTCCTCACTATAATCCTCACTCACTCGGTGAAACACAGTGCAAGCGTTATATATTTCTGTGAGGCCGTGGTATCACTCTGGTCGAGCCGGCCCATTAATGTCGAAGCGTGTCTCTCCCACGGTAAGAATAAAGATTATTGGATTTTTTTAATAAGGTAATTGTCAATAATCATTCAGTTTATAGATAATTAAAATAAAACTCAACTTTTCATACTATGTAAGTTTTGTTTATATTATATGTATATTTCAAACAGGTTCCACCAAGTGTCGACAATCGAAAGTAAATCTACCTATATATATATATATAAAGGAGGAAGGTGACTGCCATACCCAGAGATCAACGCACAGCCCAAACCGCTGAACCTAGAAATTTTGCATACAGGTTCTTTATATAACGTAAGCGAGCACTAAGAAAGTTTTTTTTCTGTAATTTTTCTCCTAAGGGTGTAAATCAGGAGATCAAAGTCTGCGTGAGCGAAGCCGTGGCTAAAGCAAGTATTTTATATACTTTATTTTGATTTTTGATATAAAATAAGTGTTCGTGAAAGTCGTAATGTAAACAATGTTTTGAATGCAATAGTACAATTATATCATTATTAAAACCTAGATATTCTTGGTAGACAGACATTGTGACAATGGAATAATTTCATATCTTATCTATAACCATAAAGTCAAGACCCACACAATGGTAATACTCTAGTCTATCTACTTGTTATATACTTATTCAACATGCAATATGTTTTCAATTAAATATTGTAAAATTAAGTGTGAAGGTGTGTCACGCGTCATTTGTGAATTTTCTCACCTTAGTCGTTTATGAAAAAGCCAATGTGACGAATGTAGGTGATAATTTTGACACGCCAAAGGAAACCCCCACAATTTAACACGTAACTCGGTCTAACGCGTACCATCTGGGGCTTATGACACGACGCACGTTAAGAATGGGGTGTTCGACGATTTATAGGACCACCAATCAACTAATCAACTAACCAGTCAACTAACTGTGAAGTTCAGCAGCTCCGACCGTTGGGCTATTATGTTACCTTAGGTTGATAAGACACCCTTTCAGCGAAGCGTACGTAGATAACATTAGATCTTACCACTGTATCATTGATGACTGTAGGATTTGATTTTATTAATTTGGCAGACTTATTCATTAACACATTCTAATTAGACTTAGTATAGCAGAAGTCATTTAAAATTCAAATTTCGAGATTCACCATCGTGTGCACTTAATCTACGCTGATGAAAACCTCTTCGGAGATTTATAAACGTTCAGAAACTAGTTTTAAATCTCAAGGTGAAATCAAATCTTTTAATTAAACAAGTAATAACCCCAATTAAATCAACACTATCCTTACCGATATTAATGTTTCGTTATTTAGTTTTTACTAAGGACATTATGACAACAAAGCCACCGCCATAATCTAAATTAAATCACTTCCACGTGTTCATGTTTTTGTATACTCGTAATTAAATCACAATGCCTAGTGTGAGTTTGTTTCATATTATACTTGTCTGTCACGGTGACCGCGTCCGACGTTGCGATTTGCGCGCACTGAAATCTTCAACAATCACAACGCCGAACGCATTCGCCGTCTAGGGCGAGTTGATAAGAAATAAACTCACACTAGGCCCTCAACTGTGTTTCGGCATGAAACTAAATTGCGTCTCGTGCTATGTATGGAACACAAATAAAGACTCATTCATTTAACAGTACTTTAGAACTTAACATGTCTTGTATGAGACAATAGGTTTTTACAATACACTCTTTGTTGGCAAGAAGTCCATTATTGTGTTACGATATAGGATAGGTAATGTTGTTTAAAAAGGTTTAGAAGTAAAACATACTCATGAATAACGTTTTTATTACATAACACTTTTAGGAGTGGTTTGAAATACAGGTTTAGGAGCGGTAATTTAGAAAATAGACTTGTAAGAACTCAAACACAGTAAGGACAGGTAAACACTTCATTATTTCGTCAAGAAGGCAGATAATTGGTTGTGAAGGAAAGTTGAAATCTGTCAAGAATCCTCATTACCTATAAAATCGTAATTTTTTTCACCTTAGTCGTTTATGAAAAAGCCAATGTGACGAATGTAGGTGATAATTTTGACACGCCAAAGGAAACCCCCACAATTTAACACGTAACTCGGTCTAACGCGTACCATCTGGGGCTTATGACACGACGCACGTTAAGAATGGGGTGTTCGACGATTTATAGGACCACCAATCAACTAATCAACTAACCAGTCAACTAACTGTGAAGTTCAGCAGCTCCGACCGTTGGGCTATTATGTTACCTTAGGTTGATAAGACACCCTTTCAGCGAAGCGTACGTAGATAACATTAGATCTTACCACTGTATCATTGATGACTGTAGGATTTGATTTTATTAATTTGGCAGACTTATTCATTAACACATTCTAATTAGACTTAGTATAGCAGAAGTCATTTAAAATTCAAATTTCGAGATTCACCATCGTGTGCACTTAATCTACGCTGATGAAAACCTCTTCGGAGATTTATAAACGTTCAGAAACTAGTTTTAAATCTCAAGGTGAAATCAAATCTTTTAATTAAACAAGTAATAACCCCAATTAAATCAACACTATCCTTACCGATATTAATGTTTCGTTATTTAGTTTTTACTAAGGACATTATGACAACAAAGCCACCGCCATAATCTAAATTAAATCACTTCCACGTGTTCATGTTTTTGTATACTCGTAATTAAATCACAATGCCTAGTGTGAGTTTGTTTCATATTATACTTGTCTGTCACGGTGACCGCGTCCGACGTTGCGATTTGCGCGCACTGAAATCTTCAACAATCACAACGCCGAACGCATTCGCCGTCTAGGGCGAGTTGATAAGAAATAAACTCACACTAGGCCCTCAACTGTGTTTCGGCATGAAACTAAATTGCGTCTCGTGCTATGTATGGAACACAAATAAAGACTCATTCATTTAACAGTACTTTAGAACTTAACATGTCTTGTATGAGACAATAGGTTTTTACAATACACTCTTTGTTGGCAAGAAGTCCATTATTGTGTTACGATATAGGATAGGTAATGTTGTTTAAAAAGGTTTAGAAGTAAAACATACTCATGAATAACGTTTTTATTACATAACACTTTTAGGAGTGGTTTGAAATACAGGTTTAGGAGCGGTAATTTAGAAAATAGACTTGTAAGAACTCAAACACAGTAAGGACAGGTAAACACTTCATTATTTCGTCAAGAAGGCAGATAATTGGTTGTGAAGGAAAGTTGAAATCTGTCAAGAATCCTCATTACCTATAAAATCGTAATTTTTTTCCATCGGACCAAAAAATCCATACTAATATTATGAATTCGAAAGTATCTCGGTCTGTCTGTTACGCTTTCAAACCGCTACAACAATTTGAATAAAAATTTGGCATAGAGATACTTTAAATATTGAAGAAAGACAAACGCTACTATTTACCGCGTTACCCACCATACACGCGGGCGGAGACGCGGCAACTAGTAATATATAAATATCGAATCCGAATATTTCATGGCTGAATAGAATTACAAATTAGTAAGTAACACGACAAAGATGTAGCGTAATTAATTAGGATTTAGTTATATTAACAACGTGAAGTCATAAGGTTACTAATAGGGAATTTAAAGCCATTTATCAATAACTCGTCATCGCAGGAAAATAAAGTGGGGCAAACACTTTTGTTTGGATTCAATAAGACTGACATTTCATGGGTCACGAAAACAGAGGAAAACGAAAAATACATTCAATCTAGGTAGAACTTTGACCCGATAAAAAAATATACACAAACAAACTATAGTTCTGTTGGGAGGGAGAGCCTTTTGTTTCACCAAATACGATATAGTACAGTCATTTGGTAGTTTTACCTGGAAAGTTTTCCAGGAGTTTTGAAAATTAATGATATTACAGACTTCGACGTGCTCTTTTCGATTTTTTCCGGAAAAGGTTCCAGGTAAACCCCCTTTTTAACCGACTTCTAAAAGGAGGAGGTTCTCAATTTGATTGGTATTTTTTGAGCACTAAATGACTGTATTAATAGGCAATTCCTTTTTTTTTTGAGTTCACCATACGTACACTGTACCTTCACGTATAAGATAAACGGATTTTTCAGGTGCTACAGGTCATTTGTGATTTTGCGCTGCATGTATCCATGAGTTACAAAAGGGAGTCATAAATTATCAGGTGACTCGTAAGCTCGCTTGTCACTATACCATAAAATCATTCAATCATTTAAACAGTCAGTTGTGTCTGAATGTAAATAGGATGAACAAAATACGACGAGAATTTGAACAATCGTTAAGTGTTCTAAAGAAATAAACATGAAGTGCATAAAAACGGTAAAAGAAAAAGACAGAATTGTAAACGAAGTCGTTATCGACGTTGGCTCAGTGCACGCTACAACATCTCGTTGAGCGCCTTGTGATCATCGAACCAATCAAGGCTGCAATGTTCATGACTTTATGAATAATAAAATAGAACATACAATACGTTGGCATTTCTCATTCTATTATTCAAGTCCTTTTCAAGCGCTTTAGTTTGGGAATCATCATAATCTATAAATGGATTTGAAAATAATAATTACATCCCTTTTATTACAAAAATAGCGTTCGCAAGTGTATTTACATATTGAAATAAAACAGCTATAACTTATATTAATGTGTAGAAAAAGTCCAATAAGTTTATATTTGTAAACAATATCTATGATCTATAACTCTCGAGTCACGTTGAAGGTCACGATGAACTCCGAAACTATCTAACCAATTTTTAAGTTTTTTTAATATGAGTTTTCCTGGAGAAGCCCAAGATAGGAGAGTTATATCAACGCTTATCCAAATCACAGCTAATAAAACTATAGGGTACAATTACGAACCGTAGGTGGCCCGAGGTACGTCGGAATTCCAGGGTTTTCCTTGCTAGGGTACACCTGGTTCCCCGGCTTCTAGCTTTAACCCGTCATTGAACAAAACTCTATTAAATTATAGCTCTACTGGGAAATGACGAAAACAGTATTGTATTCTTTATATATACATACTTAAATATAAATATTATTCTATAATTCATTATGGAATGCAATCCGAGTATACCGGACCTCATATATTACCTTAAAGTTATTCCCAGTGATATGATGACCTGTAGGGTATTTCCACGCGTACAAAATACACGTCTTCACAATTCAAATACAATAGAGATTTAAAACCATATTTCTTTAGTAACCACAGATCAAATATTTGACCAAACTAAATAAACACAAAAATTAAAATCATGTTATTTATACTTGCAAAAAAAGAACTTAGCAAAGTTTATAATATTCAACTAGGAACACATCACTTAAATTTTTTATCTTCAATGTCTCGCCGGTGTTTGAGATCTTACATTAGTATGCACGTATGTAACCGCACATACGTTTCAACGTGACAAGTAATGCGATCTGTAGCTAGCTTTTCAAACCACATGTTTAGAATTTTCATTACCTTGACTGATGAATTGAATTTATTCGCGAAATGTTAATAGGCATAGCTCGGGCATAAATACATTTAAAATGTAACATATGATGTCTGCTAATGTTCATGATATTCATACTAATGAAAAGATTAAGTACAAGTACTGTTATCCCATCTCCCATTGACTGCAGCTCAAGTGACAATCATGAAGAAAATGTAACTGCGCATAATCTTTTAAAGTCCGTTATCATATACTAGCAGACCACCGCAACCTCGTTTGCGTCTCCTATTGCCCGTAGGTAGCGTGATAATTTTCCCCCGTTTTTGCAACATTCTTGATTTGTGCTCAGCTCCTGTAGGTCTTAGCGTGATGATATATAGCCTATAGCCTTCCTCGATAAATAGGCTATCTAACACTCAAAGAATTTTTCAAATCGGACAGGAGTTCCTGAGACTAGCGCGTTCAAACAAACAAACAAACTCTTCAGCTTTAGATATTAGTATAGATTTTAAGTAATTCATCTAAAGCATGACGTCTTTTGCGAACAAACAATATATATCTGAACTAGCCTGTGTCCTTAAGAATCAAAGTAAATCCATATTAAATTACATTGAAATCTTTGCAGTGGTTAAGCCGTGTAAACGTTACAGATAGATAGACAGAGATACTTTTGCATTTCAAATTTAAGTATGGATTCCATTTCAATATTTATTTCATTCCACAATGATATAGGCACAAGTTATGTACCTCAACTACCTATTGTGGCAGTTCAATTGTAAAAAATATTAGGCCTGTTATAGCAAACAGTAATTATTAAATAATTTTGTTAATTGGAACTCTTTCTGGTTTACTTTAAAAAACTATTATTAATGTTTACTTATTATTATGTTACCTTTGTTTGTTAACTACTATAAAAATGTCTAGAATATACGTGCTTCAGTATCATCTTCCTACACTTTATTATTTCAAGATTATTTGAGATTTTCTACTACTTCGACCGATTTTACCTGAATATCAGTTTTACCACGGAGTATCTAGCAAAGGTACATGCTACAGTTTGTTTTTTGAATCTTGTTTTCAAACTTTTTGTGTGATTTATAGTGTATGGTGTGGCTAAAATATTTTTACTGATTCAATATTCATCTAAACTAATTATTTAAACTTAGACCTTTGAGAATGCCATAAGGCGAAACCGGTCAGTTGTAAAATAAAATAAAATAGTGGAATAAGTACAAGAGAGTTTTATTCTAGCATGTAATTATTTAAACCATTATTTTAATTTCGCAAATAGACTTTAAACGATAGCTACTTCGGAATTTATAATACATATACATATATATCGAGTAAAAATAGCGATTGCTACACGCTACATCAAGATTCTTATATTAATTATTATAGCGTACATACTTAACATGCATCTTGCTAACTATGACAATAAATAAAAGATGATTTTGAAGCATTATTAACAACTAGCTGAGCCCCGCGGGGTTACCTGTGTTGTACCTTTACAAAAAGAACCACCGGTAACGACAAAGGAAAAAGCTAATTTCTAAAAGTAGCCTTAGTTACTCCTTATATCATTAGCTATTAACAAGTGAAATTCTTGTCAAAATCGGTAATTCGCCAAAGTTCCAAAGATTAGCTTGAACAAACAAAGTAAAAAAATGAGTTTTTAATGTTAACACTGTGTATACTTTCAAATGCATTTAGTGAAAAGCTGTTAATTTGAAGTTACAAATACATACTTCAATTTTTATTTTTTTCTATATTTGTCAACTTACGTATGTACTTATTGATCATCGTCAGAAGAATACTATCTGATCGCCTGAAGGTCGAAATGATATAGTTTTGAATGTCTTGTTTTATCACCTCACACGCGGCCGTCTCATCCTAAACAAGGCAGACCCTGTACAGTAGTATCCAAACTACTGATAAACGTAAGTACTTATATATTTCTTTATACATTCATATTATATACTAGCTGACCCACGTAACCTCGTTTGCGTCTCCTATTGCCCGAAGCGGGATAATGTAACCCCGTTCTTGAAACATTCTTGGTTGGTGCTCCGCTCCTATTGGTCTTAGCGTGATGATATATAACCTATAGCCTTCCTCGATAAATGTACTATCCAACACTGAAATATTTTTTTAAATCGGACCAGGGAATCTGAGATTAGCGCTTTCAAACAAACAAACTCTTTAGCTTTTTATATTAGTATAGATAAAGAAGACCACCCAGTCACACAGAAGAAATGCTCATGCTTCACATGCAATCGTTTGCCTAGGGATGAAAACCATTCCTGTCCAGGCTAAAAATAAGTGATTTATTTAAAAAGTTTTTTTAAGCAAGGTTTTATTACTTGTTTATAAAAAAAATACTTTAAGCCCTTTCAATTGATACCCATATTGGTTGTGTTGTTCGGAAATATATACGCCGCCATTTTGTTGCGGCGTTCATTTTACATTAATAATGATACCGATGATATACAATTGCATGTACATTTCCAATTTCAGCTCAATCGGACTCGGGAAGTGGATCAAAGATAACTTGCAAGATTTGATTACAGAGAAACATCGGGACAGATAAAACTAAATAAAAGCTTGTTAATATAAGACTAACTAAAATCTTTTGGTATGTAACACATAATATTACTTTTTATAACTACAATACAACTTGAAATAAAAATATACACTTATATGACAATGACTTTTAATTTGTTCTGCATAAGAATTTTGTTATTGCGTTCTGCATAGTAATCTTTCACTCAATCAACTGTAAACACGAGCAAATTTCCATTAATAGCCAGTAATAGTAGTACTACTAGTGATAGTCACTGTTACATGTTAATGTAACTCATAAAGATAAAGGCAATTAAAAGACCTTTTCCCTTTAAACGATGAATCACATTGAACTTGATAACGAGGATCAACACATCAAGGACACTTTAAATGGGAGTCTTCCTGTTTATCCTTACGTGGTCTGACGAAAACTGGACAAAGTTACACGTTACGTTGAGCTACAGGTGTGCAACTCAAATGCGAACTAAAGTATGTGGTAATAGAGATTAATATCGTCAGTAAAATTGAAACCATCACGGGACCTTGTCATGCACCTCTGATGCGAGTCACGTATCGAATTATAGCAATCACAACGAATTATTCACTACAGTACACGATATTGATGTAATTGTTCATTAAATAATCTGTATTATATACAAATCAGCGGAGTTTCGAAGGCTCACAATGTCTGTCTGGGTGCAGCTAAAGCGAATTGATTTCGCTACGCTAATCTTAAACCACCTAGTTAAATAATTACTGTGATTATTTATATATTAATAGACACATGACTCATCCTTGCTATGTTATATTTACTTCAATTTCCTGAATTTTATTATGACATTTTTGGTTTCCTTTCTCTTTCTTTTTAAGGTATCCAAAAATAATGCTGTATCTTTACTGTGATTAAGTGTATATCTAATTGATACTTCATGCTTTTAAATTGCATGAAACTTCGACTAAATTACACTGGTCGTGTTAGTAGACTGATTCTCTTACTATGAGTAAATATATTATTATGATAGGAAAAATTATTAAAAGCTACATTGTATCATATATAAAAGAAGTGCAGAAAGCGTACATTTTTAAACAACGGGTCGAGAATTTAAAAAAATACTGACACATGGCCATGTAAAGCAACACTCGTCCAACACCTGTCACGTCAACTTTATTAATTTGTCATTGTATGGCAGACTGTAAAAGTTAAACTGACCAATAAACATAAAAAAACGAATATAATAATGACTATTAGTCAACCATCGGTTAAAATTTCAACATCTTTAAATAGTAGCTAAGCCATTTCGATTTACATTGTCGACACACTAATAAGCTTCACCGCACCGTTCAAATCAGAAATACTCATTTCAATTGTGTCTGGTAAGTATATCTGTACTATTAACATTGTTATCTTAAACCGCAGTGAACTAGGTGTCTTGTCGACAAACAATTTTCTTTATCTGAACAGATGTTCGTGTATTGAGATGTGCTGAACATGGCTAGGACCATTTCACGTGGCAAGTCATATGACATGTAGCTATTACGTCACGCACGATGTATCCATCACGCTCTGACGGTCTTGAATAAATTCGCAAATTATATGCTTACACTACAGACTCAGTTAGTCAGCTGACTGCCTCGTTGGTCTGGTGGTTAGCGTAAGTGACTG
Source organism: Spilosoma lubricipeda (assembly GCA_905220595.1). NCBI lineage: Eukaryota > Metazoa > Arthropoda > Insecta > Lepidoptera > Erebidae > Spilosoma > Spilosoma lubricipeda. The sequence goes on along the minus strand of HG992282.1, from coordinate 16,072,045 downwards.
CAGATCAGGAAGTCTCGGGTTTGATAGACGGGTCGGACTGCAGTTGGATTTTTCCTACAAGAAATTCTTAATAGCCGGTGATTCCCGCCAGTGCCTCGGAGAGCAAGTTAGCCGACAGTCCCGGTTGTCATAAATATCTATGGCAATCGTTATTGTAAATTCAGTGCCCTGAAATATACTGACAACTAGTTCAATCTTCGAATTCAGTTAGCTCTCAGGGTTGCGGAGGTCCGATGACAGTCGTTCGATTTAAAAATTGATATTCAGGTTAAACCGGTTGAACTAGAAGCAGTCCCGAAATAATCTTGGGAATAATAAAGGATAAGAAGGTGATGATGACTGTTCAGTTAGTCATCTCAAGGAGTTCAATGTTTTCGGTGTTTTCTTACACAATACACAAGTGCTATGTTGTCTTGGAGGTTAAATTGCTACAGATAATCGAGATCTACAGTTTTTTTTTCATAATGCAGAAAATAATAATGATGATGAGTGTTATTGTGTTCCAAGTAATGTATTCAAATGATTTGAAGTTATATACCGACATGGAAATAATTGAACTGAACAAACGCAAGCCAGTCCTTCGATAAAATTCTAAATAAAAAGTAGAATAAGAAAGAAAGAAGAGAGTATTTATATAGCGACATTACCAAAAATATACAACAATTCAACAATCTTTACAGGTAGTATAGTATTAAAATATTTGTTTTTGGTCACCATTATCATTGATCACGTATCGTATTTTTTTACTATCAAAAGTATATGTACAAACCGATTTTATAAGCAAGGTTAGTATTTAGGATTATCTTGAAGTGTTTTTTTGTAATTTCAAGCTAACAACTTTACATTAATGCATGTGGAAGTATATAAAGTACTATCTGTTTGTACCGGCTAACCTCTGAAAGAGCTGAACCGATTTTGACGGGACTTTCACTGGCAGATGATCTAAGAAGCTACATAGGCTACTTTTGTTTTAGACTAGCTGTGCCCCGCAGCGTTACTCGCGGTTGTTGTTGTAAAATTATAACGAGAACCACGGGTAACACCACGGAGTTCAGCTAGTGACTGATAAGATAAGTATCCGAACCAATTTCAAAGTAACAGGTACTTTATTAATTGTTAGTTTAGCCTTGTGTCAAATCATTGCCTATTTTATTTACAACAACTGGTATAAACATTACTGGAATTAGTAGACAAAACGGCCTTAGTTACGGGACATACTGTCAACTACATTGTGCAGCAAGTATGAATTTAAATTATTAGTCACGATTCTTAGTATTATTTTATTAATATAGAGGTCAGTCAGCCTCCAGTTTTATTAACAGTTTATGTTTGTCACGAGATATTTTTCCAAGATTTCAATTAAACAAAATTATTCAAATAGACAATTAAGACCTGGAAATAAATGCGTGTTGTCTTGAAAAGTTGTTATGTTATTATTACCATACAATTTCGTAATTGGAGGCTTAACTGTCGTCGACGTTTCCTGAACATGCTTGTTACATGATTAGTTATAGTGTTTAAGTAGTTTATTTATTTGTTAATAATTTTCTTATTTTAAAACACAGTATTGGTATAAATCAAGATCTTGATCGTAGTTTCCTGGAGTGTGTTATTTCAATACAACATTACCCACTCGAACGAAACGGCTCTTCTTTCTAGTGCTAATCAATCAAAACCTGAAATTTACTTCAAGCGCATGTATTTCCCCTGTCACGACGATCTCGGGTCCTTTAAGCGGGGCTTGAAAAAGCATCTTACTACGCCGCCATACTGTAGGTCACCAAGTCACCATGCTGCATTGGAAAGCTCTATTGATTGAGAGGCTCCATGATCTTACAGAAAGCACCGGCTTTCTGTAAGCACCGACTAAGCAATTATTTCATCACTTTTTATGACAATGATTCAAATGTACTATTACTTATACTAGAAGTGCTTTTTAAATTACTCTTTATAGTATAAATGTACATCTGTGAGGAACAAGGAAAACGAAACAAGGCTAATAAACACAATACTAAACATCGTCACAGTGAAAAAATACCGTGAATATAAATTAGAAGTGTAATCTATTTATAAATAGGTAAAACAGTTAAGAATCATTTCCTCTGCGTTTGGATACCGATTCTTTTTATGACGTCAGTAAAAAACATATAGTTTTTATCTTTAATATAAATTTGTAAAATGATAATTACTGGTCAATAAAATCAAATAAAATATTCAAAACGACTAAGTTTGTATCAATAAAATTATGGCCATAACTCGATCATCAAACGATTTCTAGAATTTATGTAAACACTATAAAAAGCCCGAGATTATTTTTATTTGAAAACTAAGTTCAAATCGATATAAAAAGTTGAAGCAGATTATTTTAATTCATTATCATCAAACTATCGACACCCAGTACATTTGGTTAGACTCATCATACTCTAGAGTTAATTTGTAGCTAGTGATGAATGGAATACGTATACCTAAAATTATATTTTTATAATAAAAATTACGAATTATGAGTTTAATTTCCACATGGCAAATGTAATTACTAATTTTGTATGACAATTATGGAAGACAAAGGAATCGACAATGGGATGGTGAACGGAAATACCGACACCCGTAGACCTTCAACTTACAAGTCATAAATGCATAAGAAGCCTGTAAAATAGAAGCACGCTAAAATTTGTTTCGAAGATTTGCTTAAATACTTAGTTACAAGTAACGCTAATCAAAGCATGTGAATTAAAACGCTATCATAGACTTAGATAAATAAAATAAAAAACATGTTAACTTACTGCTACTAAACCCGGATATACCCACACGCGAACAGCTTTTGTCATTCAAATAAAAATCAATCAAATCTTATCTTAACGTCAACCATTTTGCGTGTTGTTAATTATTATAAAACCTAACAAAAATAGTATGATGGATGGCGTGTCTCGCAAATATCTCAGCCGTGTGTAGTTCAACCTTGATGGGGTCGGCGAAATGGTCCATAGGATAGGCACTGACGCAAAGAACTCAAGGTCAATCGTTCGCCATTATCGCGGCCGGTCTCATCGCTCAACTATTGTCTTTGGACAGTGCAAATGTACTAGTGTGGCTATCAATTCTGTTAATGGTAGATTTGGTAGAAATTGTAAATGGAAATGGTGTTTTTATGTGGTAGCTACTGAATAGTAGGTGCGGTGAAGGGGCCATTTATATGTTCATTTACCTTAATTGTTTTAGCTGTTAAGTTAATGATCAATAAAAGTTATGTAAATTTACTAATTAGATTATTGCTGTGGTCTTTGTAGCTCGTTGAATATTTTCTTATAAACTATTTCACATAGTTTTCCAATGTATAGGTATTATAGATACTTATGGACTACCGGAATATTACGTTTAGTCCAGTTTACATTTGCCGCGGTCCTAATTGATTTTACAACTAGCTGAGTCCCGCGGTTTTACCCACGGTATACCATCAACCACAGATAAAGCAGCGGGTCAAACCTAGTCAAAAAAGTAACCTAAGTTAGCCGGAACAAACAGACAGACAGACAAACAGGCAGACCGACATACGTCTGTAGACAAACAAAAATTTAAAAAATTGATATTTTGGTATATGTACCGTGTATACATTCATATGAATCTAATAAAAAGCAGTTATTTTAATATTACAAACAGACACTCTAATTTTATTTATTTGTAAAGATATGTGAATCTTTTATATTTTAACGAGAATTACAGATACACCTAAATATTTCTAGTTTAAAAAAAATAACACGAATATGTAAAATTAGGCTTGCCACTAAAATTAATTATATGATATGTAAGGCAACAAATATGCAAATCTTCTGTCTTCTTAAAGTAAGTTTTCTAATAAATTTTCTAAACTCATTATTTCAGTCACCAGTTAAGTTAGACACAATGAAAGCTTATTGTATCAATATTCGTCTGCACTGACCTTTTACGCCTGGCATTTGGTTCTGTCTAACGCCTCACGTAAGCTTGGTAAGAAGTACCATATTATGGCTCTACAGCTTATATATTATGTATGACCTCCTGAACACACACACACTATAAAAAGTTGAGTTATTTCATAGAACACAATTTAATTTTTTGTTGTTGAATTATATTTATTTAAATTAATCATACCAGTAAAGAAGAAAAAGTTTTAAAACTATAATCTGACTACGTACACTTTTTAATAAAATTTAAATAGTTTATGTCACCCGGGCTATTATAACGAATATATCTTATTCATTAAGAGTGACACATACAAATCTACATACAAATGTAGCTAGTGACTAATAATGAATACAAAACCTCATAGTTATATCTCCCTACTAGTTGTTGCCCGCGGCTCCGCCCGCGTATATGTGGGTTATCGCGGCAAATAGTAGCCTGTGTTATTCTGATGTATAAGCTATATTACTGTAAAGTTTCATCCAAATCCCTTCAGTAGTTTTTGCGTGAAAGAGTAACAAACATCCATCCATCCATACTTACAAACTTTCGCGTTTATAATATACGAAAATTATGCGAACGGAAAAGTATGAAATAATTTTGGGACATTAGTATAGAAAGCTAGAAAAAAAACAAAAATGAATTATGGTCGAATTTCGAACACTGGGTGACCAATAGTACAAAAATAAAACATGTATCTAACTAAATATGAAAATAAAGAATAATATTTAAAAAAAATAAGATGTGACGCTACATTTATTTACTTACAATTTTTTTATAAATTAAAGTTGAACATAATACGTTTTAAATTTAGAAGCGTTTTTTTTTAAAGTTATGATAAGACCACAATGCCACAGCAGAATATAAAATTTAAAACATGATTTTAATAATGAAAACAAATCTAAAAACATCTGAATTTAAACAGGTAGTCTATGTGTTATTAATATACATAATTATAAGTATGAATAGTTTAATTCAAGAGTAGTATTTTTTATAAAGGTACATATAATTATGTATGTGATAAATATCAGAACAACTACATACATTCACACGCAATTTTTTTAAACTTGTAAAAAAGTTGATGCAAATCAAATTTGTAGAAAAACTAAATTTATTCACATTTTATGAATTTCAAATTATTACATATAAAAAAGAGTCAGTTTCACTTTTTAAACCAAGCAGGCAAAAGGAAACAAACATTCGGCCTTACGTGACGTTGATAAGTATTGTATTCTTCATTGCACTGTCTCCTTTATCACCAACAAGGTTACGATCCTGTGTTTATTTTTGAAATACTTCTAGAAGGTCATATGAGAAAAAAAATATCCCTTAACCCAATTTTATTGCAAATACGTCACAATATATAATCTTTGAAGGTTATTTTTATTTGTTTTGCATTTTTATAGAAGAGGGCACTTATTCTACTTTAAATGATAACAAAATATTTGTTGTTATTCATGTATCTTTAAATACTATTCCTTTTGTTTCAAGTGCTTTGTTAGGAAAAACATGTTGTGCATTACTCGGAAAGTCATCAGGTGCAAAAAGGTACTTCAGACATGTATTCAGATAAGAGATATGGATTATTATTCAATGATCCGCAATGATCATGATGTTCTGTCATAGAGTGACGACGTAGTTTCAAACTAATCAATCTTTTTGTCATACGGGGGACAACTCACGAAGCTTTATGTTTAATAAAAAAAAAAAAGTTTAGTTCTCACAATATCGATTGTCGAGTACAGAGTATTTTTATTAAATTTATAACCCACTGGCCAAAAACCTTTCAAACTAGAGTCTAGTACAATACACTTCGAATTATACAGGTTGGAAAAGTTACATTCTGTATAGTGGTATAGATATAGTGTCCTATATTCGTATTATCTGATAGCTATTCAAATTTAGATTATTCTACGAAGTTATAGATGTGATTTTTGTTAATAGATCAAAATAAGTGAATTTACAGTAGCGGAAATTAAAAATACCTTTTTCTAGCACAGAGAATCAGCATTGCGATTAAACGTGGAAATGCTGCCAGTCTTTTGGGAACGCTACCAATAGGCGAAAATGCGGAGTATTTTGGCGCTTGTATGTAAATATTGTTATTTTTAATTATGGTTATGTACATAGGTTTCTATAAAATGTAAAAATATATTTCTGCGCTCCAGCGAGATAAAATTTTTGCAGCTAATGAGTTCCACTAAAATGACGGACATGGACCTATTTTATAGAAAGCGCGTTTTTTGTTAAAATAGAACAAAGTTTATGAATTCAACTAAAATACAAATTTACTCTATACCTACATTACTAGTCAGACTTAATTGTCAAGTACAAAAATAATAAAATAACCTGATGAGACATTCTGTTGTATACCGATGCTGACGTCAATAAAAAAATGTCCAGATATCTATGACAAAAACAAAATGAACGTACTAAATCATCGGTGTTATGATCAAGGTCGAGAGTCAAGATAATTTATGTTATAATAATAATGGCCGACGACTGATCTCAAGGTACTACTGCGATTTGAAAGATGAATGGAACAATAAATAAAAAAATATAATAATGGAAATAGTACAATTCATAGACATTTTTTATAGATTATTGTACTTGCGTAATTAGATATTTTCAAAATACAAAAATAGTTTTTTTCCATTTTTATATTATTTACAATGTGTATTTGTAATGAAATGAACTAATCAGGATGGCTAACAAGATGAATATGGTCTTCAAACTTTGAAAAAAAAAATTTTTATCACACCAGTTTTCATTAATCAACGATTTATTAACTTTAGATCATTTTATATGTCAAAAACTGGAAACATTTATTATAAGAAAAACAAAAAAAATCCCATCAGGTTTCCATAGTTTAACGGAGTAGACACGAAAAAAAACTATTAGTATTTTCAATCTATACTTATAAAATAGTAAGTCCTGACTGACTGACTGACTGATTCATCATCGCCGAGCGTAAACTATGATAGTTAGGGCTATGAAATTTGGTGAGTAGGATCCTTTTATTGAGTAGACACGCACTAAGAAAGGAATTTTGGAATTTCTACCCCTAAGGGGGTGAAATAGGGGTTGAAAGTTTGTATGGAAGTCCGTCATTTTTTAAGTTAGAAACCTGAAACTTTACTTTTGGGCTGCTGATTAAAAATGAGTAAACACGTATTTCAGCGTTTTTGAATATTCAACCCCTAAGGGGTGAAATAGGGGTTGACATTTCGTACATAGGTTAGTCTGAAAGTACGTCATTTTTAAAGTCTGAAACATGAAACTTTATTTATGTGTTACTGATTTAAAAAGAGTAGAGACGTATTTGAGCGTTTCTTGGTATTCTACCCCTAAGGAGGTGAAATAGGGGTTGAAAGTTTGTATGAAAGTTCGGCATTTTTGAAGTAAGAAGCATGGAACTTTATTTTTGGGCTACTGATTAAAAATGAGTAGATACCTATTTAAGCGTTTATGAATATTCTACCCCTAAGGGGTGAAATAGGGGTTGACATTTCGCATATAGGTTAGTCTGGAAGTCTGTCATTTTTGAAGTTCGAAACATGAAACTTTGTGTTCGGGCTACTGACTAAAAATGAGTTAATACGTATTTAAGCGTTTCTTGATATTCTACCCTTAAGGGGGTGAAATAGGGGTTGAAAGTTTGTATGGAAGTTCGTCATTTTTTAAGTAAGAAGCATGAAACTTTATTTTTGGGCTACTGATTAAAAATGAGTAGATACCTATTTTAGCGTTTATGAATATTCTACCCCTAAGGGGTGAAATAGGGGTTGACATTTCGCATATAGGTTAGTCTGGAAGTCTGTCATTTTTGAAGTTCGAAACATGAAACTTTGTGTTCGGGCTACTGACTAAAAATGAGTTAATACGTATTTAAGCGTTTCTTGATATTCTACCCCTAAGGGGTGAAATAGGGGTTAAAAGTTTGTATGGAAGTTTGTCATTTTTAAGTTAAAAACATGAAACTTTATTCATGTACTACTGATTAAAAAGGAGTAAAGACGTATTTAAGCGTTTCTGGATATTCTACCCCTAAAGGGGTGAAATAGGGGTTGAAAGGTGGTATGGAAGTCCGTTATTTTTTAAATTAGTACCATGAAAATTTAATTTTGGGCTACTGATTAAAAGTAACTATATATCTATTTAGCGTTTCTGCATATTTTACCAATAAGAGGGTGAAATAGGGGTTAAATTTTTTTATGAAAATCCGTCATTTTTAACTTGGAAACCTGAAACTTTAGTTTTGGGTTGCTGATTGAAAATGAGTAAATACGTATTTCAGCGTTTATGAATATTCTATCCCTAAGGGGTGAAATAGGGGTTGACAATACGTGCATAGGTTAGTCTGGAATTCCGTCATTTTTGAAGTTTAAAACATAAAACTTTATTTATATGCTACTGATTAAAAAAGTGTAGAGACGTATTTAAGCGTTTTTGGTTATTCTACCCTTAAGAGGGTGAAATAGGGATTGAAAGTTTGTATGGAAGCTCATCATTTTTAAAGTTAGAAACATTAAGCTATATTTTTGGGCTACTGATTAACAATGAGTAGATACCTGTTAAAGGTTTCTGGATATTCTACCCTTAAGGGGTGAAATAGGGGTTGTAAGATTGCATGGAAGTCTGTCATTTTTTGAGTTAGAAACATAAAATATTATTTTTGGGTTACTAATTAAAAACGAGAATATGCATATTTAAGCGTTTCTGGATATTCTACCCCTAAGGGGAGAAATAGTCATTGGCATTTCATATATTGGTTAGTTTGGAAATCCTTCATTTTTTTTAATTTAGCAGCCTAACAACTTTCGTTTTCATGTTTCTGATTACAAATAGATGAATACTTATATCAGTATTTATGCGAATTCTGCTCCTAAAGGGGTTGAAATATGGGTCGAATGTTTGTATGAAAGTTCTTTTAAATGGGATAATGATCAAAAATAAATAAATAAATACGTTTAAAACATGAATAAATTACTGATACATTCTTTTACACAGTTTTAATTAAATGCATATAATCAACTTCCACGCGAGCAAAGCCGCGGGCAACAGCTAGTATTAACATAACTTAGAATACTTATTAGCCTATTTAGCATCTTGCTTCTTAATTTAGATAAATTTATTATAAAAGTAGCGCATTAAGACAGCAAATAAAATATTTTTATAGCTAGTTAAAATAAAGCTTTTTTCTAAATAGAACTAATATATTCTGAAATCAATATAATAATATATACAACTGAAGAATTTGTTTGTTCCTTGGACGCACTTATCTCAGGAACTACAGGTCCGATCACAATAATTATTTCAGTGTTAGATAACCCATTTATCGAGGAACGCTATAGGCTGTATGTCATCACGCTAAGACCAATAAGAGTAGAGCACCAATGAAGAAAGTTTCTAAAACAGAGGAAAAATATGACTCTCCGGGTAAAAGAAGTGAAAATTATAAGTTGATGACAAACGTAAGAAGGTTATATAAAAATGTTGCCTATTCAAACATTTTATCAAGCATTAGAAAAGAACTGAGATTTAAATTGGAGAGCCGTGTGAGAGCCACATTTCGGCATGAATAGGCCGGCTCGACCGGAGTGATACCACGGTCTCACAGAAAGCCGGTGTGAAACAGTGCTTGCGCTGTGTTTCACCGAGTGAGTAAAGATACCGGAAGCCCATACCCCAACCCCTCTCTATCCCCTAAAGGCCGGCAACGCACTTGTGACGCCTCTGGTATCGCGGGTGTTCATAGGCGGCCTTAATCGCAAAAACACCTGTATCATCTGATGGTAAGCGATTGCCGCCGCCGCCGAGGTTAAATTGAAATTAAAAGATAGCCATTATCCAAGGAAAGGCAAAAGACGGATACGACTCGAGACAAATACCAGCAACGCTATCCCGCATTAGGAATACACATCTTGTGTCGCGGGGGACTTCACAAACAGACATGAAACGGACTCAAAGAATAACCCAGACTCAGAACAACAATTTGTGGATCACGCAAAGTGTTTTCCCATGTGGGATTTGAACCCACAACACTTGGCGCAGTAGAACGCGGCGTGACGACCACTTAAACGATAGGCCAATCGTGTCGTCAAATTCGAGGCTAGAATACACAGAAATATCACACATCACAGAAAATTAACGATTAGGTAAATTAATTATTGGTAATTATTTTATAATTACAATTAATTATTTTGTAACTTTAAAATTTCTGTGAGTAAACGGTTTTTGTAACTCAAACGTTTATTTTAAAAATATTCACTTACGCACACATACATTTGCATTTTATCCAAGTCACCATTTATACAGAAAAAAACATCATGATTTAAACACATTAATCATAAGTTTAAATATCATACATTTTTCTCTTATTTCAGAAACAGTACGTACTCGTTTAGCTTAGTTAAGTTTGTATACCGTCAGAGGATGAGAGCCTGGAGATCCGTCATACAGGTCTAGAACCTAGTGCAGACTCCAGCTCTCATGAAGGTTTTAACTTGGCTGCTATTATGTATAGTATTAAGATTGTGTACCTTTATGAGAGAAATAAATAAATATGATTATGATTATATATATGGTTCCTTTCAAATTTACTTTTCAAAATACATATACTTAAACTGAATGTGTAAAGATTTACTTTGAAACTTATATTATCATATGATGTTACCGGGTCATAATAACATAAATCTAAAGTAAATAAAAGAATTCCGTGATTTTTATGAGTTCATGTTGTAACTTAGTTAGAATATTGTAATAAAAACAGGACTAACAGGCGGTTTTTTATGATTAAAAATATTAAAAAGTTAAAACAACCTAACTAAAATGCGTATGGCATTCACAACATTGTTTTGCTTATGACTTAATTAAATGACCGTTTTCAAGTGCGGTATAAATTCAAATTGAACGTCTGTATCTAACGGCCATAAAAATATAAGATTCTGACGCTGTATAGTCGTTTTACATAGTTTATTCAATGTAATAGTGTCTGCTTGTGATACATTTTAAAAATGATTCGCATGTCTGCATTCGAAATGAGTATGGTAGCTACCTTAGCTACCTACTCTTGCATTCTGCTTATGCTTTCCATCAAGCAGAATAGAGTTTCTTTCCCAAGCTAATACATGAAAAAAATCTAAACCAAGTCACGACGAAACTTTTAAATATAAGTCCATGCGTCCATCGTCCATCTTCAAACAGTTATATGCATCCTCTTTTTATGAACATCAAACTCTCTTTTTTCTTTTTATTGGACATAAATAGAGGTTTTAATGTCGAAATAGAACCAACTTAAACCATTTGGCCAGCCATACTATATTTTTTTATGTCTACACCTGTTAAAGTGACTGCCTGATGGAAAGCATAATGTGAATCCAAGAGTCACCATACTCATTGCGAATGCAGGCAATGCAACAATGCAGCATGGTGATCCACACCATGGCGGCCTAGTGATGCTTCAAATTTCTGAATGGAAACAATAACCTGAAGGGTTCCGGGTGAAGGTATATATATATATATTTATATATAAACATCACAATCACCACTTAATCACCGATCAAAATCACTACCGATAAATATTTCGCAACAACTGATAATAATATCAATAATTATTTATGAATAATTGTGTTTAAATGTATTTTTCTTTACACAGTAAAACGATAGTGTTATTTGATTTGCGTTTGTGATTTTCACGTGCTTGTCTACTCTCTACTCTATACAAGTAAATAAAATTGGAGTGTCTGTTTGTAATATTAAAATAACCGGTTTTTGCGAAATGCATATATATGTATACACGGTACGTATACCAAAAATGTAGTTAAAAAAATGTTTGTCTGTCTGTTTGTTCCGGGTAATCTCTGAAACGGCTGGACCGATTTTGACGGGACTTTCACTGCCAGGTAGCTGATGATCCAGGGAGTAACTAAGGCTAAATTTTTATACTGACTTTGTCCTGCGGCGGTAACAACGCGGGGTTCAACTAGGCAAAAATTAAAAACGTGCAGAAATAAAAACAATAACTCTTTATTTATAGCCATTTAAAAATGGTAGTACTTCTACTATAATAATATTATGTAATACATTTAAAATAGTAGCAAGAATTTAGTCAAACAGTCTGCTCTCGCCTTTCTGTCACGTTTTATATACTTTAAACCAAAATAAAAAGGTGCTAAAAACACTTGCAGAACTCGTTTTTCATTAATAAAAATTAAGCACACATATTCCAATGATCCCACATTCCAGTTTTTCGAATTTCAAATAGGCAAACGTAGCATGCCTTTTACAAATTCCTCAGACTATTGAAGTGTGTTAACCGATTAACATTATGGTAGTTTCGATAACATCAACCGTTGATTGACAATCGGTAATCGAACAAAGTTCCTAATCGCATGCGGTGAAGTATAAAGACTAATTTTATAGGCTAGATAGGTCAACGGGCAGAGCCGAGGGCAAAGGTAAGTATTAAATGAACGCAAATTGTAAAATGTGCTATTTAATATAAAATTAGAGTTATTTCTTCAAAATAGTAAGTTATTTCATCATATATATATATACTAGCCGACCCACGCAACCTCGTTTGCGTCTCCTATCGCCCGTAGCGTCATAATGTTACCCCGTTTTTGAAACATTCTCCATTGGTGCTCCGCTCCTATTGGTCTTAGCGTGATGATAAATATCCTATAGCCTTTCTTGATAAATATACTATCCAAGACTGAAAGAATTTTTCAAACCGGACGGATTAGCGCGTTCAAACAAACAAACAAACTCTTCAGTTTTATATATTAGTATAGATAAAAAAGAATTGATCTATCAAATAAGAATTCTTGTTCTTAATGTATCTAATGAGTGTTGTGTTACTAAATTGTTGATGATTAAGGTAACATTATTAAATTGAAGGGCCGACCACAAAGAGATAGGGCACGCAAATGGACATGTGGATGCTTACTCTCAGACGTCATCGTGTTTATGGATGAACTAGCTGAAACCCGCGGTGTTTCCCGCGGTTATTGTCGCACCACGAGTAACACCGGGGGACAAAGTTAGTCAAAAAAGTAGCCTAAGTTACTCCCTGGATCATCAGCTACCTGCCAGTGAAAGTCTCGTCAAAATCGGTCCAGCCGTTCCAGTGATTATCCGGAACAAACAGACAGACTGACAGACAAATAGACCGACAGACAGATAGACAAAAATGAAAAAAATATTATCTTGGTATATGTACCATGTATACTCGTACTTACATAATAATATGCATTTAGTAAAAAGCGGTTATTTTAATATTTACAAACAGACACTCCAATTTATTTGTATAGATTGTATAGATGACGACTAGGCGAAAGATCTCTTAGTACGTGGACCTAAGTCACGTGGTTGTAAGTTGATAACAGTTATGTTAGCATACCTATTTATGCGATTCTCTCTGTGTGAAAACTTGAATTAGAGTTGAAATTTAGTTCTTTAGATGTTCATAACTATCGAGTTAGGTTTTAATGACTTTTAACGGTAATAATAGTAGTATTGCCAACGAATACTCATTTCTATTGTTCTTAGTAAAAAAAGGTTTTTTAGGTATATTTAAAAATGTTTACTGTAAGACTCACCGACTTCAATAGGGATGACATCTGTTGTCAGCTGGACGTCAACTGACACTTCATACGTGTCGACCTCCAGTTTTTCTGCACTAATTTGCGACAAATAAACACACGTCAAACTCTCTGACGTGTCATCGCAATCCCGATCCCGCCGCAAGTTTGTCACTCACACTGATCACAGAACTATTTAGAACAATTTGATTTACTGATCAAAAAACACTGATTTTTTTATCTGTTAGCCGACACTGTAACAATTTTTATTTCCTCTTCCGCTGACCAGTCAATTGTTTAGCACGATAAGCTATGTACTTCGTTGATGTCGTTCGATTAATCGATTTCAATCGATTCTATCGATGATCTAAAACCAAAATTAATGAGTTTTACATTCGATAATTTTATTTTTTTGTAGTGGCAATGTTCCCTTCATTTAGAACTCCATGATATCTAATTATTTTAAAAGATTAATAAATAGTTTTATGTTTTACAAGGCATATAAGTTTATGTAACTCGGTCGAAGGTCGTTTAAGTAGTTGTAATAGGTTTGAATTTTATTATTTAGTTATTTGTATTATTGGTCTTTTAATTACAGAATTAAGTAACTTCGTACCTATAAACAATTCATACTACCTACTGCCAAGGTTCGTTAGTGACTTTATATACCTAAGTAACGTTAATGACGAAATATTTTCCGATTAACTAGTTTATTTTTAACGTTGTATATAAAAAAAGTATTCTAAGATACTTATGACTGACAATAAAATTTATTTCGTAATTATTTGTTTGTTACGTTACGTTATTTATTGCATTTTATATATTTGTAGGAGATAAAATCTACAGCAAATGTATGTCATCTACCTATGTTACAATGATTTGTGAATAAAAATTAAAATATACTTCGATACTACAATAAAGTAAATTAATATCATTTGGTTCGATTATTTTTCTCGCTTTTTACCTAACTCATACGTACCTATCTACGAAACATTGTAAGTAAATGGCGTGTGCTTTTATTCTGTAATTTTAAACATATTAGCTATTATAGTAAAATTATATAAGTAAGAGGCTACTTAGACTAAAATTAGTGAAAATTCAACTGAATGGTGAGCGTGGATTTTTGTTTTGTTTTAATTCATTTTCTTTCTATTTTGAATTTCCTAATGTGGTCCATTTATTTATTTTTTAAGTAACACTGTATTTGTTTCCAGACACTCCAAACATATGTTTGTATTGTATGTGAGGACACTGGTAACCTAAACACAAGTTAAATCTTATTCTGGGTACCAGAGTTCATCGTAAATACTTTTGATTTGTGCCATAATTATGTTTTCACTTTGTTTGTGTGTTTTTGCCTATGTTGTGAAAAATAAATCATTATTAATTATTATTAAAGCTATTATAATAACTTAAAGTTTAAATAATTATTGATATTGTATATTCTTATTTGGGTAAAAGGTAAAGTGAGTTCATAATTGGCGAAGATTTATAGATAGATAACAATCTTCTATTTTTGGAAGTCTATTAACGAGGAATAGCAACAGTTTAATAAGTTTATCGTGTTTTTTTTTGCGATCATCCACGCGCGTTAGAAAAAACACTGCATAATACAATGTTTTAGTATTATGTTCGTATATTTCGTTTACATGAAAAGTCCTACACCCTCTTACAACCGTACACAAACTCTCTTTAAAAATATTCATGCCGCTTTATTTGAATTAAAATGTTTAAACAACATTAAATAAATAATAAATATTTCGGACGTCTAACACACAACGCCATCTAATAATAATAATAATAATTATAATTTTTATTGATATAGACAGTGTTAAAATACATTGGAACCCTGCTTCCTGTGGTAGGTTACAACCTGTGTTACAGGAGACAGTGTCCTCACCCATTATGTTACATCAAACTATACAATAAAACATGCAGTAAAGAGTGTGTGTGTGTGTGTGTGTGTGTGTGTGTGTGTTTGGAAGTATGCAATGTGTGTGTGTATTTATGCGTGTGTTAGTGTGTAGGTAAATGTGTGTGTATATGAATGTGTATGCGAGTGTGTGTGTAGGTAAAAGTGTGTGTGTGTGAGACCTCAAGAACAGCAGTCGCGTAAGCTACCACTGCGCCACCGAGGCAGTTAAACATTGAATAAAATATATGCCTCGAAATACTTAGTCATTTATTTCAACACTATTTAAGCTCAGTGTACATAGCAAGACGTGCGAAGAAAACAAACGTTCAAATGTACACAACTAAACAACATCACTTATCTGAGATACGTCAGTGTTAGAGTTTTTGTCACATGCTATTTACATTATATAATTATTTATCTTGTTCAGTACACGGCGAAAGAATTAAAGTGACACTTTTAGTCATAAACAATACAATTTGCACCTGAATGTCATTGCCTGAGTGTAACTATCAGTCATACATAAAATTTTAATCTTTGAATGTTGGTACTTTATTTTTATAAGTAGTTTTATAGCGTTCGTTTTTTGAATATTACGGTATGATTTTCTTTTTTTTTAACAGTACAATGAAGGATAGGTGTTAGTCCTAAATTTAAATAAATCATTAATGCTGCTACTTTAAAAAAAATATTTATATTATTGCCATTACAACAATTACGATTCGGTTTCGAATTTTATATTTGTGAATCTATTATTTTATTAATATTTTCCAGCAAATTGACTTCTGGTTTACTACCATATCAGGTAATAAACTAAAAGTCACAACAGAACCAAATTTAAGTTAAAAGTCAAAAACTAATATTAGCAAACATTTCTAAAATAAGAATAAAAACATATTAATACCTCAAAAATAAGTTTAAGTTAAGTCTGTTTGAAAGTGTCAGTCAGACTATATTGAACAGACTGCAAAAAATAACTAACTAATCCACATCGTCAATGGAATGCAATTATTTTATCGTTTTCAAGTGTTATAACCATTATGATATCTAAATGATTATATGTACATGTCTCATATTTATTTAAATATGTTTTTAATATGAATAAGTTTATAACCATTTCAGAGACGACGTTTACTAATTATACAGCTCAGATATCTTTCTAATTATAAATAAAATACAAATGGATTATTTCCACAATGACCCCCGAACGCGTCCATCGGTAGTTAATGATTTTAACTACCGATGGAGCGCGTTTTTGCGCTCAGAGCGGACGCATCAAAAACACGTGACCGACGTAAATCGCGCGCTGTCACCTTACCCTTGAAACATTAGAAAAAAATAAACTCCACCGAAAACTAATTAACAACTTCGTACACACGTTCATTTAAAGTATTCTAATTGCCGTAATAACACCATAAAGAAAGCGTAATTAGTTACACCGATAACTATTTCTTAAGTATGGAATGTAAAATAGGCACATTCAAAACCACAAAAATAATTGAATGTGTACTTATTTCTGTGCTAATCTTCACTCATTTTGCGCTGTTAAAGCCTACCATGCCTAACGTCTAGAATCACCATAACAATGATCCTAAAACAATAATATGCAGATAACAAATGGAGTTTTCCGGATAAATATTACAAAAGTATAAATATTCATCAAGTGGTGTAACTAATTGAAAGGAGCACTGCCACTGAAACAACAATTTTACACAAACTTACATCGAGATTTTAGCCGTCAATGTCAAGTGCATTCGCAGCACTAAGTTACATGTCACTTTCAATTGTATGCAGAGATAAGTTGCATCTTACTCGAACAATTTAAGTTATGGAACACGCGATTAGGCTTAACGTACTATCGAGGTCTGTGCCTGTGTTGCACGGAGCGCGTGCGACGCCGACGATGTTCGACGCACGAATGCCGCCAAACGACTTGACTTGACCATTGTTTACTTCGATAATTACATTTTCATTTCGATCGAGTTTACGGGTCGAAGGCTTTGCAGGCGGAAAATCTCGGCACGATACGTCATTACCTGAGTTAGTTGATGATTTGACGACAGATTAAAGAACAAGGAAAGTGAATGAAACAGCCGTCATGCGTTTACGGTGTTCATTTGTTTATGAGTGGAAACTCAAAGGCTTATCATGTTGTTGATTGTTATATTTCTGTTATACTTTTCTGTTTTGCAAAGAGTTTTGATACTACGGTTAGTTTGTTGCAGCTGTAATAATATCATACAAGGTATTATGATTTATAAATTATCTACTCAGTTAAAATTAAATTAATAAATGTACATATATGTATATATCCAAACATTTTAATAACTTATTAAATGTAAAATGTGTGCTCCTTTTTTTTATTTGATATAGGGGGGCAAGAGCAGACGTATCACCTGATGGTAAGCGATTACCACCGCCCATAGACACCTGCAAACACGTGACAACACTTTAAGTCATCCAAATAATTGTTGTTTTGAATTAACCTGTTCTTTGTTTCTGGTAAATTTGTGAAGTCTGTTAAAAGTCTTTTAAGATAACAAAAATCAACATAACTGTAAGGTACATATTTTGTAAGATTGATAAATAAATAGATGAAGGTCTTCGTAAAAAAGTGCTACAGTTTTTTTTAAGTTTTTTACGTATACTAAAATTATTATTAAAAATCACTTTTTAAACGTTTTAATTCACAATGCGCTGATTATAACTGTATGAGCGGGTGTTATTTTATGTTCATTCAAATAAAATTCGTATAAAAACAATCTATATTTATTTCATCTGAGAAAAAGTCCTTGAAACGAGTCAGATTTATTATCATCTTATCATTATGAAGTTGGTGATACTGATATGTATCTTGCTGTGACAGTAAAAAGAGAAAAAAAAAGAGATAAGGAAAACCAATTGTAGGTATATATTATGTATATTCAAAGTCGAGCCCAACCTGAATTGACCGATACGTTACTGTTTTGAGTCTATTATCATAAAGCAATAGTCGGCAAAAACAAGTTTATACCTTCAATAACAATGAACATATATATAAGGTTACTAGCCGACCCACGCAACCTCGTTTGCGCCTTATATTGCCCGTAGCGTAAAAATTTCTCCCGTTTTTGAAACATTCTTCATTGTTGCTCCGCTCCTATTAGTAGTAGCGTAATGATATATACCCTATAGCCTTCCTCGATAAATGGGATATCTAACACTGTAAGAATTTTTTAAATCGGCCCAGTAGTTCCTGAGATTAGCGTGTTCAAACAAACAAACAAACAAACTCTTCAGCTTTATATATTAGTATAGATTAGTATAGATTAAATCAGCACCTTTGTTCGAATATTATGATATTTCAAAGTAAAATTATTGCCCTTTTTAACTGATTGGTACCATACAGAGGCGTCTTTACCTATAGTGCAGGGTGTGCACACGAGCGCATCAGTGTTAGGGGCGAAGACCGCGGCACTTTAAATGAATCTTTGCGCTTACTGAAGCTCGCTACCCTTACTAAAGGGTACTAGAGTAATGTTTGCACACGGGCGCCTCACGAGCTAGAAACGCTACTGGTGTTATACTTATCTATACGATGTACGTAGGAAGGTTAAATTATAAAATGATATAAAATCTTATTTTCAAAAATAGTTAAATCTTTTAAGATTAAAAAAATATACTGTTACGTGTTAGGGTTCGATGGATTTGGGAAATAAACCTTCTGATGTGTAAAAGAGACTTTATTAAACAACACTCTTACAATCACGATATCACTCCGAATAACAATACTTAAGGTCGCTTTGTTGATCACTGATATCATTTCCAATTGAACTAACTGCGGCCCGCTAGAGTTCGTATTTATATCCTTTTAGGGTTCCGTAGCCAAATGGCTAAAAACGAAAGCCTTCTGGATTCGTCATGTCTGTCTGTCTGTCTGTCCGTCCGTATGTCACAGACACTTTATTCCGAAACTATAAGAACTATAATGTTGAAACTTGGTAAGTAGATGTATTCTGTGAACCGCATTATGGGGGTTCCCCATACTTAGAACTGAAACTCAAAAAACTTTTTTTCATCAACCCCATCTATGGATGGGTCTTTAGAGATGATATTGAGGTTTCTAATTTAATTATTTTCTAAACTGAATAGTTTGCGCGGGAGATACTTCCAAATTGGTAAAATGTTCCCCTTCCCCCCCCCCCCCCCTGAAACTTCTAAAATAACAGAATGATAGAACCAAAAATAAATTCATGATGTCATGAAACTTCCACCGAAAATTGGTTTGAACGCGATCTAGTAAGAAGTTTTTTATTAATACGGCATAAATCGTAAACCGCAATTTACCTTTCTTTCAATCAACTTAAATATAAAGAAAATAAAAAAATATGTTACTTGCTACTACGGAAACCGTCATGGGCGAGTCGGACTCGCACTTGGCCGCTTTTACTATTACTAGCGCTTTCGAGAAACGTCTTGTACATACGAGGACGTTCCTCGTGCCTAGGACACGCCCGCCGGTGAACTCGTTATAACAATCGCGCAACAACCCATCGATATAAGGTTCGTTATTCCGTGCTTCGTAAATCAACTTTCTCGATCGTTGTTCTCGAATAATCAAGAATTTTCTAGATCGTTCTCCGCGAATAATCTTTTTTTTATGCCCTTGCAAAATTATGGCCTTGCAAAAATGACTCTACTCTGCCTGATGGAAAGCATATACAGAATCCAAGAGTCGTAGTCACCATACTCATTGCGAATGCAGACAGGACAACAATGCAGCATGGTGACTTACACCATGGTGGTGTAGTGATGCTTCTGCATCATTAGGCCTCCGATCTCGCACTCAGCAACTAAATACGACAGAACGAGCGCTGTCATTTTAGGTTGATTTTCAGTGCGTGGGTAGTACCGCCCCGGTCGAGTCGGCACGTTCCTATTGAAATCAGCGTGGCTCTACTACCTTGAAAATTTCGTGCCAAAAACATTGTATATGGTTATTTGTGGCTAAACAAAATCAAGTAAATAGATTTAAATTAAATACAGTTGTTTGCACGCTTATGTGTTCATTAGCAAACATACTACTATATCAATATAATATCCTGAAGCTATTTGTAACTCGTAGAGTATTTCGACTTCCCACTGCTTTTAATTTGAACGTTAAAATATCAATAATTTGTTCATAATACTTTACATTTGTGACTTTCACAATGCAGAAACAGTAAACACGAAAACTAATAACACGAAAAAAACACGAAAAGTAATGACTCAAGGGTCGTTTACCTTTCACAATCACGATGGAACAATTAATCTTATAAGGATTGTCATGTGCTAAACACATTAGTTAAATTTTATAGGGCTAAGACCTACAGCTTTCATATTTTACGGTGTATCATGATACTAGTCATGATGTCAATAAGGTAGAAATAGAAAAATAAATAAATATACAGAAGTATTCCAATTTCACATTAACATCATCAACCTGGACATAGTCCTCTCCTTAGCAAGAACGCTTTGGCCTACTTACCACGTTCGCCAGACGGGTTGGTTTTTCTTCTCTCTGCAGTGATATTATCCTGCGTAGTCTTCTCCTTTAGTCGCCTCTAACGACACCCAGGAGATAGGTAGTGGTGGTAACACAATCTGTATTCCAATTTAACAACATTTTTGCATGTTGATCTATGTTATTATGACTTACTCTGTACTTCGCATCTCATAATAACCATTACCAGTTAACTGCTGGACATAGGTATCATCATTGAAAATAGATTTAGGCCTATTATACAATACCAGCAGACCCACGCAACCCCGTTTGCGTCTCCTATTGCCCGTGGCGTGACAATTTTCCCCCGTTTCTGTGTATAGTTCCGTAGCGTGATGATAGCCAAATTTTTCAAATCGGACCAGCGGTTCCTAAGATTAGCGTGTTCAAACAAACCCTTCAGCTTTATATATTAGTATAGATATAGATATATACTAATGTTCTAAGCTTGGATACAACTTAAGGAACTCTAAATTCCAGTTCTTTAAAAAGCGTCATGGATTGTGTGGAGTCGTGACTCCCGAATTGCAGACGGCGTTGCTAACCTGTAATGTTATTATTGAGTTCGCTTCTAATTTAAACTGATTACTACTTTAAGAGAAAATTGGGCCTTAAATTTTCGGAGAATCAATTTGCAGATGATTAGGATAATTCCGACCTAACTTCATATTTTTAGTAGCTATCTTAGAAGATGTATGTATTCCAATTCTGAGAATTACATTAGACTGACACAGGCAACTTCAGTAATTTTTTTTAATATTTCGAATATCAAACACACAACGCCATCTAGTCCCAAGCTAAACAGAGCTTGTGTTATGGGTACTAAAGGACTGATACAAATACATATATACTTTTTTTTTGTAATTACGTACATATCATACATAGAAAACACCCAAACTTCGAAACAAATATTTGCAGATCATACAAACATTGAGTTCGACTCAGGAATCGAACCTCTATCACAGCAGTCGCATACGCTACCACTGCGCCACCGGGGCAGTTCTAAAGTATTTTAATGAACTATTCTAAAGTGTATTCTTTATTTCTACCTTAGGGATGGTATTTTTCTTAAAAAATAGACGGGACTAAACTAGTTCTAGAATAAACTTACCTTAATAAATAGAGAATTATTCAAATCAGTTTATAACAAACTTTTAAAACACAACCGAATTAAAAACCTCTACCTTTTTTGAAGACGTTTCAAAAATACGTGAAAGGTTTATGTTTTTGTTTACTTATAATATAATTAATTAACTCATATTGTCTTTAGTTTGTCGTAATTGTAGTACTGGAGAACTACACGTCTACAGACAGACATCAGCACGAAACTTTTTAGAGGTACCATTCATTCTATTCAGAATGTGATAGCAAAGGCCTTCAAGAAGAATTTTTTTTATCTCTTCCTGCAAGATTATGTAGCCTCTAAGTATTCACTCCAAGGTTAATGAATAACGATAATCTTAACTATTAGAATATAGAGACATCTTTCTCTTAAAATAAATTCTGCTCGATCTAGTTCCGCTGACCTTTTATATGCAACGTTTATCAGTTGTCGAATGAAATTGGGTTACGACGGACATATTTGTAAAGATAATGTGGAAAGACTGATATTCGATAAGTGAGGTAGGTATTTTCAAGGTAGTAGAGCACAAACAGACCGGCTCGACCAGGGCGATACTACCCTCTCGCAGAAGAGCACCCTAAAATGACAATGATACAGAAACATCACTAGGCCGTCATAGTGTGGGTCACCATGCTGCATTGTCGTGCTGAAGTCAGCGTGGCTCTACTACCTTTTAATATATTTATACTAGTTATTCCCGCAGCTCCACCCGCGTGTATGTCGATTATCACGTCAAATAATAGCCTATGTGTTATTCTCATATTGCTGTAAAGTTTCATTCCAAAACCGTTTGGTGGTTTTTGCGTGAAAGATTCACAGATATGTATGATAAAAACGTAGTACATTTTTTATAATTATACATATCTTAGTTTTTTTTTCAGGAACTGTTTAGTTTACAAAACAGGTGTAGAAAAATAAAAAAATAAATTGTTCAAATAATTATCGTTTAAATAAATCATGTTTTTAATCACTGTATATAATTGTTTCTTTTTATGAAAACCAGAACCAAAAACTGATAACGATTTTATTACTCTGTTGTTTTATTTGTATAAAGCTAATATAACTTGAAGCGATGAGTGAAAAAAAAACAGCATTTACGTTTTATTTTATGTCCAATGAATGTGTTCTACTAGTAACTACATACAGTAATTTTAAAAGTGAGATAAAAATCGGATGTACATTAACTATCTTATATCCGGCTAAAACAATCCATATAGAAATCTATCCGGATAGTTTTAGTCCTACATTTAGGTAATCAATATTTAAACCTAGCAATAAGATAAAAAGCACATGTAATATTAATAAAGCACATAATGGTGAATAATTTTGTCTATACGAAAGGAAAAAATAGGTATCGCGTTTCTTACCGTTTTCCACGAAAACAGACCAGCTCTAGGAAATGTCTTTCATAGTACTATTGAAAACAAATAAATGAAATGAAAGGACTTGTTGAACTCGTACTTGATTTTCTTGATTACTGTACATACAACTTTATTTTTAATTCAAAAATACCAGTTCTAAACTAGCGATTCTTGAGATTTGAATTCAACTAAATAAACAGTCTTTTAGCTATCTAATTACTATGAATGTAATAAATCATTATGTTTACTTACTCCATTATCCCTTCAGTAATGGCTGCTGCCTTGAAAATAATGAAAGCAGAAAATGCAAAAATTATTAAATTCCTTGGATTAGAAGTAAGTTTTTTTTGAATATGATAATTTGGCTATTCGTATGCTGTTGTTGATTTGAGAGATTTAATTGCGTGTCAAATAAGCAACCAGTCTGTCGTACTGACAGTATTACTAGTCAGAGTTTGAAATCTATAAAACGAATCAAGTGGACATAAACTAGAAACAAAGCTGTGAAGCAATAGAGCAAATGAGACACGAAGCTTTTTCCAAAAGGCAGGTTTTATTGTTATTGTAAGGTTACAAAAATACCGGTACAGAGGGCGCTACGAAAAGTCCGCGTAGGCGTACATAGTCGCAGTAGCAGTATGCTTGGATTTGCTAATATATTAGCGGCCCGGTATCATGCGCGCTAAATAATATTTCATCCGAAGGTGGCTGCCCGATCTCTCGGTAGCATTGATATAGTTGAACCTCCTTATATACTGAAGCTGGGAATGAACCATAGTACGATCTAATTTGCCCCTAGCGCCGTCTAACGCGCAGTCGCGCGACAGTTGGCAGTTATTGTTACAAAGCTTAATTATGGGATTTGTATTTACTAATACATTAAATTAAATATTACTTACTACGAGTATAACCCGCGTGTTTTGTTTATTTTGTGATCGTTAATTTTGTTTTCAAAACTTTTTTTCTAAAATAAAATTTGCCTAATATATTTGTTATAACATCAGCCATTACCATATAACAGTGAAAGTCCCGTAACAATTGGTCCAGTCGTTCCAGAGATCAGTCAATATTTTTGTTTTTATGTAAACACTAGATATACCATAAGTATTTACTGAAAAAGTGTCAATATGAAGTTACTAAAGGCACTGCAATTAGGTTCTATATCGATTGTTTACAGATGAATATTTTCTTTGCAATGTAAAATTAATAAAACGTTTTACACTAGCCACTGCTAGTCCAGCTTTTCAGATTGAGTGCAATAATATTTTCTACTAGCTGAACCGCGGGTAACACCACGGGTGTTACCCGCGGTTATTGTTGTACGGCGAGTAACGCCGCGGGACAAAGTTAGGCCAAAAAAAGTAGCCTAAGTTACTCCCTGGATCATCAGCTACCTGCCAGTGAATTTTTAACTACATTTTTTATATATGTACCGTGTATACACACATATGCATTAAGTAAAAAGCGGTTATTTTAATATTACAAACAGACACTCCAATTTTATTTATTTGTATAGATGTATTTTAAACGCATGCACATTATCCAGTCACATTCAATCATTTAGCGGAAGTTATTACAAAAAATTTCTTTGTAACTTTAATGTGATTTCACTCAGCTCCCTGTTTTTATTAACACGCTTTTTAACTTCAACTGCATGTTTGTTTGTATCATACTTTTGTATTAGTTTTTAATTTTTTTGAAACAACATTTTTTACTATGACTGTGAACCAACTTAAGTCAATACGGGTAAGCACTTAACATATATGGCACGCGTGAGTTAATATTCCAATTCCACGATCTTCATCTAGGAATCATGCCTAATAAACAAATTATCTTATCATTTTCTTGACACATAAGTTTTCCGTAACAGTCACGTTGTATTGCCTCCTGTCTTGCTGCATCGTTGACTATTGCTATAAACACTTCCATCCGTTTATCCATCACTGTTACATCTTTTTCCATTAGATATTTGCATGTAATTTAATTATCAATTAGCCATTGTTTGCTTCGTGGCCGGTGTCTTTCACGATAATCTAAAAGTGATTGTATTACATTGCTCGTTTAAAATACGTACGTATTGTATGTCGAGTTGTATAAACGTTAATAAGTATGACAAATGAGTGTAATACTCATTTATCACATTTACTTTAGTTTTAATTTCTCATGATAATTTATTCTTCTCACAATCAACATGTAACTCAATTATAGAATTCATCTTCGAATTAAATAATTTTATAGAGTAATTATAGAAAAGTATTCACTATCATCAGTTTTTGACGTTTGTCTTTGGCGCCAAAATGCGTACAATTAGTGACGAGATCCATCGCCTACTGAAGGAATTAAAACACCCGCCCCTCTAGCCAAGTCGCATTCCACAAAGATACCTAAATGTTAATAAAAAAATAATAAATGTATGGTTTCGTGTCAAAACAAAATTAGTCAATAACGCAAAACACTTGCATCTTGGCTGTTTCCTAAGTCGGTTGGATGCGTACACCACACAATTGAAAATGACTTGTATTTATTTCTGACTTATTTTTTGACGTCGTAAATAAAACTTGCAAAGTATATTTATTGAAATGTTACGTTGAAGTTACAATTGAAGCATCAGTGTTAAATGCCATGTACCTGTATCACATTATATAACGCGAGTAATAATTGCGTGATTCTGTGTAATCGTGTTCTGTATAAATCAGTTCTACTATATGATAATTAAAGTAGAATCACGAATCTTGTTGTAAATGTATAAAAGATTTTCTTCGACGCAATAAATTATATCGAGAACAGGAATACGACTAACATGATAATTATTTAGTTATGCCATCAATTTTAATAGAGGACACCTTGAAATTGATGTCATTATCAAGGTAATAGAGCCACGCTGATTTAAGCACGATCAGGCCTCGACTGGGGCGGTAGTAACCTTTCAGACGATCAACCTAAAATGACAGCATTCTTGATGTTATGTTTCGTTGGTGAGTGCAGGACCGGAGGCCCAATGATGCAGTAGCATCTCAATAGGCCGCCATAGTGTGGGTTACCATGCTACATTGTTGCATCCTCTACATTCGCAATGACTATAGTGACCACTACTCCTGGATTTTTCTCATGATTTCTATTAGGCATAGTAGCGTCACTTTAGCAGCTTTATACATGTAAAAATAAAAAAATAAAAAATGACCGTATTGTTACTAGGATCTCACAAGTACATAGCAGTTGCAAAAATCTGCAAATCACATGCTTAAACTTTTAAACACTTCATTTACGATGTTTAACTATGCATTTTATTTACATGAGATTAATTAAATGGTAAGTAATGCTACAACTTTCCATTCACCTACACCTGGTATCGATCAAGGATCCTCGCTTTCTCAAATAGTTTTTCATTCATTCATTCATTTCATTCATTCATTTGAACGTCATTGAATAGTCTATGGTAAAGCATCCTTCTTAGCAAATTTGTGTAAATTACACTAGAGGTGTCTCTTACTCTATTCATTTCGAACTTCGAACTATATGTTTTCCTTAACGTCTTCCTTGACCTAACTTAATCTTTTGTATTAGTCCTTTCCGTAATAATGTTATCAAGATAGATTAAGGACTTTAAAAGTAAACTTTTTCTTTGTTATGTTACAATTTAGGCTGTACAACAAAAGAATTTTGATAACAGTGGAAAACTCCATCGCTATAGGGAGCCGTATCAGACAAAACTTTTGTAAACTCTTTGACAATATATTTAGTATCGCACATTGAATATCGGTATAGAATACAGTTACCAAGTATTTCATTTCAAATCTGTAATATATTTCATAGCTCGTAAGCCTTTGTGGTACAAACTTACATTATGAACAATTGTGAACATTAACTTACTGTTACAAACCACTTCAATACCCGGCCTTTAAAACTTACGTATTTGTTTCACATGAAAATAACAAGCAAATAGTCTACAATGGTGCTAATTCTGTTGTTGTTACACTAAACTAATATTTTACAAAATTATCTTCTACTCTCATATTTCAGTGATATAATTTCATAAAAATAAATTTTTTTGAATGTATTTAGATAACGTCTTAGTTTAGTGTGACATATCTAACTTCGACATTTAGAGCATATATCGACATATTTGACAAGACAAACTCATTTTTAGTGATTTTTAGTTAAGTTTTGTGAGTTTTCGAAGAACAGAATGAGCACCAATGTCATTATTATAACTAAACTAAATGTAGAAGTGTCAATGATCTTGAACATATTTCAACGTTCTAATTGGCATTTAACTGTTATAATGAGAATGGTAATTGCTTGTTCGAGAATTGCTGTTTTCATTAATATTTTAAATATTTTCTATTAAACCAATAACAATTTGCTTAACACGAATATTGAAGTAAACAAGCTAATTATTAAAGGATAATAAGAAATCGCACAGAAAATCAAGGTAAAATGACAGCGTTCATGCTATCGTGTTTCTTTGGTGAGTGCAAGGTGCATATGATGCAGAAGACTAGCCCGCCATGGTGTGGTCACTATGCTGCATTGTTGCATAGTCTGCATTTGCAATGAGTATAGTGACCACCACTCATGGATTCTGTTTATGCTTTCAATCAGCCAGTACTCTGGCTAAAGTAGCTAATACTCTGCCAGTACTGTCATTTTGGCAGAGCTAATCATAAAAAAATCCGACTACGTGGAAATGTACAGGTGTTTGTTTAATTTTCATATTATCCTCGCTGTCGTTGTCATAATTAAGATAATTCTATCGAATATTACGGCACGGTTGGCTTAGTGGCTTAAGCGGTCGCCACACTTCTGTCCACTGCATTGAGTGTACTTTAGAGGGTTAAACCTCCCACGGGGCCACCCTCTCTGGTATCCACAAATTGTTGTTCTGAGTCTGGGTGTTCTTTGCGTCCATTCCATGTATGTTTGTAAAGCCCCCCCCCCCTCAAGATGTATTCCTAATTCGGAAGTTGTCTTTAATAATTAAAATATCTAAAGAGACCTCTCAGCGAAAATCCAGCAAGCCGTTTGGACAACAAAGCATGCTTAATATACATACACTCGTAAAACTTAACTCTCTTTCTGAGGCGATCGGGTAAATAAAGAAAAGGATAGCACGCCAACAAAACCTCAATCCTACACAAGTACATGTTGCTGCCGGCCATAGCAAACGGAGCTGTAGGTAGTAATGTATAACACACATATTTTGCCAACTATGTTTTATGGCCCTTAATCCGAATGTATAAAAAACTCTTTGGTAGTTAAAGGACTAAGGCAAATGTGGAGCAAAGGCGTTCACTTCTGGAGATAGGCGTCCCCAAGGTTCTCTACAGCAACCGGCTGTAGAGAACTATACTTATACAGTTCATCATTACATTATATAAAATTATTAAATTATAAATTAACTTTGAAAAACAGAATAAAAAAGAACTAAAATATACGAGTACAGTTATACACAAGAAATAATCCATCGAGAACATATTGTTCTGCTTTTTATCGCTAGATGACGTTACTTGTTACATTTAAATTTTTAACGCATGGATTTTAAATTAATTTATGTAATTATTTGGCTTCTAAGTTAGTAAATGAACCATTTTTATTTAAATGATTTCGTAAATGATTATTATGACTTGGTAACTCTTAGTTTATTTCTAAAGTAAGTTTCGTAGAATTAGAGAAGTATAAGCTTGAACAGAAACCTATATTTTAAATTTAACTTCCCCATGTTAGTCTATTTCCTTAGATTATATAATTATGTATAAATAGATAGTGATCAACGTCAAAGTCGTTAGCGCTCTCTGTCATAAAAAATAGTTATCTATTTCAGCGCTGATAATCAATCTAGACACCAGAATTAATGAAAGTAGGTAGGTTAGTAGTGTTTGGGTTTTCCGGAAAGCATTAAGAATATTTACAATTTCTGAACTATGTTGTCAATTGACCGCTAGATGGCGTTACCCTCGTTTTCTTCTTAGATCACGTACAATTGCATTATATCATTAATTACTGAACTCCAATGTAGTTTTCTATAAGTCTATATTTATGAGAGCGTGGTTTATTACCAAAAATGCCTTAAAAAGTTAGAAACCTTATTATTACAACACACCGTATGAAATGCCTGAACAACTTACTCTATGATTAACAGGAAAGTCATCTTTAACGCCAATCATACCTGAAAATAAACAAAGATATTAGATATAAGTTTCAAATAACAAATTGCAGTACATTTGATTTCATTATCATTCAATTCTCAGACTCTCAAAGTTACCGATCAGGTTTTGACTTTGGCGATACTAAAATATTTACTTTAATCTTTTAGCATTGGAGATATTGCTTGCTAAATCGTGGGACACGACTCGTTTGGTGTTTTGTTTGCGATACCTGCCCTCAAGACATGAAGTCATTGCCAAACTTATGATAATGAATTGTCATCATTTACACCTACTACTGCCGTTGCTATATTAAGAGCATTTTAAGAGCTATGAGACATATTCATTTTTTATATTTGTATATTTAAAGAAAAAATGATATTTTTTTTATAAGTATCGGATATTGGCTATCGGAAATTCAACCTAATTATTTCATTGGTTTTTAAAAATAAATTATGATTGTTGCTGTAATCAGTTGCTGCTAAAGAAAAAAAATCAATATACCGAACAAGGATGACAATCTGACTATATTATGAATATTTAAGTATTTAAAAAAAATATTGTAATTCTAGAGCACAAATGAATAAAACATGGTACCTACTTTCGAATACTTATTACTTATATTTAGTTAAATATAATTTCATCATCAACATTTTTTTAATAGCCAACTGCTGAACTAGGCCTTTAATTAGAAATTAACCGTGGGAGAGCCACGCTTCGGCATGAATGGTCCGGCTCGACCGGAGTGAGACCATGGCCTCACAGCTACGGGTGTGAAATAGTGCTTGCGCTGTGTTTCATCGAGTGAGTGAGGGTACCGGAATGTTTTACAATAGGAAATTGTTGTAAATATATTTTCTGACTGAATTGCTTATGTTTCTAGTCCAGGTAAAAACCGAAATCTAGGAGGAAAACTTGACATAAACCCTGTACTAACCTGTTAGGCCAGCTTAGTATAGTAGCGTAAAACCCAGAGGCATTTGTCCAGCAGGACTAGTAAAGGCTGCTGATATGACGTCATATGTATCATTTTAGTACCTCTGCCAGATTATCTGATAAATGATATTCAATATTCATATTCAATTAAGAGCTAAGTGAAATTTATGAACGTTAAATTGAAGCTACAGTTGATAAAAATCAAATATCGATACAAACAGTCGCCACAGTATGTACTGGATTGTCGAGGTAGATTTGATGAAAAACAAAATCCTACTTTTGTCGATCTATAGCTTCCAGTTTCTAAAATGCGTAGAGCCTTATGTGAAGAATACTGGCAACGAAACTTATGGCTATTCTTTTTAAAAGTCGTACATTCAGGCACAATAGTGTTAGTATTTAACATTAAAAGTAAATCTCTCAGTGATATCATTTGAAGGCTTGAGCCTGAAAGTACAGATTTGAGATATCCGAAATCACCTATAACCGTTATCCATACTAATATATAAAGCTGAAGAGTTTGTTTGTTTGTTTGTTTGAACACGATAATCTCAGGAACTACTGGTCCGATTGGAAAAATTATTTCAGTGTTAGATAGCCCATTTATCGAGGAAGGCTATAGGCTATATATCATCACGCTAAGACCAATAGGAGAGGAGGACCAATGAAAAATGTTTCAAAAACGGGGGAAAATTATCACGCGACGGGCAATAGGAGACGCAAACGAGGTTGCGTGGGTCTGCTAGTAACATATAAACGTCATAAAATACCGGGACACGAGACGTCCTGGAATCTTAACTCAAGTAGTAATATTTTTCTTAGTTCGTAAAAAGCAACGCACTGTAATCTTATTGTACTCGTAATAGTAATTATGTATTACTATAACTTACAAGTACAGCTACTAAATACGTGAATTACTATTAAATTACTTAATTACTGCGTTATATAATAACTGCTTCATAATTTTCAAAACTAAAAATAAATTAATTTTAATATTCAAATAACTGTTGTTGAAAAAGTGTAACCGATTTCAATGCTGAATCAAAATAAAGCTGTATTCTTCATATTTTTAGATTATATGTGGGTTTGTCTGTTTCTAACGCTTAAGGAAGTTTGAGGAAATGATCTATGGACAGGGTTAATTACTTAATTACTTTTATTTGTATAGTTCTGGTGCACATTTTTAGTTACATCATCAGTTTCAGAACGAAGTACACTCCTTTTCGAAAAATACTACTAAATATACATTTACAAGCTGACCCACGCAACTTCGTTTGCGTCTCTTTACAATCATACTCGTCTCCAATTGGTCTAAGCGTGATGTTGACCATCCTACCCTAGTCACGAAAGAAAAAAAAACACACATTAAAAAAGAAATGAAAATCGGTTAGATAGTTCGGAGTTCACCACGAGTAACAAGTATATATATATATATATATTTATCTTATATATAAAATTCTTGTGTCACAATGTTAGTTACCATACTCCTCCGAAACGGCTTGACTGACTTTTATTCAAATTTTATAGGCATATTCAGTAGGTCTGAGAATCGGCCAACATCTATTTTTCATACCCCTTAAATGATTTTTTTACTGCAAAACAACGTTTGCCGGTGCAGCTAGCAACAGATATATTTTATACAGGTTAATGGGTTTCTTTTAAATATATCAGAGCTATTTACAATACGATTTCGGTGTTTTATAAAAAACACGTTAAAATCCCTTCATTGTTACGGTCGGTTTATTGATAATTTAGTATTGTATAAAATATAGTAATATAAATAAACTTTGATTCATAATGTGCTTGCCGTAAAGATTTCTTAACTAGAAGGATCAGTTATTCTGTTTATTTTCCTGTGAGTGACCTCCTATTCGCTTATTTGTTCAATAATATTGTTTGTGTTCAAACGACAATAGGCTTGCTTCCTATTAAAGATCTATCTGCCCTTCAACTTACATACATAAGGGTATATGAAAAATCTAGTTCATATGATTGCCTGGAAAAACAAATTTTTACCTCTTCAAAACCTGATCTTCAATGCAATATTTGAAATGAAATGTTAGCTATTATCACCACAATGCTTACCAGCATATTCAAGAGCGTCTTATAATGGAGTAGAAACGTGATTCGAGCCTTTAATATTCTACTACTGGACATACTCCTCTCCTTAGAAGTATAAGTAATTTAATAGAACAATTAACATATAATCATCATCAGTTGTATGAAAATGAGTTTAAATTCTCCTAAGTCTCGTCTTAAGTAATCTTGAAAGTTGAACAGAAAACCAGCCATTGCCAAACTTATGATAGCTTTAGTGCTACCACTTCGATGTAACATTCTGCAGGAATACAGTCCTTCGATTGGCATCGAACCTCCGCAACCCTGAGGGTGACGTGATTTCGAAGGTTGAACTAGTTGTCAGTAAATTTGAGGGCACTGACTTCCGAATAACGATTGCCGAAGATTTTCGTGAAAACGAGGATCGACTGCTTAACGTGCTCTACGAGGCGCGAGTTTGAAACACCGCCAAACTGCCATACTCCGAGCTGTTCCTAAGATTTTTTTAAAAGACAAATCATACAACGCTTTTAGCTCGATACGGTAATCGAACCCGACACTTCTTGATCAGCAGTCGCATATGCTTATCACTAGACCAACGAGGCAGTCAAGAATTCTTCTCACGTATGAATACATTATTATTACACTCGTAAATAGACATAATCCTTCGATTGTGTAACTTAGTTGCTATGCACAGAATTTATTTTTAAATAATCTGAAGGTTTCTTTACTATAAACAATCAGAAAATATGCCTACAGGTATTAAACAAATTCGAATAAATTATGTGATTCTATAATATGATCTTCCTTTGTAACCAATACTTATGTATTTGAAAGGCAGATTTAATCTATCAAAATGTCAAGGCTATTAAGTACTAAACTGAAATATCTAAATAATTCTTAATGTACTTATATACATATAACAGTACCTTGGCGATATAGCTGTATGAATAATAAATAGATATATTTTATTTCGATTTTAATAATTTTAAGACCAATGTAAAACTTAAGAATAATTAAAATATTTACTCAATTAAAAATGTCACTTATTACATTAATTAGTGTACATAAGAACTGAAAGGCTTGTTAAATACACAAGTTTTGTCTAGATTTAAGGACATTACAATGTTAAATTAATAATTTCAAGTATTTTTAATTTCTAGCGTGTATTTGGACAGAAAAAAGTAACATTTTACTATTCAAATCAAATAAAAAAAATTGTTTATTTTCGTTAACAAATATACAATGAGGTGCAATAGAAGTTGGGCCTTTCTTTTAAGCAAAAAATGCCTGTATTAGGAAGGACCGCTCTCACATATCACTACAATTATGTTCATTATATTTACAAAATGTGGTTACAATGTACTAGAAATTAAATTAGTTAAATAAAGTTAAATTAAAATTAAAGGAAAAAAGAAAAAAACTACAATCTAAGCACAAAAATAATAAAAACAATCAAATAACTGATGAAAGCTACAGTATTATGGTGCCTCAACTTGTTTAGTTTATTTTGTCTTGAGTGTGTAAGTGTGTGTATATGTTTGTGTTGTGTCTGTGTGTGTATGTGTGTGTGTATGTGTGTATGGGGATGTCATAGGTGTGCGTAATTGCATGTTTATGTGGATGTGTCTACGTGTACATAGTATTGGCCACTATTTAATATGTTGCCTCGCCTCTCCAAATAGGGATGCAGTACTGCAGCACTGACTGGACTAAAGCAACATATCTCATTCAGGAGATTCCTTGTAGAGCCATGGCTGTAAGTCACTGTTTTAGGAACAACATGTCTTAGTGCTCTGAATACCCAACTAAGTTTTCTAATTCTGTTAGTTACGAGTTCTACGTGGGGATACCACGATAATCTTTGATTGACAACCATTCCAAGATATTTAATTTGAGACACTTTGCCGATGGATGGACATGTACTAAGCTTATTTCTGTCATCACATACATGGATTTGTAAATTAAAATTTTCACTCGGCTGGGAACTATTATAAATACTAAAACACATGTAATTTGTTTTTGAAGTATTAAGGGTCAGTAGATTATTTTTTAACCATGTCGCTATACTAGACAAGCCCTGATCAGACTTGTGTTGAACCTCACGCCAAGAGTGACCAGTGAAGACTACCGCAGTGTCATCTGCATATGAAAAGAAACTATTATTGGTAGTTGTCTGTATTGTAATAGTAGTGAAGTATTATTTTTTCTAGCAATTATTACTTGATTGAGTCTTATCAACCCTTTATTAAAACCAGCTCGGTGACTACTCAATTTTGGGTTAAGCAGGCCTTTACATGAAACTGCCTTGCACTTTTTTCTATTTATGTGCTTAGTGTGTACAATCTATATATAAAAATGAATCCCCGAAATGTATGTACGCGCATAACTTCCGATTTGCCTGCACCAAATTGGATAATTCTTATTTCTATATATGTTCGTTATTATTAGGACAAGGTTCGTGTAGAAGAAAATCAAAGATTAAGGGGGAATTTTTTTTTGAAAGAAAAATATCTCCGTACGAATTTCGTCGGATCAGCTAGTAAAGACTAAATACAAATAAATGCAAACAAGTGACGACCAGGTGATTGTAAATAGTTGCAGTAGCATATGTTTTAAATTCTAGGGAACAACATCAAACTCCAAAATACTTAATATTAGCTTAGGCAAGGCTTAGGCAAGAAACCAAACAGTCACCCAGTTGGGCCAATTTTCAATTTTTATTTTGTTGCTAGCTCTCCGGGCTCTGCTGATGACATCTACGACCAGCAACAAAATCCATGACAGAGTTTTGTCAATACAAAACTGCGTGTCATGATAGTATGGACACTAGGAATTAGTTACCGTTCCCCCGGTTCGGCCGATTTTCAGTTTTTATTTTGTTGCTGGCTCTCTGGGCTCTGTTGATGACATCTGCGACCAGCAACAAAATCTATGACAGAGTTTTGTCAATACAAAACTGCGTGTCATGATAGCATGGACACTAGGAATTAGTTACCGTTCCCTCGGTTCGGCCGATTTTCAGTTTTTATTTTGTTGCTGGCTCTCTGGGCTCTGTTGATGACATCTGCGACCAGCAACAAAATCCATGACAGAGTTTTGTCAATACAAAACTGCGTGTCATGATAGCATGGACACTAGGAATTAGTTACCGTTCCCTCGGTTCGGCCGATTTTCAGTTTTTATTTTGTTGCTGGCTCTCTGGGCTCTGTTGATGACATCTGCGACCAGCAACAAAATCCATGACAGAGTTTTGTCAATACAAAACTGCGTGTCATGATAGCATGGACACTAGGAATTAGTTACCGTTCCCCCGGTTCGGCCGATTTTCAGTTTTTATTTTGTTGCTGGCTCTCTGGGCTCTGTTGATGACATCTGCGACCAGCAACAAAATCCATGACAGAGTTTTGTCAATACAAAACTGCGTGTCATGATAGCATGGACACTAGGAATTAGTTACCGTTCCCCCGGTTCGGCCGATTTTCAGTTTTTATTTTGTTGCTGGCTCTCTGGGCTCTGTTGATGACATCTGCGACCAGCAACAAAATCCATGACAGAGTTTTGTCAATACAAAACTGCGTGTCATGATAGCATGGACACTAGGAATTAGTTACCGTTCCCCCGGTTCGGCCGATTTTCAGTTTTTATTTTGTTGGAGGAACTGAATAGAGCTACAAAATCGTGTTTTAAGCAACTATTTAGCAACAAATTCCCACGCATATTTCGATGGTTTCTGCCGACTTTTTACTGCCAGGTTGATACGGCTATCGCCTAGAAGCGTACTGTGTGCGATTCATTCCAATAAGAGCATCATGTTTAACTTTTTATTGGAGCAGTATCTTTTATAGAAGCGAAACACGCAGCCTTAGGTTTAAACAGTTTTAGACAGTTAATACATAACGACTTACATGAGCTTATTCTAAATCAACGTTCTTAAATAAAATATCTTATGTTTCAATGGAATTATGTTTATGTCTTAATGTTATCTATCAAGCTAATGAACCAAATGTATATATCTACCGAACATTCAGATAATAAATATAATTGAGGAAGATAATTTCGAAGTATTTAAATTAACATGCACCACAATAACTCATTCACACTTACATATCCGCATATAATCGCTTGTCTCATTGCCACAGACCAAAACGCCTTGTCATGTGCATGCCTCGCGCATATGTTAAGTTTCAATATTTCCGGTAGAAATTCCCCCCGGACTTCTATGTATTTGGTTTTGGTTAAGTGATTAGTGAGCCTGGCTGCTGAACCGAAGGTCATCAGTTCAAATCCGATCCAGGAGAAATGATCATGTTCTGAGCATGGTCATTTGTTCTGTATCTTGGTGTAATTTATCTATCACATGTACTTATTTAGAAACATATACATATGTTTACAGTTCTGCTCTTCCTAGTTCGGAATCAGACGACTGTGTGTGAGATTTATAAAGACGTATCAAAAAATCGGCCAAGTGCCAGTCGTTCTCACGTACCGAGGGTTTCGTACAAACCTGTAGATATATTAAACGATGTTACTAAAAATATATGCTTTTTGTTATTTTTCCTTTATCTGTGCTATAAGATGTTGCTTTGTACCGAATTACAAGATTCTAAGTTCACGGGAAGTACCCTGTATGTTTTATTTCCAATGTGAGTGTCGAAAATTTGCAGTCGAAAGTTTGATTTTTTCACACCTCCAAGGGACAGTAGACCTGAGTATTTAATATGAATTTCAGCTTAATACCAAAACGCGGGGAAAAGGGGTCCTGATAGACAGACAGACAGACTGGACAACAAAGTAATCCTATAAGGGTAACGTTTTTACCTTTTGAGGTACGGAACCCTAAAAAAATATGATTCCACAATATTATTTTAATAAATTATAATTCAAAGTACGTCTACATACTTACTATTCTTGTATGTTATATGATATTACGCAATTTAGATTATAATGTTTCAATAGAAGAGTCGTGACTGAATTCAATTCACACTGAAATCTAAATATATACCTTTTGGTTAGACTAGACTAGAATTCATTAAAATGGTCACGAACCACCTCCAATGTATTTAACTCTTAATAGATGTGAGTATTAATATCAAAATATTCTTGTTTTGTTGAGAGAATAAATTAAATTAGAATGGGAAGTAAATGTCTTATCTCTTTGTATAAGTATACAGTTTACATAAGCAACGAGATGGAGTTATCCTATCAGTTCTCTAAATTTAGACATACCTATTTGATAAAATATGTCAAAAGTGTAAAGAAGTAAAGTAGATTAGAATCTAGTTTATTTTGGGATATTATATTGCGTTGCTTTTTATAGTTTTCCGTGTTTTATATTAAACTTTATTGTATTATTGTTTTTGTCGTACCGCGGTAACGCTGCGGGACGTAGCTAGTCTAAAAAAGTAACCTATGTTACTCCTCAATCATCAGCTACCTATAAGTTAAAGTCCCGTCAAAATTGGTCAGACTGTCCCAGAGATTAGCCGGAACAAACAGACAGACTGACAAAAATTGAAAAAAAAATGTTATTTTGATATATATACCCTGTATACATGCATATGCATTTAGTAAAAAGCGGTTATTTTAATAGTACAAACAGACACTCCAATTTTATTTATTTGTATAGATGTATTCTATCGGTTAGTGCAAATTAAAATTTCGAAGAGTGCAAGAAATAAAGTAAAAAGAAATAAGAAAATATTTCCCACGTCGGTAATCTAGACCATAGCCTACATAATAAGTTTAATATACTACTTGCTAATACGCCTTTATAGTTTGGTTGGTTTTAGTCAAAAACCTAACATGATTTTTTTATATATATATATATTTTATGGAATAGGGGGCAAACGAGAAGACTTATCACCTGATGGTAAGCGATTACCGCCGACCATGGACACTCGCAACACCAGAGGCGTCACAAGTGCGATGCCGACCTTTGCAGCATAAAGAAATGGATGTGGGGAGGGTTGGGGTATGGGCCTCCGGTGTCCTCGCTCACTCGCTGAAACACAGCACAAGCGCTATTTCACACCGGTTTTCTGTGAGGCCATGGTATCACTCAGGTCGAGCCGTTTCATTAATGCATAAGCGTGACTCTCCCACGGTAAATATTCGGTTACATTCCACTTACGTATTATGTCACTAATGTTCACATTGTGATGTGAGTAATCATTGTAATCTCTGTACCCAAATAAATAAGGATAAGAGAATGACAATTTGTTTTGGGGATATTACGTCTCTTATCTGCTGTATACGTCAAAGGAAGATACAGTAGTCATAATTATTATTGGTAAGCTTGTTATTTCGTACTAAAGTGCAGTTGTTTAGTGCCTGTACGCATCTGTAAGTTATTTTATCATTTTTTTGGTTTTCATCTTGCTTTTTTGATACACAAAAGAATATGTATTACGAGACATACACATCAGAACATTTACATAATTCTCTCAAGAAAAATAAACAAATCCGCTGAAAAGAACAGCAGCCGATTTTGAATAGATTTTAATTAGTTTTTATACATAAATGATATAACAACCTATTGTTATACCTTTAACAGCTGACGTATGAAAGATATAACAATGATATGCAAAATGGCTACCCTGTGTTATAGTTAGCTGTATTATAATAAAAACGAAGTAGTTAGTTCCGGCATTAAGACGTCAGGCATATAATCACAGTATTATATCCGCATTAAACCTATTTGAGTAGTATCAAATAAACTATATAATATGTGTAGACTTTACGCTCGTGCATACACATTATCACATCACATCAACAAATTTTAGTAGTTCACTGTTGTGTATATGACTACCGATCAAGAGGTCTCCGGTTCGATTCCCGGCTCGAGTTAATTGCTCGAGTTATTAGTGTTGTTGTCTTTTTCTTTCAAGACATTCTTAATAACAGTCCGGAGTATGGAAGTTTGGCGGTGTTTTAGGACCGTGTTTCGGAGAGCACGTTAAGCCGTAGGTCTCAGTTGTCATGAACATTTATGGCAATCGTTATTGGGAACTCAATGCCATCAAATATGTTCATTTCGCCGTCAGATTCGCAAAAAAAAAAGAAAAATTACTGAACCCTTCCCTCTTATAGTGACAAAGGGGGCACTCATAGTTCGGTTTGTGACTCGTTAAGGTGCAGGTTAATTCATTCGCCCTCTAAACACCGTAAAAACACGTGAGAGAGATTGATATACTAAGAACAGTGTGTGTTTGATGAATACTGAACTTTGGACATTTGTTTCTAGAATTGTTATTTATTTAAATATCTCCAGACAATTAATTTAATCATTAGACAATTAATTTAATCATAAGAGGGGAAAAATAATAATATTGTTCTTCTGAGGTTATACATAATTGGATATGGATAAAGTTAAAATCGTGTACTATTTAAAACAAAGCGTGATATCTCAGTACAGGCTACTGACATATTAACTACATATAATTTGATACCAATGTACAATTAAAATAATCTAGTCTAGATACGGATGCGGAAAGAGCTTATTTAAAACAACAATCATATTAAAATTGACCTGGGGCTATCTAGCTGTTTTGACACACATGTACCTAGGCAGTATAAAGCTTCCTACTCACTATACTGTAACGCAATTATTTGGATGCAATACAGTAGTGAGTACTAAAATAAGAGTGTACGATAAAATTCTTTGTTTTAAATGAACTCTTAAACAAGTTGCTGATCGGAGCAGTGAATCTTAAAACTAAATAAAAAAGGTGGTAATAAGTTTACCACACGTACCATTGTTTCTAGCCGTTTGTCTATCCTGTTGCCTTATAAGATCTAAACGATTAAACTTAATTTTTATTACGTTTTTGTCTGAAATTAAGAGAATCTATACTAACTTTTAAAAATTCGCATGCCGAGTTTTTACCAGATTATTATTTTTACCGGAATTAACGCGATCACTTATTTAAAGGTATTACATTCTCATGGATTCTACTTCACGGATTCGACGACGGAGGACGTGCACCGCTGAGCCAGTCAGCCTGTGACCACGACCAGTGCCACCTGGTCGAAACATTAAGTATATATATATAATAAGTGATCGCGTTAATTCCCGTAAAAGTAATAATAATTATAAAAGAATCTATTCGTGTGTTTGAACTTAGAAGAGCATCAGCTCTATATATCTTTAGAATAACTGGACCTTTTTTTTTCTTTACGGTGTGGCTAATCCACTCGGATCTCCGATTTACTAATCGAGTATTCTTAGACCTAGGAACAAGTTATGAATTTTAATAAATAGTATTCTGAGACTTAAACCTCGAGAAACCTATAGATCAAGTATTTTTTTTTTTTTGCTTTCCTACATCACAAGTTTAAAATACATTCAACAATTCAACTACCACCTGTGAACAAATAATCTCCTACTTTATCCGAGCAGTTTTAACTAGATTGGCTATATCGAATGAATTGTCAGGCTTGAAACATGGGTACATTTCCTTGAACTGATACCATGATGTGATAATAACGAAACGTGCATTGGAAATAACTAGCGTCAAACAATATTTTTTTCTTGTTTTTCTGTGGTTGACACCTTGTTTTTGTTTTAAGCTTATATTTCGTATTATGAGGACAATAGCTTAAAAATCTCAAACGTTCTAGTGAACCACTACCTAAATCATTCTTGTTGTTTAGACTAGGTATTATTTTTCTAATACAGTCTTCACTGCTCCTAACATTAGAGACTTTTGATTATTTGTTTACGTCCTTCCCATTTATTTTCTTTGAAAGTATTTATGAAGGGACAAATTGAACTGAATAATTCGAAACAGAGGGCACAATATGTACTTGGAATTATAATCTTTTGTTCGAAAAAACATCATCGACATGTGTAACAGCAAAAAAAAGAACCTGATTAATAACTGCCGCTAGTTGACCTACTCTGTTCTTAGATTGACAGGCGAAAGCAAATTTGAGACACGAGTGTCCTTACTGAAGGAACTTGTTTAAATGGTATACAAACTCAACAAATTTACATGCTCTCTGAATCTATTTCAAGTCTTTTGATTAATCACCTTAAACCAGACGCGGACTCACGGTATTACGTCTTAATATAACAACTAACTTCATAACTTAATACTCTTCTTTGTTTCATCTTTACAGATCCATCAATATTCACAATTTTTTATGTTTTTTAGGCTCATCTGATGTTAAGCAGTGACTAACGTTTTCCATGAACACTTATCTAACAAGACTCAAGTATACCCAACAACACAGGCCACCGGCGTATAGTAGTGTTGCTCTATGGGGGAACCTTGTTGAACAACACAGGCCACCGGCGTATAGTAGTGTTGCTCTATGGGGGAACCTCGTTGAACAACACGGGCCATAGGCGTATAGTAGTGTTGCTCTATGGGGGAACCTCGTTGAACAACACAGGCCACAGGCGTATAGTAGTGGTGCTCTATGGGGAACCTCGTTGAACAACACAACTACAGGCGTATAGTAGTGGTGCACTATGAGAGAACCTTATTTACTTTGATGGACTGCACGGTTAGCCTAGAGGATTAAGCGGTCGCCACGCCGATTCGACAATTCACAAATTGTTGTTCTGAGCTTGGGTGTTCTTCTTGTCCATTTCATTTTTATTTCTAAAGTCCCCCGTAACATAATAAGTATATTCCTAACGCGGGAGTGGTATTTTTTAAAGGAAAAAAACTGAACATAGGCCACCGGCATATAGGAGTGTTGCTTTTTGGGAGAATGTCACCTTTTCGATGAAATGTGAGGAAAGAGTTATAAAAGTTTGGTTGTGACACTTAAAGAGAGGGTAAAGATTGTAATCAAATGATACATAAGTCATATCATCACCAAACAAACATGTATCTTTAGCACAAATGCGTGTTTATTAATGTATCTACTATTCACGTTTAAATCAATTTCTGCTTCACTGGT
This sequence comes from Spilosoma lubricipeda, assembly GCA_905220595.1. NCBI lineage: Eukaryota > Metazoa > Arthropoda > Insecta > Lepidoptera > Erebidae > Spilosoma > Spilosoma lubricipeda. The sequence goes on along the minus strand of HG992282.1, from coordinate 16,029,556 downwards.
TTGTTTTATACTATACTAGCTGACCGACGCAACCTCATTTGCGCCTTACATAACCCGTAGTGTGAAAATTTCCCCGGTTTTTGAAACATTCTTCATTGTTGCTCCGCTCCTATTAGTAGTAGCGTGATGATATATACCCTATAGCCTTTCTCAATAAATGGACTATCCAACACCGAAAGAATTTTTCAAATCGGACCAGCGGTTCCTGAGATTAGCGTGTTCAAACAAACAAACGAACAAACTCTTCAGCTTTATATATTAGTATAGATGTTACAACATTTTAAGTTATTCACCGTTTCGTAATTAGTTGCGTCGAATCTTTCTACAAGTCAATACTGTAAAGTCGTGTACGTTAAATAGTGTTAAACAGACTCCTTATTTTAAGAATTAATAAATGTAGTCTGCACTGTCTATACGAAGAAAAAGAAAGAGGAAGAAGCTTAAGAATGCAATACATATAGACTTTGGGAGTCCATCTTTATAGCTTACATTTTAGCATATGAAATAATGAATTCACTATAATCTTTATTGGATTAGGATAAAACGCTTAGGTATGATCGAAACAAATCCTCCTTGGGCCTGCCCTTTTCATACAATAATCGTTCAATCTCAGTACCGTTTAAGCATAATCGATCGTAATTTCTTGTTATCATATTTATTTGATTTCTAGGTGAGCGATATTCCTTTATATGTCAATCATAGTTATGGCATCTATGTAGTGTAAAGTTTTCCGTCTCTCTGAATACATCACACGCAAGTTGTATTAACGAGATTGACCTAGGAGAACTGTTAGGAAGTGGCCGTTTTTGTGTCATTTTCCTCTTGACTGATGGAAGGGGTAACATTGATGTGTGTGATATGTGTATCTAGATGTGATATTTACAAACAAAGTCATCCAAACTTGTGTTATTCTTGAACACCGTAAATAAAAATAAAATAACACACATAAATATATAAATATCCAACTGATGTGGGTTTTGTTATAAATAAATTGCAATACCGGTTTTATAAAATTAAAGTCTTTTAAAATGTGGTTTATGGGTTTATACCACATCAAGTCTTAGTGAAGATCAAAACAGATTTCGTTTACATTACATTTTATGAACATCTGTAATATAGTAATATTATAATGTAGTTAGTGGTGGCTTTAATGACATAGAAGTGATGCTACGGTCTCACAGAAAACCGGTGTGAAATATGTGTTTCACTGAGTGAGCGAGGATACGAGAGTCCAATACCCCAACCCCTCCCCACATTCCTTTCCCCATCCCCCAAAGGTCAGCAACGCACTTGTGACGCCTCTGTAGTTGCGGATGTCCATGGGCGGCAGTAATTATTTACCATAATGTGATACGTCTTCTCGTTTGATACTTCTACCATAAAAAAAATGTCTACCGTTATTGTTAATACCATAGGTAAGTACTTATTACTCTGACTATGTATTTTAGAATATTTTTTTCTATCACATTATATCAGGTTAAAAATATATCTGTCTTTTCTACAAACTCTATATCTGTGCAAGCGAATGTTCTCGTCGAGTGGCCGCGCCCAAGGCGAGAGGGTACACCTGACGAATATTAAACTATAGAAATGTACTTACATAAGTACAACAACACTCACGTATGCTCCACAACTTATTTGTAATCTAATCTCGTCATAAGTCAAGGTGATATTGTGTATTATTGACAATATGTTTGGAGTTATTTCCTGTATGTTGTTTATGACCTGTCGCGGTATCTGTAAATTTTGTTGATGAATATTTTAATGTAATCATTAATAACATCTAATAATAATTTGACTGCACGTATGGAGCAGTGGTTAATGTGATCACCGCGTTGCTTTGTACTACGCTGAATGTTGCTAAGATTAGAAATTCTAAGATGAGTCCCAAAATTAAGAAAGTTAATCGTTATAGCTTCAGTATTGGCACATAGAGGGTAAAAGGCAAAATCACTACAATATATATATTGTTGTTGTACCTTTACAAAACCGACGCGGATAACACCACGGGGCACAGTTAGCTTGGTAATAAATATAAAAAACTTAGTTGAAAATGAAACATTCTTAGTATGAAGTAAAAGGCATTGAAATGAATATTAAAGTGGAAAATCACAACACTAAAGACACGAATGATTACCTACATTATATTACAAAAAAAAGACATTAAATTATATTTAATACATAAAATCACATAACGTTAATTTATACAAGATACGGTGTTCGTATTAAATATTTAACAAATAAAAATATAACTGTAGGTTTTTAGTAGTACAAGGATATTTTGGCAATCAGCTTAAGTCAGTGCTAGATCAAGATCTATCTGTATATAAGATTACTTAATTTATAATTTTAATTTAAAATTTCATGTTATTTTTTTAAGTAAGACAATACAGTTTTTCTATGGTCTATACCACAAAAAATTCCTTCTTTTGTTATATGTGTCACACATAAACGTTAAAATGCATAAATTTTCTACATCGTGTTTATAGCTTATGAAGTACAGTTTTCCGTATACAGTGTAATTAAATCTTTTTTTTATGTATAGCCTGCCAAAATGACTCTATTCTGCCTGATGGAAAGCATAAGCAGAGTCCAAGAGTGATGGCCATCATACCCACTGCGAATGCATACAATGCAGCATGGTGACCCACATCATGGCGGCCTAATGATGCTTCTGCATCTTTGGGCCACCGGTCTCACACTAACCAACGAAACACGACAGCAGGAATGGTGTCATTTTACGTTGATTTTCTGTGCGAGGGTAGTATCGCCCCGGTCGACTTATTTTCATGCAGCTGGTTCTTAAAATAGGAAGTCCTGAGCCATAAGAACAAGCAATCTTTCAATGACACATTATTACTTGTTATATATAGTAGTTACTTGATCTTCTGTTACTTTGACATTATAAACAGATAGTATTCCATTTATCGTGTCAAAGTAAGTGTTGTCACTTATTGAAATGTTAACATATTTCATTTGCATAAACATTATAACGAACGATCCAAGAAAATATAGTAAGGACACGACCTATTACTGATTAATCATAAATGTCACAATACTCGTCGTTAAATGAAATAGTGAACTATTTAAAATGTCGTTATACATTTTAAATAGTTATTTAGGTCATATTCAGTGACATTTGCATTTATTCGCCATAAAAAATATTTAAATTAAATATAAATCGTAGTAATAAATTAAGACAGTAGCTCGACCTAATGCAAATAAAAACTAGATAAGCACGAATGTTCTGACGTAATGGAAAATCCCTTTGGACCTCCGGCTCCTTGAGTATACAAGAGGCAGAAAGTATTACCTTTTGTCTGTTCGGAACCCAACTCGACCCGACCAGTGCTAGTAGCCGAGGAATCAGGTATACCCAAGCAAGGAAATACCTGAAACCCTCAAGTACTCTAAGGATTACTCTGACCATATGACTTCAGGTCCTTTGAATTGATGCCGTGTCGCGCCTAACTAGGCTATATCCTGGGGAAAGATATTTGCAATTTATTACAGAACTATCTTATACCGCACTAGCAGACCCACGCAACCTCGTTTGCGTCTCCTATTGCCCGTCGCATGATAATTTTCTCCCCTTTTTAATACATTTTTCATTGGTGCTCATCTCTTATTGGTCTGAGCGTGATGATATTTAGCCTTTAGCCTTTCTCGATAAATGGGCTATCTAACACTGAAAGAATTTTTCAATTCGGACTAGCGGTTCCTGAGATTAGCGTGTTCAAACAAACAAATAAACAAACAAACTCTTCAGCTTTATAGCTATACTAGCTGACCCACGCAACCTCGTTTGCGCCTTATATTGCCCGTAGCGTGAAAATTTACCCCGTTTTTGAAAAATTTTTCGTTGTTGCTCCGCTCCTATTAGTAGTAGCGTGATGATATATACCCTATAGCCTTCCTCGATAAATGGACTATCCAACACCGAAAGAATTTTTCAAATCGGATCAGCGGTTCCTGAGATTAGCGTGTTCAAACAAACAAACAAACAAACAAACTCTTCAGCTTTATATATTAGTATAGATTACAAATAAATAAAATTGGAGTGTCTGTTTGTAATATTAAAATAACAGCTTTTTAATCAATGCATACAATACACGATACATATACCAAAACTGTAGTTAAAAATTTTTTTGTCTGTCTGTCTGTCTGTCTGTCTGTCTGTTTGTTCCGGGTAATCTCTGGAACGGCTGGACGGATTTTGACGGGACTTTCACTGGTAGGTAGCTAATGATCCGGGGAGTAACTTAGGCTACTTTTTTTAGACTAATTTTATCGCGCGACGTTACTCGCGGTACAACAATAACCGCGGGTAACACCGCGGGGTTCAGCTAGTATTAGTATAGATTTGCACTAGACCAGTTATTGTAATAACACAAATACTAAAAGTGAGTTAAATAACAGGACAGACCGAGTGACTGTTTAATTAATGTAGATGAACCCAATATTTACGAATGAACTAATCTTAATGCCACTAGAAACAATTAGATCTCAACCGCAGTGGCTGTCGGCGAATCTAGCAAGGTGTACTTGACCGCTATTTAGATACTGCGCTCATTGTTTAGTAAATGTTCATTGCAATCAACAGACATTCAAATATCATTCGATCGGATCCTGATGGTAATCTGTACCAAACTCAAATGTGAAAGGACGGATCGAACTGTAGATATCCTTCCCAATAAATTTAAGTGGACAGATATCATTTTTGTGTTTGAAATAATGTTTTAATAATCTAGACTATGACACGTTAAACATAAAGTAGAGTCATTTATCATTTGACTGCCTCGTTGGTCTCGCGGTTGGCGTGTGCGACTGCTGTTTATGAGGTCTCGGGTTCGATTCCCGGGTCGGACCAAATGTTTGTATGATCTACAAATATTTGTTTCGGAGTTTGGGTGTTTTCTATGTATAATATGTATGTATTTACAAAAAAAAGTATATATGTATTTGTATCAGTTGCCTAGTACCCATAACACAAGCTCTGCTTAGCTTGGGACTAAATGGCGTTGTTTGTAAGATGTCCTAAATATTAATTAATTTATTTATTTATCTGTAAACTTTAGGTAGTTTTTATTTTACCAGTATTTATATCGTTTTGCCTTCTTTGACATTTACATGTCACGTATGTCTAAGCTTAGTAGTAGACAAGTAAATGGGATATTAAGACGTTAATAAAAAGTAAGTCTATTAGCCGAAAGCGAAGCTTTTTTTTATGTTAAAGTGGTGAATTGGTAGTTTTGATTGGAGGAGTTGCTAAGAATAATATGTGAGTTAATAAGACTTAAAGGCAATATGAGCATAATAGTTGTTTTTGCTATTTTAGCAGCATTTATGTCATTTATCACGCCAAATAGTAGCCTATGTGTTATCCTGATATATAAGCTATATTACTGTAAAGTTTCATGCAAATCCGTTCAGTAGATTTTGCGTGAAAGAGTAACAGACATCCATTCATTCATACTTACAAACTTATGCGTTTATAGCATTAGTAGGATAAAGGCTGGGATATAGTATATAAAGAAGCAACGGGTGAGTAAGCAATTAATAAGTCAGTTTTCCATACCTGTAACTCAAAATGTCTGTATACTCTGTATTTTCCGCGCCTAGCAGTAATCCAAGATCATCGTTTTACATTTATCTAATCAAAATCACATTAAATCACTGAAAAAATCTATTTAAATTCCTCGCGATATTTGTTAAGTAGTGCAAACCAGTTTATACCTTTACTTAGTAAAAAATGTCACTAGTTATTCGTTACAAGAGAAATCGGGTTAGTAATTAATGTGAAGTGTTCTAGGTGCATACGAGCATACGACATCACTTAGACTAGTACACGAATAAGGCTACAGCGCATTTTATAAGTAGAAAACCTTGTATAATAAGTGTTCAATAGATGAAGTCCTAATTATTGCGAATATTAATGATACGGTCATTAAAACATATTTATTTGTGCCAAGATTGACCTCATAGAGAATATACAAGCATAATTTGGTCTTGATGCGATGCATATTAAAGAAATGTTTATGAATGTTTTAGTAGTCGTGTTGAGGAATTAGTATAATTTGTGTCCGATATAAGTATGATTATCTGTTGTACACCGTTCTTTACAACCTACTTATTGTTAGTAATTGCTCTTAGCGCTTAGACCAGATCTTGTACCTAACAGTTACATTGAAATAAAGATTAATTATAATGAATTGATGCAATGGATTTCTAATTTTACATGAACTTTTACACTTAATATTTTTTTTATGAATGGCATGCCAAAATAGCTCTACTCTACCTGATGGAAAGCATAAGCAGAATCCAAGAGTACCAAGGTAGTAGGTAGTAGTAGGTAGTAGTAGTAGTAGGTAGGTACCAATGCAGACAATGCAACAATGCAGGTGGCCCAGTGATGCCTCTGCATCATTGGGCCATACGTTTTCCATTCAAGGGAAAACTCCAAACACAAAAGTACTTAATATTACCTTAGGCATGAAACAAAACGGAGTGTTCACGGGATCACTAGAATCGTACCGTTTGTGATTCATTCCAATATGTGCATCATGTTAAACTATTCCGTGGAGCACTTCCTTTCTTACTAGAGACCTATGTCCAGCTGTGGACTCTTAAAGGCTGATGATACCAATATGATAGATATACAACATTTTCTTTGTGTTCTAATAATAAATGAATTCACCTGATTGCCTTAGCTTATATCGGCACATTATATTCCGGTATCCTTACTACAGTTGACCCCGAAAACATCACGTGTAGTTGTGATTAACACATACATAAACACATTAGATTATTAATCACATGGCACGCTCATAAAGCGAAGTGATTAATCGCAAGACTTTTAAACAAACAAGCATTTGATTACAAGATGCCTCTTTCGAACAGTTAATCTCACATGCTCATATTTAGATCAAAGTTATTTTTTAATATGTTGTTTTGCTAGGTATTGGTAAGAGACTTAAAACAATTTGAAAAAACTTTTTTTGCTACTCTATTTGTTCTATTTTTCATTAACCACAGTACATAGGAATATAAGTGCGATAATTCCAGCTAACTTACATAGAATATCTTTTCTAATATTAAAAAAAAATAACTAAAACCCAACTGAGACAAAAAACGACGCTGAAAAAGTATGTAACAAGTTGGAAAAGCCGTAGTCACATGTTACATAGAAACGTACCATAACACTTAGCGCGGGAAAGTTAGAAATAATCACGTGTGCGCAGAAGCGGTCAAGAGATAGTATGATATATCATTTAATTAATAAACTAGTGTCTAATCCCAGTTATACCCAAAAAAATTAAATTATAAGAGATTTTGTCTGCAGTGATATGATTATGAACTCAAGCGATTGGACACGTTCAAATTAATACTAATGCTTCATTGTAATTTAACAGGACCAGTAATATATGTTTTCGGGCTTGTTTCAAGTTTTCTTCCATTTTTCAATGCTGTTGTTTTGCCTAGTTTGATCACTTATTTGTCTCTTACGATAGCCATGGGATAAATAGTTGTGGTAACGTTTCGTATTCTTAACCAGTCATCACATGGAAATTATATATTCATACATATACAACATACTTACCCAGTAAAGAGTATATATTATGCTTTTGCATTAACGTTTAAAAACAAAAAGGATTTAAAAAACATTCATAATGGTTGCATGATCTGTAAATATTTGTTTCGGAGTTTAGGTGTTTTCTATCTATAATATGTATGTATTTACAAGAAAAAAAAGTATATAAGTATTTATATCAGTTGTCTTGTACACATAACACAAGCTCTGCTTAGTTTGGGACTAGATGGCGTAGTGTGTTAGATGTCCGAATTATTTATTTATTTATAATTTTATTGTAACTCAAAAGTCAGATACTCATAAAATTGATCCCCAATTACAGTTTTAGACAAAGTAATCTCAGACAAAGTATCTATTGGCCAATGACGATAATTTACGCGTTAACGACTGCAGAAAGAAAAACGCTTGCAACTTGTTTAGGGTGGGGGCACTGGTATCATAGCTCCTAAATGGATATATCCAACTTTGATACAAAGTTTGTTCAGTACTTCGATGACCATCAACCCTTATCTGTTCTTAAATGTTTTTTTACAAATCAAAGACATTAAACCCTAGTTGTTTGTGTTGTATTTACTGTTACTTACATTTTTTAGTTATGAGGCTTTACAAAGCGTTAACTTCATTTAGAACATGAGAACATTTTACAATAGTTATATTAAGTAGGTACAGATTCGCGAAATGCGATTAATTTGATTTTAAAACGACTGTGTAATGTGGATAGCATTAGTATTTAAAATGGTTGCAAACATTCAAGTTGCAATTTTATATAGAATACTGATTTTATTTTGTGCGATTTGAGACTTTATCAACAGGTTCTTAGCTTTGGTATTGATTCAAGAAAATAAATTTGATGATTTGAAAACACCTTTCTTAAACAAGCTTTGAGGCATTACTTTCGGTCAAAACATTGTACAACTTTGCAGATATTTTTTTTTTAAATGAGATATATATATAACTTATAACTATATATATAAACTTGTATGTAAAGTTTGTACATTCTAAGATATCAAAACTCTCTTGAGATTCTTGCTAATCATTATGGAATGCAGGAAAGAATAAGGTGCTGTCGCATAACGCAATTCAAACATGAGATTCACAACATCTAGATAAATTGTTTGTTTTTTCATACCAAAAGGATGTTTCGTTATTACGCATATATTATGTTTGTATAACTATGGCTATTTCTGGAAGATATAAACTTATCTAGTTACATTCATATTAATTGCTGCTCAAACAATATTGTTAGAGATACACATGTTATAAAAACGTTTTTATAAGGGACTCTGGGATCCTTTGTCGTGAGAAATTTTACAGAAATATGAGTATACGAAACAAACACAAAGAACAACTAGACTCAGAACAACAATGTATGGATTACATATAGACCCATATGGAGATCGGAACCCACAACAATCATCTTAATTCAGTTGCCTGTTTCCAAGAAATAAATGATTAAAAAGTGCGCTGTAGTGATTACGTTTAAGATACATTTAAAGTGATCAACAGGAAAATAATAAACAGTAGCAAAGGAAAATTCCACTTTCGGCATCGATTTCTTAGCACAACCTTGATCGTTAGAGATCCATTCAAACTAAATCAGCATCATCGGTGTATCGTAATCCATTGCTGGATACATTCCTCTTAAATTGCACGCCACTCATAATACTCAAACTTACAAATTAATCGTAACTTAAAATAGCAAAGTTACTCTTTTATGTCATATTAGCTTTTGCACGCGGCTTCGCTCACGGAGACTTTTATCCCCTGATTTACGCCCTTAGAGGTGGAATTTAAAAAATTCCTTTCTTAGTACTCACTTACGTTATATAAAGAACCTACATGCAAAATTTCAGGATTCTACGTTTAGCAGTTTGGGCTGTGCGTTGATCTCTGGGTATGTCAGTCAGTCAGTAACCTTCCTGTTTTATATATACAGATTACATCGATATATGTATCATCTGAACTTTTAGTAAAGTTTATTTAGACGGTTGTTTTCATGTTAAATAAATTTAATTGCGATGATAAGACCATTTAGAGTCTAAATCACAACCTTAAATGCACCGTTAGTCCAATTACCATTCTAGTTCTGTTGCACTCCTGCGCATAACATTGTACTACGTTGACACCAAAACTAAAACGCTGTAGCTTACTAATGGTTCTCGATTCCACATCACTTCAAACGTGTACGTAATTAAGGAATTAAATGATTACTTTTCTGGTTTATAAGTTTAGTGATACTTGCAATATATTTGAATCCGGATGATAGTAAACGTAAACTTTCTGTATCGTTTGCCTCATTCTATTGATTTTCCTTACCGTAATATATCTTTTTTCTTTCCACTGTTCAAAAATTATATTTCTAAGGATGGTATTCAAAAAGAAGACTCCCGACCATAGCAAAAAGAATCAAATTCGTTTAGTTTGAATGAAGGTGAATCGTGGCGATGTTCTGATAGCGACAGATTTATCAACAACTCTTCACAATCCACTACTCGACATAGGTATCTTCTTGTAAGGGAGATGACTTAATATACCATGATGGAAAGACATGTAGGCACAGTATTTGTTTGAAGTACTCCCTCGAGATAGTAAACGTCCAGAATTGTTTCTGTAGGTAGGGATTTCATTTATGGTATCCGCAAGTTAAATTTAAATCATTGCTTAAGCCTTAAACAAATGGTAGGGGTTAAATGCCATCACTAAGTATATAGCATTAGCAATTGAAATAAGAGATCGTGTCTAGTTTCCATTGAGCAATGGGGTAGGTCAAACATGCGAGTTGATTTAATTCGATTGAACACCATACAAGGAATATATTAACATAATGTGGACTTCACACACGTATAGCGTAGTAAAATGTATGTTGTGAATATTTTCTTTATTTTTCTTTTTAGTTAAATCATCGGAAGAATATCGGTGGTGTTTAATCCTGTCAAGCGGTCCCGCTACCTTTTGAAGTGTAAGAGTTGTGAGTAGCCTGAATCCGGGCCCATCACAGATAAGTACTTACAGATCAATCACCGATGGACAGTTCAAACTAGAGGCGTTTCACCTCTGTCGGATCGCGAGTTTGCCCAATCCTAAACTTTTACATTACATGACATTTTACTTTTACATAACCAAAGACAATGTCACCACAAATTACTTCTACCATAAAGCAAAAAATTTTACTCAGAGCGAAACATTTCCTTTGAGCATATTTATCTAGAAGGTCATGATAACGTGACGGTACGTTTCCAGAGCGTATTTGGTATTGAACAGGGGGTAAACAATTCCTTCGTTGTTTTTCACAGAGTGAGTTTATCACATCTTTTCAAGTTGCTAAAGAAAGATATTGTATAACTAGGGACTTCACAAACATATATAAGAAATGAACACAAAAAACATCTAGTCAGAGACAGCAACACACACACACACAAAGTGGTATCCCACGTAGGTTTGAACCACCAACAAGAGGCGCAGTAGAAATCGGCGTGGCAACCGCTTAAGCCACTACGCCATCCGTGCAGTCAAATTTGATTTCCTTAAAAACGAACATAAAGTCACATAATATCTTTTTAAATATTATGATTTAGAAAAAAAACTATTTAACATTGAATTCAAAGAATGAAATTGAACTACATATTCTCATATTCACTTTCAATACCTTAAATTCCAATGGTTTAAAAATTTAAATATTTTCAACATAATGAATTAAGAGAACACTACTTTTAAATTTTTTTACAAACAAGATTATTTATGTAAACAGTTAACATGTTTGAAACATTCATCAATGTTTACCTGGAAAATATACTTGAGTCATAGTCACTAGTCAAAAAAAATACTTTATGTACAACACAAACAAATCGTAAATTTATTAAATATTTAAATTTACGTCATATGCGCATAGGGAACGAGATTTCTCTATGGGCGACATTAAACTACATTATTCAATAGACCCATTGACTCTTTACATAATATATGTGTGCGGTAATGGTAGAATTAATATTACCGGCGTATGGCAACATTATGTCAGTGTAGCTAAGATATCTGACATTTTATGCATATATTTATGTCATGAAAGCATGATAACGCATAATAAATGTAAGTTCTCTAATGGTAAGAATATAATTAAATCCTGTTTGTTAAGCAGAAATCTCACTGATTATTAAGATTATTGGAGTATATGAACTGAACTAGCCAACCCATGCAACGTCGTTTGCGTCTCCTATTGCCCATAGCGTGACAATTTTCTCTCGTTTTTGTAACATTCTTCTTTGGTGCTCCGCTCCTTTAGGTCTTAGCGTGATAATATAAAGCCTATAACCTTCTTCGATAAATGGGCTATCTAATACTGAAAGAATTTTTCAAATCGGACCACTAGTTTTGCTCAAAGTTTAGCTCAAAGTTCCTGAGATTACTGCGTTCAAACAAACAAACAAACTCTTCACCTTTATGTATATATTTTAGTATAGATAAGATTAGGAGTAGGTCTTTCTACAGTCGATTTGTCCATCCAAAGGTTGCCTGTAAGAAATTGCGATAAGATCGCAACTTTTACATGGTCATTTATTTGATTTGCTTCCATATGTGAATTGTATTAAACGGTGTACAATAAAATTTATGTTATTCTAAGTTGTGAAATTAACAATCGGATCAAATAATGACCTGAACAAAATAAGTGCCAGTATTACAAAACAAATATCTACATCATGACAAACAGTCTGAAAACATTGGAATAGTTTTGTATATCATGACACTTAGTGAAAACTCTACTACACTATTAATAAAACAATGAATAGAGACTTAATTTAGTGATTACTGTTTATTTTCTTGGGGTTTCATTCTCCTAAAATTAATTATTAAACCATTTAATTTATTTAAAAATCGTGGACAGATAAATCACTCACAGGACTCACAAGTTTTTATATTGTCTTGTGATGTCTTGTCCCACTTGAGATTAGACTATCGTATTAGATTCATGTTATTAATTAAAATAATTACAGTCATCCATCTCGGAATACATTACAGTCAAAACAAGAGAAAGTCTTCGACTGACTAACATGAGAGTGGTGCTAATGAGACGAAAGACAGGAGGTAATTTTTTTTGCAGTCTCAAACATAACAAGTACATGACATCCAAAAAAAAATGGAAATCGATACACAGGTAATTATCATAATAAATTAATATTCTCCGAGTGGTGACGGATTAAAAATACGGAGTGAGTAAAAGGCGATCAAAGGAGTACACATCATTGTAAAGAGAAAGGAATACTTGAAACAAATCTTACACAAACCCGTTTGGCCAACATGATATAGCAGGCCAATAACTTCTAAGAAGAGGTCGATATTCAGCTGTGGTTGCTCTCCTCTCGGGAGAGGGTTAAGGCCATATGTCCCCACGCTGGCCGAATGCCCGAGAGAGGACGGGCAAGACAACGTTGTGGCTACGTAATGTTGCCGTTGGATGTTTTTAACCCGCCCAAAGGCCCCTAACTAAGCTTCACGACTGTTATCATATAATAACAACCGGGACCAACTTCTTAACGTGACCGCCGAAGCACGTGGACGTTCATGGTACCATGCCACCAGCGTTACCCATCCAGGTACTGATTGCGCTGTAGTTGCTAACGCACGGTGATTGTTTTGAATCACCGAGTGCGAGTCGGCTACTGGTAACACATATACTTGCATCTTATTATAGATAACCGTGCAATTGCATAAATTTGTAAAATGTTTTTTTATTATTATTATTTTATGTGGAGTTGGTTTTAGAACACAGAGTTAAAAACAAAGTCTTCTACATTGACTTTAAAGAAAATGAAAAAAAAGATAAATGACTTCACAATTCCAGATCATAATAAGCGCAGGCAGCAAACTGGTACCTATGTATTTGGTGATCATTCTAAGTACCGTAATCATTTAATACTATAATTAGTATCTATGATTTATGTAGTTTATGTTTAGACACATTTAGAGCAAGTGCTCTAAACATTAAATACGTATATGTATAACTTTTTTAATATTCTCCATTTTATACTTTTATATTTCTTAGGTTACATTTATTATATTAGCTTTTAAACTTTCGATCAGGTTGCACTGGCCGCAGTCATCCTGTGACCACGGCCAGTGCAACCTGGTCAAAACGTCAGGCAAATCAGAGGTATGTAATACCTTTTATGGGGTTGCTGGTAGCGTTTAAAGAAACACCGTGTTCAATAAACAATTATTTACTTTACTACGACACTAAGGCTCAAAGAGGCATCATCACAAAATTTCACGTGATCGCGTTAATTCCTGTAAAAATAATTGTCAATACATTTTTTATGCTTCTAAATGAAAAAAAAAAACCTTTGACTAAAAGTATTTTTTTGTTGTTTTAGAAACCTGTGTACTTTTTTTAAAGTTTTTTGCATCTGGCGCACAACGCCATCTAGATTTTAATAAAGCAGAGCTTGTACTATTACAGCTAGATTATCTGATACAATACTTAAAACTTTTGTCTCTGAAATACATACATACTAAACATAAAAATATCCAAACTCGGCAAGAAACATTTGCAGATTTTTACAAAATTTTTCGGCAAGCTAAAGCTAAATTAACAATTTGATTTACAGTGAAGTACGATTTATAAATTCAGACAAAAACAATTATTTAACGCATTTTGTATCTAAACAAGTTTTATTATTGTTGAATCTAGTTGGCCCTGTTTTCACTGAACCCTGACAGACAGGTTTAACTTCATCTAGAGCACTTCTTGTTTTATATACTTCTATATATTATATTATATAAGACAGGTTGGAAACATATATGATAGAAAACAATAGACAGGTTCCATGGGCGTGTATATATTAATGGATGGAATAGATTTTAGGCGCGGCTTAAAAGATAGATATTTTATTAATGCGGAACAGTACTTTTTCCGTAAAGTTCTGCATAAGATAAGGCTAGAAAAGCTCTTCTTACCCAGATTTACGCAAAAATTGAGAATTGAGAGTGAGTACACTTGATTAGGTAAGGCGATAAAGCGTAAGAAATAAACAAAAAAATCGACGAATCGATCGAAATAAAAAAAAGACGATCGAAATAAAAAAAAGAATGGCATAAATGAAAATGTAGGAAACATTTTCATTTATGCCATTTTTTTTTATTTGTGAACATCGAAGAGGAATAGAATAGCAAAGAGACACTACAGACCTAGCGTTAGTATACAAAACACTCACACTAAAATAATGAACGCTGTCTGTTGTGGTATTCACATTTAAAACTATTTAACTACTCTACTTTACTTACTCTACTAAGTAATTTATAATTTTACATAATGATAAGTTTTTAGGACGAGGGACGAATATCAATTGGTTTTGCAAAGTACAATTCTCATAAATTATACTGTCACTTTTAACGACCAGCTGTTACTTTAACTACTTGCATAGATATCAGTCTATTATGATTCATATTACCTTAACCTGAAATACATATAGAAAAACATCAAACAGTTAAACTATAACGCACTTCATAGTTTACGAAGGTCACTCCTTTATTTCTCTACATCAAATTTTAGAAATGATTGCCTGCATTTTGTTTATCTTCTTCTTCTTCTTATATATAAATATCAATTGCTGTTCGTTTGTCTCGCTAAAAATCTAGAACGGCTGGGCCGATTTAGCTGATTTTGGTTTTGAAATGTTTGTCGTAGTCCAGGGAAGGTTTAAACGGTGAAAAATTAAAAATTGGTTGAAAATCAAAATGTCATGTGTATGAAGTAGCGGATACAGCTAGTTTTAAATATTCAAACAGGTATATTTGATGTAGATTTGGTGAGATTAAACATCAACAACAACAGAGATAAGGAAAAAGGACACTCAAAATATCACACGATTTTTTTTTTTAATAATAACGATGTGAATTCGATACCGGTATCTCGAACCTTTTTAATTATAGGATTCAAAACGAATTCCCATCAACTGCTCTAAAACGTAACGTTATTTTTTTTAAATATATATTTGTGCAACTGCAGAATCTGAAAAAATATGTTTAAAAGACACTAACATTGATACCGTTAAGAAAATAATACGATTAACCACTTTCACAGTTCAACAAACCAGCTTGCGTGCGCACACGCCTAATTACACTTTTTTTTTCATATTTACACATGACGCAACTCAACTATAGCGATATACTAGACAAGATTACGAAATATTTCGCGTAAACCCGTTTAACGCATGTGGATTTTTGCGAGCATTCTTTGAGTTACGCAATTGTGTAAATGCTATATAATTTTTGGTATGCACTGCTGTCCTCATTGCCAGCTCTAGCAACTAGCCATTTTGCCGCTAACTCGTTGATTATATAACAATTGATTTTAGGATAATGTTTTATGAGATATATTTGTAAGATATCTTCATAAACAGAACATGTTTCCTTTTTTTACGTCACGTCACGCTCTTTAGTTCCCAAATCATAAAATGTTATACACACTTTGTCACTTGATAGAAATTTGTTCTTCTGTTCATGGTAACGTTTTGTATCAAATTTACGTGTTATCATCAAGGTATAATAGTTTTTAATTAAAATAGCACCATGGATATTAGAATCTTGCTTGACAGCGGCGGGTAATAGCTAGCTTTAACAGTCATAATTTAAAATCTTAATGCAATATTATGTAAATTGTAAAGCAGACGCGCGATGGACATCAATCGACCTACACATACCCATATTGTTTTCTTCTTATTATTTTTATACAAAATATAATCTAATACAAAACCTAAAAAAATCCAGTACTTACTAATCTGTGTTAAGGTTGTCTGGAAAATATCGCTGTGAGCGATAAGACCACCTATTGCTACATTAACATATTTTGTAACGCATCTTATGTTTTTGTTTTGTATAATATACCTACCATAAAGATCACACATTGACACACAAATTTGTTTGAAAATGATAAGATTTTTGCCTTTGACTTCGTTTGTCCACAGTTGATTAGATCTAAGGTTGACTGTAATAAATTGTTAAATATAGGAGTTAAAAAAAAACAAAAGATTGTACAAGAAAATTAATTTGTAACCTATTTTAATAACCATTATTTTTTAACTTGGCATGACCATTATTTTTTAACAATATTTTGACCGAACCACAATTATTTCTCAGAGGTTAGCAAAAACATCCGAATTTCAATTTCCAAAAACAACTTTACACTGTACTCCTCAACCTGTTAAGAGTCGATTGCACTTATTATTCTTTTTTTGGTATCATGACCGACATCTTGTTGTGCGTATGAGTTCGATGGCCAAGTCACAGTGCATGCATCTACCAAATTCGCCAAATCATCGTAAAAGTGAAAGTTTAAGCAGATGTCAATACCAGTTGCATTAACTAGTTATTCAGATTGTCTTTAGTATTAATTCAGAAAATATTTTTCTTCTTAGATTTTTTTATATATCTGCCGTTATCACTTCGTCAGGATTCTGCTGATCAACATTGTAAGTCTGTGGGAATGATTGAAGATAACCGAAAGAACGAGGGCCATCGCCCAGGTCAGTAGAGGCCTGTTTTAAAGTGCGATTTTTTTATGGAATAGGCGGGCAAACGAGCAGACATATCGCCTGATGGCAAGCGATTACCGCCTAAAGCACCTGCAACACCAGAGGCGTCACAAGTGCGTTACCGGCCTTTGAAGGGGTTGGGGTGTTTGCCTCCGGTATCTTCACTCACTCGGTGAAACACAGCGCAATCACAATTTCACACTGGTTTTCTGTGAGGCCGTGGTTTCACTCCGGTCGAGCCCATTCATGTCGAAGCGTGGTTCTCCCATACTCATTAACTGCACTGCGTCCTTCCTAATCGTATGTGCTGGACATCAGCCTCTCCATAGAAAGTCGTTTTCGGTCTACTAAACCATTCTGGTCTGATGGGTTACTGTATATAGAGTAGTATAGGCTTTGTCCCACTTTGAAAAATCATTTACGGACTAAATGCCTTGCTCAACAGATATAACTATGGCAGAACTGTGTGTGTATCGCACCCGTTTTTATAGTGTTCAACTTTGTGTGTATATGAATGTCTCATCATCATTGTCATCTTCCTAGTCTTTATTATTCCCAAGACTTGGGGTCGGCTACTAGTTCAACCGGTTTTACCTGAATATCAGTTTTTACACGGAGCGACTGGCATCAGACCTCCGCAACCCTGAGAGTGAACTGAATTCGAAGGTTGAACTAGTTGTCAGTATATTATATGTAAGTAGATCAGCGCCTCAGGCCGCCCTGAGTGTGGCCGCTGATGGTCAGGACGGGTTTTCCCCTAAATCCGCTCTAGTGTCTACCCGCGATGGGGCGACATTACGCGTGTGCCGTACGTCACCTAAATTGAGAGTCTTACAGCAGACGGTGCCCGCTTCAGTGCGGGCAAGCGCTGGGAGGGGTCCGGATGTGTTAATAACAGCAGTTCCCGGATCCCTCTCGTCTCGCAGAGTGGCACACCGTGTGGTTTTAGTCGGTTCGATTCCGACACACCGCCCCGCCGCAAACCCCGGCGGGGTGACGGCCCGAGGGGGTTTCCACACGGAAAAAAAAAAAAGTTGTCAGTATATTTGAGGGCATTGACTTCCCAATAACGTGTATATGAATGTTTGAATTCTTATTTTATTTTATTTCTTTCTTTTTGTTTTTTTGTTGGTCATATTTAATTTTCTTTTAATGTAGGTAGTTATGCATCCGCCTGCACCCTCTGTCTTAGATTAAATAGCTACTCCGCTGGCTCAGCATTGCCAACGGATGTGTCTCTTAGAATTAAGATAACGAATTGTTTTGACTATCGTCCAGACATGGAATACTGTAAGAGTTTAAAATATATTATAATGCTAGCCTCCAAATCGGCAGCAGACTAGTTAAGATGTAGTTATTTATTTAAAAAACCCTTTGTCCAAACTGGAAGTTTAACTGGCGCAGCCGGTAGGATCGTGTTGTTAAAGCTGTGCGCATCTCGTAATAATTCGGGTATCCAATTCTACCCGATATACGTGAAACTGCGTACGATGCCAGACGCGATCCTCGAACCAAAGAAATAATGTTGAACAATCACCAGGACATCGAGTATGGGAGTACCGGTCGGTTGGTAAGTAAAACTCCTTGCCTTCCTTGCCATATTATTACTCCCGTATTTTTCATGATAAAGGGTTTTATTTTATTAAATTGTAGTTATTATGAGATTGGACATCTCTTATTTTAACATAATCTGGTTATATGGTATAAAACTCTATCTAGGGCCAGGATATTTTTCTTACGATATATTTTTTTTATTGTTAACTTTTTCTTAATATTTTATTAACTTTAGTGTATAGGTTTTCAAACTTTATTTAAGTGTGTTTTAATTGTGTGTGATTTTATTATATTGTACTATTTTTTCTTACCAATTTTGATAGAAAACTTTAGTTTGTCGTAATAAAATAATATTACCTTACCGAAATGCCGCTAGATCAGTAACCGAGTCTAGTGCTCTTACCTGCTGAGGCAGCGGTACCCATACCAAATGTTAAGATTAATACCTCTTTATGGGGATGATAAGAGACATTTAGGGTTATTAATTAGAAAATGTGAGTATATTATACAGAAATTTAGAGGTCATGAGGCACAAAATTTATACCTTTTGCACGCAATTACCAGTCGACTCACTGGCGACGCCGCGGCGTTATTGTCGGAACGCGAAGGCGTGTCGACATGGACAGCACTAAGAGAGTTATTCTTCAATATTTTGTATCACATTGATAGCAGAACACTGATTAAGTCACAGGATTACCTAGTTTAGGAGTCAGGGTTTACCTTATCCGTATTAAATTTAGATTTAACTCGTTAGCTATCCTAATTTTAAACAATGTCTAAGGATTTTTGTATCAATAAAGGTTTCAAGGACTGAAAGCACAATAACATTTAAAAAAAAAAAAAAAAAAGCTGATATTTTTACGGGTGAACTTTCGATTGAAAATTAGAGTGCTTTTTCGATATTAATTCAAAATAAAGTGAAAAAAAATAAGTATTAGAAATCAAACAAATTACAGCGTATTTGGCACATAAAAGGTAAGTTTTCTTCAAATTACGTGAAAAAAAAAAATAATTGTAAAAGATACAAATAAAAAACTTGGTTATTTGAATTTTTCACACAAATTTGAGGCATTTAAAAAGTGTAAATACAGAAGTTTAAAATCTTTTTATTACCTACAACATTGCCATTTAACTTCTTTCTATAGGACTTTTAGTTTTGCCGGAAATCGAAATTAACCGGTTCTGTTATTTCTTTATCATTAGAACATATATGCAGAAAGTATTCATATTCATTTTAATGTTGTAATGAATATTAATATAATTTCACAATTTTATAGCAATAAAGTCAGTACGAAATGAACGTAATTCAGCAATTGAAGTACAAAGCCCAAAACCTCCTTTTGAAGGTGAGGCCTAAATCCAGCACTAAACTGTTAAAGGCATCATTCAAATATTTTAAGTGATTTGAACAGTAGTATTCCAAATATAAAATACTGCGATAATAAATGATTTTTGTCAGAACAACATTCCGGTTACCCTCGTAGCTTGCAATGTATTAACCTAGAGTTAGAATCCTGTAAAATTCTATCCGGTGAAAGTTATTTAGTTTTTGTAATAGGATTCGATGCATCTGAAAACTCATTTAATTTGCTATCTGATCCAAATATTAAATGCGCTAAAACTGCAATATACAATAATACAATATTGAATGTACTCCCGTATAACCTCAATGAAAATATGGTCCGTTAAGTGAGATTAGGGCCACCCTGGAGCAATCCCTGTCAATTGTTTTGGTCAACTTTCATGTGTACACTATGAAACCGAATAGCCCATAGTCAGAAATGAAATGAAATTATATGTATTTGCAAGAATGTAGTACAAAATAGGTCACAATAATTATATAAAGTTCAAGTACATTCTACCATAACAATGGTGTGCAAATAGCAATGTCTTACATTAATGGCATGCAATACAATAAATGTCAGTGTCAATATGTATTGTAATTTCATTAATTAATATTGATTTTAAAAAAAATAAAACAATTCAACAAATCAATTAATATACATTACCGAATACCAAGAATATTAATTTTTATTAGTCACAATAAGTATGTCAATTTAGTCAATGTCAAAATAATTTAGAGGTTATTATAAGTCGTAAGGTAGAGGAAATTATAAGTCAATAAATTAATAATGTAAAAAAAATAATTCATGTCACTATATTTTTATTCCCTAATTGTCATGTAATCATTTAAATTGTAAAAACATTTGTCTAGAAGCCATTTGGTTAGTTTACTTTAAAAAAAATTTAAAGATTGATCCTTGAATGAATTTGGTAATTTGTTATATACTTTAATTGCAGTTGTATAGTCAGGTTACAACTAAACAATCGCTTGCAATAAATCCTGTTCAATCCACCTTTAAATTCGTTCAGACCACTGTTATAACGTTGACGCAGAAAATATAAAAGTACACTGTGACCCTTATCTTAGATTGCCATATGTCTATATCCCGGAGATCGATTCAAAATTAACGATTGATACAGGTAGTACTCCATCAATTTTTTTGCCCTCGCATCGCTTACTATTATTTTCCTGAATATATTACACACGAACTGTTTCAGGTAGTAAGTACCCATGCCACTAGTCATCATGACGAAATTATTGAAATCCCTCTACTACCGACTTACAATTCTCCCGATTTTCACAAATTTCATTTAAATGAGGTAGACGAGCGACATGAAGGACTCATTGGTAATTGGTAATGATTTATTGAAACAAATGGGCGCGATAATAGACCTTAAGAACTTATTACTAAGAACAATAACAACTTCTATACAATTTATTAAATTTTTTTACATTACATTATTAAAATACCGCTACATTGCGCACAACGTGTCAAAATCCTTACAGATTTATATACGGGCGAGGCACTGGTTGAATTGAAGCTATTTACTCCTAAATTACGAATGCCTTCCGCGTTAGTCAACTGCATCAATGGGTACGCCCTCACAGTAGTTCATAACACTTCAGAAACTCCGATGACTATCCACATAGACAGGCCCTTCACTGTAACGAAATTTGATGCCACAGAATGCCTAAATTTTTACGATAGTAATTACCATTAGGAACAGATACATTATTAGAGCAGAATTAAAAGCAAAACACTTAGAAGAGACCAAAGGACCCAAACATATAGACATACGTGACGACCCCTCAAGGACTACTATAACAGATTCAAGTAAAACTATTTCAATTTCCGAGTCTGAAACTGTCTCAGTCCCTAGTTCCGCGAAAGTATCTGGCTATCCCATTAGAGCACTATCTGTGATGACTAGATCTGATACAATTCATTCTGCTATGGATGTAGAACAATCAGGTATTCCAATTTTAAATGAGGCCGTGGACACTAAGCCTAACCAAATTTTAGTATTCACATGGTTAAGGAATTATATACAAATTAGAGACATTTCGCATGAAAAACAAAAGCTACTTAAAGTATTTTTACCTATCAATAACCCGGATTTAGTAAATAAATTTTTATTAGAATATATCAAACCTAAAACGAAATACTTCATACATTTTGAGGATGTAGAGCATCGTAGACTGTTTAGTAGCAAGGTCATACAGTTGTTTAAGAAAGACACTGTACAATTATTTGAGTGTACAGAACGAGTAGTGTATGTCGAAGACGAAAAGGAACAAAAGGCAATAGTTATTAAACATCATCAGAGAAAGACTTGTCATAGAGGTATAAAGGAAACGTTAGCAAGTATACGCAGGAATTACTTTTGGCATAACATGCAGGATACTATCTCAGCTATTATTAATGCTTGTGAGTTGTGTAGTGGTTGTGAAGTATGACAGAAAACCTATTAAACCGTTTCTACAGTTAACCCAAACTCCATCTCCAAGGATGCTCCATTTCAGGAAATATTCATAGACCTTTTTCAGATCGAAGGTAATTATTACCTTACTCTTATAGACGCATTCAGTATGTTAGGACAAGCCATTCCTATAACTAATAGATCAACATCTGAAGTAGTACGCTCCCTTACAAAGTATATAAGCAACCATGTCTTAAAACTAAATTGTGTACATAAACTTAAATCAGCCAGTTTAATTAACTGTCTAATAACACAAGGTAGGGCTCCATATAGAGACACCTAATAACCCTTGTTCGATGGGTTTAATCGAATTCACCAATTATTCATTCAACAATTAGTGAAATTTACCGTTGCGCTAAATATGAACAGAAATGCTCTGATGCCGCATCTGTAATGATATACTTGATAATGACATACAACCATTCCATACACTCAGTAACAGGATTAACACCATTCGAAACAATATTTGGCCATATTCGTTCTGATAATTCTTTTGGTATACATATCCTCCTTACTTCCTTAATATTGTAGCATATCTTGAATATTTACGAGAAATTACAATACAGAAATGCAGACAATTAGTCCCACAACAACGCTTTAAAAGAGGTCTAATTAATCCATTGGGTTCTCTTATTAAAATTATCACGGGAAACCTGGATCATAGCGATGCATTGCGGTACGATAAAATTACATCGGAACTTGGTCACAATCAAATTATTATCAAAGATAAGTTAACACTGGTCTCTCAAATGTTAGATAGTTTTATTACTATTACTATATACTATTACTACTGAAGTTTTAAATCAAAACTCCATTATTCTAGCAAAATGGTTATAAGTTAAAAATAGTTGAACCCATGTATAATGAAGTAATGTCGAAAGTAGATCAGTGGTACACCACTTTCACTGTTAGCTTATTTAATATATTTGCGAGTAATTTCCGTACAATCTTTATAAAGTTAGGACAGATAGAGACTGCTCTTGCATTTAGTAAAATCTCTATACTACACCCAAGTATTGTTAACTCTGCCGAATTGTTACAACATTTGAAATTAATATCCAACACTGCGAGTTTACTATATCCCGCAATGGAGGAAAACCTAGTAAAATTAGAAGAAACTATTATTGTCAAAACTTATCTTAAGAATAACCAGATTATGTTCATATTAGAGATTCCACTCCCAGATCATCACACTTATAACTACTATAAAATTTATTCAGATAATAAAACCATGTCCATTTTACCTAAATATCCCTACCTATTGGCAAGGGGGCTGAAACACCTGCCGATCGTGAAACCATGTCGACCACTTGCAGCCGGAGACCAATTCCTGTGCGCTGAGCATAACCTAGCGCCTTATCCAGAGCCAACCTGTATAGAGCAGCTTTTGAAATTCGATGACAACCTTACATGCTGTAACCAACAACAGATTAACATTGAAGACATAAGAATTCAGTGAATAACAACCACGAGTTGGATTTTATTTACTAGACTGCGGACCGTTCTCACAAGCAGCTGTAATGATGAAATTAATAAACATCCTGTCTTCGGAACTTACACCATGACCCTGAAAGAGTCATGCGACATCGAGATACAGGGAATCCAAATTCGCCAACATCAAATCCTGACAGAAACTGAAAATGTAGAGCCCCATCCAGTTATATATTTACCTAAACTGCCTGCGAGTGCAACGCTACCGCTATCCAGTACACGCGTACTTAACATGCGCGGTATTAATTTGGACGAAGTGAAATATATGTCTTGTGTATTAAAGCAAAATGAGTTCTCTAACAGTGATTTTAAAGGTCAAGACACTAATATCAGTGTAGTTATAGTTTATATTACATTTCTTATTGTTTAACATGTATTCTTTTAATTTTGTCATATATTTTACGTAAAAGATTAAGAATGTTAATGTGTCTACGAAATCATCGGGGAGTTATTGAAAATGAACATCCCGATAATTTCGCTCTTAGGGAGGGAGGAGTTATGCATCCGCCTGCACCCTCTGTCTTAGATTAAATAGCTACTCCGCTGGCTCAGCATTGCCAACGGATGTGTCTCTTAGAATTAAGATAACGAATTGTTTTGACTATCGTCCAGACATGGAATACTGTAAGAGTTTAAAATATATTATAATGCTAGCCTCCAAATCGGCAGCACACTAGTTAAGATGTAGTTATTTATTTAAAAAACCCTTTGTCCAAACTGGAAGTTTAACTAGGTGCTTATTTGTTTATTTATTTTTAGAAATAATATTCTTCAATTTTATGTTTGCTGTGCTTTTGTCTGTGTGCGTTTCTTTATTTCTAAACTGTTGACGCAAAAGTCAGGGGCTGAAAACCAGTGCTGTGCTTGAGTACAGCGTGAACTGAGCTGGTAGCCTTTGTTGCACATTACATTATTGTTACATATTTGTTCTAGATTGTATGTTGTACTATGTTGTAGCAAAAATGAGTGATTTAGCACAAATATACTATTGTTAGGCTTAAATATCTCCTTTTCTTTGCCATGCTGTTTCCTTGTGTAGTTTACTTCCTCAGTTGGCTCTTACGAGACCCGCGGAACGAATAGAGGAGTGTGTTCTCGCTCTGTGTTCTAAATCTGCCTCTTCATGAATAATCTATTGATAAGGAAAGCATAAATATTTTTTCAATAAGATATGAGACAAAACACGTTAACATCGTCAGACCAGTTTCATCGCATCGTAAATCTAATGCAACACAAACATAACTATGGTCTGTAAAAAGTAACATGCAGAAACAAAATATTTATTTAAATTGGACTGATTATTCCCAACATTTGTATTTTATAAACAAAAAACCGACTATAGATAAACAATTTTACTGCAAAGCAAACACTATAAAAAAACACTGGAAAACTAGAGGGCAATTCAATTTCTTTTAATGTTTTTTTTGTTGTCATTTATTCATAATTATTCTGATTGAAATAATTACATTTTTTTACTTTATTTTAGACGACATTAATTATAAGAAAAAAAAATTAAACTAAGGAATAATCTGGGTAATACAAAAACTATCATGAAATTACAAAATACACATTTTATTAAGCTACATACACAAAAATATACCTAGTTTAAATATTTAGAAATATCACTGAGATGACTGCCAATCACTCACGATAACGTTGACATGCTATTACTTGACAGGCAAGCTGTAATCATATTTTATGGCAAAAGACTTGGCCTTATCAGATACTATTTCACCTTTCATGAGTTGACAAGTTTATAGGTGCTCTTGGAAATTCTTCTAAAATTGTCCTCTAAGTGATAACATCCACGATAGTGTATTATTTATGTTCAAAAATGGAATAAAGTTTTGAAAAATTGAAGGTTACTAATTTCTCTTGTGTGTTTCAACTTAAACTTGACTGGCCATGTCAAACCTGGACTGCTTAGACACAATACGTTATTATGACATCTATACAAATTAATAAAATTGGAGTGTCTGTTTGTTATTTTAAAATAACCGCTTTTTACTTAATGCATATGTATGTATACACGATACATATACCAAAAATGTAGTTAAAAAAATGTTTGTCTGTCTGTCTGTCTGTTTGTTCCAGGTAATCTCTGGAACGGTTGGACGGATTTTGACGGGACTTTCACTGGCAGGTAGCTAATGACCCGGGGAGTAACTTAGGCTACTTTTTTTAGACTAACTTTGTTCCGCGGCGTTACTCGCGGTACAACAATAACCGCGGGTAACACCGCGGGGTTCAGCTAGTTGACTATAAATTCCAAAGCTCGATAGAACATGAAACATGTTTGAAGAAAGTTGCTTCAAAATAATAGCTGCACAAAGTAGCCTGATTTACTGAATGACAAATTGAATGGTAGGTCTACTTTTCTTACTACGTATGATGAGTAACCAAAAAGTAAATCGTATAAATATTTTTGTTTCTCAAACGGTTGTGTTCACTACAGATATATTAGAAGGCTTACCCCCACATTATGTGTATAGCCGGAAATTATCCTACTAATCCTACTAATATTATAAATGCGAAAGTTTGTAAGGATGGATGGATGTTTGGATGGATGTTTGTTACTCTTTCACGCACAAACTACTGAACGGATTTGGATGAAACTTTACAGTAATATAGCTTATACATCAGAATAACACATAGGCTACTATTTGCAGCAATAACCGACATATACGCGGGCGGAGCCGCGGGCAACAACTAGTAGTTAATAATTAATGTGGTTATTTAACACACAAATCTGCGTGTTTTTTATAACTTTTATATCGTGGACTTTAAGTAACGTATGCATAACGAATGCTATTTATATTAGCTAAAGGGGTTTTTATTCAATCTTGAACTCTGTTAGTCTCGATTATCATGTTTTTATTCTACTTCCTACTAATATTATAAATGCAAAAGTTTGTGTGTGCTTGTTACTCTTTCACCCAAAAGCTGCTGAACGGATTTGAATGAAACTTTACAGTAATATGTCTTTTATATCAGAATAACACATAGGCTTACTATTTGCGTGACAACCGATGTACACGCGGGCGGAGCCGCGGGCAACAGCTATTATTGTCTTACATTCCTATTATGCTGCTATTTCGTTTTATGATCACACTTACAAACTAAGATGAGTTTTATTCCGAAGAAAGTACCTGTGAACAATAAAAAGAAAATTTTATAAGTATTTGCCACAAAATACATTTCACAATGTTATATTGTTAAATTTTGTTTCAATTTATTGTTTTTTTTTTATTTAAGTTACAAATTACTTTAGAGTAAAGTCGCTAAAGTTGTAGTGTGTTGTAAAATTAATTCCTATTTTTTTTAGTAAACTGCCGATCTCGTCAGTAAATATATGGTGGTTTTGGCACCAGCTCACCAATAGTATAGCGAGACAAGAAGCATGTCAAAATTTATTACCACGATTTGTTTGATAAAATATTAGAAAGATTAAATTGTGTTAAAAAGTAAATTACAAAGGACTTTCTTTAAAGAGTTATGCTCTGTCTACTTATAATATTGACGAGTACACGATAGCGTATAATAAAACAGTTTGCGTGCAAGTCCATTACCTTCTATTACCATAGATATTGACTTCTGTGTCTAAAAATGTACAACAGGCGTCGCCGGTATATTTCTGTCTGATCAACTGTATGTATAATTTATGTTGCAATTAAAACAAGCCATTCGACTCTAGCGCATCCTTAATTAAAGCTATATTTATCACTAAAATGTAATCTGAGTGAATATCTATACCAACATTAAAAAGCTGAAGAGTTAGTTTGTTTGTTTGAACGGGTTAATCTCAGGAACCGCTGGTCCGATTTGAAAAATTCTTTCAGTGTTGGATAGTAAATTTATCGAGGAAGGCTATAGGCTATATATCATCACGCTAAGACTAATAGAAGCGGAGCACTAATGGAGAATGTTTAAAAAAACGGGGTAATATTATTACGCTCCGGGCAATAGGAGACGCAAACGAGTTTCCGTGGGTCAGTTAGTTTAAAAATAAATATCTATAACTGCAACATATCGTATCTAAAATAGTTTATAGACAGCTCTGAGACATTTCTGCAGAAACTAGGCATTTTTATTCACTAGTTACGTTGTGTATTGTTTATATATTTGTCATTGGCAATATCACAATGAATAACAGTACTATATATTGTGTTTGAAAGATCAATCATCATCATCAGCCGTTTGCAGTTCACTGCTGGACATAGGCGTCTCGAATTGGACGCCACTTTGTTCGATCTTTAAGCTAAAGGTGGAAAGATTATTTATTGAGTAGTAAGTAAATTAAAATTGTTAAAAATATATAGTAGTACTCAGTAGAATTAATATACACATATGTGTGAATAAGATAAGCTTAGGGCAATTGATAATTTTAATATCTATACTAAAATTATAAAGATGAGAGTTTGTTTGATTTTTGTTTGAACGCGAAGCATCGATGAAGAGTGTTACAAAAACGGGGGAAAATTATCACGCTACGGGCAATAGGAAACGCAAACGAGGTTGCGTGTGTCAGCTAGTAACCATCTAAGCACGACTAGGGACTGCCAATAGAAACTCACAATGGATTTTACAACTCATCTTTTAAAAACGTTTCAAATACGAAACATCAAGATTTATTATGAAAATGATAATTAGTTTTTAAAGTAAGAATAAAATAGAGTATTGTTCATGTGTAGCAGTAATGTTTTAATACATAGATGACGCACTATTGCATTGAATCGTCGCAGTTATAAACTACAAATATTTATTGTGACGACTGTTCTAACGAAAATGATTTTATGTCGATTTTTTTTCCACGTAGGCGTAAATCTTACTTATATAATTATATGAAATACAAGTAAGATCTTAAAATTCTTTGATGTAGAATGTAAAAAAAGCAATAGTACTTTATAATAGTACTGTTTCGTCTTATTCTTTGGGCCCTTTCGTCGAATGATCTCATCTAAATTGATGTTGAAAAATGTTACTTCAAACTAAGACAACACAACAATAGTATTCCATAAATTTTTGTTCTCAGTTTGGGTGCACTTTGTATTTGCTTCATGTAGGTATAAATAAAAAATAAATACATATTTCGGACATCTAACACACAACGCCAGCTAGTCCCAAGCTAAGCAAAGCTTGTGTTAT
Source organism: Spilosoma lubricipeda (assembly GCA_905220595.1). NCBI lineage: Eukaryota > Metazoa > Arthropoda > Insecta > Lepidoptera > Erebidae > Spilosoma > Spilosoma lubricipeda. Next base: position 16,000,429 of record HG992282.1, on the reverse strand, counting down.
GGGTACTAAACAACTGATACAAATACATATATACACTTGTTTTGTAAATACATAAATATTATACATAGAAAACACCCAAACTCCGAAACAAATATTTGTAGATCATACAAACATTTGGTCCGACCTCGTGATCAGCAGTCGCACACGCCAACCGCGAGACCAACGAGGCAGCGCTTCATGTAGGTATATTTATAAGATCCCCGAGACACAGAAATATACCTATTACAGATTTTTTTTTTTTTAATTTTCCTTGTCTCAGCGGCTATTATACGACAGGATGTCTACGACATTCAAGAAGGTTTTTGAGAAAATCAATACATACCTTCATTTTATCCAATCATTAAAAATATTTATTTTTAAGATGTGTGTGCTGTTAATAAATAAATAAAATACTGCGAGCCGTTACTTTTGTTCAAATATAAGCGGATTTGTGAAATTTCGTTCTCGGATAAAACCTGATTTTGAAAGAAACGTGTTTAACAATCGTATCATGTGTGAACTCTTGATATTTTAAAGGCTGTAATGAATATTTAAATATTACAAATTTACGCAAGACGTGTTTTTCATAAAGTATACTTTCCAACAATAACTTTTTGACATTTAATATTTTTCTTCCTTGGTTTTATCTATACTAATATATAAAGCTGAAGAGTTTGTTTGTTTGTTTGTTTGTTTGAACACGCTAATCTCAGGAACCGCTGGTCCGATTTGAAAAATTCTTTCAGTGTTCGATAGCCCATTTATCGAGGAAGGCTATAGGCTATATATCATCATGCTCGGACCTATAGGAGCGGAGCACCAATGAAAAATGATTCGAAAACGGGGAAAATTGTCACGCCACGGGCAATAGGAGACGCAACCGAGGTTGCGTGGGTCGGCTAGTATCTTATAAAAGAAAAGAAAAATCACTGACGTGTACTTAACTAGTACTTAACTAGTTCTCTTAAACGTGAAACTTGTAAGTGAGTCACTGAAAATTAAAGCAAAAACATTTCTCTCAAATTGATTCCATCTCCTTAAAGCTGTTACAGTTTCTACTTCTATTAATAAATATCTTCGTATATTAACGTGCAATAATTAGGATAGTTACATCCTAATTATTGCACGTAGGTCTCAGGTCTTCAAGGAATCCCCGGTTACTAGAAGTCCCTGTTTACTATTTAAGTTTTTTATTTATACAAATAAATAAAATTTGAGGGTCTGCTTGTAATATTAAAATAACCACTTTTTACTAAATGCATATGTATGTATACACGGTACATATACCAAAAAGTACTTTTATTTTTTTGTCTGTCTGCCTGTTTGTTCCGGGTAATCTCTGGAACGGCTGGACCGATTTTGAAGGGACTTTCACTGATAGGTAGCTAATGGTATGGGGTACTCTAAAAGTAGCCTGAGCTACTGCTCAGGCTACTTTTTGGGGATTACCTTTTTTTAGACTAGCTTCACTCCGCGGCGTTTCGCGCGGTACGACAATAACCGCGTAAAACAGCGCGGGGTTCAGCTAGTAAAATTTATAAACGAACCTTATTATTCTTATCTAACAGCGCTATCTATATTTTTAATATATAAGTTGTGACAAAAAGTGTGAACAAAAGATTGGACATTTCGATAAAACAGTTATCCCCATTGCCTTGCTATTTTAATGTCTGTCGTCTTCAATTGTATATTTGCACAACTAAGTACTCAATAGATATCTTCATACAATGTAGCGTATTGGAAATGGCGAAAGCTCCTTTCTACCATATTGTGACATAGACACGGATCTCTAATAACCAATCGTAAATCACTGCATACAATTTGTACAAACTTAACATTTTTAGCATAAGGTTTAATGAATAAGACAATAAAATTTACAAGACTTTCGACAAATTTTGCTTTAAAGATTAAGTTACTGCCTTATGACATACCTACATACATATCAAAGGCTTTTTTGGTTAACTCAGTCTTAAGTTACGATGTTGTATAAAATTCCTATCTAAAAATCTTGTATGCAAGTACAAATACAAATACACCCCGTATTATTACTTCGTGAAACGCAGATTGTGAAACGTAAACAAAATTTAAAGTTCTGTTAGTGGTCCAAGGGATTTAAAAATAAAAAAGTACAATTATTTCTTAATTATTCAAGTTCATTTATCTGGGTTCCATTCCCAGGTCGGACCAAATGTTTGTATGATCGGAGTTTGGGTGTTTTCTATGTATAATATGTATGTATTTACAATAAAAAAGTATGTATGAACTTGTATCTGTTGTCTTAGTACCCATAACACAAGCTCTGCTTAGCTTGGGACTAGATGGCGTTGTGTGTTAGATGTCGGAAATATTTATTATTATTATTCAAGTTTTATCAACATAAAATTATACGTCCAATCTACAACATCGTTGGAGAGCTCGGTTGGGCCTCACTGAAAATCGTTCTGGTCCACCAGTACTAAGCATTGTTTTTTTATATTTTTGGGTTAGATTGCTGAAGACCCGACCAGCTTCCCTTATTCTTTATCACTTAAGCTACAGGTGTACACAGACATCGAGAATAGCTTACCGTCAGTTAATACGTCTGCTTGTTTAACAACCATAAAACTGCAATATGTTTAAATTATTTAAAACAAATAAAGTCAACAATGTTCGCCAACTGCACTAACATAAATTACATCATAAAAGTCATTTTCCATACCATTATGTTCTAAGCTGAGTTTAAATTTTCCATAAATCATAAAATATTTTCAATCGCATCAATGATCACTTCGATGCGTTGAACGTTATCAACACGCCCCAGTTGCTTTTACTCGAATGGTATTTGTGATTCATATTTAAAACATGAAACATTTTTTAGATTAAAATAGTTTTCATGTATTTTTTGATAACAATCTCTTAGAAGTGAGTCAAAAATCAACAGAGGTGGGTTTATCCTGAAATTAAGCTATAACTTTGGCATGTTAAATTGTAACTTGTTGATTAGTTTGACGTGATATCGGTATTAGATGATATGGTGACCAAAAAGGCGAAGAAATTTATAACTTCCAAATTCTTTTACAGTTCGTAATGCATTTACACTTTCCAGTTTTAAACAAACAGTTATGTAAGTATAGGCTCAGGGCGGAGTGTCAGTGTCACATCATCTTGGTGGCACTTAATAAAGGTTAGTTTATCAATTGTAAAAGTCATATTCTACTAAGCAGGTTGTAGCGGTAAGGGCAAGCAAGTAGTATAGTGGTAATATGGTAGTGTAGTGCAGATTGTGGCGCACACGTGACACGAGTATTAATAATCAAAAATTTGGTTGCAATTTATGTAAAGAAAACTGATAGATGAAACGGAGCGGATACGGCTTAAGTTCTACTGAAATAGTTTCTATCTGTATTTACGAAGATGTTCAGAATTTAGTGCCATTTTTAGGTATTTAATAAGATTCAATTTTGAAGAATTTAGTGAAGATATATCAATATCGTTATTAAAAAAGTACCTTAGTCCTTAGTTTACTATCATATAATTTATTCAATAATGGACCTTCGGGCGATCCGCCACCGTGTCAAAAAATTCCTAGTCACGGTGACTTTGTGACTGCGCGCACTTGAGGTGACAGTAACGAAACTTTTTTGTATTATTTCGATTACGCGAAAGACGACTAAAGTATGAAAACCGCTGGGGAGGGGGAGAAACGAAGTAACATTTTATTGCCACAGCCATAATTGTCACATATCCAAATACGCGCATCTTCATTATGGGTAATTTACGCGGTGACAGTCACGGTGACAAAAATCACTAGTGCGCGCAGGGCCTTAGTGTAAATTGTAAATTAATGATATATTGACTTATCATGTAACACTTGTTAGATCCTTCATAACCTTGTTCTTCTAGAAGTCAATGAAATTAATTTTAAGGTCGACTATATCAAATAAATGCACTGCAAACTTTACTTAGCACTATTTATATTGTATCTCACATACTTATGGTAATAAACTCTAAATATCGACATTCATAGCTACATTATGTTTTTATTCCTGCTAATTTATTTTAGTTACATCGTAAATGTATTATCTATTACATAACCTTCATTTGGGGGTGTCACTGAATTGTACTTGGCCTCTTTATTGTATAATCAGAAATAAAAACAAGGCTGGAAATAAATTTACAGCCTATATACTGATAAAATCTTAGTTACTTATTTAGTTATTTCAATAAATTATTTAATATTGATGACGCATGCATCACACTTAACTGCAACATTGAATATGATAGGTAATGAACGACTATACATTTGCGTCTTATTTAAAATAAATTATATGAATGAAAGGGTTAAACGTTGATTTATATACGCTTCAAAAGTGCTGCATCATTAGCTCAAATTTTCACAAAATATTCAACAAGATTTCAAAAGGGTTTATGTATATTTTTCCCCATAATGAGTAACAGTGAATCAGAAATGAGTACAACTAGTAAGTTAATAGTTCTTGATATACTAATTTTAGACTATTTTTCATATTTCATTAGGAATGTAGTTTAGTCACAAGAATCATTACACATAATAATATAATGTAGTATGAAGAAACTCATAAAAATCACTCGTCAATATTTTTTATGTCCAATCCCACGAATGTAAATATTATGCAAACATTTGGTATATAATTCACATTATTGTTTTTGTGAAACACGGATTAGAAATGATTGACTACTACATAATATTTTTGTATAATGTATTTATGTAAATATTAGAAAATCATTTGGATTTAATCCCACTAAATCAGAGTCTTCATTCCTCAAGTGAAGACAAGCATTTTTATCTCATTAGAAAAACATACAGTCGAATATTTATTGACTATATATTTATGGTGATGCTCTAAAGAAGTGCCGTGTGAAAATCGCTAGGAACCGAAAACCATGTATGTAGTGACTAGCTGACCCGCGCAACCTTCGTTTGCCCGTAGCGTGATAATTTTCCCCCGTTTTTGTAACATTCTTCATTGGTGTTTCGCTCCTATTAGTTTTAGCGTAGCATATAGCCTTCCTCGATAAAAGTACTATCCAACACTGAAGGAATTTTTCAAATAAGACCACCGGTTCCTGAGATAAGCGCGTTCAAACAAACTCTTAAGCTTTATAATATTAGTATAGATTGACGAATGAGGACGAAGCAAATAAGGTGTGTCAAGACCACTGCAATTGGGTATCAAATGGAGTAATAAATATGTATGTCCAAATATTTTTTTTAATAAGATTTACTTTTTACCCGACTGCGAAAGAAGGAGGGTTATGTTTTTCGAGTGTGTGTATGTATATTTCTTTGGCACGCCTCAAAGCCTAAACGGTTTGTCGTATTTTTATGTAAGTGGTGTCAAGTGACACTGGCTACATCAAAATAAAAAAAAACAAAATAGAAAACCTGAATTTAATAAAGATGGCAGATACTGACGCAGTCGGGTATTTTTTAAATAATTTACAGCTTGTGGCGACCTCCACATACAGCGGCAACAAAATCATATAACAGCGCCATCTACCGCAGACACACTGAAGTACGAAGTAACGCACAACACGAAATAACTACAAATCCTGCATCGCGCAATAGAAGTTCTCGCGCCGATTAACATATATACAACATCCCAACATTAACCGTTGGGCAGTGGCCCGCCAGGCATGATCACCTCGCCTGGTCGGAGGATCCTCCCTTTGAGTTGGTGGGACATGACACACCTGTCCCCCACAGTGGTGACCCCGACGTGATCGGGAGCAGCCTTCGAAGGAGCAGATTCAGCAGCAGCATTTACACGCCACCATCATGTTCACTCCCACAGCAAGTCTCAGCCAGCCAGCAACCTCGGCCTCAACAGGGATACACCACACGCAGGAAGCGACCGCTCCAGCCTGGTTACCCCTACGGCCTCATCAGCGTCTAGGCACAGCACACTGCAGCTACGGTTCGTGTAAGCAGAGCATATCTCTCCCGTCTATGCAGCAGCCAGCCACTACGCAGCAACCGCCCCGACTCACTGGGGACCTCACCGCAGCACCGCGCACCGCACGCCATCCCGACTCACTGGGATCAGCGGACTACAGTCCCGACTCACTGGGACTAGCGGCATTCAGTTCCGACTCACTGGAACTTGCGGCACTCAGTTCCGACTCACTGGAACTACTCACTCCTGGCACTGGCAAGCTCCGCAACAGAGCACAGACAGCTGACTCAGCACATATCGACCTCCAGTCTTGGAGGGGAGTGATGTGGCGACCTCCACATACAGCGGCAACAAAATCATATAACAGCGCCATCTACCGCAGACACACTGAAGTACGAAGTAACGCACAACACGAAATAACTACAAATCCTGCATCGCGCAATGGAAGTTCTCGCGCCGATTAACATATATACAACATCCCAACATTAACCGTTGGGCAGTGGCCCGCCAGGCATGATCACCTCGCCTGGTCGGAGGATCCTCCCTTTGCGTTGGAGGGACATGACACTCGTTCCTCCACAGCCGCCTATTCCATAAAAAAAAATCCTATCTTCAAAACTCGTGTTGATCGATGGTAGCAACAACATCTGGTGTCGTACGGTAACTAATATGATGCGCCCGGTCGTTTGTCCGTTTGTTCGTTGAAATTATTATATGAACATCAACAGCGAGAATATAAAATAATGTTTGCACAGATTTAACATAGTTAGAAGAATATAATAATAATATAGATTTTATATAGCAATAAACATTTATAGATTACATAGTAAATACATTACAGTGCAATGACTCGCTACACCACCCCCCTCCAGAGACCGGGTTACGGGCGATAATAGTCGGGAAAGTTGACCCTACGTCCGGAACGCGTTTTCCGAACACCAGACTCCTCAGCGTTGGTCTCCTTGGTGGTCTGTGGTGTTGTATTTTGTTGTGTATGGGTGTGTGTGTGTGTGACGTGTGAATCGTGTAGTACGTAAGCTGGCTTGACACGGTCAATGGACACTGTGACTGTTCTACCATTAAGGAGGATAGTCAGTACTTTGTCACTCCGTTTTAGTACCTCGTGGGGTCCTGTGTAGGCCGGTTTCAGGCAACCACGGTTTATCTCCTCTCGAAGGAAGACGTGTGAAGCCGTTGCGAGATCCTTGAAGACGAAGACGGATCTAGTACCATGACGTGATGCAGGTTGTGGTTGCAGTCGCCTGACGTATGCTTTTAGGCGCCTCCCGTAGTCGGTAATGTCGGTCGTATCGTCAGCTCCGGGGTGAAACAATTCGCCTGGCAACCTTAAGGTTTCACCGTACACGAGTTCAGCGGGCGTTGACTGTAGGTCTTCTTTGTAGGCGTTCCTGATGCCGAGCAAAATTAACGGTAAAGACTCCACCCAGTTGATGGTGGCGTGACAGACGATTGAGGCCTTCAGCTGTCTGTGGAACCGTTCGATGATTCCGTTGCAGGCAGGATGGTAGGCTGTTGTGCGTTTGTGCTTGAAACCGATGATGTTGGATAGGTGTTTGAAAAGTGCTGATTCAAACTGCCTACCACGGTCTGTAACAATGTCTTTGGGACATCCGAACCTGGAGATCCACCCACTCATCAATGATCTAGCCACAGTTTCTGCGGTTATGTCCTGTATCGGTATTGCCTCAGGCCATCGTGTGAACCGATCGATTGCGGTGAGACAGTAACGATACCCTTGTGATGGTGGTAGGGGTCCTATGAGGTCTATGTGTATGTGGGCGAATCTGGTCTTCGGTAGTCCAAAGGAAGCTAGGGGTGAAGAGACGTGTCGCGTGATTTTTGTTCGCTGGCACGCTAAGCAAGCGCGGCACCATTCACGACAATCTTTCCTCATCCCGGGCCACACATATCTCTCCGAGACTAATTTAATGGATGGAGCAGCTCCCGGGTGACTCAAAGAGTGCAGGCTCTCAAACACTTGACGACGAAACGGTTTCGTGACGTATGGTCTGGCAATCTTGCTACTCTCATCGCAGTACAGTTCCGCATACGATCCCGGCAGTTTGATTTTAGTAAGGCGCAGTGTGGTGTTCCCGCCAAGTAGCTGTTGAAGCTCCGGATCGTTTTCCTGTGACTCGGCCAACTTGTCTAAGTTTACCGGTTGGACGATCTCTTCAATGCGCGAGAGACTATCGGCGACCACATTGTCCTTACCTGAGATATGCCTTATATCGGTAGTAAACTGGGAGATGTAATCCAGGTGTCGGAACTGTCTTGGTGAGCAATTTTCCTTTCGCGAGTGGAAAGCGAAACATATCGGCTTGTGGTCCGTGTAGACGACAAAATGCCGAGCCTCGACCATATGTCTGAAGTGTTTGATCGCTTCGTATATGGCGAGGAGCTCCCTGTCGTATGGCGAATACTTACGCTGAGACGGGCCTAGCTTTCGCGAGTAGAAAGCAAGGGGCTGCCACGGCTGGCCATCCTTGCTTTGTTGCAGGACCGCACCTACCGCTGTGTCTGAGGCGTCCGTTACCAGGGTGAGTTTGGCCTCGCAGTCCGGGTGAACTAACAACGCGGCTTTGCAGAGGCTGTCCTTGCAGGTGTTGAAGGCTTCCCGTTCCTTAGAGCCAAGGTTGACAGGGTGTGAAGCCTTGACAGAGCCGGTCAACAAGGCGTTTAAGGGTGCTTGATGTTCCGCTGCTTTGGGAATGAAACGCCGGTAGAAGTTAATCATGCCCAAAAACCTTCGAAGTTCTCGAACGGTTTTGGGCTCGGGATACCACGTCGACTGGCCCCTGACAAGTTAAAAATCGCCAAGGAGGAGTTCGAGGCCATGCTGAAAGATGGAACAGCCAGACCCTCGATGTCTCCATGGGCATCACCATTACACTTAGCACCGAAGAAGAATGGGTGGCGTCCTTGCGGTGATTACCGCATGTTAAACGCCAGAACCGTACCGGATAAATACCCAATTCGACACATCCACGACTTTGGAGGGGAGTGATGTGGCGACCCCCACAGTGGTGACCCCGACGTGATTGGAAGCAGTCTTCGGAGGAGCAGATTCAGCAGCAGCATTACCACGCCACCATCATGTTCACTCCCACAGCAAGTCTCAGCCAGCCAGCAACCTCGGCCTCAACAGGGATACACCACACGCAGGAAGCGACCGCTCCAGCCTGGTTACCCCTACGGCCTCATCAGCGTCTAGGCACAGCACACTGCAGCTACGGTTCGTGTAAGCAGAGCATATCTCTCCCGTCTATGCAGCAGCCAGCCACTACGCAGCAACCGCCCCGACTCACTGGGGACCTCACCGCAGCACCGCGCACCGCACGCCATCCCGACTCACTGGGATCAGCGGACTACAGTCCCGACTCACTGGGACTAGCGGCATTCAGTTCCGACTCACTGGAACTTGCGGCACTCAGTTCCGACTCACTGGAACTACTCACTCCTGGCACTGGCAAGCTCCGCAACAGAGCACAGACAGCTGACTCAGCACATATCGACCTCCAGTCTTGGAGGGGAGTGATGTGGCGACCTCCACATACAGCGGCAACAAAATCATATAACAGCGCCATCTACCGCAGACACACTGAAGTACGAAGTAACGCACAACACGAAATAACTACAAATCCTGCATCGCGCAATAGAAGTTCTCGCGCCGATTAACATATATACAACATCCCAACATTAACCGTTGGGCAGTGGCCCGCCAGGCATGATCACCTCGCCTGGTCGGAGGATCCTCCCTTTGAGTTGGTGGGACATGACACACCTGTCCCCCACACAGCTGATTTAAGACAGTTGCCAATAAACATTCTTAATCGTGAGGAACCGAGTATTTAAAGCAAGTATTTGTATACATGGTTCCTGTGGTTGAAGACGCTAATTGGAGACCTCAAATTGTACAAAAAATTAGTTGATGGTATTTAAGTCAAAGCTTAGCAAATAGGTATATAAGCATAAGTTAATAGTACTTATGCCATCAATACCAACCTTTCGAGACGTTTCTAGTATTAATCGCATTCATATGTTTATAGATAACATAAAGTGGATAAGTATTTTCCACGTTCGTGGTATAGAGACCAAATGAAAACAATAGCTTTAGAATAATAACAGAATTACATCAGACCTGTGACTGATATATTCTCCCATAAAATTGTTATTATAAAAATAAAATTACTTGTTTAAAATTTACTTTTGTTTCATAAACATTATAAAAATTAACTTAAATATAAACATCACATAATAATAAAATAAGAATTTAAAACCTATAAAAGTTGAATATAATTTTCCCGCATTATTACCTATTGTTTTGTCACTTGTTTAGCGCCGAACTAACACTGAACGTGATAGCATTCTAGGGGATTACTTAACTCACAAATAAAACCACTGTAAACTGATCTACAAATCTGATAAGTAATTTATTAAGTGTCAATACATTCGGGGTACATTTTACAACTGGCCTGGTAACGAAACCATATCGCGATTCAGAAAAGTATTTCCTACAATCCATCTAGTCAGTAAAAGGCAATATTTTAAGTTCTGCCTTCATCATGACATTGTGAAACGTTTGTATTCATCATGGTCTATACTATAAGTGAAAGATAAGTTTGTAATAAATTTTAAAGTTTTGCGAACTCGTATCACTTAGTTACATGTACTATATAAGTATACATGAGGATAGAAAACCCAGTATAGATGTAAAAATTAATTAAAATACTCGTGATAAAATATTCTTATTGTTTTTTATCTTTTTTCAGTTTAATTACAACTTTTCTAGAAATATGCCTTGACCTATATTTGTAAAGAATCTCAACAAATGCGCTTTAATAAAGTTAACCGCAATAATTTGTAATTCAACTAGCTATTAGTATATTAATAAATAGTAACTATAATATGTACATAATTGACTAATTGACTTTTAAGAAGATTGCTCTGGGCAACTCCATACTGTTTTCGTTAGTGAATGATTAAAAATTTTGTATCTATTCATGCAATTACGAAAATGAATACCTTATTCGAATATAGAAAACATATTTTAACACATTAAATTCGGTTATTGTGTGCATGTATATTTATATAGATATTGTATGTATTTTATAAATTTTGTACGTAAATAAATACTTAATTACATGTTTAATTATTTAATTATACGTAGTACATCGACAGCTACCATTAAATATTGTTTTTAATTTCATCTAAGGATTATCTGGCAGAGATCGCTTTGAGCGATAATATTGCTCATTATATTATCAAAATTATACATTATGTAATTAAAATTACATTTATATTAAAATTTCATATACAAGGTATGAATTAGTGCGTGTGTGTGTGTTTACGTCTTATCAATAATAATATATTTTATTTAAATTATCTCAATGTCTCTACATCTGTCTTAATCACTACGTTTGATTTACACAATCACCTATTATAGTAGATAACATTACTAGACCGATCAATAGTAAATGAGTACGTAAATGGTAAAATAAAAGTTTAGATTATAATCCTTAAATGTACCAATTTACTAAAAAAATGATGTGTATACTTTAACTCCTAGTCATGCACTGTTGACAGATTGGTTGTAATTACTCCTTACTGAATTCTAATGGCACTAATGCATTCTAAATGCAATACCATGTAACTTGATGTTTTGCAGAGAAAACAATAATTTACGCTTCGCCATTTGTGAATTGCTATCAATAGTTCTTGTTAAATTGTATTGTGTGCACTAAAAACCGGTTTAATTAAAAAAAATGTAATCATAGAACATATATGAGGGAATAATCAACATTAAACTCAATGATGACATCTCTTTAAAGGTTTCTTTTATTAATTTATTGATTTTATGCCCATTCCTAATATTAGTGTTGTCCTGTTTGTGTAAAAAATATCCTGAATTAACATCAGGGCTACACGAATATTTCTACCTAATAGAAAACTTTTTACCGTAGCAACAGTGGCAATAAATCTTGGTCATTTCAATAATAATAATAGAACTGTCTACTAGAAAACGTAGTTTTGTAGAAATCTATTAACAGTAATTTTACAGTTACCTAAGAGCATAATTTTATGCGACACTGAGAGGAAAAGGGCGTTAAGAGGCTGTTGCAGTCGAGATCTTTGTATTGGGTATACTTGTTGCTACTATCGTATAGTTATGTTAAAATAAATTTATATAAGTAGACACAAGGTGATTAATACACATAAATATTCAACCACGGCAGATTATTTTGCATTTCCTGCGGAACATTATGTAAGGCAAGCAACTTCCCCCAAGCCATTTGTTGGCCTGATCTTTGCCATTTGTACAATTAGAAAGTGTAGGTTATGTCTTTGACAAGATTGATATTCAATGAACCGCCACTGAACAAAAATAAGTAGGTATGAGTGTTAAGAATGTTTGCGATCTTTCTGTATTTGATTAACCTACAAGTTAAAGTGAAGTTTTAAATTTGGATGTTTGCAATATTTGTACCCTAGCTTTGCTAGTTGTTTAGTCTATTACATAAAAAGGTACTAAAACTTTTCTAAAAAAACATTTCAAACCACTATCAGATCTTAAAAGATATTAGATATTAGATTAGGTATTAAAAGATGCATAAGTCTGACATGACATACTGATATTTATCTGTTACTAGTTTTGCCCGCAGCTCCGCCCACGCGTATATAAGTTATCACCCTAAAGAGAAGTATGTTTCTCCTCAAGAATCAGTGTATTTTCATGCTAAATTTCATTGAAATGGGTAGAGCGAATTAGCTAGCTTAAGAAACAGTCTGAGCTTCTTTCGTTTTTAGTATGAATAGATAGAAGGGCATACATATTTGTGCATGAGATATTACGACATTTTTAGACTCCAAAAAACACTATTTTACCGTGTTACTTCATAGCGATAATAATTACAACTATTTGAAATCTATAGACAGCAGATACCGTTTAATAATATAAGTTTGACCACCCTTTACCATAGGAGAGCCACGCTTCGGCATGAATGGGCCGTCTCTACCGGATTGATACCACGGCCTCGCAGAAAACCGGTGTGAAATAGTGCTTGCGCTGTGTTTCACCGAGTGAGTGAGGATACCGGAGGCTCATAACCCGAACCCTCTCCCCCTATCTCCCCTCCCCATCCCCCAAAGACCGGTAACGCACTTGTGACGCTTCTGGTGTTGCAGGTGTCCTTGGGCGGCGGTAATCGCTATCATCAGACGATACGTCGGCTCGTTTGTCCGACTATCCCATAAAAAAAAGACTTGTTCATATACATACCGCAGTGTAGGAACAAGGCTAAATCGTTTCGCCTTTTTTACATGTGCTGCTACAATCATGATATAATTAAAACTTTAGTACGTCATCGAGTTTCGCCTAACAGTTTTTTGTTGTATTTATTACATATTGATTGCGAACCTTCATCACAAAAATTAATAGGTTTATAAAGTTATTGAGGTTTATTGCTAGTTCAATGACAAAATAAACACAAGGTTCAAATTTAATTAAATAGGTTTATGTAATTTAAATTCACTTAATATATTTGAATAGAATTATAGTTTATACAAACCTTCTAATTTGTAACCATACAATACACAAGTAAAATTTTAACAAAAATAAAACCGACTTCAAGGTTTGACTCGATTTCTCTTGGATGCCATCATCAGATCTTAGTGTCCTTATCATAGTATCACCGTTGATATATCTTCTTTCTATTAAAAAAAATAATCATCAAAATCGGTTCATAAACGACGAAGTTATCCACGAACACAAATAAAATATATATATATGGTCGAGTTGAGAAACCTCCTCCTTTTTTTGAAGTCGGTTAAAAATAGAATATAATTAATAGGTAGCAGGGCGACACTGATTTCAGCACGAACGGACCGGCTCGACGGGGGCGGTACTACCGTCTCACAGAAGACCAGTCTAAAATGAGAGTATTGGTGCTGTCATGTTTCGTTAGTGAATGTAAGACTGGAGGCCTTATGATGCAGAAGCATCTCTAAAGGTCGGCATAGTGTGGGTTACCATGCTCCATTGTTACATTGTCTGCATTAGAAATGTATATTGTGACCAACACTCTTGGATTCTGCTCATGCTTTCCATCAGGCAGAGTAGAGTCACTTTGGCAGGCCTATTTATAAAACAAGCAAAAAGCAATTTTGTTGTGGCAGACCCACATTTCAGCACAAATCGAGAGGCCCGATCGGAGTATCAAGGCCTCACATGAAGCTGATTAGTGACCGTTTTCAATATTATATCTCCTATTTTAACTAGTGATAAGTTTTAGAAAACGGTATGAATTTCTGTTATTCTATCTATTCTATTCTTATTAACTAGTTTAGTTATTAAAAACGTCTGTTAGTATTTCTTGTTTTTCACCAAGCGAGTGAGGATACCAGTGGTCAAATCAAACTCCCCCTGATATTAAAGGAGGAGAGGAACCCAACTTTTCGCAAAGCTCTTATGACTCTTGACTTAACAGGATTCCATAGAAATAGCTGGAAAACCATAAGAGAAATATCTGGAATCGTGGTACGTTGACCTCAGGCCGTCTACATCTTGCAGATGACCTCCTGTGTGGGAACTCCAATGTTTCCTTTCTGCCCCCGAAAGGCCGCGCGCGTTTCGTGGTGCGTCAAGCCGCCACCTTCTTCTGTTAAACTGATAGATGGTCTCCCTTGTCACCCCCAAGCTTGCGCTTATGGGGGACGTTATAAGAATGTTTTTCAATGAAACCCACTACACTGAATAGTGTCAATCGTTTTAATATCGAATTCATATCGACTAATACCTATTACGTAATAACTTTTGTTGTTTTTTTAACCACACGAAGCCTACTAATAGAATATGCTGATGAATACAATGCGTTACACACAGCACTTAAAAACAGCCAATCTAGTTATAAATTACACAAGCAAACCTCAGAATTTGCTGCAGAAAAAAATGCTATTAACCGGTTTCTTGTCCTACTATGTATATTCATATTTAAATTTGAGGCATTAATATTAAAAAGTATTAGACTGTAATTAACAAGATGTCGCTTGCACAATTTCAGTTAACCTAGATTAATACATAATTTTATATAAACTACTTTCTATTTTCAAAGTCGCAATGATCTATGCAGTTTGATGAAATATTTTCAATTATTCAACTTTTCCTACATATTTAGGCTCAATTTACTGGTGGGTTGATTATTTATTTTCGCATTCGATTCGACGATACATCCGCCGAATCGCACATCACTACTGTATCTCAAAACAATTTAGAAGTTACGCCACTTGTATATCCGTGTGTATTATTTTTAATCAACCAACCATGACAAACAGTATTTACGAGCCTGATGAATACTGTGAGAACATTATTGTAATACTTATTTTTGAAATTAAAAATGTATATTGTATGGACGAAAATATATTGAAACGGAGGAGTAATTCATATGGAATAAAGGTTAACACTAAAATTGGAAATTTTAATTGTAATTGAATTACGACAGAGGCGGAAGTTTTTTTTGTAATGTAATAAAATTAAGGTGCTATAAATAGGTTGCTGTTGCCGGCTTTCTTTGTTCAACCGGAAACCCCGAGACGGATGGTGTTCATTAATTTGAAAGAAGTAATTGTTTCTGAACCAATATAAAATAATATATAAATTTCTTTAAAATACAAAATATTTTTAAAGTAGTGTAGTTGTAATTTAATAAAAATAATTTTATGTTCATTTTACTAACATTTATTGAAACGCACCAACACATATGTTTAATTGAGCACATTGTTAGTTGGGCACGTTGTATATCAGTGAGTCACAGTACAGTACAGATATAGTTGATCATTACCCCTTATATTACATACCTATATACCTATACCTTTTAACGAGTACATCTTTTATATACATAATATCTATATAATGTGATCTGAATCTCGGAAACGGTACCAACGGTTTTCACATAATTTTGTGTACATGTGTGTTCGAGGGCAATAAATCGATTTAGCTGGAATCATTAACTTTTAGAAAATTCATCATAAACAAATACCGAACAAAGCTCGGTCATTCAAGTACTATTACATAGTATTACGTCGTATATTCGTTATATATTAGTAGGACTAAAATTATAAACGCGAAAGTTTCTAAATATGGATGGATGTTTGTTACTCTTTCACACAAAAAATACTGAACGAATTTGCCGCGATAACCGGCATACACGCGGGTGGAGCCACGGGCAACAACTAGTAGTATAATAATCTAAGATTTACCATACGGGTCATCTAATGGACAGAGAGTGCATGAATCCAAAGACCCACGTCGATGACTCATGTCACAGTGGATTTTTTCTTAATTTTTCAAACGGCTTTTTAATAGGGTAAAAATCTTTTAATTATTTTTTCTATAAATCTGTAGTTATACAAGTTATAGTTTGTATAATTCATTATGTAAGGCATATTAATCGATTATCTCTTAATTTTATTCACCTAGACGCCTATGTAAAAAAAGGATACACACGAACACGACTTAAAATACTCTTGACCGGTTTTAACAACTTGATTTATGTAACTGTACATAAATTATGTTTGAAATAAATCTAAGAAGATAATTTTAATACATAATACGCAAATATAATTTAAAGGCCGTCTGTTACACGGGTTTAAGACATACTGCGAAATATATAATGTACCTGTATACTTTATTAGAATACATTGTCGGTTACCAGAATAATTTCCAATTATCTTGACAATTTTGCGCTTCGTAAAGATATAGGTACTCGTATATTTTCTCTGAATTCTGTGTTGCTTTAATCATGAAGAGCCTAGTACTCGCAGCAGCTTTCCTTTATCGTTTCATGTGACATAATCCTATCTCTTTTTGGAAGTAATTCGATACAACCTTCGAATTTTGACTCCTAATTTCGCAGAGAGAGTTCGTGCTTCTTGACTGTCACTTTCCATCAGGTAACTCAACTGATCGTTTGTCCTTACTTCAAAAATATATACATACAAAGGAAAATAGCACCTCCTCCTTTTTGAAGTCCTTTAAAAAGAATAAAAAATTTACCCAAGACACTTTTCTAAACCACTCTGTCTGAAACTAACCTCGACATGTGATTTTAATTTTTCATTTCTATTAGTCGTTACACTTTACAAATATAATTTATGTTAATCCTAATTAATGCCAATAAGTTGTTTTCACATCTAACAATGTAGATCAACACAGCCTGCGGCGTTATTAAATTTATTAAAAACATTCTCGAGTCACGCGGAACCGGTGTATATTAATGCATTCGCAAGTGAAATCCAGCCACATATCCGTTTCAATATTTCAATGACAAACATAAAAAAAACTTATTGCAAGAATACTGATATCGATTGTAAAAACGTTTATAGCGCCAGAGTTCTTATACTAGTTACATGTAAAAAAGGCTTCTTTTATTCTTTTTTTAAACATACCTAAGTGTTTAATTTTTTTTTCTCTAAGAAGCGTTTAAGATCGATAGTACAAGGTTAGGTAATAATACCCAAATATTTAAACTTAACTAACTTTAAACTGTCTCATTGGTCTCGCGGTTGGCGTGAGCGACTGCTGATCATGAGGTCTCGGATTCGATTCCCGGGTCGGACCAAATGTTTGTATGATCTACAAATATTTGTTTCGGAGTTTGGGTGTTTTCTATATATAATATGTATGTATTTACAAAAAAAAGTATATATGTATTTGTATCAGTTGTCTTCTAGTACCCATAACACAAGCTCTGCTTAGCTTGGGACTAGTTGGCGTTGTGTGTTAGATGTCCGAAATATTTATTTATTTATTATTATTTAGCTAAAAACCATGAATAAAAATGTTATCCTTACTTAAGATTATACTTAATGCACACATAAGTTTGTTACGCTATCACACATTATTAGCTACTAGATTATCATACAAGAGTTCCAGTAGGAAGAGGAACTGATTAGAACTTCTTTTTAATCGACTTCAAAAAAAGGAAGAGGTTTCTCAATTCGACCGTATATATATTATGTGTGTTCGCGGGTAACTTCGTCGTTTATGAACATATTTTGATGATTCTTTTTTTAATGGGAAGAAGAAATCTCAACGGTGGTACCATGATAAGGACACTAAGATCTCATGATGGCATCCAAGAGAAATCGAGCCAAACCTTGAAGTCGGTTTTATTTTTGTTAAAATTTTACTTGTGATTTAAGGTGTGGAAACCCCTTCAATCCATTATCCAACCGAGGTTTCCAATGGAGTAGGACTACTGTTGGATATAGGTGGTTTTTGGCCTACTACATTACGCTGGAAGACGAATTGATATATGGTTTTTCCAAGATTTTCTTCTCTTTACAGAGTTGTATTTCTGTAGTTCTCTCCCTTAGTTGGTTCTTATGATACCCACGGGATGAATGGATATGATGACCCTCCGTGTTATACGTAAACAACTTTTATACAGAAGTGATCTCGAAACACAAATTCAAATAAAATTCACACTTAATATTACATAATTAATATCAGTTGACCAAGGCTGTCCGCTACATATTGCAATAAATAAAATTGAGAAATTCATTAATTATTAATTTCTTAACCTAAACACAGACACCGAATTGATTCGAAGATAACCACATATCTCGTAAGCTAAGCAACAGATAATATATTTATTAACAAGATTTTTGGTGACACACGTGACTAATTCTGTCCTCTACATAACATATTGTATGTTTGTTTTCATATTTTTCATGACATACTTTGGCACGACTTTGTATTTCATTTATTTCATCTAGCTTGAAAATATATATAAAGTATCTAGTCACAAAAAAATAAAACCGTTTAAACCTAAATATAAGACCGTTCTAATTTCTATTACAAATAATCTTTCTACTTTTGTATGTCTTAAAGGTTATAACTTTAAGTGTAAACATAAACACACCTCTTTCAGAATAAATCACGTACTAAGATATTAAAATGATTTAAAAGTATTAAATTTTGACAACTTGCGTATCTTCAACAATAATATATAAAGCTGAAGAGTTTGTTTGTTTTTTTCTTTTTTTTTTATGTATGACCCTGTCAAAATGACACTACTCTGCCTGATGGAAAGCATTAGCAGAATCCAAGAGTGGTGGTCACCATACTGCGAATGCAGACAATTCAACAATGCAGTATGGTGACCCACGCTATGGCGGGCTAGTGATGCTTCTGCATCTTTGGGCCTTCGGTCTCGCACTCACCAACGAAACACGACAGCATGATCGCTGTCATTTTACGTTGATTTTCTGTGCGAGGGTAGTACCGCCCCGGTCGAGCCGGCCCGTTCGTGCTAAAATTAGCGTGACTCCACTACCTTGAAAACTACTACCTTGTTTGTTCGTTTGAAGCGCTAATCTCAGGTAACATTGGACTGATCTGAAAAATTGTTTCAGTGTTGGATAGTACATTTATCGAGGAAGACAATAGGCTATATATCATCACGCTAAGACCAATAGGAGTGGAGCACCAATGAATAATGTTTCAAAAACATATTTATAGGATACGCAAGTTGTCTAAGAAGAGTTAAAAGAATCCGTATAGCGTTCAGTGTTCTCTTACAAGTAGATAAATGTGGCAACAAAGGTGTAAGAAAACTTAATGTGATTTGTGTACGTAACAAATAAACTGTGACACTACCGGTAGTACAGTGACATTAAGAGAATACGTAAAGCGGTGCTTCGCATACTGTTACTGTATTACAAACAATGATTACTCGTGATTACACCTTCTCTCAATCATCGTCTGGCTAGTGGTCGACTGCGGTGCAATCAGTGTAGTACAATTTTGAAAAGTCTAATTGAATTATTTATAACATATTCTCGTGAAATATACACTCAGAATGAAGTGGCAGAAGCATTTGGTTAGAGTAACTGAACATAACGTTCTGAAAGTCTCCATAATAGCTCTTACCAGAACCCTCTTATTTCAAACGCAGAGTAGAACATCGTGCAAATTAGGACACATTGTAATAAATCTCCTAAAATGCAAAAAGCTCCTCAGATTTTCACAGGGGAAAAAAAAAAATTGAGCTTCTTTAGAACCAATCTTAGCATACGTTCATGACATCACTTTAATCGAAAAGATCGACTATTTACTCGTTAAAAAGTATTCAGAAACCTATTACATAACAAAAAACCTGTATTTAAGAAAATACAACGTGTTAAAATCTCTGCTGAATATACAACTCCAAAAGTTAAGTACTCTTATATTTACAATCGTTTATAAAGACGATGATACATCAATAATGGCATAACAAACTGAACACAGCTAAGTTACCGTTCCAGTTACCCACAAAACTATAATTGTTATGTAAATCCCCGTCTGATATAATGTATACGTGAGATAGTGGACTCGCGCTTTCTACAATACTTTCACAGCTATTGTAGACAGCGGACTGACGCAACCTCTTAGTTGCTACGTCACTACTACGTCAGCTGATGTGTCACTGCTGTCAAAAATAATCTGATTACAATACATCGAAAGCAATATTCCTTCTTTGTGTTTTTCTTGCATTCGTCTTAGACTGCTTGAACTTTATTTACAGTAAATGTAAAGTGCGAACAGCAAATTCTTATCTAGTCTTCTATCTAGGAAGTGTGACAACCTAGAAAAGGAAATTTATTGAAAATGTTCTCTTTCTAGAGGTGTATATGACCGAAAATGGAATGGACCTTCTCGTAACAGAGGGAGGGGAAACAGTCATCAAGAATCGAATAAAACCATCCACGCATTAAATGACTATAGATGGCGGTTACCGCATACGAAATAAAAAAAAAACTATCGAGTGTAGTTTAGAGTTTAGAGTTAGTAGTAGCAAACATGTTCCTTAAAATTACAATTAAGTAGAGAGGTCAATAATTCATTGAACAAACGCTACATCTCATTTGAGTCAGTTAAATGTCAGTTTTCGTTTCGAGAGTTCCCTACAGAAAGTTACTGACTCTTATTGCAAGTAGTTTATGGATTATATTTGAAATGCTAGGTACAATCGCCAATAAAACAAGATTGAGGCCATACGAGCGGCAATATATTTAATGTTTATGTGCAATTTATATTCAAACATTTAAAAAATGCGCTTCTACCAAAGAAACCTCAATAAAGTTTTGAACTAACCGCATCGTAGGCTAAATGACGCAAGTAAAAATGCTACTACCAATTTAAGATTTTTTCATAGCATAATATTTAAATTTTGAACAATTTTGTTAACTTGTAATGCTAACCTCATGATCTACTAGTCGGATTTTTTAAACCGTTTTTGTGACATAGTCCATTGAAGAAGAGGTATGTAGAGCGAGTTATCTAAGTGTATATTACATTTAATTATAAGTAAATGAAACACATGAAAATTAGTATTAAATAAGAACAGAAAAAAAACTGCAAGCCGAATCGAAATAGTAACTGAAAAATTTGGGCCGCTTCGTGGTTAGTTTTTAGTGATCCGAATGTTGCATGTGCGATGCTTAGGGGATCGTTTATTTGAATTGATTTTCAATTTATTAATATCTATCTTTTCTGTTTTAATTCTCATAATATTGCAATTCGTTAGTTGTTAAAAAGCCAAGCAAAATAGACTATTTACCTCATGGATACATGTTGAACGGCTGATCAAGGTGAACGAGAAACCTATGTCATTATATTTTACTTTCATATATATTTAAAAATTAAAACAGGTGCAGGAAATAAAAAAAGAAATTTAAATGCCTGTAATTATGGTACTGTTTACTTTTTATTTAAGAAATGAAACTATATTTGAAACGAGAATATACATCGATGGAGTACCAACTAACATGGTACTTTAGCGATGTATAGATAGATGTTAATTGGAGACTTGCCGTCGTTTTCTCACGGGTAGTTTATAAACAAGGAAATACTATCGAAGGCGTATTTGAACGTGGGTTAGTACGTAGTACATAACATAGCGTTTTTATTCGTGAGACTACATAATATAGTTTATCGGATTATTTATTTCAATGAGCTTAAGTCATCACGAATCGTAGTAAATTATGTTTTTCATTCCTTAATTGTATTTCTTAAGTTTTTCGGGGTTGTATTATTTTTTTAACCGACTATGGTGAAAAAGAAGGGTTATATTTTTGTCAGTATGTTCCAGCGTAGCGCCTAAACCACTGAACCGATTTTAATGAATGAGATGTCAAAAGAATCGTAGTAATGACCTGGGTACAGGCTATATCAAATGTTTTTCGTAGTTGGGTTATCGTTTTCAAATTATTTGTTGTCCAAAATGGAATATGACTAAACGGAGCACAATTATGAATTAAAAACTACCGTCTAAAACAAAAAATAATTTTATCAATCAGTTCATAATTTTTTTTTTATTATTAAGTACGTAAATAATGTAACCAAATTAGGAAATTCTTCCTTTTTAAGTCTTTTAAAAATACACTAGAAGTCATGAACAGTGCCACGTTATGTAAACTTATGTATAATATTTTGTCCTCATAAGTACCTATATCACATACAGTATTTCTTTATATCCAATGGATTAAACAAAGCATAACCATAATAAGGCAGGTTTTCAAAGTTCTTGCTATAAAAAATCTTGTATTTGTAACCAATATCCTTGACTTCCTAATAGGCTGTGTAAACCTTCTCGGTAATATTTATTTATAACTATATACACTTTTGTACATCAGCGGGCTTAATGCCCAGGGCATTCTCTACCAGTCAACCTTAGGGTGGTATAAAAATGTTGTGAGGTAGGCGCACTTAGGTTATACAATTTCGGATCTAAGATATAGTATATTAGACATAAATATAGATATAAAACACTGCACTTACATATATTTACATGTCAAATACATACATACATATCAATTCACATTATATTCATACACTATGAACTTTCCAAATTTGGTTGGCGTGTTATCCTTTTGAAAGTTCCAACATATCATTTAGAAAGAGCTCATGTACCTTCTTTTTAAATGCTAAACGATTAGCGGACTTCCTGATGTAATAGTACTGGTAGGACAAAGAACGAAGAGTTTATGAAGTCTAAGTTGAGGGAGGGACTGGAAGTGATTGGAAGACAGGAAGCGGATGCAGAGCTCAAGGTAAGTAGGTGAGGAAGGGGAGGTAAGAAATGAAAATAGAGAGGTCAGAGCTCTCTGATTGCAGCGCAGGTGAATAGGTAACCAATTCAGTTGAGAACGTAAGGCAGAGACATGGTCGTACTTCTGAAGATTAAAAATGAACCGAATGCAGTTATTAAGAAGGCGGTCTAGCTTACTGAGGAGGTCTGCATTCAGGTCGAAATAGCTTTAAGGACTGCATAAGCCTAGTTTTAGTCCAAATTTCAGCGACCAGGCATGTAATTTTCCATTGTATAATATTCAATCACAACACGAACCCACGAGCTCATCACAGTATGTACTACGCAGTATGGACCCGCTATATTCCCGTTGAAGCTAAACCATCCTACTAAGCGAGTTTAACACATAGCCGGGCACGTTGTATTACGTACGTAATATGTACGTAGCTATATAAACTGATTAAGCCTTTTTATATCCTACTAGATAATTTTATTGAGTAATTTCTGAGTAATGGAAGATTATGTATGATGTTTATATTTTCCACCACTGTAGGGTCTAAACTATAGAAACGATTTTAATGAATGAGTGTCAATAGATTTGTAATACCGGGCGGTATAGGCTCTATGAATTTTATAAAAAAGTGTTAAGTAGTCGGGTTACAGTATAACATATAATAAGTAAATTTTCAAAAAGCGTCAAAGTTATGGAACCTTAAATTAAGTAAGATCAGAAAAAACCAAGGCTTTTTGACTGCCAAATTAAAATATGTCTTTTATACAATGCGAGTTAACAAAACTAATACGTCATTTGCTACAAGCTATTATTTATCATTGTAATAAGTATATCGAACGACGTATAGAATGAGACAATAGTAGATGTGATGGTGAATGTTATCGATATCTGAGTATCATAGTACCCATACCATTGATTATGTCGTTAAAAGTTAATAAACTTTCAAGTCGTTTACAACTTAACAGGTCTAATAAAATAGTAGCAGTTACAGTAACGGTAATATTAGAATTCAGATAGGGGTGCAACATTCACATAGATATGAAGGAGATATATGACGTTAACTAATACATTTCGTAATAATACTTGTTTACAAGTTACGTATAACTGGTACTAGTAATAGATACATCAAGTAATGAGTATCGCATCTATATGACGCAATATAAATGAAAACGAGAACTGCGAATGTGTATCTTATCTCGAGTTTCCATCAAGACACTGATGCGAATCTTGAACGATGTTGTTTTTTTTTTATGGAACAGGCGGGCAAATGAACTGACGTATTGCCTGATGGAGCGATTACCGCCGCCCATGGAAACCTGCAACACCAGAGGCGTCATAAATGCGTTGCCGGCCTTTGGGGGATGGGGAGGGGAGATAGGGGGAGGGGGTTTGGGTTATGGGCCTTCGGTATTCTCACTCACACGGTGAAATACATCGCAAGCACTATTTCACACCGGTTTTCTGTGAGGCCGTGGTATTACTCCGGTCGCGCCGGCCCATTCATGCCGAAGCGTGGCTCTCCCACGGTTTTGTTTTCAAAGATTCCAATTTTTCTGTTCTAATTATCTACTAACTACTTTTGTTAAATGATGTGTTATTATTCTACAACAATCTACTTACACGTACGTAATTGCTCTACTTAAGTTAATCCATAAGCGAAATGCAGAGAGTAAAACTTAAAGGAATAAAAGAAGAACTAAATACAAGGTGTACTTAATTGTAAATGCAAATATGTAACTTATAATAAATTTTAAGCAAGCTCTTATCTTTTTGATTATTTCTTAATGACGCAATAAGAAACATACATGTAATTATCTGAATATTGTGGTGATCGAATTTGACCAGAGGTTCATTCCACTCCTAACTGTTTTGACTTTTCATTTAAACAAAATGTATGTATGGGCCTAGCGACTCTACTCTGCCTGGTGGAAAGCATAAGCAGAATCGAAGAGTGGTGGTCACAATACTTATTACTAATGCAGACAATATTTTTTTTGTAGTCTGCTGCCAAAATGACTCTGTCCTGCCTGATGGATCCATCCATGATCATTAGCAGAATCCAAGGGTGGTGGTCACCACTATAATTGCGAATAAGGACAATGCAGCATGGTGACCCGCACTGTGACGGCCTGGTGAGATGCTTTTTCACGTCCCGTTTAAAGAACTCGGGATCATAGTGGAAAGGAAACATGTATGTTGGTAGTGAGTTCCAGGTTGTTACCCCTCGGCACAGGAAGGAAGAACCAAAGAGATGAGTACGAGAACAATGCAGCAATGGAGCATGGTAACCCACACTATGGCGGCCTATTGGGAATCTTCTGCATCATAGGGCATATGGGCTCGCACTCACCCACGAAACACGACAGCACGCATGCTGTCACGTTGATCCTCTGTGCGAAGTTTGGTCGAGCCGGCTCTTTCATGCAGAAATCAGCGTGGCTCTAGACATTTCTTCAAGAAAACTATAGAAACTAATTTAATAGATATGGCAAGACGTGTCGTGTTGTACTTCAATTTCACTTCAATTCACACCTCGTAAAGTATGGTACCGTGTATGGTATCTTGAAGAACATTCTTCACACGTTTGATGTGACGTTAAATGCTATAGGTAAATGAGCTCTGAACAGACTGTTTGACACCTTCATGACAAGTTAGAGATTTTGCGAAAATATTATAACAACCGCTGCTAAAAACTTTCAACTGTGTTTACAGAACCTGCTACAATAGTACGTACATCTGAGAAATTTAGTTTAACTATCTAAAAAACCAACCATTCGAAAAAAAGTAAGAAAGAAATCGATCATAGCGTAATCTGGACCTAGGTGGTCCAGATTACTTTTTAGAAATCATATAAATATAGATGAATGTCCTTGACTCAACAGCAAATCATGTCTTTCAAAATTTATATCCGTAGCCAAAAACATGCGCTTGTGGATTGTGCAAACAACATCCCGGTATATTTTTGCACAATTTATTTTGATTATTTTGCCTTTTATTCTATCCACTAATATAATATATCAACACTTAATAATGACATGTCAACGTAGGCGTAGATACGAAGTTTTACGCAAGCTTCCTTACATGGTATCCGTAAATCATTAGTTGAATGAGATTAATAGGATTGAAGATATGCAAATATTTATATTAAACTTCAATTAGATAAGTTCCAGCTGGGACAGGGCCGAATTCGAGCGTAGAAGACGTAGACGGAAGACGCAGAGAGTAGGGACTTCTGGTAGCAAAAGTGGAAAGTAAAAAGCGATCAAACCGCAACATGAGCCTGGATAGGCGCGGCATCGATCAGGTCCCCCCACCAGAAATAAATAACGGTCAATGGTCCGGGTCGTCCTCAAAACAGGACACCTTAGAACGGTCGTCGAGGTGGTTTCTAATGGAAAACTCAATGCCTCCTGAGTCTCCAAAGAGCAGGAGGTCTAAAGGAATTTTCCACTCCGTCAAAAAGATAAGAAATTCAGAAAGAAGAGAAGAATTCCTAGTATGTAATGACAATTATCGTGTAACTTACGCCACTGGTTATGTCTTCCAATTACCAATATTCACCTCGGAAAACAAACCTGATTAATGATTGTTTCGCTCCAATAGTTTACAAATACCTTATACTCATAGGCCACGGCCTACGGCTCAATGTTACTGTGTGCCCTTTAAGTATGTATTGCATTACTACAGTAAAATAATATCGCCTGGAGCATTTTCAGCGTATAAAGCGAAAGTTTCTACTTTATCTGTATTTATATTAAGTTTTAATCAAATTTTAGCAGCATTATATGCTGGTACGCCATTTCAAGTAGATTATTACTTCATGACTTAGTTATCAAAGAGGTCAACGTGTATCTGTCCATCATACTTTGTAACAATATCTATTCGTCATCTTTCAGAATTACTTTGAAGAAAGATACATATTTACAGTTCAATCTTAAAGTAGTAATAGTATTTATTTAACATCAACTTGCAAATGTCAATCACTATGTTATGTAAAACAATGTTAATAGGTAGAATACCTATTGAAAGAAAGAAAATAGACGTTTAAACGAGCAATTTGACTACACTTACAAAGTAATGAAGAAAATTTAAAGTCTTATTTAACTTACATTGTTTTTTTTACATCGGATACACATTTGGTTTCTTCGAAAACAATTTGCTAGATAACTTTGACTGATTATCTGGGTATCTAAAGAAGTATACGTTCTACCTAAAAGAAAGCTGTTACCTTTCTGTAAATACAGTAACAAGATCAACCTATATACATACCTAAATAAAAAAAAAAATATTTCGGACATCTATTACACATCTAGTCCCAAACTAAGCTGAGCTTGTGTTATGGGTACTAGACAACTGATACAAATACATATATACTTTTTTTGTAATAACATACACATTATACATAGAAAACACCCAAACTCCGGAACAAATATTTGTAGATCATACAAACATTCAGTCCGACCCGGGAATCGAACCTGAGACCTCATGATCAGCAGTCGCACACGCCAACCGCGAGACCAACGAGGTAGTGCTTCATGTAGGTATGTTTGTAACATCCACGAGATACAGGTATATTCCTAGTACAGAAGTCGTTTTCTTTTAGAAATGTTCCTTGTCTTAGCGGCTATTATACAACAGGATGTCTAATTACATTCAAGAAAGTTTTTGAGAATGAACCGCATCGTTTGCAACCGAATGATGAAGAACCGCATCGTTTTCTACTACACCAAGTGTTATGGACTGCAATCCTACATAGGACAAAGCTTTGTATGATATGATGCAACGCTGAGCGTTCTATGTGTTCGTTTCCCGTATGTTATAGTCCCCCGCGACACAGGATGTATATTCCCAATGTTGGAAGTTGTCATTTAAAAAATAAAGTAAAGCTATCAGCATAACATTATATCAGTGGGTATAGGTATTTTCAGCATTCTACAGCCTTCATTTCTATAATGATTCAAAATCGATCGCTTCCGATACGAACAAGAACTTTCTGTATTGTAATGACAAGTAACAACCCCTACGTTACAATGAAAAATGCTGTTTCTTCGTATGGTCTCAATTGATACCTCCGTATTATTTTATAAAAGTCTCAATTTCTTCAGTTCAGAGATTTAATGTTCTACTTAAGCATGTGTTTGAGTGAAACCATATTACGTATGGGCTTGGTGTTTGTCCTTTTTTACGTGGTAAAATCTTCTTCCTTCTTCTTCATATGAGTTCAGTAAATTACGTAGGTATTACCTAAATAATTTAAAGTGTAAATGTGTAGGTTGAATTTACTGTACTACTGTACTGTAACTACCATTCTCTAGTGATTGTTTAGATCAGTAAATAGGAAGGAAGGGCTATGTTAAAAGCACTTGGAAGTTACAAGTATCAACGATTCATCCAATACAACATGTATTGGATGAATCGTTGATACTTACTACTACTACGGAAGGCCATAGATCTGAGTCGAGATTATGGTAAATGGTGGTGTATTCTATCCGCTATATCTAGAAAGCGGTAATGCATTGACATATTTCTATGTTTACCAGTAATTATGTTTATACACGACAATCTTAGAAACGCATTGTAACTTCTTGAACATTAAATTTACTCGTATTTCAATCACAAGTTGTAAAAATATGTTATGAACCTCTGAAACACGTTCTAGGAATAGTTACGATGTCTTTATGAGTCTACGATGAGGGGTTATCTCAATGTTTTGGTTATTAATATTGTAAACATGCAATATTGTGTACGATATTACATTGAAATAAAGTAACGACCTAATATAGCGCAGTGTACTTACACAAACGGAGTGGAATTCTCCACTAACTAACAACTAATTACTTCCTATACATAAAATACCGTTTAAATATAAGTATAATAAAAATAAGTTGGATGGGCATGTTGTACTGGTGATAAGTGATCTTAACTGCTAAGCCAGAAGCTTTGAGTTCGATTCCCATCCAAAATAAATAATTGTGTAATGGACCCGATCATTTGTTTCGAGTCTGTGTGATTTACTAATAGATATTTACTGGTATATAAGTGTGGTACAGTACAGACTTGGCTTCGTTTGGAATGAGATGGTCGTGTTTCTCGTGTTTAGATGTGGGAAGTTATTAGTATCATTACTTTCCTACATTTAGACTGCATTACGTATTTTTTGTTGACTTAAGAAAATTGTAAACCTGTGAATTGAAATGCGACCATTTGGGCCATCAGTATTATTAGTGGGGTAATACTTTTAAAATAAGTTCGTACATATTTACTTGTGTTATATTATGCAAGTAAGTTAATTATATGTATGTAAACGCAAATCAAATAAGCTTAAAAAATCTTCACATAAAAACTCATGACTAATTGTAAGTCACACGATTTTTTTTAAAAAGAACGTGTACAAAAAACGAGTGTCTTTTGTTTCTGTAAT
Source organism: Spilosoma lubricipeda (assembly GCA_905220595.1). Taxonomy (NCBI): domain Eukaryota; kingdom Metazoa; phylum Arthropoda; class Insecta; order Lepidoptera; family Erebidae; genus Spilosoma; species Spilosoma lubricipeda. The sequence continues at coordinate 15,971,011 of HG992282.1, read as the reverse complement.
GATTACGTAACACTAACAATCGGTTTAAAAATAGAACAATAACGTTTAGTCATTAATCTGTCTACAACAGACTCCGATGTATTTTCTTGTCAAAGCAGCGAAGCTTGTGCAGTTTTTATGCAATTACACACGATTGAAGACGAAGCTTACTTGCCTAGATTTCTATCTGAGACGTGACATAGTAGTCGCAGACTTGCAAGGCGGCCATATTGGTAGTAAATTGAATAATTACATCAATTTATTGAACACGGAGAAATAACTATTTATGACTCAATTAATTAAAATTTTCTTTTTACCATATTTAATTGAGAACATTAAAAACGTTTCACCACAATAACCCGTGTTGGAAAATAAAGATGAATCAGTATTCTACTACTTTCATATCGTATCTAAACAAGAGAGTACCAATTATAAATATGCTATTTTATGGTTTTCTTTGACATAGTTCAATCTATGTACACAAATATAATTTAAAAAACAATTAGTATAAATGAAATGCGCATATATTAAATCGATTTCCAAAACTCAAAAATTGTTTGGGACCTCTCGATTTCGATAGTTTTAGTCTCAATTCAATAGGTTAAATTAAAAACGGAATACCGTAAACCGTCACATGCTGGTACATAAATTCACGCTTACAGGTTTGAACAATAAACACATAACAATTTAATTTGACATAAAATACAGTAGGTTAAATGTCAAATAGCATTGACAGTTGACAGCCAGCAGACTAGGACAGACTGTGTTATATAGAGCTAAAGTAGTACAACAATAAATCTGAGTGACCATGAAGGTATTATTCTCAACATTTGTTTACAAACAACTAAATGCGGTGCTATTTATTAATGACCTGTTACTAAACCTTCGACTACCGATAACTGTTTATACTAATACGAATTCTTGAAAGTTAATAATATTTGAAGGTAAAAGTATGGTTCAAATGTTTGTATGATCTACAAATATTTGATTCGAAGTTTGGATGTTTTTATGTATTATATGTATGTATGTACAAAAATAAGTAGGTATTCTATCTTTCGATAATTTTCAAAAAAGCCAAAACCAAGTTCCCTGTCCCTCTGATTCTTGGGGAGATACTAAAAGAATGCGACGAATTTGTGAGTCTTGAGTTACAAGTATCCTTATGCGGTGGTAATCATTTACCATCACGTGACCCATCTGCTCGTTTGCTACCAATAAAAGTAAAAAAACAAAAATCAATTTCAGATATATTGGGTTTGAAAATTCATCGAAACTGTCACACCCTGTACATTTATCTTAAGATCTAGTTTGTTTATCCAGCTCTCAATACCTAATATTTTTTATATGTCTACTGATAATAAAACACATTTGTGACGTCACAACTTCTTAGTCGAGGACAGAAAACCCTATTGAAAGTGAGAGGTTACTTTCTTCTAGCGCGACAGTGGCGCAACAAACCTTGCCATTATCCTACTATATCTTAAATGCGGGTCATTAACAGAGTGTGTGCGTGGAGCAATGCGATACTATTGCTACACGCTGCCGAACTTTGCTAGCATCGTTATAGCAGTGAGACTACAATCATTGACGTCTTGGTTTTTTTAGCAAGCAGGCGCGTTTTAGCCTGTAGTGCAGAGTGTGCGGTGCACACGAGCGCAGCAATTTTACTTTTAATGAATCTGCGCACTTACTGAAGGGTGATACGATTAATAAAGGGCCCAACGCCCTAGTAATTATTGCACACGGCCGCTTCACGGGTTAGAGATGTCTCCGAGTAAAGGTAAGAAGTAGGGGTGCACCTAATCACTACGGAAGTTGCTATACGATGCAATTAAAATGAGTTTTAACGCAACCACCATAAAATAGTTAACAGCATTCCGCATCGTTTGAATTTAAAAGCAAAATATAATTAAATAATCTTTTTCAAATAAAACAGTGACTCGATTCCCAATTCCCAATAATGAAGAAGCATCTTAATAGGCTGTTGTTACCCTGCCTGCATTCGACATGAGTATGGTGATCACCACTCTTGGACTCTGCTCATGCTTTCCATCAGGCAGAGTAGAGTCGCTGTGGCAGGCTCATACATAAAAAAAGTAATCAAGTAAGTAAATCAATAACTGAAATTACTCAAATTTGATAATAAATCTTACAAAGGCATATTCATTTCCATTGAGCCTACTTTTTAAGGAGCCTTTGTTCAATAGTGGACTGTGAAAGGACAGAAAACAGTGTGAAAAAGAATGACCTTTTATGTCAATGAATTAAGATAAGTGATCACTGAAAATGACAAATACCCGTATGTACAAAATTACTACCATTACTCTCGCCGGTCACTATGAAAACGCATAGCACGCATGGCAAAAGGGCCCATAATAATACGGAGAAAATAGACAAATTCAATTTAAATTAATCACGGTTCATATATAATTGTATGTAGTTTTAGCCAAAATGCAGAATTCCCAAGAAATTTCACCTTGTTCACTTGTATTCGGTTACTCGTTAGACAGCAGCAGAAGTTGCGTGCACCATTACTTTTAGTATGTACCGAAGGATGGTATGTATTGTATTCCTAATCACTGTAAAGTAGTAAACAAAACAAACACAAAGCAGTCATGAGGAGTGCCGACAGAAGTGAAAACTCAAAACTATTAACAAACAGTTGTTTAAGCTCTTTGAAATTGAAATGAACCTCTTTGGTTTTTAAATAAAATGCGCGATAAAAAGAATTAAAACAAATTATCTCATGGAAATCGTTCAGTGACAATGACGGGAGTTCCATAATTTTTGTATACCCAAAAAGTGCTCAACCCGCATAAATAAGATTTCACTTTAAAAACCTTTCCAGTTTTATTCCGTTGAAATTTCTAGTAGAATTGTTTATTCTGTTTTTCCTATTCAAGTCTGTTCAATCAGGAAGGCTTCTTCTAATCATGTAAAATATCAAAGTTCAAGGAACTAAATTTTAATATATTGGTAAAGTCATCGCATTAATAAAATGTAGTTACATTATTTATATCGTTAATTATTTAGCATTACAACAACAATTTTGTAGCTGTTCATAGTTTACTGTTGTGAAGTCAGTTAAATTTAAAATTATTCCTACATTTTCTTATTTAGTTTTATAAATACTTATATATATAATTATACTAGCCGACCCCCGCAACCTCCTTTACGTCTCCTATTGCCCGTAGCGTGATAAATTTCCCCCGTTTTCGTAACATTCTTTATTGGTGCTCCGCTCCTGTAGGTCTTAGCGTGATGATATATAGCATGTAACCTTCCTCGATAAATGGGCTATCTAACACTGAAAAAAATTTTAAAATTGGACCAGCAGTTCCCGAGATTAGTGCGTTCAAACAAACAAACTCTTCAACTTTATATATTAGAATAGTCCGTCCATTTATCGGTATAAAATTGTAAGCTTTCATCAGCAGATTTTTAATATTTATCCGTGAGGGCTTAAAATAGTGAGTGTGGCCATCTCTTGTAATCCCATGGGTGCCGCAAGAACCGACTAAAAGATCCAACTACGCAGCAGAATAGCACTCCAAAGAAGAGTTCTCTCTATGGTCAGGAGTACATTATTAAAGGCAAAGACGATGATGATATTTATTATCCTAATACATTTAGTTCCATACTAGCATACCCACACAACCTCATTTGCGTCTCCATGATTATTTTCCCCTGTTTTTGTAACATTCTTCATTGGTGTTCCGCTCCTGTAGGTCTTAGCGTGATGATATATAGCCAATAGCCTTCCTCGATAAATGGGCTATCTAACACTGAAAAAAATTTTCAAATCGGACTAGCGGTTCCTGAGATTAGCGTGTTCAAACAAACAAACGAACTTCAGATTTATATATTAGTATAGATTTAACTGATATATGTAACCTCACCTAACTATTCTCGTCGCCTAATCTTAATATTTTCAGTAGTCAACTTACCATTAAATTTCTAATATTTTTTCAAAGAGTAATCGTTGTATTTTTTATTTAATTTACCTGAACCTGAAGGAATAGATACCATAATTTGTTTTGTGAATTTGTTCATTGTTTGAGTGTGCTTGTTGAAGTTGTTTTATGAGCATTTATAAACATTTATTTTCGATATTATTGGAATGCTTATAGAACACAATAATTCTACCTCGCATGACTACTTTTTGATACAATGTAAGTTGTGTAGGAAAGGACGCTTGTTCTGAAATCCTATTGAAAATAAAAAGCTCATGCATAATATAAAAAAAAAATATTCATTCCCATATCCCATCTTCATGGCCAATATTCGATGTAATCTTACTGAACTATTTCCTACTTTAATTTGATAAATCCGAATGACTTCCGGCTATAACCATAATTATTATCTTATGCAAAATTGTGGTTTTATATACTATCGTTTATGTGTTTTGAATCGATTTTTATGTCTTTAATGCCGATTAGCTGAGTCTATTATCGTAAACAGAATTATTTAAATTACCTTCTTGATTTTATTAATTTTGTAGCCTCTGTTTTGTTACATTACATCTCTTGTTTTATGTGTTTCTAAGGGCTCCCACACATAACTGCAATATGTGTGGGCACCCTAATACCAAAAACAGCAATGGCATCGCTACTGACTGCACGGTTCACCAAGTGTCGTGGGTTCAAATTTCTTTTTCGCCAGCCACGCTTCCTCGTGAATGGGCCGGCTCGATCGATGTGGTACCACGGCCTCACGGAAAACCGGTGTGAAACAGCGCCTGCGCTGTTTCACACCGGTTTTCCGTGAGGTTTCCGGTTTTCCGTTTCACCGAGTGAGTGAGGATACCGGAGGCCCATACCCCAAACCCTCACCACATCCCCCAAAGGTCGGCATCGCACTTATGACGCTTTTAGTGTTGCGAGTGTCTAGGGGCGATACGTCTATCTGTTGTTTGCCACATAGTCTAAAAAAAAAGAGAAAAAAACAAACCCATCTAGCCATAGTGCTATAGAAGTTCAAAACATCCTTGCGAAGGAGAAGTCTGTTAAAGGTTGTTAATGTGATAATGTGTTATGAATTAAATGTCGATTTTTACTTAGAACGCTGTGAATTAAACCCCGCTGACCGTGAACTCGATCCTGCTACGACTTCAAAGTCCACACAAGACAAAATGGTGTCCTTCTGTACTTTGCTATACTTCCATTATGAGCAAATCTGACACTGACGTTTAACACTGGCTGTATTTTTTTGCTGAAACCCCATTTATAAATAATATTATTTACATTGAACACATTGAACATAATGTTTCTTTCAGGTATGTTCAAGTAATGTAAAAATTTGTACTAGTATGTAAAGTCAAATAGATTAAAATTAAACATTCCTAATAATATCCGTTTCAATGCAATTTAGAATGATATTAAAAATCTTTTAAGTGTAGTATCTATAGTTTACCAATAAAATTTCTCAAAAAGTCTGAACTGAAGATTAGTAAAATTCACTTCCTTATACAATATACCTGTATTTTACTTATACTTCATCATCATGGCCCAAAAACCAGTCAACTGTTTATGTTTGTGTGAGACCTACTTTCTGTTCGATGACCTTAGCAATACCTAACATAAAATAAAACATAAATGGCCAATTCGGTTACCACATTAAACACCATTATGGATATGGTGTAACTTCAGCGTATTTAGTCATAATGTCAAATTTTACACCTCATGCAATAAAAATTTGTTGACAATTTCCTTTTTTAAATAAATATTTTTAATATTTTATACAATGACATTAACTTGCGTTCAAGTTGATCGTTAAGTACCTTAAATATGTTGCAATATTTTTTATTAGGGTTTCTTTGTGAGACAGAAATGTTCACACAAAATACGTAGTAAACGTAGTAACTTTACAATCTGTTGGAAAAATTCCAATAATTCATACTAATATTATAACACTCATATACTATAATCAGTATCATACTAATATTATAAATTCGAAAGTACCTCTGTCTGCTTGTCTATCTGTTACGCTGAAATTTGTCATGGAGATGGAGTCTTTGATTCTTGAGAAAGGACATATGCTATCTTTACCGCGATAACCGACATACACAGCGCAGCCGCGGGTTAAAACTTGTAGTATAACATAAATAAATTCTACATTTTAATTAGTGCCAGGTGGCGGCCTATCTCCACCACACCAAAGGTTCTCTCTCGCTCGTGGCATTCATTCCGCCATTGTAACTTGTTCAAAAAGAATTTTTAAAAAAAATTGCCAGATGCGAATCGACCAAAAAATCACGTTTCTTGTATGGGAGCCCCCTTATATATATACACTAATATTATAAAGAGGAAAGATTTGTACCTATTTTTGTATGTTTGTATGTTTGTAATGAATAGGCTCAAAAAGTACTGGGCCGATTTAAAAAAAAATTTCACCAACAGAATGCTACATTCTTCCAATTTGACATAGGCTACATTTCATTTTGAAAAAAATTAGGGATCCTTGGTAAAATTTGAACAATGTAACCGAAGGTGTAGAAAAATGAGTCTTAAAATGTCTTTCGTCGAATGCGCTGCCGAAACTATTAGCGATAGAACAAAATAATGTACAACAATATTGAAGAACATCATAATGTCTACAAAAAACTCCGAGGTAGCATATGTCCAACTATTGTAGTTATGTCACTACAACAACTTTTTTCATTTTAAACATTAATGAAAATGCTAACCAAATCCAAACCATGCTATTTATGTGTTTATATTAATCCTTATCCAAATAAATTATTTTATGGTCAAGACCATTTAACTACCTATAAAATAGTTTTTAAATTATTTAAATTGGACTTTCCATTCAAAAGATATTACGAATTAATCAGGTATAAGCTTGGGCGTCATGTCTGCCTGGTATACGAACACCGTGCATTCGGCGCTAACACATGCACAGCGGCCGTAGTACATTGTCACCAACTTATCAGATTGCGTTTTCCTATTACTAATACGATAGCATTATTAGCGTAATATGTGTAGTAATTAAAGAATAGTAGAATTTTTTAAAGATTATGTTGCCAAGATCGACAGTGTAATGACGAAGGGCCTTAATAAAAGCACCCGTAACCGGCAAGTGGATTATTACCTAGCCTTAATGAATGTCAAAGAAGCACGTATACAGCACGTGCTTCTTTGAGTCAGTCAGGATAATGGCGAATAGGGGTTTTTAATTTCTGTTACCCTAGATGGGAGTTAGGAGCGAGTGTGTGTGTGTATGTGTGTGTGTAAAGCTATTGGATATAATCTATACATCTATACAAATAAATAAAATTGGAGTGTGTGTTTTTAATATAAAAATAACCGCTTTTTACTAAATGCATATGTATGTACACAGGGTATATATACCAAAAATGTAGTTAAAAAAATGTTTGTCTGTCTGTTTGTTCCGGGTAATCTCTGGAATGGCTGGAGGGATTTTGCCGGGACTTTCACTGACTGTGACACTGTAGCTGATGATTCGGGGAGTAACTTAGGCTACTTTTTTAGACTAACTTTGTCCCGCGGCGTTACTCGCGGTACAACAATAGCCGCGGGTAACACCGCGGGGTTCAGCTAGTTTATTATATTCTTATTTGAGTAGTTTTTGTTATAGCGGCAACAGAATACATTATCTGTGAAAATTTAAATATTGTAACTATCACGGTTTATCACAGCCTGGTGACAGACGGACGGACTAGGCAGTCTCAGTAATAGGGTCCCGTTTTACCCTTTGGATAAGAACCTTAAAAAACATAACAATATTAAATTATAAAAATATGCAGTTAATAGGTGCTTAGATAATGCGTGAACAAGTAATAGAATAACACAATTCTTTCCTAATACAATATTTAATAATAAAAATTATGTTATGTTTTGACGCAAATAGTTTTGAAAAACATGTACGTCTACTCTGATTGGGTTGAGCCTTATATCTATTGTCTATATCTATTATATATTTTCTAAACATCGATTCTGAACTGAATCGAGTATTTTTTAACTGTTAATGAATAAAGTCGAGAAAATGACATCATGTAGCGAGAAAATGACATACCTGTTATTTTATTATAAACTGGCGACCAGGCCCGGCTTCGCACGGAAGTTGAAGAAGAAAATTCTCGAATTTATTCTATTATAATATGCATGTATTACACATATAAATCTTCCTTTTGAATGACTCTATCTATTACTGAAAACTGCATTAAAATCCGTTGAGTAGTTTAAAACAACTTGTGTTTAGACTTTTTGTCTTTTTTTCGGACATCTAACACACAACGCCACCTAGACACAAACTAAACAGAGCTTGTATCAAGAGTGCTCTACAACTGACATAATTACATATTTATATATTTTTTTGTAAATACATACATACAATATATAAGAACACACAAACTATATACATATTTACATTCAGATCATAAAACATTTGGTCCTGGCAGCCGCAGACGCTACCACTGCGGCATCGAGCCAGGTACTAATAGGTAACGGAATAATGTATGTTTAAAAAAAAAAAAAAAAATTCAGAATATTAAGAGCGGGTATAGCCAATAAAATTATCATATGCTCTTCTAATTGAATAAGTCAACGTCCTTTATCGGATAATTAAGTCTAAAACAACTCGTTAGGCGCTCGTTTCGTACCGAGTCCCATGACCTACATAACACTGTAACAGTCTAACATTGGCCTTACAATAATTTAATAGCCGATCAATAGCTCGATAAAAGCCCTTCTGATTAAACACTTTGTGTTTTCAATTTTCAATTTAAATCTTGGATCTTGGATTGGTTACAATCTCCTCACTACATGTAACATTAGTAAATTTGACATAGAAATGTGGAGACGTTTCATATGACATGTAATCTTACTCCGTCCTCCGGAACGGCTTAACCGATTTTAATTAATTTCTGTTTGTATATTTAGTAGGTATGAGAGATCGTAAAGACAACAACCTCCCATCTCCCTTCTACCCAGTTTTATATAACATAACAACATTTGATGGATCAGCTACCATGTATATAAATTACTTTCATTGCCTTAAGAATTACATATGATATGGTTTTTGATTTTAAAAAGAAAACTAAGCAAGAACTAAAGTGTTACAGTGGTAATCATGAAGCACGACGACACTGTTAATCTTGTGTAATATACATTGCTTCTTATTTAACACTTGTAAATATAAACGCAGTAAATAAATAAGCAACTGATCCCATCTACGACGACTGGATCGGTTTGGACAGCAACATATTACTGCAAGAGTATCCGAAAGAACAGTATTGTCATTCACAATACTGTTCTTTCGGTACTGTTTCAAACAAATAAAAGTATACAAATAAATTCATATGAATTTATTTGTATACTTTTATTTGTTTGTACTAATTCTCTACTTAGCCTAACAAAAGGTATAAGTATACGTACGTTCTTCTACAAACTGAAATAAATCTGTATAAAATTTGCCACAGCAATATATATTATAATATGGAAATCTGGAATTGCGAATAGTGTTCCCGTAAGATACGAAATCCACGGAACATAACTAGTTTGATGTACATGGACAAATGGAACGTAAAGTGAATTATTATTCAGAATCGGCTGTAGCATAATGGTACATAGCAAGGACTTAAGGCTTGGGATCGTTGCAGGTTCTCACACACCACTGCTTTTGCTTGAGATGTCATCTCACCGGGGACGCCCAAAAAACATAAATATGGTGTGGCGGTACTAAATATGGCGCTTAAAATTATATGTATGTGTATACATTCGGGAACAGTTGTTATTCCTAACCTAAATATTAAGGTAGAGCGACATTGCAGTTAAATAACTTTATCCAAATCTTAAAAAATAAGGAAAATTAAATATCTAGTAAGTTTTAAACCGACTTAAAAAAAAGGAGGAGGTTTCTCAATTCGACCATATATATTTTTGCCTTTTTTTATGTTTTATGAACCGATTTTGTTGATTCTTTTTTTAATGGAAAGGAGATGTCCCAACGGTGGTACCATGACAAGGACATAAATATCTGATGATGGCATGCAAGAGGAATCGAGTCGAACCTTGAAGTCGGTATTATTTTTGTTATCAAGAAAGTAATTGTATCGTGTCCCATAACAGTTTTTGAGTTGTTTGCCTCTTCAAAGAAATATTTTTTTATTCTATAAATCTAATTAAAAGTATTCAGCATTTAATTTATGCTGTTGAACCACTTTAGGGTTATTACGCGATTTTTGTTGTTTTTCGACATACCCACGTCATTACTGCTAATTTAAATTCGACCATCACCTAATGATGTTGTTGTAATAACTTAATAGTTATGTAAATATAATTTGATATATAAGTATGCTGGTTGTATGTAGAAACGACAGAAGTTTTTCTACAATTTAATGGAAACTGATTTCAAATTAAATTCTGAAACTTAAAAAGTTATTAACTTATTACAGTAATCAAATAAGCTGAATGACAATAATTGTGACCTAGTACTAAGTGTGTATTTTTCTTCCAAATATATGTTTCTATGTATAAAGTTTATCATCTAAGAACATGTATACTTAATTGTAAACAGTACAAATATAAGAATTGCTCAAAGAGAACCTCGGATTCCCATAATACGAGCGATACTCAGTTTTGGAATCAGTGCAAATTATTACTCGATAATGTACAACTGCTATGTCAATATTCTATGTATTGTACTCGTATTTGTGTCAAATGCCTATGTACTTGCTTTCTTTCTGATTTAATAAAGATTTATTATTATTATTATTTTATTTATTAGCACCTAAAGAAAACTAGCTTGACCAAAGTTTCTCTTTTGTTTCAAAGGTGACTGACTGATAGTGAGTACTTTTAACTCAAATAAAAAAAACCATGCCAAAAAGTCTTTATACAATTACTAGCTGTCCCGGCAAACGTCGTTCTGCCATAACTACAAATAAATTAAAAATTAATTAAAAAAACATAGTCCAGCGGACAAAATTGTGAATCTAAACCATTCCCAGATCCCCTTGAACACACACAAAAAATTTCATCAAAATCGGTCCAGTCGTTTGAGAGTAGTTCAGTGACATACACACTCACAGAAGAATTATATATATAAATATGTATATCTAAATGCTTTTCATAATAAACTTGAAATAGAAATGGATCAAAGTTAATCAATTTTTACCGAACTTATTTCGATTTGAACAAAATAAAACTCGTCGATTACGATTCCCAGTGCCGGATTAGCCACGTAGCAAGAGTAGCAAATGCTACGGGCCCCGCGATTTGGAGGGCCCCGCGTTCCAACGCCGTAAGATTAAAGTGCAATAAGTCGAAACCAATCTTGTTTTTTGCCGGGCCAACAAATGCCATATACGCAATTCGAATTGCGAATATGGCATCTGTTGGCCTCTGTATTTCTCAACGATTATTAATAATTAATTCAAACAATTATCGATAATTGTGTGAGAAATACAGACAGACGCACACAAACTTGTATATGGTGTTTATTGATCTAGAAAAAGCGTATGATAGGGTACTCCGAGAGACTTTGCAGTGGACTTTAAATGAAGAAAGATTGCCTGCTAAGTATGTGGCATTGATTGGATCTATGTACTGAGGATCTAGCACTTATGTAAGATAGCTACGGGAAACACCGACCAATTTAGTATCTCTGCTGGTTTGCACTCGGGACCGGTTCTTAGCCCATATCTCTTCCGACTCTCTAATGCTCTAACATCGGATATACAGGAGGAGGCACCATAGTGCACGTTATTTGCAAAAGACAATATGTTTGTCAGTGATGACGCGTTCGAGGTACGTAGACTTGAGACATGGCAGCAAAGACTAGAGAATTTTGGCTTGAAAATCTGCAGAACTAAAACCGAATACATGTTCTGCGATTTCGGTGGTCTCTCCGGTCTTGCTGCCGTGTCACTGAAGGGAACAACGATTTCGGTCTGCATCAATTTTAAGTACATCGGTTTGCTGTTACAAAATAATGGCAAAATAGGTCTGCGCAACATCAAATCAATGCAGATGGATGAAGTGACGGTAGGTAATAGAATCTGTTTGCGATCAAGTTCCCATTAGGTTTTAAAGAGACAAATATATAAAACGATCATTAGACCTGCCGTCCTGCATGGATCTGAATGTTGGCCAATAAAGAAAACGGATGAGAAATGCCTGCATGTAACTGAAATCCAAATGTTAAGGTGCATTTGTGGTGTAACAAGAATAGATAAGGTTAAGAATGACTACATTAGAGGAAGCCTGAAAGTAGCACTACTGGATGGAAAATTGAGAAGCAGGAGGTTAACCTGGTATGGACATATGATGCGTGGTGTTGGTTTGATGATTGTAAAATAGATTTTGGAAAAAATCTTAATAATGGTCAGGGCTTACAAAGATGATTAAGAGAACAGCCTGGGCAACGAGTTAGGTCAGTTCGCGGAGTTGCCGAAAATAGATGTGCCTACTGTTATTGACATCAATATATTTATTAGACCTTTTTTTTATATGTGTTCTCGGATAACTTCGTCGGTTATGAACCGATTTTGATGATTTTTTTTATAATGGAAAGGAGATATCCCAACGGTGGTACCATGATAAGGACACTAAGATCTGATGATGGCATTCAAGAGAAATCGATCGATTTGGTCGTTCTTGAAGTCTTTTTTTTGTTAAAATTGTACTTGTTCAACATAAAAACGCAATAAAAATAAGTTAAGGAACATGGAAGCCGAGGATCGAACCAAGTGGCGCGAAATTGGAGAGGCCTATGTCCAGCAGTGGACTGCGATAGGCTGATGATGATGATGATGAAGGAACATGGGCCAAGAACGACTTAATCATCTTAGTTTCATGAATATAGCCTATGATTTGCTTAACATTGAAAGTGATATCTCTAAATTTGCTCGTTTAAATTAAATCCAGAAAAGTTAATTTGTTGTAAATAAACTTTAAATGGTTCTGTTTTACTTAATACTAAAAAAAACTTTTGTGGATTTAATATGAGCAAATTTAGGGATGCGCACTAAAAACAAAAATGAAACTACCAAAGCTTAATCAAATGCGAATACAAAATTCAGTGTTGTCACTTTTTTTTAATTTGTCTACTTTTTATTAGGCAAACTATCTGTAATTAATGTGTTTCGCACCAATTGACTAAACTTACAAATGGTCTAATACGTCACCACAAAGTGAATCTAACAAAGTTACTAATAGAAGAAAACTATTTAAAAGTACGATTGCATATAGCTAATTTAGGAACTAATAGTTCTCGATATTTAAATACTAAATAAAGTCGCTAATGTTATATGTTTGGTTCACATTTTTAGTCTAGCATTGTATTTTAGTTGCATCAGTTTATTTAAGTTGCATCAGTTTGAACTATTTTATTACCCAAAATTTAAAGAAACCAACCAATTTGATCCATAAAAGTAATAAAATAAAATTTTATTTAAAAGTTTATTTAAAAAACTGGTACACGTATTCCTACATAGTCGCTCCCGTTTGTCACACATAGTCCTTTTAGTCTTTACTCTGAGTCTAATACTGATATTTGGCTGCCTCAGTGGCGCAGTGGGACCGTACACGCCTGCTGTGCATGAGGTTTCGGGTTCGATTTCCGGGTCGGACCAAATGTTAGTATGATCTGCAAATATTTGTTTCGGAGTTTGGGTGTTTTAATATGATTGTATTTACAAAAACAAAAGTTTATATGTATTTATATCAGTTGTCTAGTGCCCATAATACAAGGTCTTCTTAGTTTGGGACTAGATGGCAATCGTGTGTTAAATATCCGAAAAACCATAACCTCAAGAACCTAACGCAAACTAAGGGCCCCTTGGCCGAATTTGCTACAGGCCCCGCGTTGGCTTAATCCGGCACTGACGATTCCCAATGATTTCGAGGCACGTTTGAACTCAAATTATTTAAAAGCGTTGGTGTCAAGGCGTGGTGATTACATTAATCACCGCATATTTACTGATAACCTTAACAAAAGATACTTTTGTTCGAAACTAGGACACAGACGTAATGTGCGGTTGCATTATTCTTTACACTTTATTGACATGCTATTTAAATTTACTATCATTTTAGCTAATATTTGTTCAATAATCATATTGTTAGGGAATTGGTTTGGTGTTTATAGAATCTAGTTACTACTTAAGGCTTTTAATGATTATTCTATTTTGTCTATGGACATTATTTAATTTTTTTTTCTTCAATACTGGAAATCCGATATTTTAGAAACCAGAAGACCAAAGACTGAATGTCAAGACATACGAAGATAGATTCCTAGAGACCTCTACTGAAGATATATATCTATCCAGAGGTGATTTTATCTTCCGTTCTACTGCAATATGAATGATGGACACATTATCGTGAAGTGTCGATTAGTTATTTCAATTTCAATTTCAGTTTCGTCTAATCACCAAAATGGCGGGACTGATTTTGACGGGACTTTACTGGCAGATAGCTGATGATATAAGGAGTCAAGTAGGCTAGATTTAAATAGGAACAACAACAACCTCGGGGAACCGTGAGGCTCAGTTAGCTATTATATGAATATGAACAAACCACAGAAAGAACTTATTATACCAGAAATAAAAAGGAATACGATATTTAAACGAATCTATTTAGATTATAAATTTATAAAATGAGTCGCCCTTTTGTGGATTCTTATCAACCATTTAAAATATTTCTACTAGAATCTAAGTACAAATGTTCGTACTACATGGATCAGGACTTGCAACAAAACCATGCAAACATTTGATTTCAATTCTGACGGTATAACCTTCATCTATGGCCCATTTGCTATGCACTTAGATGTACTCCTGGAAGGAGGCACGTGAAGAATTGATCTGAACAACTAAAGCCTGAAGTCGTACAGTTGTTTGTAAATGCACGTACCGTAATCATCGTATAACACGATCACGTTTATGTCGCCGAATGCAACTTGAGGTATGTTTTTATACATTTTGCGCCGTTTAATTTGATTGGCACGAAGACAGGCACAGTTAATAACGTTAGAAACACTTTCTTTTAAAGAGCAGTTCATACAATTTGAAATATAAGAAGTATGTGAAACTAAAATATTTTATAGCACATGATATTTATGATGGATATTTTATTGCACGGTGAGTTGAACTCTGCATACACGCACATTATTTTAGTTTCAGCCTTATATAATTTATACTATAACTTCCAATCGGCTGCACCAAATTAAATAATTCTTTTTTATGTGTTCTTTATTGTTAGGACAAGGTTTGTCTACAAGAAAAATTAAAAGATAACTGGAAAAGTCTTTTTTTTTGGTCCACGACAGATATTTAAATATGGCGGTACGAAGTTCGCCGGGTCAGCTATTTAGATTAAAAAAATAAAACAATAATGTTAAACAAAAGTTCTCATTATGTATACACTTGCAGTTTCTAGATTTTTTAGATATAAAAAAATACTTTCAAATTTCGCTACAACAAATTTGTAAAATAAACATATATTTTTTTTAGTTTATTGTCTCTTTCTGTTCACTTGACTATTGTATTTTGAACTTTATATTCAAAATTTTAGAGTTTACAATACGCCTAATTTAGAAGCTTTATTGAAAACTGGAAATCCTAAAGATCGCCGTAAATTTTTTTACTTCTTCATTTCAATTTTATCAAATATTTATCTATAAGTATAATATATTTGGACTTTGGAAGTCCATTCTAGAAACTGAAGAGGTCAACTACATATTTGTAAATATTCGACGATAAATTTTATAATACATTGGCTTCATTATTATTTTTTAGTGTAGCCATTTAAGGATGGGATCAACATTCTTCGGATGTCTACGTATATAAAGGTGGTTTCTTACGTCTATAATTCGCCAATCATAGCAGGTTTTTGTATAATGTCAAATTATATGTTATTTTTTATATACATATATACATTTTTCTGTATTATACGAAATTATCTGACCCAGCGAACTTAATACCGCCATATCTGAAAGACTTGTTCTAGTACCTATACCCGCCCCAGCATCCCACTGGTAGTGTACAGTCGCAGACAAAAAAAAAAATTTCCGGTTATTTTTAATTTTCTTCTACACAAACCTTGTCCTGACAATAAAAAACACATACAAAAAGAATTATCCAATTTGGTGCAGTCGATCGAAAATTATGATTTATTTACATATATATAGATGAATTCCGCTTACTTTAACTGTTAGGGAAACAAATTTGAGTGTCGGAACCGGTAATATTTAATAAGGCTTCACCTACATACCTACCTTCATCGTGCAAAAATAATGTATAATTGACCATAACAACTCTTTACCGCTATACACATTAAAAGAAATAAATACCCTTTAATTTACATCGAGATTCATTGTATCTCTGTTTGTCTTGTCATATAAAATATCAGTAAAATACCATGACGAGACCCGTGTTAAAATCAAAATATCGTATAGTCTATTCGTTTAGATAGTGTTGATGCACCGGCACGCAATTATGGTTATTGTTGTGAAATACGAATATATAATTTCATAGAACGGCGTAAACTGACAAATCATACTTGCTTATGGGTGAACGCCGCAGGCGGGTCCTTTGATTTTGTGGCGGCTAGCCGTAACCGTATCTAAGCAAATGGTCTATAGCCATGTTATTCAGTAAACATTAAAAATAGTATCACTTGGAGCTCATTACATGAGTTTTAAAGGTACTTAAAAGATAACAGTAGTAACTAGTGTAGATATACAGGATCACACCGTTAAAACAAATACAATAAACTACATTCCCACCAGTTTGTTCACCTTTAATACTCTAATCAAATAAAATTCGCATTCCAGAAATAGCTCAAAGGCATCCACCGCATCTAATCATATCAACTATTTTAATCGAAAACGCCCACGACCTTATTAACCAATTACTTCATACAAAGGTCAAGTCCGGTGAACTCTCAATAGTACGTCTCCCACTGTGAAGTCACATGAGTGCAAACTACTCACATCCTAACTCGCGAATACACTTCCTTATTTAGGTGGAATCGAAAAGGGGGTCGGAGCTAAGTGTCGGTTGCATTGAACAGTTATTTTTGCCTTTCCTGGTTGGTTAAAGAATATTCCATTAACTACTACATAGCAAAGAAGATTCTATTACATTTTTTAAATCTACCATGTTATTATGAAAGCAAGATGATGGTTTGCAAAACATCATTAGGGCAAGCTGAACTTTGGAGTTCAGCAAATAAGACAAATTCCAAAGCATACCTATAAGTTCATTATACTGAAATAAGTATATGCCAGCGCCACTCATATACGAAAGAACTTACACAACATACAAATGAGCTACCATGGGCACTGAGTACACCGGCACACGAGACTGAGCAGTTGTGATATGGCATAGCAGATGAAAGCTTCTCAATACCGATGGACATCCTCTCATACTATTAAAAACAAATATAAAAGATAGTACACAAATGGCACTTTTTATTGATTAGTTTCTTGCTTTGTGCTATGTTCAAATTTCAAGGTTTTATGTTACGATTTTAAAGATGCGTTACAAGTTTACATGACAAAAAACACGTACTACAAAAAAAGTAAGTAGAGATCAAGGAGAATATGAAGAAAAACGAAATAGGGGAAAACAGATGTATCCTCATTAAGTAGGTCGGAAACTTTCAGACCATTCCCCTATTATGTTCACTAGAGAAGGCTGCACTGGACTGCCTCGTTGGTCTAGCGGTTGGCGTGTGCGACTGCTGATCATGAGGTCTCGGGTTCGATTCCCGGGTCGAACCAAATGTTTGTATGATCTACAAATATTTGTTTCGGAGTTTGGGTGTTTTCTATGTATAATATGTATGTACTTACAAAAAAAAAAGTAAATATGTATTCATATCAGTTGTCTAGTACCCATAACACAAGCTCTGCTTAGCTTGGGACTAGATCGCGTTGTGTGTTAGATGTCTGAAATATTTATTTTATTTTATTTATTTATTTGACTGTTATAGGCTGTTGATACAACCGTTGGTCCCTATTAATAATGTTGGCCCTGCACAAAGACAATTTTCGAGTAGAGTAGTCCAAATGTCGTTTAAAAGATAGAAAAACAATTAAAGAACTTTGAATATTTAAATAAAAACAGTCAGTGAAAATTTAAACATGTGGTTTTCTTCAGATGGTTTTCCTTCTCACCGAGATGGAGACTTGCTGTGGACTCTCTCTGCCAGGTCCAGGTTACATAGGTCACTTTTTTATAAATGGGTTTGGTAGTCAAGGAGGAAGGTGATTGAAGAGGTCACACAGTGACCGAAGCATTGTCCACCCAAAGATTATAATAGCAAACAGACAAAAAGTTATTTTATCGGATAGCGCCACACGAAGATTATGTTTAAAGGAACCTCGTTAGATTCATCATAAACACTGGGTAAATTATCATCATTAACCTTTAACCCCTCCTTAGAAAGTAGGTGAAGGCGTATCATGACACTGAGCTCAAAGGAGTTTTCCATCCATACTAAAATTCTGATGGCCTTTTGCAAATTCATCAGTATTAATAGTATTAAAGGTTTCACTTTACTTGTTATGCTTTGCTATTAAATTAAGACAGTACAAGATGTTTGGGGATGACATCGCTATACGTCGCTGCGGGTTAAACCACTCTTGACATGACGTAGGAGATAGTAATAACCCTGTTACGTAGACATTTTTATTCAACAGTTAACGACTTAAAGTAAAGATAAAGCATGGCAAAGTGACTGCTTGAAATATTTAAATGACATCAATACACAGTTCGCACCTAATGTTTATTATTCCAACAGCAAGTATGAGATCACAATCGCTTGACTGAAGAACGCTATTCAATTCTATACGCTAAAGAATTCTACCAATGTCCACTTAGTATTAAAATTATCTCTTTGTTAAAATGAAAGACATCTAAGTGATAATTGATAGGTATATTAGACATTTTCATTCGTCTGATGCCAATAGTATTATAGTCTGTATGGAATTTTCTAACACCAATACAAAGAACTTTTCAAAAACCCAATAAACGTATGTATTTTGTCAATCTCTATAAATTAATTTTCATACGTGGACTAGGAATTTTATTGGTATTAAGTAACTGTATGATTTAATCAAACGGTTTGAATAATGTTTGACATTCATTTACGAAAATGTTAATATGTATTTTGTAATTATAGTGTGTGGAAACATTTGACCAGTAAAAATATTATAAAATCTTTTAGATATAATTATATCAAAGTTATTTAATAGCAAATTATTAAATAAATTTTATATTCTTTTCTTTTAACTAAACTACGGTAATTTCTATCTATCTATACATCTATACAAATAAATAAAATTGGAGTGTCTGTTTCTAATGTTAAAATAACCGCTTTTTAATAAATGCATATGTATGTATACACGGTACATACACCAAATTAACATTTTTTACAATTTTGTCTGTCTGTTTGTTCCGGGTAAGCTCTGGAACGGCTGGACCGATTTTGACGGGACTTTCACTGGCAGGTAGCTGATGGTGTGAGGAGTTACTAAGGCTCCTTTTTTTAGACTAGCTTTGTCCCGCAGCGTTACCCGCGGTACGACAATAACCACGGGTAACACCGCGGGGTTCAGCTAGTTGTACTATATAAATACTTAGTACCACGCACAGAATCAAAACCACTGATATTAAAAAGTAATATTATTATATTTATATAGTTTAGTGTAATCCTTGAGAATTTTAATTCTTTTTTATCAATCTATAATTTTACTGTTAATTTATAACACCTTGTAGAGTTAAAGATTAAAATTTCGGAAATATAACTTTAAATTAGAACTTAAATTATAACTTTTTTTTCATGATTAAAATAATTATAATTGAATATTTTAAGAAAACTTTTAAGTTTTATATTACATAGTGTAGACACCTATATACATAACCATAAGAAAAAGAAAAACCAATATTTACATACAAGTGTCAAAAAATTTCTCCGCATCATCGTCTACTGGTATTATTACTTAACTTAATACGTAATATAAATTAGCAATTGAAAAAAAGTAAAATATCAACCTAAAGTCTAGTATATAAACCACTAGCTTTTGCTCGCGGCTCTGCCCGTGTGTTTGTCGATTATTGCGGTAAAGAGTAGCCAATGGCCTTCCTCAGGAATTAGAGTATCTCCATGTCAAGTTTGATTGAAATTGTTGCAGCGGTTTGGTGATCAAAGCTTAACAGACAAACAAACAGGATAGACACAGTTACTTTCGAATTGATAATATTGGAATGCATAGGAGTACCTACAGATTAAATAAGCATTTTTTTATTTAAGGGACCTTAATAAATTATAGTTAAAACTCTACCACAATTTGATCTGTCAATCTATACTAATATATAAAGCTGAAGAGTTTGTTTGTTTGTTTGTTTGAACACGCTAATCTCAGGAACCGCTGGTCCGATTTGAAAAATTCTTAGCGTTAGATAGCCTATTTATCGAGGAAGGCTATAGGCTATAAATCATCACGCTAGGACCAATAGGAGCGGAGCACCAATGAAAAATGTTTCAAAAACGGGGGAAAATGATCACGCTACGGGCAATAGAAGACGCAAACGAGGTTGCGTGGGTCGGCTAGTACTAATATATAAAGCTGAAGTGTTTGTTTGTTTGTTTGAACACGCTAATCTCAGAAACCGCTGGTCCGATTTGAAAAATTCTTTCGGTGTTGGATAGTCCATTTATCGAGGAAGGCTATAGGGTATATATCATCACGCTACTACTAATAGGAGCGGAGCAACAACGAAGAACGTTTCAAAAACGGGGGAAATTTTCACGCTACGGGCAATATAAGGCGCAAACGAGGTTGCGTGGGTCAGTTAGTAAATTTATATAACGAGAGTTCCATAGCAAACATGAAAAGTCGTGAGCATTAAAAATATATATGTATCTATACTAATATATAAAGCTGAAGGGTTTGTTTGATTGTTTGAACACGCTAATCTCAGAAACCACTGGTCCGATTTGAAAAATTCTTTCAGTGTTAGAAAGCCCATTTATCGAGGAAGGCTATAGGCTATATATCATCACGCTTAGACCTACAGGAGCCGAGCAACAATGAAGAATGTTACAAAAACGGAGGAAAATTATCATGCTACGCAAACGAGGTTGCGTGGGTCGGCTAGTATTTTATATTTTGTCTTTTAATTACTACAACAAATGTATAGAATGTAAAAGAACCTTGTGTACTGATTGTTTCCTTATATTTATACTAGGATGTAGGAATTCCAACGCGCAAGCGCAACGTATGGGAAATATTCCTTTGTGCTAAGGCAGGTTAAATGTGAAACTTGCTGCAATTGTGTTTACACACGTTCTACGTTCATTGTAGTGAAAAAATTCCATTAGTTTTTACTTTGACAATTACTCAATGCAAAATAAACTCTTTCATAGCTTAGATTGTGAATATATAAAACACTTGAAGAATTCCCAGATTTACATGTGCTTTTTTACTCTTATTTTGGTATCAGGCTCGTATTTATAAATTACTAGCTGAACCCCGCGGTGTTACCCGCGACTATTGTTGTACCGCGAGTAACGCAGCAAGACAAAGTTAGTCTAAAAAAACTAGCCTAAGTTACTCGCCGGATCATCAGCTACCTGCCAGTGAAAGTCCAGCCGCTCCGGAGATTACCCGGAACAAACAGACAGACAGAGAATTTTTGTTTAACTACATTTTTGGTATATGTACCGTGTATACATACATATGCATTTAGTAAAAAGTGGTTATTTTAATATTACAAACAGACACTCCAATTTTATTTATTTGTATAGATGTATAGACTAGCTGACCCACGCAATTTCGTCTGCGTCTCTTTTCAGTCTATTATTGGTCTAAGAGAGGTAAGCCGACACACATTTAAAAAATTGGCAGTCATAAGGACTGCCGATAGAAATGAAAACTTATAACTTAGAATGTTATTTGTAAAATTACTTAATGTACAAAATAAGAAATTTCATAATGTTTAAGTTACAGTTATCTACATCAAACATTAGCATGTCGGTGACGTGAACTCATAAGATTTTCTCCTACCAAAAAGTACCTGCGCACCGCGGCTAAATAAGTTTTCACTTGAAAAAAGCATGAACAATTTCGAATTCATCGTGAGCAACATCAAACGTGTCACGAGAATTATATATAATAGACTAGCTGAACCCCGCGGTGTTACTCGCGGTCATTGTCGTACCACGGGTTACGCCGCGGGGCGAAGCTAGTCTAAAAAAAGTAGCATAAGCTACTCCCTATATATTATCATCAGCTACCCATCAATAAAAAACTTTTCAAAATCAGTCCAGCCATTACAGAGATTAGCCGGAACAAACAGACAGACAGACAGACAAACAATTTTTTTTTTAACTACAGTTTTGGTATATGTATCGTGTATACATACATATGTATTTAGTAAAAAGCGGTTATTTTAATATTACAAACAGACACTCCAATTTTATTTAGTTGTATAGATAACATTTTTTATAATTTTTGTTTGTCTGTCTGTCTGTCTGTTTGTTCAGCTAGTGTCCTATATTATCTTTTCATGTTCACCACAGCAAGATTGCCCAAATGTGACACAAAAAAAACATTTTATTAAATAAGGTATTCAAGTCCCGCGATTTTAAATGAAACAGGTTATTAATTAAAAACAGTTAAGGAAGACCTTGCTTTGGTGATTGTATCGGTGAGTTTTATTCCAAACATTACCACTTGAAACCTTTCGACAGTAACAATGAAAGAAATCTTTACTAATTATAAAGCTGAAGAGTTTGTTTGTTTGAACGCGCTAATCTTAGGAACCACTGGTCCGATTTGAAAAAATATTTCTGTGTTAGATAGTCCATTTATCAAGGAATGCTATAGGCTATATATCATCACGGTAAGACCTACAGAAGCGGAGTACCAATGAAGAATGTTAGAAACGGGGGAAAATAATCACGGAGACGCAAATGAGGTTGCGTGGGTCTGCTAGTATGGAACTAAATGTATTAGATTATTAAATACATCGTCATTGCCTTTAATAATGTACTCCTGACCATAGATATAATCTTTTAGTCGGTTCTTACGGCACCCATGGGATTACAAGAGATGGCCACACTCACTATTTTAAACCCTCACGGATAAATATTAAAAATCTGCTGATGAAAGTTTACAATTTTATACCGATAAATGGACGGATTCATTCACAATGATAGCTTCGTGTTACCTAGATGAGTATTCGATACTTAACACTTAATAGTGTCCGGAAAACTCCAACAGGATGTTATTTATACTTCCAACTCTTTGACAATTTAAGTTAAATTGCGATAGAGTGAATGGGAATAAATATGCGATTATGCTCTGTGGTCACATAATGTGTAGAACAACTCTGCAGTGTTCCGGTGGAAGTAATAACAAATAATGTCGTGAGGACGGTATTAAATGCGGTAAAGGTGAGGAATGTTTGTTAATACGCATAAATAACTTATTAAATGTTTAGGCAAAGGAATAAAAATATCTAATTAGGTAAATAGAATTAAAAAAAAAATTAAAAAGATAGTATTTTTAATACATCTCCCGCACTAGGAATATTATCCCGTATTAATGGACAAACTTACACGTAACGAGTACAAAGGACATTCAGACTCAAAATAACAATTTGTAGATAGCACAAAACTAAACCAAAAGGCTAAGAATTTCACATTTGATAAATGTAATCGTTAATTCGTACGTTCCACTTGCATTTGAAGGCTATAACTATTTTTACGAAGAATTAATTAAAATTCAGCATTCGCATTGAATTGTATAAAATAAGTGATTCGGCTAAAACATGAACAGATACACAATACAGTGTATAAATTCAGATATCTTGCCTAGACAACTTCCCGAACATGTATATCTAAATAAAATAAAACCCGCATTGCAAGTTATCATGTACCTATAGTAAACATTACATATAGTCAAGTCGCTTAGATACGGTCACTTCATTCGCCGTCTCACGTGCGGCAAGCCGCCACGAAATCAAATGGCCCGCCCGCGTACGTCCAGAAGTAAGTATAATTTGTCAGTTTACGCCGTTAAATCAATTCATATTTCACTACCATAACCACAATTGTGACACTATTTAAAGTATCTAAACGAATAGACTATACTGTTAAATTGTTTTAACAATTGGTTGTAATTTATGCCTCTTCTTTGTATTTTTTTGTAAAACTATTATCAAAATACTGAGTAAAAATTCCATTTGAAGAGCACATTTTTTATAGAATAGCAAATGCATTAAAGTCAGTATACTTAAATGATGATGTATCTTAGTTTTATATAGAACTAGCTGTTACCCGCGGCTCCACCCGCGTGTGTGTATGTCGGTTATCACAGCAAACAGTAGCTTATTCGTTATTCTGATGTATAAGCTATCTTACTGTAAAGTTTCATCCAAATCCGTCTATTATTTTTTGCGTGAAGAAGTAACAAACATACACACTTAGAAACTTTCACCTTTATATATTAGTGTGACTAGCTGTTGCCGACTCCGCCCGCGTATATATCGGTTATCGCAGCAAATTGTAGTATATGTGTTATTCTGATGTATAAGCTATATTACTGTAAAGTTTAATCCAAATCTGTTCAGTATTTTTTGCGTAAAGAAGTAAAAAACATACACACTCACAAACTTTTGCGTTTATAATATAAGGCAATAGTGTGATAGTAGGAAGGATAGGGTTGTAGTATAACAAAGACTTATTATAGTGTTCGCTAATGAAATCGTAATGAATTTAATAGACAAAGGTTGCTGATAAATATATGTGTAGGTATGTCTGGCATATACCTATGTCTTTACTCAAGAAATTGGCCCTGTCAAATCGAACAGCGCACTTTTCTCCGCTTTCTTGTTATTTTCGTCCCTTTTCACGAAATCGCTACTACAAGTCGTAAAATATGATTTAAAAGACCACTGAAAGTATTTATACTGACCGTACCTTATTCCAATGACTTGTTTATAGTTTTAAAATGGTATACGTTCGTAATTCAAAATAAACACTACTACGAAGATACATCAATATCGTAGGTGTCCGAATCCGGTATTCGGGTAAATATATATCTTAGAAATAGATCGATTTATTCGATATATATATTTCACTGATCCCAAGCGAATGAAGGACATCCTAAGAAAAGAATTTGTTTAAATAAAAATATTCTTTCAAGCACTTCCTGGAAATTTTAGGTATTGCACAAACACATCTCTATCGGCAAAGCTAAATTTCCGAAAAGTTAATTATAATGTTAGTTCTACCAGTTTAAGAATGTAGTGTAATTTTTCTTTAAATGTTGTTGGTTTAGTTTTTTATAAAAACTTCAATTAGAATCATATTTTTTTTGTTCATTTTTTATATTGATATAAAATTGAATTATCTCTATTCATACGATTGCGGACCAATTATCCTCATTGCCTTTTTTGTAGGAGTAAATGACCAGACGGTTTTCTAAATTCTGGACACAAATTTGCGTTACTATCCTTTGAGTCTCCTTCAGAGTTATTAGTACAACCTCCTTCTTTTCTCCTTAGATACCTGATAAAAGCAGAAGAAAAAAATATTCCGTGAAACCATAGTATTCCTGCAGACTGTGTCAGAGTAAAGCTCTCCCACGTTACATACGTATTCATTTCATAATATATTTCCGCTTCGAGACAAAATAAAGTGAAAATGTAATATTCTTTACTTTTATAACTTTTAATATAATTACACAATAATGTGTGAATTGTAAGACACAACATTTTAGTTATTCATTTAGAATTACGTAAATGAACCGTTTGTCTGGTCTTTCGACGTGTAGGTATAAATAAAGTTAGTAGAAATCAGACTTGTTCAAAAATGAGACTGTGTACAGAAATATGGGTTCAAATATAAAAATATTCACATGAAGCAGAAAATGTTTACCCTTTCGGAAAGCATTTATTCATACTTCATAGCATGTTTAATCCTACTAATATTATAAATGCGAAAGTTTGTAAGGATGGATGGATGTTTGGATGGATGTTTGTTACTCTTTCACGCAAAAACTATTGAACGGATTTGGATGAAACTTTACAGTAATATAGCTTATACATCAGAATAACACATATGCTACTCGCGATAACCGACATATACGCGGGCGGAGCCGCGGGCAACAACTAGTAAATAATAAAAGAATAATATTTGCAATTATATCAGCCCTCTTATGATTATCGATAATGTAGCTGTAGTTTAAATTATCAGAGCAATTAATAACAAAACAATAACATTTTACAACTCCAGAATACCACCATCATCATCATCAGCCCGTTGCAGTCCACTGCTGGTCATAGACCTCTCCCAAGGAACACCACAGAGCCTGCCAGCCCTCCTATGCAAGTCGTCCCGCCACCTGGCCACAAGGCGTCCCACACTACGTTTGCCAAGACGCGGTCTCCACTCCAGAACACGCTTACTCTAGCGGTTGTCAGTTCTGCAACATATGTGACCAGCCCATTGCCACTTCAACCTACTGACTGTTAGAGCTATGTCAGTCACCTTGGATCTCTGACGAATTTCTTCGTTACGAATTTTGATGATCAAAAGAGACTCCAAGCATAGCTCTCTTCATGGCACGTTGAGCGGCTCTAAGCTTATGGATTAGCCCCACTGTCAGTGTACAACGTCAGTGTACACGTATAGAATGGCATCAATCGTCATCAATTGGCTGACTCCAAAGTATGTAAACCGTGTTATACCGCAGTGTCAAAAAACAATTTGAAGATCAATAAACCTAATATATTGAATAGAAAACGAGTGTGTCATGTATTTTACAACAATTGACTAAATTCGGCATTTTTAACGTTATACTAACTTTTAAACTTTCGCGTTCCATGATATATTAACAATTATTTTTACGGGAATTAACGCGATCACTTATTAAAAGGTATTACATACCTCTGATTTGTCTGACGTTTCGACCAGGTTTATATATATCATCATCATCATCAGCCTATCGCAGTCCACTGCTGGACATAGGCCTCTCCAATATATAATAATATATAATACCTTTTAATAAGTGATCGCGTTAATTCCCGTAAAAATAATTGTTCATATTTTTAACGTTGAAAACAGGGCAAATCAAAGACAATCAAATCAATTTCGTTGGTGACTAAACGATATATGATAAGACACAAGAAAGACGGTCATCATCAATCAATAGCCCATAACGTCCCATTGCTGGGCTCGGGTCTCCTCTCAGGAGAGGGTTAAGGCCATACGTCCCCACGAAGGACGAGTGCGGGTTGGGGACTGGCAAGACAACGTTGTGGCTACGTAATCTTGCCGTTGGATGTTTTTAAGCCGCCCGAAGGCCTCCAACTAAGCTTCACGACTGTTTAACGTGATCTCCGAATCACGGAGACGCTCATGGTAACATGCCACCACTGGTCACCCATCCAGGTACTAACCACGCCGTCGTTACTTACCCTCGGTAGTTATTTCTAATCACCGTGTGCAACTGGGCTATGAGCGCCTCCGCGGCGGCGAGAGCGAAAGAAGATGGCTTATCATAATTAGCAATACTATGATGAGAATCATAAATAGTAATTTACATACGTACATATAATTAATTAATTATTTATGTATTATTCTAGCATGTTACTTAGTATTGTTTCTGTAGCTACCCATATTTATAGTTCAATTAAGATTTAACTGTTATCTCTTTTTTTTATTATTGTCAAATAATACAACTAGGAAGAATTAATAAACGTTTATTTTATAAAAGTACAAGAATATTTAATAAAGCACAATTTTTTCCAATCCTTGTCTGCGAATCTAATTTGTCATCAATAGTTTATAGAATAAATGAAAAGAAAACATCTCCTATTGTTCAAAGATTTCCACACCAGTCATCTTATTAATTAATCAGAAAACAAATCAACATTTGCGTAGTTCAATTCCACGCAGAACACGTCAAGTTATGGATAATGTCAACAATGTACCAAAACATATCAATATTAGTAATCATTCAGATCTAAAGGGGAAGTTGATCACAAACACGCTTGGGAAAACACTATCCTCCATTCAGACGCAAGAGTACATACATACTCTAACACGACTCGACTGCACAGTGGCCAAGTGGTTTAAACGATCGCCCGGCGCTTTAAACTGCGCTGAGTGTTGTAGGTTCAAATCCTACATCGGACAACACTTCGTTTGATCCACAAATTGTTATTCTGAGTCTGTGTCCATTTCATGTATGGTTATAAAGTCTCTCGCGACACAGAATTGCTATTGCCAACATGTTGTATGTATATGCTGATTATGTAGGTAACATCTCCTGTATAGATGACTGGTCTCTTTTGAAATTGGCCGCCTTGGCCGTCCTAGGAGAACATCTCTACATCAACAGCTAACGCGGGTTATCTTTTTTGAAAAGTAAAATGAACAAAAATGTGCAATTATCACTTGTTCATACCCATTTCCTGAAGTTCGCACCAATCAAACAATGGGTATGCATTTACGCGACTCCGGCTTACGACTGCAGTCTTGCAGTCTCAAATCGATCTTATATATATAATATTTGATATTTAGCATTTCCTATCTCCATTGCCCTATTTTACTCTTTAGTTTAGTCCCGTTTGAAAATGTTGCGACGATACGACAACCTTCCTGGAGCCGGTTCGCGTCTGACAAGGAGATGGACGTAAAATACATCAGTCAAACCTCTTTGCTATATCATTCGTTAAAGCGCTCGCCCCCGGCGACTTTTTGCAGCGTTCGGATCAATACAGTCGCGATGCGGTCGCAAGCTGTGTGCCCTCGCCCACATAACCACGATTCAGTCGCACTATAAAAGTCACCCTCCCTCCATTCTTCCCCCGATGTCGTCCGAGACGCTCGCGCGTTGCATCGATATAGTCGCGAAGCTGTAGCGCGTTTACGAAACGCGACAGCCGAGTTGCAAAAAGTCGCCGTGGGTGAGCGCCCTCATAGTGATATACAACAATAACCATAATCTCACACATCTAACACACGGCGATTTAATCCCAAAGTAGTCAGAGCTGGTGCTATGATAATCTTACTACTCATAAACATACTTTTTAATCGACTTCGAAAAAGGAGGAGGTTCTCAATTCGACTTTATTATTTTTTTTTATTTTTTTTATTTATTTTATTTTATTTTATTTTACAACTTCATGCACTTGTGTACATCGGCGGGCTTAATGCCCAAGGCATTCTCTACCAGCCAACCTTCAGGGGGTGTAGAGATCTAGTAAGGTAGGTATTTTAATGTTAGTTTCCTCAAAACTTTCGACTGGTTTAACCGATTTTGATGATTCCTTTTTCATTTGAAAGCTACCGTGTGTTCCTATTTAAATTTGGTACAGTTCATGTATCAAACTTTGATACAAATTTCTTTTTGTATGGGCCTGGCAAAGAGACTACTCTGCCTGATGGAAAGCATAAGCAGAATCCAAGAGTGGTAGTCACCATACTCATGTAACTCATGCACTCAGACAATGCAACAATGCAGCATAGCGACCCACACTATGGCGGCTTAGTGATGCTTCTGCATCATTGGGCCTCCGGTTTCGCACTCACCAACGAAACACGACAGCACGAACGCTGTCATTTTACGTTGATTTTCTGTGCGAGGGTAGTACCGCCCCGGTCGAGCCGTCCTGTTCGCGCTGAAATCAGCGTGGCTCTACTACCTTGAAGATCCTTCTTAAAATCAACATATATTTATTTGAAATCTTTCATTCTTTAATTTTTTCATTAAATCAATCATTTCATTCGATTTTCAAAAATTCTATTTAAAAATGCAATTTTCAAATTATCATTAATACGCGTATTACAGATAAATGATATTCACACCCATGGGTATCGTAAAAGGCGACTAAGGGAGAAAACTACACAGGACAACATCACTGTAAAGTAAACAACTGTAAAACTCTGTAAAAAAGTAAAAAAGAGAAGGAAAACTTAAAACAAACCCTATACCAACCCGTCTGATCAGCGTGAAATAGTTGACCAAATCCTATTTTCTAATGAGAGCTGTGAACTGTTAAAGACAGTTGAAGATGATAATCCACACACAGAACAAATGATCTTGCTCATCATACAATAATTTATCTATACTAATATATAAAGTTGAAGAGTTTGTTTGTAAGTTTGTTTGTTTAAACACGCCAATCTCAGGAACCGCAGCTCCGATTTGAAAAATTATTTCAGTGTTAGATAGCCCATTTATTGAGGAAGGCTATAGGCTATATATTATCACGCTAAGACCTACAAGAGCGGAGCAACAATGAAGAATGTTACAAAAACGGGGGAAAATTATCATGCTACGGGCAATGGGAGACGCAAACGATGTTGCGTGGGTCGACTAGTTTGTATATATAACAACTGCCTCGTTGGTCTCGCGGTTGGCATGAGCGACTGCTGATCATGAGGTCTCGGGTTCGATTCCCGGGTCTATATCCGAAATGTCCGAAATATATATCCTGGGGGGAATAAAATCCAGAACTTTTGGCTGGAACGCTGACAACTGCAGCAAAAGGTCCGTCGACGATTGAGATGCAGCCGATAATGCATGTCGCCGAAATACTCTGTACATAGATTTCAAGACAGTCTTACATAAGGGACTTATTTACTGTTGTTTGTTTTTGTTTTCAAATACCAGGCGTTCAGTTATGATACCGGCCGGCATAAATTCATTCATCATTGTTCCGTTCATTTATTATAAACTAGTGAATCAATAGAAAAACAAAGATATTATTATCTATTCGAAACGTCAGGCTAATCACAAGCGAGGAGTGTAGACACATATAAAAAAAAAAGTCATTGAAATATTTTATGAACATGCTTCAAATATATTAATAATATTAGCCGCACATAATACAAGTGTTGTAACATACAGTATTTACGTGTAAACAGTGCGCGAAAACTAGAAGGTAATATGTAAATGACAAGAACTTTTGATCGTGTTGAGGATATGAGGTTTACACAGCTGTCTAGTAACATGTTTCGAATGAAAAACTAAGTTTCAGAGGATTCACACACTAAAACAAATACACGTAATTGAAGATTCAGTATATTTAGTACTTTCAGATTATTATTATTATTCTAATTACTGCTAATTAAAATGCTTACATAAATTGTTACTTTATAATTTATGAATATATTACAATGTTGGATGGCAATCTTAAGCTTAATCTTGAGCAATTTATTAATTCAATAGGTATTCGACGAGGTGAAAGAGAAAACGTATAAGATTTGTTTGTACAAAACAAATATTTTGTCCATTTCTCGTCGCCAGGCAGGTTTTAAGTCGCTCGTCCAAGTAAGTTAACAGAGTGAAAACAGTCTGCAATGGGCCGGTGCGTTGCGTGATATCTGCACTAAACACCTGCCAGTTATTGCATCGAACCTTGTGTTTCAGCTTATTATTGCTGTATAAGCGTTGTGCCCAGTTTTTTTCATTGTTCTCTCACAAAGGTCAAGAACGACTCTCGTAATAATAACGTACATCGCAATGAATAATTATTTACTTAAACGTTAATTTCATCATGAACTTCGATTAGCATGTTGAACACTAGAAGCTACGTTAATGAAGGATATCTGCCGAGGCCTGAACGTTTCGCTCGTCTCATTTGTTATCATTAGCACTCATCGTTAGCACTTAAATAAACAATTTCATTGTTACTAGCTATGTTTTCTCATTGTTCCACAGTGGATTGAAAAGTTATTATCTCTTTATGACACGTTAACATACCTGAGTCCTGTGCATTTTGTAAGTGATGGATGTGATGCAGGTGCGCATAATAATGGTGATGGTGTAGGATGCATTCCAGATCTGTGCAATTCAACATTGTCACGGAGCACGGACCGCGCCGGCACTCTGCTCACTCACGCTCGGTGCACACTTTCACAAAACAATTCCACTAACACAACTACATGTATCGCTGTCACATCACATTATCTTCCTAAACTCCGGCACGGGGTTGTGACTTGTGACACATAGATCGGTTCCACTTGGAACGGCGCCGTACAGTCTCCCACTAACGGCGCCCAACACTTATCGCTGCATCACGTGCACTTGTTTATGTTTGTAATCCTCTAAAAATTCACACGTTGTCGCGAAACTCAGTCATCGTTGTACGCAATTCGGCGCGACGTTCAAAGGAGCGGAAAGCGTAATCGATAAGGCGACCGATTCGATAACTACGCGAGGTTGTGTTGCAGTGAACGTCTGCGTGCGCGCAACACTTGCGGCGCGCGATTGTATACTGAATGCGGTATGCGAGCGACTGCCACCTCTCCCGAGCTCCCGGCCTCGACCGCACTTGTTGAGCCCTGGGCTATCATATCGCGCCACCTATTGCCCTCTGGAGAATAATGCAACATTCAACGTCCGTTTCTTATTATCACATTAGCATGAAAAAACGCCAAGACAATTGTCTCCAAGAAAAATAATACAAACATTTTTATTGTTCAATCTCGTTTATGAAACAAACGTATGTTAACAAATGCACCGTGATGATTACTCCACTAAAAGTAATAATAGTCATGCAGCATCGTTAAAATAAAGCGAATAACATTTTGCATTGAATTAATTCGTGCCAATCGAACCACGGTTTGGTATTGATAGTTACAAAAAAGTCATAGACGTGATGACTATTGTGTTTAAGTCATTCTCGTAGTAAGTAGAAGACGCAAACAATATTCGCAAGTAAATAAATAAATCTCAATTTATTTGCGGAAAAGGAGAAAAAATTAACAAGCGAAATATCCGCAGTGCAAGTCCCAAGGTTGAAGGACTTGCTCACCGTGAGTACGACGCAGTTATGAACGGACTTTCAAGTAACGATGTATGTGCAAATATACAAGTTATTGTACTATGTTAAAATGTAGAACTTTAGACACACACTAGTCTTATCCTCCCATTCCATTTCGATGCCTAACAAACAAATAGTATCTATGGAATGTACATAGATATATTTGATAAGAAACTATTTTATGAAGATGATTAACAAGTTTATAATAGAGATGGGCCTAAATTCGTTTTACATTCGGTTTAACGAATTTCTGCAGCTCGACATTTGTTTTAAATGCCGAACATTCGGTAAAAGAAAAAAGTGAAAAAATCTCAATTATTATATACATGTATCTACTTCTGATGTTATCTGCTTCTGTTGCCAGTTCCTCAATACAGTATAGTAGCAGGTCCAGAAAGTTCTGCGAATGTCTTTTTTGTTGGATTGGAAAGAAGAATGTGTCTGGACAACTTCATCGTCACTGCTCAAAATTTCAATAAAATTAAGAATTTAGGACTTGTCGTAATAGAAAAAGCGCTGCGAAAAGAACCGAAATTCGGCCGAAGTTCGGACGAATATTGAAACTTTACCGAATGTTTGGCCGAAGTTCGTATTCGGTTAAAACTACATTCGGCCCATCGGTAGTTTATAACCCTTTCAAAATACCTTTTAATAAAGCAAAGTAATTGATGATGTAATCTTTATATTTTAGTTTACAAGGAAAACAATACTGAATTTTAAAACATATTATTTGGTTTAAAAAAAGTTGTTCGTATTGAAATCGAAATTATGTTAATGTAAATATCAAGATGCGAGATACTTTTAAGACAGCGCGGCGCTAACCATCAGGGGTTAACCTTGATTTTAAACTAAGAAGTGATAAAACAACAATCTCGATTTTTTGTTCCTATACACATCCTATTATTATATCCACATGGATTCATTATTAACCTATAAGTGAATTATAATAACGTTAAAAATATATTGCTTGAGAAGACCTGTACCAAAAAGAGGCATAAAATTTTACCAAAGAGACACTAAAGTTATTAGATAGATCGTAAACTTACATTTAATAATAAGAAAGATGGTACGCTGGTCCATTGTATAAAACTATAATATGCCTGACTTCTTAGGAAGAAGCTCAAGTGTTTTCCCACATTCAATTAAAGTAATTTTGTATAGAAGAATCGTTACACGATATCTGGAGATGACATCATCAACTCAGTCACTAAAGACGGTCACTGTTAGACACTCTATGGCATGGTTCTTTATGGTGTATCTGTTGCAAACACGAAAATGCCGATTTAAAATGTAAAAATCACAGCATCTCAAGAAATGTGAACGTATCTTCTAATATTTAGCTACTATTAGTTTCTAAGAAAAATCAATTAATGTGCTTAAATTCGTAATACATTACAACTTTCACAATATGCAGCTACAATTTCTGTGTTTAAATACTGTATTGAAGAGACATGAAATGTTGCCGTTCCCCTATACAGTTTGGCGATTAGCAAACGCATTTATTGCAACATAATAAACTTACTTTTTTTAAATGTTTGACCCTGCCAAAATGACTCTACTTTGCCTGATGGAAAGCATAAGCAGAATCCAAGAGTGGTGCTCACCATACTACGAATGCAGACTATGCAACAATGCAGCACGGTGACCGACACCATGGCGGGCTAGTGATGCTTCTGCATCATTGGGCCTCCGGTCTCGCACTCACCAACGAAACACGACAGCATGATCGCAGTCATTTTACGTTGATTTTGTGTTCGAGGGTAATACCGCCCCAGTCGAGCCGGCCCGTTCATGCTGAAATCAGCGTGGCCTTACTACCTTGATTATTTTTTATTATTACTATACTATTTACTGTTTAAAAACCACATTTTCACTACAATTTTGCGCAATTTTCTATTATTGGACTTAAAAATAGTATCCACTCTTTTCTGTAACCCTTTTCTCGGTGACAGAGCTTAAAATCCCTGAGGAACCTCGGTTAATTGGGGACATAGAATCCAAAAACATGTACTTTTTGCTCTAAAACGACCATAAACTATAACCCAGCTTATGTAATTTCAAACACGTTGCTCGATTGGCATTTTGGCGTTGACTTTCTGAATAAGTATTGAACCAAATAATTAAATCAAAATACTTTTAAATTTCATAATATTACCAAGATGAGGTTATTTTATCCGCTGTAAGTCAGCCCTAAATTCGATTAACAATCATCATGATCCTAACACCTACTAGTTACTACTATTAATGAGAGAATAAGATTAAATTCTAGTCATTTAATTATTTCACTAATTGCACATACGGGTCATTTGAATCACATACTAGGTCTGTTTATTAATCAATGTTATAGCAGGTAGTCAAAACATGATACTGCCTGGAAAACAAGACCTCTGTGTTTTGACTAATGTACTCAAACATAACATTGATCTATAACAGTTTCTCTGACTTGACAACCAATATTTTCTTCTATCTGCTTTTATTCTATAGGAGATCAAACAACCATAAGGGTCACTATTAGGGTTTCATATCATAGAAAATCAGGATAGTATATTCCGCCGCACTGCCTGCAATTTAAGAGTTACAAGTGCATTGCCACTTTTTGAACCCCCTTGAAAGAGAAAAGGGGAGGGGAAATGGAATTGAAACACCGATTTACTGTGAGGCCGTGGAATCACTCCGGTTGAGCTGGACAATTTTGAATATGGCTTGAATATGGCTAGATAATGGAGACGCGTACCAGAAAAAATAAAATAAAAATAGTGTGTTTGTTGGTCTGTAAAGGATCATTTGTTTTCTAGCCCATTCTATGGATACACTATGAAGTATACTGTATAACTGACTATGTAACTGAACTGATGAAAATATGTATCCCCATCTTACTCGGAACTAAGACCTCAATGAATAGACAAGTTAAAATTTAAAATTTAAAAAACCCCTTACGCGAGCACTTAATCAAATAATCACAAGCTAAAAATGCCTTACATCATATTGGAAAAGAGTTGATACTCTTACACTGATGGACCGATATTAACCAAACATAGCTAAGAATCACCGCAATTAAAAAACCGTAACAAAATCGGTCCATCTCCATTTGAGAGCTACGATGCCAGAGACAGACTCACACATAGAGAGACAGACATACAGATATCGACGTCAAACTTATAACATTCCTCTTTATTGGTCGGGGGTTAAAAATTATCATTTTTATTCAATGACTAACAAAACATCTTGAATAAATAAATGAAAACGAAAAAAAATTGCGTTGGATAGTCGCAGGTATATTGTTAAAGCCGTGACGTTACAATTCACTAGTGTTAATATACTCGCAATTAAACGGTAGATTGTCAATCGACTTTGTTTCTTACAATTTAACAACCTTTTTTTAGTGACATTGTAAGTATGTAAGGGTTTTTTGAAGTGATAACTTCTTTGGCCGCGTTGAGCAGTTTTTGGTAGGGGAAAATCTTATGGGTTCGCGTCACCGACATGTAAAAGTTTGATGTTGATAATTTTAATTTGAACATTTTATGAAATATCTAATTTTACACATTATTTTATAAATAATATTCGAAGTAAGTCATAAGTTTTCACTTCTATCGGCAGTCCATATGACTGCCAATTTTTTTTCTTGTTTTAAAAGCAAGTATTTTTTTGTTTTAAAAGAAGTAGAATAAAAATAAAACCTAACCTACCCGCTTGCTAAACGGCGCTGTTTAGTAAAATAGAAAAGTAAATTGATTGGCATTGTACCGTTCGCGTCACCGACATGTAAAAGTTTGATGTTGATAATTTTAATTTGAACATTTTATGAAATACCAATTTTACACATTATTTTATAAATAAAATTCTAAGTAAGTCATAAGTTCTCACTTCTATCGGCAGTCCATATGACTGCCAATTTTTTTCTTGTTTTAAAAGCAAGTATTTTTTTGTTATATATAATAAAAATAAAACCTAACCTACCCGCTTGCTAAACGGCGCTGTTTAGTAAAATAAAAAAGTAAATTGATTGGCATTGTACCGTTCAATTATAATATCACTAGTGAAATTGACAATATACCTGCGACAGATAACAAGTGATTTTTCTTTAAGTGTTTATAGGTTACAGCAAAAATTCTCTTACAATCATCAGAAGTACTTAACATTTATACGAGTAAAACCGTTGTTTAATTACAAACATTGCAAGTAGTAAATTGAAATAAGGAAAGGTAACAAATTTTAAAACTTTCACGAAAACGATTTAAGTTGAACATTTTCCTTTGTGGGGGAACGAGTCGTTCCCCCACACCTTCTTTTTGTTTGATCTGTAATCAATTAACTCAAGAAACGCATCTAAATAAAAATCTAAAACAGCAAAGTCAGACTCAAATACTTTGTTCTAAGATTTTATAATGTCATATTCTACCTACCTCATTCAACTTTCTTTCCCATAATCCACTTCAATTTTTATCTTTATTGATATCCTATGTACTCAATATCCGAGGCAAGTATACAACCTGATTGTCGAAAAACATCCTCTAATAATTCTATTATTTTACCAATATATAAATTCTTCCAATGCCTTTCACCTTGAATGAGGTTACCGGAGGTTCAAACTCCCCTAGTGTAGAATATTCTATTACCTCCTTTATTGCTCTTTACAAATACGCTACTAAACGGTTTAAGGAAAAAGCTACATTTTAAAAGCAGATCTGAGCAATCTTTGCGTTATACAATTGCAAAAACATGATTTTAAACCCTGACAACCTGCTTAATTGGCCTTCATTATACTTTGAATGTCCTGGTAGAAATCACAAATGTGATGTAAATATTGTACTTGCATATTGTTATACAATGTAAACCTAGTTTTTTCAGGGTCACAGACGTG
This sequence comes from Spilosoma lubricipeda, assembly GCA_905220595.1. Lineage (NCBI taxonomy): Eukaryota > Metazoa > Arthropoda > Insecta > Lepidoptera > Erebidae > Spilosoma > Spilosoma lubricipeda. The sequence goes on along the minus strand of HG992282.1, from coordinate 15,933,362 downwards.
TTTGAATTAAAAACTTGACCAAAATAAGTGTGTTTATTTTAAAAAAGTTGAGTCATAGAATTGCGCTGAATTGTTCAAAGGGCATAAATATAAAAAAAAACTTTGTTGAGCTCGATTTGTTCTGTGTTTGGGAGTATGTAATTTATTGATAAATAGCTTTTTCCTACCTTTAACGCCTTTAACCAACCTTTAGGCTGGCGGTGCTGCCCGCCGGCGTAAAGGTCGCGTCTTTTCGCGGTGATTCTCAAACTGATATAGTTTTTTTATTTATAATCCGATTGAAATAAGACAAACAGTAAATGTTAAGTCGAGCAAACTGCAATGCATAAATGCAAACGCATTTAAATCGGTTAAGCCGTATCTGAGATTAGCATGCACAAACGTACAGACAAACAGACAAAAACACTAAAAATCATTGTTTTGGATTCTATTGCGTTCATATAACAGTTTTTCTTATATTTTTTCAAGTACAGACAGCGACCAGTTACGATTTTATTAAATGTATTGATATGTACATATTTAGAAAAGTATGTATAAAAATGTCATGTCTGGTAATCTTAGCACATTAGCCTATTACCTGCCTAGCTTGGGACCTATATATTATAAGAATTTCCATAAAAAAAAAAAACCATAAAAGATCTTTTTATTCTTCATCTCATAGTCTTCTCTACAGCAACTGTCTGCAATTAAAATTAAAATCCATTCTCTCTCTTATGAAATATTTGTTTTATATTTAATTTTTTTTTATTTATAACTTTCAAAATAATATTTTCATAGACAACCCTAAAACATTGATATTATTTAGACCAAAATTAATATTATTTTCTTTCTTAGTTTTTTTCATTCATGGGTACTTTTCAATGACATGTGTATACTTTATTGTAATCGGCTAGTGTAGAAGTAGAATAAGAAGCAAAATAGAGTACCTACTCACTTTTTATTGGTACAAAATAATGTAGGTAAAACGTTTTTGAAATGTCAATTCCATATATTATGTTCTGTATGTACTTATAAGTGTAAGTTGTGAAAATAACAGTACATTGGTACAATCGTTAGCGTCAAGACTACGTATTTAACACAAACATGAATATTGAAAGGACAATATCTTCCGTGTAACTGTGATAGTATCAAAACCGTTATTTATACTTACTATAATTGTTTACGTACATAAAATATTGTATAATTGTTTAATAACATATCAGCAATACATATTTGTAAGTAATTGCTTAGACTAGGTGAAAACGCCCTTTCTAAGGTGAGTGTATCCTGTCAGTGAACTACTAACGGCTGTTTTCTTTTATAATTTGTTACCAAAAGGACTGAACCAAAAGCATGATGGAAAGCATGACATCAGTTATATATCAGTAAAAATCCCGTGAAAATTGGTTCAGCGTTTACAGAGATTAGCCAGATCGCACAGACAATCAGTTTTTTTTTTGGATAATCACTTCACTAATCTACAGACAGACTCTGTGTATGCGTCAAGAAGTGAGCCTTCTGTGCCTATTCTGTGGCATCGTAAAAACCCACAAGTAACCTTCTTCATTTTTTTAATATTTAAACACAAAAGCAGTGACTTTGATATTTACGTACATGAGAAAATAAAAGGTCATTTATTTTGTAATTTAATTACAAAAGTTACCAACCTGACTTGCACATCAGTTTAACCAAAAACCTACAAAAATAAATAAAGATTTAAGTCTGTCTGTCTTTTTGTAATTTCAATTTAAAACTTTACACTAAATGCATAATAATATGGAGTACTAGTTGTTGCCCGCGGCTCCGCCCGCGTATTTGTCGGTTATCGCGGCAAATAGTAGCCTGTGTGTTATTCTGATGTATAAGCTATATTACTGTAAAGTTTTATCCAAATCCGTTCAGTAGTTTTTGCGTGAAAGAGTAACAAACATCCATCCAAACATCCATCCATCCAAACATCCATCCATCCTTACAAACTTTCGCATTTATAATATTAGTAGGATTTAAACACAGAAGCAGTGACTTTGATGTTTACGTACATGTGAAAATAAAAGGTCATTTATTTTGTAATTACAAAAGTTACCAACCTGACTTGCACATCAGTTTAACCAAAACCCTACAAAAATAAATAAAAGTTTAAGTCTGTCTGTCTTTTTGTAATTTCAATTTAAAACTTTACACAAAATGCATAATAATATGAACTATGAAAGGATTTTACATAGAAATGTATTTTTATTTTTTGTCTGTCTCTCCGACTAATCTCTGGAATGGTTACACCTATTTTGACAGGACTTTTACTGGCAGATAGCGAAGGAAGTAACTTAGTCTACTTTTCTATTCTATTTTAGGTTTTAAAACCGCAGTTTTTGTTGTAAAGTTACATCAATAACCGCGCGTAACACTGTAGGACTCAGCTAGTTAGTCATATAGTAACGGTTCAAGGTATAAAATAATGTTATTTACAACATTTTGTCAGTGACCCACTCACATTCATAAACCAATGACCATTATTTCTGTAGACGTCCGAAGAGTTTTCGCGACCGCAGTGAAAGGGCCGTACGGTCGTTATGACGATGTTCATATTACAAAACAATACACATACCTACTTATAATTGTATTTCCGATATCAATAGAGCATATATTATAAGTGTTGTAATATGTACCTTTTACTACTGCTCTTTGATACGTGTTTGTAATATCAATTAAGTTCCGATCATTCTGAATTAATGACACCACATAATGTGGAACTATTGCCTCGGTGGCTCAGTAGTAGCTTATGCGACTGCTGTGCTTGAGGTCTCGGTTTCGATTCCCGGGCCGAACCAAATGTTTGTATGTACTGCAAATATTTATTTTGGAGTTTATGAGTTTGTAAAATAAAACTTTTTATGTGTTTATAATAGTTGTCTAGTACTCAATAAAACAAGCTCTACTTAGTTTGGGTCTAGATGGCGTTGTGTGTTAGACGTCCAAAATATTTATTTAAACCTCTGAATTTATGAGGAATTAATGAATTATACACTCTGTCCTAAATACTGATGGTTTCCTCTGTGTTAGTCTCATGCTTAAATACGGAATGTTCTTTAACTTCGTAAGGTAACCTATATACAAGGTACCGGGACCGAATCTGTTTTAAATTCTTTGGACATGTGTTAGCAAAACGATCTGGTCCGCTTACCAAATAAACCTTTAAGAATCACACAAATCGACTGCACAAGTAACATAGCGGTTTAGTTGGTCACATCGCTGCTTTCAATTGCGCGGAGTATCGTGGGTTCGATGGGACAACACTTTTATGATTCACTAGTTGCTGTTCTGAGTTTGAACGCTCTTTGTATAAAAAAAAAGTTTTGTCAAGTCGCGCGCAATACAGGAGAAATTATTAGGGCGAGAGCTGTCTTATAAAATACTTGATACTTTATATACAGAACAGACTTTTCTCTGTAAAAGTACTGCTTTAGTTTTCTTTATTAATACAAAAGCTAAAATTGTGTCACTGAACAGTGACTTAAGAACGTTAGGAAGCTGCAATACTGTAATAGTCTTTCCGCAGCGAGGGGTCAAAGATCACTACCGCAAATCGACTATGTATTAAGTAACACAAATTACCACATCATAATTTCGCGCTAAATTCGTAAGAAACATTACTGCACATTTGTGCATTGGGAAATGTAGGTAAAACCCCAGTTGCATAGTGGTAGCCCCGAGAAAGACTGTTTATTAAGTCGTTAAGCTTTAACTTCAAAATGTTTATTATGTGGTGTTATTTGTGTATTATAGTGTATTTAATTTCATACGGTTTTTTATTACTTTCAGCCAGTAAATGTTCTTGAGTTATGCTTGTATTAAGGAAAGATAATGTTGAGGTAGACGAATGTCTCACAGGGCAAAAGGTTTTTCACTGTTTTTAAGCTATTGTATAGGTTTAATCGCACCGAATCAAGAAATTCCGTAACACAAAATCCTGACACCCGAAGTTCGCACGGATCGAGGCGAGCTGCTCCGGATGACGAATCAACGAATTTGTCTGAAGTTCGCACAGATCAAGACGAGCTGCTCCGAACGACGAATCTATCACAAAACCAAAACGAATCTGTCTTTTTTGTGTAATTTTGTATTACTTATTTAATGAATACTTTTTACCACAATATCCAGGAAACATTAAAAAAAGACGACGTCGCCTAGTTGAGATTTGAACTCGAGGCACCTTCGTTATAAATCATTCACCTACACCTTCCACCCAATAACTCATTACCACTAAATGTTAGGTCCGGTAATTCCAAACATATCAGTCAGTATGGCACCAATTATATAGATGGCGGTGTACTTCCAATGCGATGGAGCATTTGAAAAATGGTTTATTATTTTTTCATTCACAATATTATACATACTGCATCCCAAGCTGTTCAACACAGAGCTCCAACTCTCGTCTGAGGTAAAGTATCTAGGGGTAATATTCGACCACAGACTTAACTGGAGCGCCCATCTCAACAATAAAATTGAAAAAGCAACAATCGTATTCTGGCAGTGCCGCAGAATGGTAGGTAAAACTTGGGGACTAAACCCAAAAACCACTTTGTGGCTCTACGAGACAGTCATCCGACCAATGGTAAGTTACGGCGCGATAGTCTGGTGGCCACGAACCAAATTATCCACCGCCGAAACTAAACTACAACGACTCCAGAGATTAGCCTGTCTGGCGGCTACAGGCTGCATGGGAACTACACCGACTGCAGCTCTGGAAGCGATCTTAGGTCTACCACCACTCCACCTTTTCATAAGGCAGGAGGCGTTAGCTGCAGCAGCGAGGCTAAAGAAACAAAATCTCTGGAGACTGCCTAGGGTACCACACACCGAGTTACTATATGAGGCCATAATCAAGGAACCGCTCATGGAAGCGGTAACTGACACAATACCCAGGCAATTCGTCTTCGACAAAAAGTACAAAATACAACTGCACGAGGACCCCCAAGAAGGACTTAACCCAAGGGAGTTGAGAGTCTTCACGGATGGATCCAAAACAAGGTCAGGCACTGGCTCGGGAGTATTCTCTGAGGACCTAAACATACACATCTCGACGCCATTGGGAGCCCATAACACAGTCTTCCAGGCAGAGTGTATGGGCATAATAACGGCAGCACATGCGATCATCTCCAGAAAGGTAACGGAATACCCCATCCGCATACTTTCCGATAGTCGATCAGTTTTACAAGCTCTACAGAGTCATGTGACTACCTCAGGGCTAATCTACGAATGCCACAGAGCCCTGACAGAGGTAAGTACTACAAATAGTATAACTCTCCAGTGGATCAAAGGTCATAGCAACTCACACGGGAACGACTCAGCGGATGCACTGGCAAGAGGCGGATCGGAGACAAGGGCAATCGGCCCTGAACCAATACTGCCATTGCCAAATGCTTGGCTGCGACGGACACTGCAACAGAACACCGAGGTAGAACACCAAATGTATTGGTCCAACCTTTGTACCTGCAGGCAGACCAAAGAGGCCCTCCCGACGATCAACCCCGGATTGTCACGGAAGCTGAAAAGACTCAAGAGGCCGCCGCTTCGACTTCTCATCGGAGCAATAACTGGTCATGCACTATTAAACAAACATCTTTTCACTCTAGGTGTAACGGACAGCCCTCTATGCAGAGCGTGCATGGAGGAAGATGAAACGGCCGCCCATGTCATCTTGACATGTCCAGAGGTGGCGAAATACCGGGCGAGACACCTCGGATCGCCGAGGTCACTTCAGGAAGTCGTCGGCAACGCAAGGGGTCTGCTAGGCTTCCTGGATGAATTGGGTTGGCATCACTAGTGCCGACCCACCACGCAAAATAGGCGCAACTAAGTCGTCGAGTTGCGGAAACCAAGCCCGCGAGTTCAAGATCAAGATCAAGATATACATACTGCATAAATAAGAAATAAATAAATAATTATAACTGCATAAGTTTATGAAAAATGCTATGCAATAGCTTTACCGCGGCAGTCCCCGAGTGCCACACGTCTTTTTTTTACGACACGAGAAGGTAAATGGACATACATACGGGTCACCTAACGGTAAATAACTACCTCTACCCATACACACGCATACACTATATGTAAAACTCAATAAGCACAAGTGCGATGCCGCCCTTTGGGCGCCCCCATTATGATCAACGTGGTGTAAAATGATAATGTATTCCCAGCCGATTTCTGATACAGCAGCCAGTCTTAACGTACACCAGCCTACTACGCAAGAGATATTATGGTGCCTAAACATAGGTGCACTCTCTGTTCCCTCACTCTTAATACTCTAATATCAGATGCGACGACTATCCGACACGAACGGAAAGCTGACCGCCTTATGTGCTTGCCGAGATACGGGGATTAGGACCCTAACTTCCAATCTCCGTTCAGTTATAAAGCATTTCTATTATTAGAAAAACTCAATAACACGTTTTATAAAATAAAAGCTACCCAAAAGCCTCCAAAAAGCTAAGGACCTTTGGACTTGCAGTTTGGTACTTCTAATTTAGTGTTGATGCCCATACCTATATATTCAGGTTGCTTTGAGATAAAGACATATTTTTAGTGAACAAAATATTTCGTACAGACCTAAATATTGATACGCACGGTATGACAAACCCGTTACAGAAAATCAACACTCGGTTTGAGGTCGTAACATGCACATTAAGATTTTAATTACATTAACGTACTTGTACTCTCTGTTCGTTTTAATACCACTGTTGCGATTATTTTATGAGAGTGACTGAAATTGATAACGATGCACGTGTATTTGTTTTGTAATTTATATTAAATTTGTAAGTTAGAATAGAAGAGATCGTACACCATATTCATGAAACTTTTAACCTTGTTAGGAGCCTCACTAGTTATCTATCACATAACTTTGTCGCTCTGTGAAGTGGTACCTTTTCTTTTTGGTATAGATGGCAAACGAGCAGACGTTTCACCTGACGGTAGGCGATTACCGCCGCCCATGGACACCCGCAACACCAGAGGCGTCACAAGTGTGTTGCCGACCTTTGGGGGATGGGGAAAGGGATGTGGGGAGGGGTTGGGGTGGGGGCCTCCGGTATCCTCACTCACTCGGTGAAACAAGTGCTATTTCAGACCGGTTTTCTGTTACGCCGTGGTATCCGGTCGAGCCGGCCCATTCGTGCCGAAGCATGGCTCTCCCACGGTAATATGTATGTGTTTATGTCGAAATCTATGTCATGTCATACACATACACATGTCATCTAGTCATGTGTGACTATTGATAAGAACGCGAACCGCGGATAAGAAGGATGTCTCCAATAATCCTTCAGACCTTAGCCACCACCGGCAGCCACGAAATTAAGTGCCTTGTCGTCTTTTCGCGTTGTCGTGCCACTGTCTCAAATGATCTTAAATAATTGATCTCCTTAACACTTCTTTAGTAACCAATGAAATAACAGTAATTTAAAACGCTGTTTATGCAGTTACGCAGGTCTCGACTTATGTCGTAATCATCAACATCTTCGTCTTTGTGGTAGTTTTGGCCGGTTTCGGGTATTTTCTCACTTATTGTTTTTAGGTACGAAGAAAAACTAGTAAATAAGGATCAACAAATGAAATAGGGCAAGAGAGCAAGGATAATAGTCAACGGAGTGAGATTAGAGTAACTCAAAAGGCCAGATTTATGTACGATTTGATTCTGTGATTTGAAAATACGACTTTGATCTGTAATTTATATCTTTGACAATATGAATTTACTTCCTGTGAAGTGATATCTACGGAGACCTAGCTATTACATAAAATAACTTTATACTATTACTGCTTGTGATCATATTTATTTAAACATAACTTTGCAAAAGTACATTTTTTAATAAACAACAGCAGAGAAACATCAAAACAAAAAGTTTTATTTAAACACAATTCTCCTTGTCACATTAAGATAAAATAATAGAACTTGAAGGCAAACGAAGTCGTATGTCGTATCTCGTGTCAAACAGCCAAGGAACTAAAGATAAAAAAAGTAGTAAATTACACATTTTTGATAAATTTAACCCTTACAACGCGAGCTCAGTAATTTTGAAGTAATTATCTCAATACTTGTTGACTTTTTTGATATTTTGATGGATTCCATCAGAGTACCGTATTAATGACCGTTACTTGAAGTCCTGGCTATTGGCTCTTTTGATATATTGTTTACGCCTCAGGAAGGATTGGTAATTTCAAGTATGGGAACTTTAATATGGACGATATAGATCAGAACGTAAAAGGCAATCATTCGCGTCAGATAGTTGGATAGATATCAAGCTGAAACTTTCTATTACCCTTTTATGTCATGTAGGGCTAGCAAGCTGTCATCGACACAATTAATAAAATTGAACTAATAGTAGTGCAAGATGGGCATTTTTATGTCGTAAGGCAAGAATCTTAAGTAAGTTGATGTAGTGAAGACTTAAAAAGAAAGTGTAACAGTTGGAACTTTTTCAGAAATACTATGAAAGTTTCTTTTCGAATTAGGATCTTACTAGAAAATTACTTCATCCTACGAAGGCCTTGGAAAATGAAATAAGTTAGAGTATATTAATAAATTTCTGCAGTCGACTCACTAAAGTAAAGCTTTTCATTATTGATTAAAATCAGATGGGCTGTTGTTTGGCATCAAGGTAGTGTGACACGATAAAGTTTAAAAAACTAAAACTCAACTACGTAAAAATGTTTGATATAATTTATGTAGCCTATGTCACCAGGGCCATTATTACGAACCTATTGACACCTCATTCAATAATATTGGTTGAGAAGTTTAGGTGCTACGGTGGAATATACAAACATACATAGGCTTCCAAAACTATTACCCTTTCTTTATTTTTAGCTTTTTCCTTTATTATTATTTTTAGCGTCGTCGTCGGGCAAAAACAAACGAATAAAGGCGTTATTGAGGTGTAACCTACGCGTAACTTTGTTTTGGCGGTGAGTGTTTATGGATGTTGTGAATCTCAATTTTCTATTAAACAGTAGATTTTATGAACCTTTTTTCAAATGAGTCTTTTATCATCATCACCATCTCAACCAAAAGACGTCCAGTGCAGAACATAGATCTCCCATAAGGTTCACAGAAACAACGGCTTTCCGCGACCTCGGGCCACCTCGTAGGGGAAGGTGGGAGGGGCTAGCTAGGTACGTTTTCCGGTAAGTTTTTCCTTTATGGTCTGTAAAAGTGACTATTTTATTTTACTATTTGCGAACGCCTGTTAATAGCTATGATGTCATTAGTTTTCGTTTCTATAAAGTGGTTTTTGTGCTGTTAGAATACCGTAAAAAAAAAAAGTCGATTTCTTCACATTCAAAACAGAAATCAACAATCACTTATATTAACAACTAGCTGAACCCCGCGGTGTTACCCGCAGTGATCGTCGTACCGCGAATAACGCCGTGGGACAAAGTTAGTCTAAACAAAGTAGCCTAAGTTACTCCCTGGATCATCACCTACCTGTTAGTGAAAGTCCCGTCAAAATCGGTCCAGCCATTCCAGAGATTACCCGGAACAAACAGACAGATGGACAGACAGACAGACAAAAAAATTTTAACTACATTTTTGGTATGTGTATCGCGTATGTGTGTGTACCGTACATACATATGCATTAAGTAAAAAACGGTTATTTTAATATTACAAACAGACACTTCAATTTTATTTATTTGTATAGATATGATTGTAAATATTTACCACGATTTCTTAGATACTACCAATACTAGAAAACTAAATTATTTATATCGTCTTAGATGTTTTATTTTAACCAACAAGTGAAGTCAGTTCAGAGAGTAAGTACAAGAAATAAATTTATTTACGCACCAACACTTATCTAATTGACCTTTGTCCTTTTTTGATAACATTACTTTAACACCATTATATACACTATCTTTTCCTCGATCCATCCAGGTTGAAAGTTTGTATGTTGTTGTAAGTACGTCCTTTTTAAGTTAGAAAGAGGAAAGTTTATTTCACGGCTACTGATTAAAAATTAGTGGTAACATATCTAAGCGTTTCTGGATATTCTACCTCTAAGGGATGAAACAATGGATGAAACAGGGGTTGAAAACTTATATATATATATATATTTTGTCCTCTACTCGCCAATTGTTGATCAGGCCGAGATATGCAATAATTGTTGATCCACCTTTTTGGTACTATTTCTAAGGAAGTGTCCAGTGTATCGTCTTATAGGCGCAATATAGTATTATACGGTTTGCAATGCTGTGCTTAAGTCTACGGCAAAATCTCTAACTCGATTGACTCGGCAATTGCAGCTCTAATAACCGTCATCTTTTTCATATATGATACTTTGTTGATCACTGTTTTCATACTTGATGATAGTTTGTTGATCAATATACACAACGTTTGATTAACATATGCCACGGGAACTAATATTTTAAAACGGCTTGGTATACACGAAGTAGTCAGAGCAGAATTTCAATATTCATTCTGGTTGAGATTTTTGTAAACGTGGATGCACTTAAACCCTCTTAAAACTACCTACTTGAAAAAGTTTTTTTAACTGTTTTGTTTGTCTAGGAAATAAAGTTTCATTTGTATACCTTAAAAAATTGACTTTCACACAAACTTTCGATCTATATATTACCCCTTTAGGAGTAGAATTCCCATCAATGCTTATTACCATAAATGCTGTGATATAAGTATTCATTTATTTGTAATCAAAAGTCCACTTCGAGACTAACCTATATACGAAATGTGAACCCCTATTACACCCCTTAGTGGTAGAATCTCCGGAAACTCCTTAATACGTTTTAACTTAATTTTAATCAGTAGCTTAAAGATTAAGTTTCATGTTCCTAACTTAAAATGACGGACTTCCATACAAACTTTCAAACCCTACTTCACTCCATTTGCGGCAGAATTCGCACGCTTAAATACGTATCTAATAATTTTTAATCAGTACCTTAAAGATAAATGTTCATGTTTCTAACTTAAAAATGACGGACCATCGTACAAACTTTCAGTCCCTATTTCACCCTCTTAGGAGTAGAAATTTCAAAATTCCTATTTCTATGTATGGAATTTAAAGAATCAGCCTCTAACTCCAAAAGAATACAAATTAAGGTCTATACGTACGTGTAATATTAAAATAATCCTCAAATCCCTAACTGTTGAAAAGTTTAACCTTCTACCATCAGTTCACCTAAAGAACTTGAAACTACACAACTAAAGATCTATAGATGCATATAAAATCGAAGGATTATCCTCCATCTCTTAACCATTGAGGAGTTATACCTTCCATCATCAGCTTATCTAAATAATTTGAAAGAATAGGACTAAAGGCAAGATACATACATACGATATTTAAAAATTTATCCTCCAACTCCTAACCGTTAAGAAGTTGTACCTTACATCATCAGCTCATCATCATGAAATGATGACTACCAGACGCAAATATCGGTGTAACCATAGAAAATATACTAAAAACATAGTACGTGCCTACGAAAAATGAGCATACCCTTTCGAACACAAAAATAATTTTCAAAATTGGTGAAATAGTTTCAAGAGTTAGGACTTCATCGGAAATTTCCTTGTTTTTCAGGATTTAGTTTCAACAATTCCGTAAATATTAGTATTTTAGAAGTTTGTAACGAAAAACTAAATACCTTGTTTTCCTTTTCTTATTTTGTTAATAACAATCGCTAATAAATCCTTAAAAACATTTTTCTAGAAGTCATAACACTCATTAGGAATCGAATGAGCTATCGCACATTATTTTTAGAAGCTTTATTATAAATAAATAAATAAATAAATATTTTGGAATCTTACACACAATAATATACCTGTTCCTTTCTAACGATAGTGCTGCTCCGCCCCCGCCCCCCATGTTTTAAAATGCTAGTTAAAAGCGGCATATGTTGATCAAAACGTTGTGTATATTGATCAACAAAGCATCATCAAGTATGATAAAGTTGACCGTTATTAGAGCTGCAATTGCCGTGTAAATCGATGACGAGCTAGAGTATTTGCCGTAGACTCAAGCACAGCGTCGCAAGGCGTATAATACTTATATTGCGTGTATAAGACGATACACTTGATACTATCTTAGAAATAGTGCCAAAAAGGTGGATCAACAATTATAGCGTATCTCAGCCTGATCAACAATTGCCGAGTGGAGGACAATATATATATATATATATATACTTACACACATACTTTCTTTTAATTCACAGACTATGGCAGCTAAGATTTAACTTTGTTCTACGTTTTTAAATCAAGACAGCGCGTCAACAATCCTCGTTCTAAAAGCTTCTAAACGATTTTTTTTGCATGTATTCGTTATAAATATCGTTGTTTTAGTATCCTTGTCTTCGATTTACTCTTAGTTCTTCATAAATTAACTTATATGACACATAGAGAAACTGTGTAAATACGTATAGTAGCCACTTCCAGTACAAAACGTATCTACGATTTCTTTAAGTCTAAAGATCATTCATCTCTACACACCTAATAGGTACACCACACACCCTACACCAGGTGAGATAAAAGTAGATTGAATTTGTCCGCAACACCACAAGAACTCGTAAAGTCGGACATTTGCAATTTCTCGATTGCGAGATTAATGGCTCATCTCATGTACAGTACGGCAAGATCAAAAAGACCACTTATATATAACTCTAAAGAAATTGCGGTGTTTAAAATAGAGAGAGACAGGTATGGGGTGAAGTTTATCCGTAGTGTAGTTAAGTAGTAGATGTACGTCATTATGATGTGCGCATCCGATGCCGCAGGTGTGCTGACCGTTTATGGTGTTTCAATTAAATCGCCTTTGACCGGTACAGACGGTCGTCGACCCTACCATGATGCAGATGTGCTAGATACGATAAGTCTAAAGTATCATGAAACGGAAAATTTTACAGATTTAAAATTATCTTTAAATATATTAAAGCTTTTGAATAAATATTAATTAGCGATATGGCTCTATTTTTATGAAGATCATGTGACATGGGTAGTACTAAATAATACACTACAGCAGTTATTATTAAATAATAAAAGCTTTGTGATTGTTTCAAAATGAAATGGTTAGAAATAATAAACATAAGTAGTTTATTGATTTAGAAACGCACAAATACTTTTATTTTTGATGACGTGCATGCAGAGAAATCTTAGTGCACTGTATAGTTGATTAAGTTTAAATGCCCATAAACGTAAATTATTATCAGTGACTTGCTCAACTTACTTTGTCACTTTTCAGAAACCGTATTAAAGTAGTGGAGTAGAATAAAGACACACAAATATAAATATATAGTAGAGATCTATGTGGCCTAGTAAAAGTTATGTCACCCAGAATCAAATTAAGACCAAGGAAACGATAAAAAAATATAACCCGACAATGTAAAATTTGTGATAAAATTTATTTAGTCTATGACAACCGGCCTATTATTATGAACCTATTGACATCTCATTCATTTAAGTCGGTTCAGTAGTTTAGATACTACGGTGGAACAACCCCTTTCTTTTGGTTTTGTCGTCATCGGGTAAAAAGCAATGAAATACGATCAGGCGTTGAAACAACTGTTTTATAATCGTACCTGCCTATTGTTTTACTATCCATCTTTAACATAAGCTATAATTATACGTAGTTTAAAAATAATTACACTTGTTATAATTTATAACTCTAATGTTCTGTTTGCCATTCCGCAATAAAATCCGTGGTTAAACTTGACACTGTTTTAACTCCCGAACAATGTTTATTGAATTACGACATTGTTTTGTTTAATTACTTGTAAATATATTTGAGGATTATTTAAATAGTGTAGTGTACAAATAAAATATTTGTGTTTTTATTTGGCTGACATAACTTAAGGAATTAATCACGATAGTAATTCAAGAATGTAAGTGATTGAATCTCAAATGTTGAGTATTACTGTAAGTCACTGGCAGTATTGACATTTTGTGTAATAATATTTATAGTAATCTAGCTTTTGCTCGAGGCTTGGCCCGCGTGTATGGCGTTTTATTATTAAGTATTTTTCACAGATAAACACTGATGAACAAAATACAGGTCCCAACACAATGTACCATGAGGGAGACATCCTTCCCCACACAGGCTGGCTAAACCGCTGATTGAAGTGACTGAAGGTATATCAAAACCTCAAGAGAAACCATGCTTAGTAATTCCTTAGTTGCTTTACACCGAGTGCGTAAGGTTAGTCGTGAAAAAGTTGATAGTTGATGACCTTTCCGTTTATAACCCACGTTGTGCCAACCGCAAGTAAAATTTAAATAAATAAAAAGATAACCTGACACAACCGTTACTATTAAAAGAGCACATTAAAAGAAGTAATATATTATAGCCAAGTTACAAAAATAAATTAGCTGTCATTTACAAACACATTAACTTTATTCAGTAACTAAATTATAGTTTATTTTAGCAATTGAAAGTCAATGTACGAACTGATTTTTCAAAATAGTATTTTTTAAGCTCATCACCTCCTTTTTTTCCCAGTTAGGCCTTGTTATTGAAAACTTCGGGCGTGCTGATGAGCCAATCGAAGCCATCAGCGATGGCAGGCGCCAAGAGGGGTCCGGATATACTAATATCATCAGTTCCCGGTCCCTCGTATTTCAAACTCAAAGTGAGCCCTGTATGGTTTTTGTCAGTTTCATTACGACACACCAGCCCGACAGTGAAACGTTGGTCCGAGGGAGTTACAACACGTAAAAAGGCAATCAGCTAGTTGTAAACATTGAATAAAAGACATTACTACATTAAGGATATCATGACGATTTGCTTATTTAATACATGACGTATCTTATCGCCCTGAACGAGTAAAAAAGGTCAATATCACCAGTCTCATTTATGTCCAAATTAAAATAATAGCTACTTAGGAAACACGTACAGGAAAACCCACGTGAAGCAGTTTTATGTCTCCAAGGTGTGGTAACCACAAAAACTTCGAGTATTATCCAGGCATAAATCATCATGGTCTTCTTAGAAATCACCTGAGGCTTTAGTCAAATTATAATAGTTGCGGTGAACCCTCCACTATCGTATGCTTTGCCAACGGCTATCGGAACTGGATCTGTAATCAAATGATCTTGAATTGTTCATTACCATTACCATTATCATTATGGACATTGTACAACAACTCAATCAAGTACTTAAACCTTATCGATACTTGTAACTTTATACTTATTAAATCTAATTCGATATTGGGATTGTAATCGATTTAAAGTACAATTCTCAAATCGAAAAGGAAATCAATTTAAACAATCGTTTTCTTAAGAGAGTTGATGGAAAAATTGTTCGTTAAATGAAAGTAAAAGTAGACAAGAAAGAAAAGCAACGTGGCCCTAGGTAAAAACTCGAACTGGACAGAATCATATAGTCTATAACGAGGGCTAGCTATTTTCAAAAAGCCCATATTTAATATTATCTAATGTGAATACCGGCACTAGCCTTACTGCTTCTAAATCTTAAATTAATACCAGTTGCTTCGGAATTCCAATCACTGTAACAAAATAGACAAGGAATAAATCGGAGGCTTTTAAAGAAAAATAAAATTTCGTCACAATGTAATCCTGTATTTAAACACTCCTTAGTCCTGTAGTACCACATTTAGATTCTCTACATCAATTTAAGTCGGGATGCGTGTCTCGTCATAATTATAAAACCTGATCGACGTCTGCCCAATTCTGGGGCTTGCTTTAGGTTCCAGCGGGATTGTTTAATAGTCGCCTTTTTTCTTATCCTTCAATATTGGTCGCCATGGAATGAGTTTGGAACAGAAAAGGAATTTAAAAATTTTATGTTCGCAAATACGTTCTTTTTATGAATTTCAAAAAAGGTAAGTAATGGTGAACGATGATATTGGAAGTTACTGAAGGTAAAAAGTAAAATAATATATTATTATGATTGTCGTGTGATAATTTTTAAACGTCTCACACTTGTTATCGTTTTATGTTGTTTTTGTGTCTTAGCCAAATTCATTTCAGCCTTCTCTAAACCCCATCAATTCACCGCTTACTCTACTTCTAATCATGTTTTAGGTATATAGTCCAGCCATTGCTTCTTCGTTCGTGAAGCAGATACATTTGTACTTTTTTGTGAAATGTTATTTTAGAAAACGAATGAATATATTAATAGTACTTACGTAGTACTGTTAGTGTTGTATTTTTTTTATAATTAACAGTTTTTTTCCCGCTTCTCCATCCTCGTGTATAACGGTTATCGCGTTAAAGAGTAGCTCATGTTCTTCCTCAAGAATCCAAGTATTTATATGCGTTTCATTGAAATCGGGGAAACATTTTAAAAGTGAAGGCGTAACAATTAGCTAGCTAGCTGTCTGACAGATAATCCGCACAGACATACAGACAGATTAGATTAGTATGGAAGTATGGATTTGAAAAATCTTATCATACAAAATAAAAATTAGAAACAATGACAAACTAAATATTTTCTTAATGACTGTAGAATTAGGTAGGGCTCAATTGATATACTTAGTGACGTAAGTACTTAATAAACGGAAAGTAGTTACTTGCATTGTGGTTGCAGTTTGAAAACAGGTACCTCTCATCAGGCAGACCTTGGTCTCTATGTATTGACCAGTACTACTAAGCCTTTACACAAAATGGCTTGTCGGATCTTGGCCTATTAGTAAGCTAGTAATAAAATTGTATCCTAAAACGGAATGTAGGTTAGATACATTTATAACTGTTTGTTTAATATATTGTATACTTACATACAAAGTCAAGGTCGCTATAATACAAACAGTCTAATTGAAAAGAACGACAATAAACTCATATAAGTATGTATGCATAAAACAACTATAAAAATACTTTTTGTAAACTTAAGACTGTGCTTATGCTCTAGTAGATGTTTTAATGTTTAATAAGAACCGCTTTAAGTGATCGAAACTAACCCAGTTAACGATGAACACTGCACTTATAGCTCTAAAGGCGTGCCAGTAAAAGAACTTTAATTATAATTCCACTTGCACTATAAAAATACCAGCCACCATTTTACCAGTAAACAAGCGATTAATTTAAAAAGTTTTTTTAAACAAGCTTTTATTACTAGATTATAAAAAAATAACTTTAAGCCCTTTCATTTTATACCCATATTGGGTTTGTTATTCAGAAATATGTACGTCGCCATTTTGTTGCGGCGGCCATTTTAGATTAATAATGGTTCCGATTATTGCATTGTCATCAGAACTAAAGGTATATTTCAAATTTCAGCTAAACCGAAAATCGGGAAGTGGATCAAATTTAACTTGCAAGATTTGATTACAGACAAACATCGGGACAGGTTAAAACTAAATAAAAGCTTGTAAAATAAGAGTGGAATTAAAGAGATCGTGGAGAAAAGGCATTCAGCTTTTATAACGCCGACTATGAAATACTCCCAATAAATGCAGACAATTTATCGTAAAACAGTGTTATCTACATTGCAATTTGCGTTACATACCGCACTAAAATGTACATTTCACGTGAAGAGAAAGGTTTTTATCACCTCTTCAATAAATCAAGCCGTTTCGTGGCGAACACCAAACTCTCTAGCGACCGTAATAAAAAAATAAGTTCAAACAATTTTAACTCTTATTTAGCGGTCTTTAAATTGAGTTTATATATTTAAAATTAGCAGATTCAGGTCGAATTTTGAACGAAAGTAGCTTCAAAGTCGACCGATAATTTCTCTAAAATATTTTGCTATATAGCGAGGTGAGCAAATACTAACATCGGAAACAAATAGAAAGTAGATTTGGCTTAGTTAAATATTTTTCATGTAGTGAATAATGAGATAAACACGCGCCTTGCCTATAAGCAAAGTAAATAACGTGTATTTGACGTCATTTGTGTGAAATTTGAATAAATAATAAGAATTTTGGTGTTCGAATCACGTATTATGTTTCAAGACTTTTTTTTCAAGTTGTATACATAGGTATAAAAAGGTGTAGATTGTTTTCTTAATACATAAACTAAACTATTTACAGCATTGTGGGAGCGAGGTGTTGACATAACAATACAAGGGTGATCTCATAAGTAACTAAAAAAAGGATTACAAGTGACGAGTTACCAGAACCAAAAGTCATCTCGTCTGAAACAAAAGACAAAGAATAAGTCCCAGAGATCAATTGACAGACTCCCGTTGCACAGTATTACCTTCAAACAAGTAACAATTATTAAAAAAAGACATTTTTATTAAATTCTGACTTTTTTAATCATATTTTTGAATGTTTTGTTTTTTATTTTATTTTGATGTACCCAGTGTCACTCTCGCGACTAAGACGTATCTATTGACACCAGTCACATAAAAATACGACAAGCCCTTTAGGCTCTAGTGCGTGCCAAAGATATATACTTACATACATATTTACACTCGAAAAATATAGCCCTCCTTCTTTTGCAGTCGGGTAAAATAAACTAAATACTAACTACTAAATATCACATCACATCATCAGCCTATCACAGTCCACCGCTGGCCATAGGACTCTCCAATTGCACGCCACTTGGTTCGATCCTCGCCTTCTCGCATCCAGCCCCTGCTAGCCGTCTTGCGCCGATTATTACTCTACCTAAATACAAGAATACCTACACACATAGTAAAGACATAGAAAATATTTTTGGCTCTGCTATCCATACAAACAAATAAAATTGAAGTCTATGTTTGAAATCAGATTAACAGCTTGTCACTAGATGCATTTAGAAGCATATACCCATATACATATAGGTACTCACTTCTCAAAAATATTTTTACAAAATTTGTCCGTCTGTCTGTTTGTTCCGATTAATCTCTTGAACGCCTAGACCGATTTTGACGGGACTTTCACTGACAGATAGCTGATGTTATCGGTTTACTCCTTAGGCTAACTTTATTTTAGAATAAAATAATTTTTGAATAAATTGAATGACTGCCTCGTTGGTCTCGCGGTTGGCGTGTGCGACTGCTGATCATGAGGTCTCGGGTACGATTCCCGGGTCGAACCAAATGTTTGCATGATCTACAAATATTTGTTTCGGAGTTTGGGTGTTTTCTATGTATAATATGTATGTATTTACAAAAAATAAGTATGATATGTATTTGTATCAGTTGTCTAGTACCCATAACACAAGCTCTGCTTAGCTTGGGACTAGATAGCGTTTGTGTGGTAGATGTTCGAAATATTTATTTATTTATTTTATAATTTAAAACCAATGAAATAATGTCCGATTCAAAAGCCACAAAACTACGGTATGATCGTGGAGTGCAGTTAGTTTCAGATAAAGTAATTATTCAATGGACTTTGATTTAAATATTGTATGTAGTATATAGTTTGTTACAGCATGCTTTTCATTTTATTTATTATAATTATTCTCTTTATTAAATGATTATAACATATTATTTACATCTTTTATTATTTTTATTTGTACTTTGCTATAATTCTATTTGTTGTTAATAACACTACTCTAACTAGTCCTAAAGTTTTAAAGAAATCATAACATTCATCTACCGTTGTACCTAATGTTCCGCAAAAAATAAAAATAAATCTTTCATTAATAATATTATTTAAAATACAAATTAATCTAAGTATATAAATAAAGAAACAATTAATTAATTCAGTACTGTCTCTAAGCTATCAGTTCTATATTTTTACAGTTATTTGAGAAATTACAATAGGCTTCGTGCTCTGGATAACCTACATCTGAGGCAGGTCATCTAGTGCATTCTACATCACCTACTTTCGCTAATGCACTGTGAATCTTTTTAATTTAATTAATTAGGCAAAATTCACTGAAATACATTTAAAAATGTTTCATTCATATTATTTTCTAAATGCAAACATAGTTTTTCAGGTGTCTTGACACAAAATGTAGAACAAATTAAATATATTAACAAATAATTATAATTACTTACGCTTTCAATACTATTATTTAAATCGAACTAATTTCAATATTTACATGTAAGATCTCTTTTGGCCTCATGTGGTTCATTTTACAAATTAAACTAATTGTTTTTTTAAAGATATTTTAATAATATGTATAACTTGTTTTTGCTTTTCATTAAGTTTACTATGACAGCATGATCATTAATAAAGTATGTTATTTTTCAGCAATCGCATTTAAGTAATTTCTAGTCTCTGGCAGAACGAGTGTTAAATTTAGTGCTTCTGTACTCAATCCTCAATGACTTTAACACATCTTATAAATCAATGAAATTTCGCAAGTAGTAGAGCCACGATGATTTCTGCACGAACGGGCCCGGCTCGACCGGGGCGGTACTTTCCTCGCACAGAAGATCTACGTGAAATAACAGCGTTCGTGCTGTCATGTTTCGTTGATGAGTGCGAGACCGGAGACACAATGATGCAGAAGCATCACTAGGACGCCATAGTGTTGGTCACCATGCTGCATTGTTGCATTGTCTGCATTCATAATGAGTATGGTGACCACCCCTCTTGGATACTGTAATTCTGTATTTACATATATCGCATATACATACCTAAAAAGCGGTTATTTTAATAGTACAAACAGACACTCCAATTTTATTTATTTGTATAGAATAGATTCAGCGATATGTTGGTGTCGTTTGATGTATAATTGCTACTTAACTGCTTTTTCTTGTTCAAATAAATATAAGGTAAAGTACTGTTATTATAAAGGTGCAGAAAATAAAAAGAAAATATAAGAAACTTAAAACAATAGATACTTTTGATAAGTTAGTAGAGTAGTAGTTTAGTAGAATACGGTATTTACATCCAAAAACCAATTTAATAAAAATGTCTGTCTGTCTGTTTGTTCCGGATAACCTCTGAAACGGCTGGACTGATTTTGACGCGACTTACACTGGCAGAAAGCTGATATTTACGGAGTAACTTAAGGTACTTTTATTTTAAAGACATGTAAAAGTAAAAAATGTACCTACAAGATTAAAATATCCGGTTAAAAGGCATCAAAAACCCCGGGTAATACCGCGGTGTGCAGCTGGTATCAAAATTAAATTGAGCTATAGTATCTCAAATAATAAAGGTTGGAACACTATATGTGAGTTAGAGAAAAGCGTTATATACCAATTGAATTTAATTATAAATTCCACAAATTGCTCGTCAATGAACGGTGGAGATAAGAAAAATTTTACGACACATCGTTGACAATCTAATCAAGACTGAATTCCATTGAACTTTACGTACACTTTATGAAACTGTGAATAACACGGTTTTTATATCAAGTTGTAGCTTAGTAATGCTAGTACTTTTTAATACGGCAAGAATAGTGAGCAGGTTTCTGTCTTTAGAACAGTCTAGAACATCGCCCATCGGTAATTTGGTCCCTATATCCAACATTGAATACGTTTTTCATACTGTTGTATATATGACTGCAACGTAATTAATCTTACACGGAGAATCAAATTCATTTGACAAATCCTACAAATAGATACTGACTGCTAATAACGGCTTATAATATCTAAATATTATAGATTAACTAAACCCAGATGTAGTACAAGTGATCGCATGTATTCGTCACACAACATTTATTTTGGGTACGAGATAATGGAACTCACGACCTCGCCAAAGGCGGTAGGGATAGCGAACCACTAGAACACTGGTACTACATTATTTAATTGGTTTTACTCAATATTCGATTCACGTGAGTTAGTGGAAACACCACCTCTGAAGTTCTAATGTTCACAAAATTCAGTTGTATAATTCGGATTTAAAAGGTACAATTGATGACATCCCCGAGCCGCGTCAGGGTGTCACCTTTCTCACTCTTCATCTCTCTCATTTGTGGTTCCATCTCCCTAAGACATGGCCGTAGCAACCCTCAGGCGGTGATTTCGGAACCAGGGACCTCTACCGCGCCCCTTCGCGGTCTTCTTCGAGCTGAATCAGCCCTTTACCCGATCCCGGTCTCCCGATTTGTACCTAGACTAGGTGACTAGACTAGACTACTTTACCTGTACTAGTACTTATAGCATCAGCGCTTTCATCTACATCGTCCTTTTTCATATAATGCAATGGCATATTAAGTATCGTAACTTTTATTTAAGTCGCAAATGTTTTGTTCACATTAGGTCGAACAGTTTCGTCAAATATGTTAACTTTTTTAATCACTGCATGTTTTCGAAATATTAATTAAACAGTCAACAAATGAATTATATACACATTAGTATAATAAATTCGTTTAAAAAATAAATTAAGATTTAAAAATAAATCGATTAGCGGGTCGTCGCTATAAAACGGTTATTTACCATTTAATTTACTAAACGGTCCTAAGCGGTCTTAACCACGTACGTTACTAGAATTTTACATTAGATAAATAATTCCAGCCAATCTAAATTGAATTTTAACCTGCTTCAAATAAGATTGAACTTTTATTTCTCACGTTTCAAATAATGAGAGTCGATACGTTTTGTGTAAGTTTAGCAACCTTGTACTACATAGACACCTATTTGCCGTTACATGTAATTTAGTGGAATATGTGTATGTTACTAAGCTCATAGTTTAAGCTTGTAATATCCTTGACACAATAACATTGATAGTCACGTATTGTTGATAAAATAAATGACGAACGGAATGTAAGGATGGGGTCTATAAATAAATATAAGACAAGTGTAACAAGTGTGTGTGTGTGTGATGGAGTTCGTTGTATTGTTATTACTATAATATATCTACACATACAAATATGTAAAATTTAAGTGTATGTTTGTAATTTCAAATTAAGAGCTTATAAATAAATGCATATGAAAGTACATACGGTACTTACATGTAATAAGCACGTTTTTTAAATCCATCTTTATCTCTGTTCTAGCTAATCTCTAAATCTGCAAGACAGATTTTGAGGAGACTTTCACTAGTAGATAATTGATGATAGGAGTAACTTAGATTGTTTTTAACCGCACCGTGGCGCTACCGTGGGGCTCGGCTAGTCTATACTACTAGAGATAGTTTGTAAGCTAATCTCTGGATCTGCTGTACCGATTTTGAAAACTCTATAATCAGTAGAAAGCCACAATATTGGTGTATTTGTTTA
This sequence comes from Spilosoma lubricipeda, assembly GCA_905220595.1. Lineage (NCBI taxonomy): Eukaryota > Metazoa > Arthropoda > Insecta > Lepidoptera > Erebidae > Spilosoma > Spilosoma lubricipeda. The sequence goes on along the minus strand of HG992282.1, from coordinate 15,910,399 downwards.
ATAGTCTTCTACAGACAATCGCGAATAGCCGTAGCGATAATTACTTTTTTGTTTTTTTTTTTGAGAATTTATCTGGAGGCACGGTCGTGCCAAGACGAACCGAGCGAAGCGCAAGGGCACTACCTGTCTTTTCTCCAAGTGGTTCGTAGTTTCGTATACACTCTCTGTTCCCTCACTCTCATAATCCAATGGGACGGTTATTCGACATGACCGGATAGAGATCAGGCGCAGAACCGACGGTTCTACTTCTTCCCTGAGGCACGGGGACCAAGACCCCAACTTCCAAACTCCGAGTTGTTATTCAACATTTCTGTAATCAGAAAAACTCAATATCTCTTTTTTTCCCAACCTGCGATTAGAACCCGAGACCTCATGAACATCAGTAGTATACGCCAACCGCTATACCAACAAGGCAGTCATATATTCTCTGTATCGTCTTTAAAATAAAGCTATTTTGAATGTTTTGGTATGATTTATCTGCTTGCGTTTCGAAATACGTACGTTTTTTGTTACGAAATAGCCACTTTTGCAGCCGACGTGGTTAATATTAATACAAGTAAGAAACCGGTCTTGTCTTGCTGAGTTATGTGAAGTGTAGAAGCACCTTTTGGCTGAGTCTGAGGAGAATGTGACAAACACAGATAATTATGGTAAACCATTTCGTTGAGAATGTCTTATTTCTTAACTTGAGTACTGTACAAGTACATTGGCTATGCAACAAAAATTAATCATAAATCCATTAAATAATGGAATAATTTTGAAGTCTGTGCAACTAATTATCGCCTACGATATTTCCGCATCGATACAACCTTCGAGAAACGAACGAATAAATGAGCGAATGAAATTGAAGAAATGCGCATACCACCTAAAAGTCGTTCAATTACCATAGTTCAAACTCTACCTAGTTTGGAATCCGTCTTCAGTGTGTGAGATACTTGTGAAGTTCTAAGTTATATTCTTTTTATAGTGTTCTTAAACTTAAACTTTAAAAAAAGAACCACCATAGCAAATGTTGCAATGTGATTACATCAGAAAGGTGAAATGAACTATCAAGAAAAGAAAATAACTCCCTGATCGAATGCTATGGGTTAAGCAGTAATAATAGTTATGATAGTGTCCCTTACATTTGCTTGTTGTTTAATGTCTTAATTATCACACATCGTTACACTCAGTCCAAATGTCTCATAGAGATAGAGAAACAGAATGTCATAACTCGATGTGTTCGGGGCCACTGCTGTTGATCCTGGTGTACCTACAGGAGATACAATGGTGAGCGTCTAGGCGGGATTATATCCAATAAAAAATGACAAAATGTTTCAACTTCACTCTAGCCTTTTTTCCTAGCATTATTCTCGGGGACTCGCTCGTTCGACTTCTGACAACACAGTTGTTTATGTTTCTCGGTCCGTAAAATAAATGAGTATACTCGTAATAACTAAACTTACACTTGTTTTCGTGACGGTTTATTGTTTGTTGTGTTAATATCAGTGAATAGTTTGTGCAAAAATATCATCAAATCGTTGCAAATAGGACAAAATTTGCAATAGTTCACCAGTAGAAATATATTTACTACCCTTTTTCTCAACACAAAAACCTGACCTACGACAACCCGTGACCTCTAAGCAACAGAGGCGGCCCTAAGTTGGAACCTTACAAAATTATTAATTATGCCGAGAGTTGAGCGCTCACCACCAGCTACTCCCACGCAAGAGATGAATGTACAACCTGTTTTTTCAACTCCAGAGGTAAACCAGTACACGAGTGAGCGTGAAATTTCAAATGCTACTTAACGAATAAAGCGTTTACGGCCTGATTTCTCTCCGGAATGTGAATTGAAATCTTTCGAGGAAAAGATAATGAATATGCTTACCCTCTGGAAGGATGGCCAGGATGCTCTGCTTAAGAAATTGACATCGGAAATATCGACAATTAAGCTTCAAAATGCGGACATCAAAAAAACTAATGTTGATGTATTAAAATCAATTGAATTTTTAAGCGCTGACTATGAATCGCTTAAAACGTCATTACAAAACTTGGAAAAGGAAAATAAGGAACAACGCCATTACATAATGGACCTTGAAAGAAAAGTGATGGATTTACAACTCAACTCGCGTTCATCGTCTATAGAGATTAGGAATGTGCCGGCAAATGACAAGGAAACTAGTAGTGACTTGATATCTATAGTCCACAAAACATGTGCTACTATGCAGCCGTCAAGCTCACCCCCCCAGCTACGTGATGTGTACCGTCTGCCTGGCCAGAAAGGCTCAAATAGACCTATAATTGTTGAGTTCCTCACAGTCTCTTTAAAAAATCAAATCCTGAATGCATGTCGGACTTTCAACAAGGGTCTACCCACTCCTGAAAAATTAAATACAGGACACATTGGTATTCCGGGCGAAGTGAGGCCGATATATGTTGCTGAACACATGCCACGCTCCTTACGACAGCTTTTTTTTGAGACTCGGGCTTTCGCTAAAAAAAACAAATACAATTTTTGCTGGACTCAAAATGGAAAAAAATTTCTGCGTGAACGAGAGGGCGCTGAATCTGTTATCATCAGGTCAACTTCCTGTCTCAATAAACTACTTGTATCTAAACAACAGGTGTAGGAATATTCATTTCTGTTTGTTGAGTAAACTTAAGATTCAACAATTCTATTTAAAAAACTTTCAAAATCTTGTACTTTATAGTTATTTTATTTTTAGTTTTTATTTTATCTGTAACAAAAATATCGCTTTAAATTTTGTTTTCGCTTTGTTTATACCACATTATGAAAATAAATCTACATACAGCAACCTCTACGCCATCTACTTATATTTTCCAAAGAAATACATGAAGTTCGAAAAAAAAAAATTACTAATTATACTGTTTTACTTACATGGAATCATTAAATCCTCTTTATATTTATACTTTACACAACCAAATACACATGTTTACAATTATGTTTTACTGTTACACTATACATTACTCTTGTTGTCTTACACTTATAGTAACACGCTATGTATCTTAGTTGGAGTTTATTCTTGTATTCTTTGCCATATGGTAGCAAACAATGTGCACTTGCAATTATTAATTAGTGTTCGATATCAATAATTTTAACGAATTAGATTCTTTTGGTAAAAAGGACTCATTTGTTTGCGTACCAAGTGCATGTAAAAATCTCATTAAAAACAATTTAAAGTCGCTCAACATAATTCATTTAAATATACGTAGTGTAAACCGTAATTTTGACAGTTTTCAGGCGTTCCTCGCCAGTATTGAAGTTTCTTTTGATGTTCTAGTTTTATCAGAGTGCTGGTTGAGTGTTTCAGCAGTTCCGTTACTGAATGGCTACGTTTCTTATCATACGACTAAGATTAAAAACCAAAACGATGGAGTTATTATGTACATAAAATCAATTTTGCCTCACAGTGTTACGGAACCGTCAATGTCTGATGCCAGCTGTTTGTTGTGTAATTTAAAGTTTCATAACATTTCACTTATAGCATTGTACCGGTCTCCCTATATTAGAATTCTTGATAATTTTGTTGACGAATTAGATTGCATTCTTACTCGGATGTCGGGCCTGAAAAATATTGTTATTATGGGGAACATCAATATTGATATTACCCCAAATGTCGTGTGCCAGTCTGCCAACCAGTATTTAAACCTTACTGCCGCACATGGCCTTCTTCCTGCTCACCAGCTGCCTACTCGTGGAGATTCTTGCATTGACCATGTAATGATTAAATCTGATCTTCAAATCACAACTCTGATCGTCGACACCTATATCACCGATCATAGGCCTACGATTGTTAACTTGCATCACGTTAAATCTTTACCTACATCTAAATGTATACGTAAAATTGTTGATCACTCAGCTGTAATGGCGGATATATCCACATATGATTTTGGTGATATATTGCATGTTCAGGACGCTGACATTGCTGCAGAGTCATTAATTTCTACCATTGGTACAATTACAGCCAGGCACACCAAATCTGTGTACACACCCTCTAAACGAAAAGTCCTTAAGCCCTGGATCACAAATGGATTGCTGAAATGTATCCGAAATAGGGATAATATGGCACGTACCTTGAAAAGGAATCCTGAAAACTATACCATCAAGATCACATATTTAAGATACCGAAACTTTTGTAATAAGCTGCTCAAAAACATTAAATCAGCTTATGTCAAAGAACAGTTTCATAAGGCTAAAAACAACCCTAAAGCTACATGGAAAATCATTAGGAATGCTACTGATACAGGTGTCAATGCTACCTCTGCAAACGAATTGTTAATGTCGTCTTGGGACGAAAAGTCTTCGGTTAATGCTGTCAATGAGTTTTTTGCGGGTGTGGGCAAGACTCTGGCAGAGAAATTTGTAAATAGTACAGACAATCTAAAAAATTGTCGTGACACAGAGATATGTAACTCGCTAGTTTTACTTCCCACTGATAATGTAGAAGTCACAGATCTGATTCGCGGATTGAAAGTGGATGCTGCCGTGGGCTGGGATGGTATTTCTTCGAGACTCTTGAAGTCTTGTTTACCTGCCCTTGTGCCGGTAATTGTTCACATCTGTAATGTCTCACTTTCAACTGGCTGTTTCCCTAAAGCCTTTAAAAAGGCAATTGTTCATCCTATATTCAAGGGTGGGGATAGACACAGCATCAATAACTATAGGCCTATTTCAGTTCTGCCTGCTATGTCGAAGATATTGGAAAAAATTCTTAACAACAGATTGATTAGGTTTCTTGAAAATTATAAAACTCTAAGCAATAACCAGTATGGATTTAGACGTGGTAGATCGACTGAGGATGCTGTTTCCGCTCTAGTAAATGAGGTAGTAGCAAAATTAGACAGCAAGCAGAACTGTCTTGCTATCTTTTTAGACCTTACTAAGGCATTTGATACTGTGTCTGTTCCACTTCTTTTTCGCAAGTTGGAAGCTTTTGGCATTCGTGGAGACACTTTTAAGATCTTCCAAGACTACCTACGTGACAGAACCCAATGCGTAAACATTAAGGGTGTTATTAGTGATACTATGGCATTGGATTTTGGAGTTCCCCAGGGTTCAATCTTAGGCCCAACACTTTTCCTCATTTATATTAATAATCTATGTAATATGTTCATACCTTATTGCTCAATATTTTCATATGCAGATGATACAGCGCTGGTTATTCACGGTGGAAACTGGCCCGAAACCATGGCAAACGCTGAGCATGATCTTAGATCTGTGATGAAATGGCTATCGGAAAATGTTCTTACTTTGAATGTTGAAAAAACTGTTTTCTTGCCTTTCTCTTTGCGTTCCAATAATCTTCCTCCTGCTGAAGCTATAACGCTTAAAGCTCATACTTGCCCTCTCGATCTGTCTTCTTCACAATGCGACTGTCCACGGATAACTAGGTCCGAGGATGTTAAATATCTTGGTGTCACCATAGACAGTTCTTTGAGGTGGAAGCTCCACATCAACAAACTTGTGAGTCGGGTTCGCAAGTGTATGTTTATCTTTAAAAGGCTTAGGTATTCTGCGGATTCTGAGACAATCAAAATTGTTTATTTTGCATTGTGTCAATCCATTGTGAATTACTGCATCGTCGTATGGGGCTGTGCACCTAAAACTTCCCTTTTACCTTTGGAGCGGGCTCAAAGGGCTGTCCTTAAAGTCATGACCTTGAAGCCTTTCCGGTACCCTACCACTGACCTTTATAAGGAGTGTCAAGTCCTGACTGTGAGACAACTATTTGTTCTTAGTACCATCCTCCGTAAGCATCCGACGGTACCACGGGACTCTGATGCTGCCAACAAGCGTAGATATTTCAATGTATATCCCGCGCAACAAAGATGCAGAACGAGGCTCGCGCAGCGCAATTATTCCTACATATCAAATCATCTCTATAACAAAATAAATAAATTATGTGCCGTTGCACCCATGTCTCGCAAAAAGTGTAAAGCCACTGTCTCTCGATGGTTATTGACACTTAACTATAAACAGACAGAGGACTTAGTGCGATGTGGATCCTAAGACACACTAATGAGCTACATGTGTAAACCGAACTGATGCACATACATAAATTCGTTTAAACACGACACACACACGACACACACACGACACACGAACACAAATATATCCATACACACACACACACACACACACACACATACACACACACACACACACACACTTACACACTCATAACCACACAAGCACACCAGCACTTCACCTAATATAATAAATAAGAGGCTACTTAGACTAAAATTAGTGAAAAATTCAAGTGAATGGTGAGCGTGGCTTTTTGTTTTGGTTTAATTCATTTTCTTTCTGATTTTGAATTTCCTAATGTGGTCCATATATTTATTTTTTAACTAACACTGTATTTGTTTCCAGACACTTCAAACATATGTTTGTATTGTATGCGAGGACACTGGTACCCTAAACACAAGTTAAATCTTATTCTGGGCACCAAAGTTCATCGTAAATACTTTTGATTTGTGCCATAATTATGTTTTGACTTTGTTTGTGTATTTTTGTCTATGTAGTGAGAAATAAATTATTATTATTATTATTATTCTCTTTATTTTACATATATAACATATTGATTACATTTTTAAATATACAAATTAAAAAAAATACATTTAAAAATATAAAAAATAGTAGACCACCGACTTCGGGTACAGGGACCAAGAAACCGGTGGTTAGGGCTCCAGAGACAGGAACCTCCTCACTATACGTGCCGTGTCTAGGAGGACTGCCTTCTGCATCAGACCCTTGATCCAACCGTCCAACGTGAGCCTCTTAAGGTGTTGGTCGAGGCTCTTGGCTATCAATCCGTGAACAGATACAACTATCGGAACAATGATCACCGAATCTACATCCCACATCTCGACAATCTCGTGAGATAAGTCCAAACATTTTATTTGTTTTTCTTTTTCAACTTTCACGAGATTCTCGTCATGAGGAACGGCGATGTCGACAATCATTGCGCGGCGCTCTGATCGATATATCACCACAATATCAGGTTTATTGGCAACAATAGTCCTGTCTGTGATAACAGATCGATCCCAATATAACGTAGCACGACCATTCTCGAGAACTGGGTCGGGCACATACCTGTAGTATGGCACCTCTGAACTCACAAGTTTGTATTTAAGGGCAAGCTGTTGATGTACTATCCTGGCTACTTGATTGTGCCTGTGCAAATATTCGCCGTTAGCAAGACGAGAACAACCAGAAATAATATGCCTAATAGATTCCCCGGGACGGTGACATGCCCGACATATGTCAACCGTACCATCTTTCAGGATATATTTCCGATAGTTATTCGTCATGATAACTTCGTCCATAATCGCACAAACAAAACCTTCGGTTTCTCCGAAGAGGTCACCGTACCGTAGCCAGGAGGTTGAGGCTTTAAAGTCTATATCGGACCCGTTAAGGGCCCGATAAAACCGTCCATGAAGTTCTTTGCCCTTCCATACCTCCCTGCGTTCATTAGTACCAAGTACTACAGGTTTGCGCCAATTCTCTTTAGCCAGAGCGAGCGGAGTGAGTCCGGTATCCACTGCAACTACACTGCGATGCACTCCCACATCAGTATGAAGAAAATATTCTCTGAGGTTGTATATCTCGCGATTGTGTAGGGTCTTGACATTTAATAGACCTCGACCCCCAAACTTTCGCGGGATATACAACCTCATAACTGATGAACGTGGGTGATGCATACGGAATGCAGTCAGCAATGTACGGACTCTCCTGTCTAGGGCATCTAATTCAGTCTGAGTCCATCTAAGTATACCGAAGGAATACATCAGAACCGGCATGACCCAACCATTTTAGGCTCGCACCTTGTTACCGCCTGATAAAAGACTTTTAAGTACTTTTTTCAGGCGGCCAAAGAAGCGTTCCCGCAACGACTGTTTCATGTCAGATTCCGGTATTCCCAAGGACTGTGAAAAACCAAGATACTTGTTATTATTATTTGCGGTCGGCTACTAGTTCAACCGATTTTATCTGAACATCAGTTTTTATATGAAGTGACAGGATAACAATGAGGACGAACTGAATTCGAAGGTTGAACTAGTTGTAACGTCCCAATAACGATTGCCATAGATGTTCATCACGGAAAGAAAACATATTGGATTACTGATTGGTTACTAATTGGCCCTAAAATCTCTTGTCTTGTAGACTGAATCCGTATGTGTCTAACTTATTTTATTTGTATACATGTCTAAAAACAAAAACATATCTTATTTGTGTCTGGACTAGAGAAATTCTTTTAAAATAATATTGTAGCCTTAATACAATCTGTCATCACAGTCCTACAATGTAATCGATACAGTTTACTGAACATAGAACTAATATTTTAACTGCATTGGTAGTCTTTGAAGCTATTTCTTAAAGGCCAATTGGCTCTGGAAAGTGACTCTAAAGGTGAGTTTTCTTCTTCTGAAGGCGCCGGCCAAACCTTTCAGCTGTTTTTTTACCTTGTTATATTCGGCGATTACAATGAAAGTGTTAATACAAAGGTACTTTCACTGGAGCACTTTCGTTTTCAACACTATAACGAAGTACAACGTTTTCAGGCAATAAAACAATTGTAAAATGCTGCAGTAATAAAAAGTTAAACAGTACACTTTGTCTGACTTAAAGTAAGTTTTAAATAAATTTTAAAATATCTGGTATTATACAAAATCTAGTAAACTATAGTACAAAAGTATAGTACTTTACTAGGTAGTAGAGCCACACTGATTTCAACACGAATGAAACGGCTCGACCGGGACGGTACTACCCTTGCACAAAAGATCAATTTAAAGTGACAGAACTTGTGCTGCCGTGTTTTCTTGGTGAGTGCGAGACCGGAAGCCCAATGATGCAAAAGCCTCTCAATAGGTCGCCATGATGTGGTCACCATGCTGCATTCTTGCATTGTCTGCACTCACAATGAGTAAGGTGTACATCACTGTTGGATTCTGCTAATGCTTTCTGATTCTGTAGACACCAAAATCTCATACACCTTGTTTCGCCATAGGACTAAGAGGGTAAAAATAAGCATACTACAAGTAAAATTTTAACAAAAATAAAGCCGACTTCAAGGTTTGACTCGATTTCTCTTGGATGTCAGCATCAGATCTTAGTGTCCTTATCATGGTACCAACGTTGGGATATCTCCTTTCCATTAAAAAAAGAATCATCAAAAACGGTTCATAAACAATGAAGTTATCCACGAACACACATAAAAAAAAAATACGGTCGAATTGAGAAATATCGGTTAAAAATGTACACTTTCTTTGAAATCATGAGAACTAGTCTTTTCGATGATGACTTGGGTATAATGACGCTAACAACGCCTAATAAACAAACGCTAGCAAGACCTCTCTACTGACTCTTGCTTAAGGATGTTAATGTCGTTAAGAATATCCTACTAATATTATAAATGCGAAAGTTTGTAAGGATGGATGGATGTTTGTTACTCTTTCACGCAAAAACTACTGAACGGATTTGGATGAAACTTTACAGTAATATAGCTTATACATCAGAATAACACATAGGCTACTATTGGCAGCAATAACCGACATATACGCGGGCGGAGCCGCGGGCAACAACTAGTTTTCAATAATTAACTTCATATTTGACATACAAAAATATAAACATTAATAAAAACACGGTAAGTCCAAAGATCATGGATATAACGAATCAAATCGAAGTAATCAAGGACTACTTAATAAACATGTATTCATATAAGTACCTACATTAGGTACTTTAAAACAGTTTGAAAATTCAAATTTTAAAATTAATTTAATACTTTTAATGTAAGCAAACGTTATTTTAATATGCAGACTACAAACAAAAAAATGCTTCAACACTTACTGAAATCCCTTTTGATAAATGTAAAAAATAATCATAACATCATTTCACAGAATGCAATTTATATAGTCTTATGTGCAGTGTATTACTGACAACTTTCTATTTTAAACGAAAGTAAGGAAGACTTGACAAAAATATTTTAAATAAATGATTTTTTTATGAATCCATTACCTCTTTAACCAGTAAAACAATTAGTCCATGTTAAAAAAAATAGCAATGAACAGCACTAATTACGACATTATTGCGTTTTGACAGCTCAGGCGGTGTATAGTTTCTCACAAGAAGCGCAGTAGAGCATGAAGATGAACAACACGCGAGACACACAATTAGACCAACATTTGGTCCAATGCACTTCAAACGAGTTCGTACAATGATTCTAATTCTGTTGTTACAGCACCCACTAAACTAAAATAACTCTGAAATTTTCTTATTTTAGTGTAGTGATTTCCAAAACGAATGTATTTAGATAACGTCTATTTTCAGTGTAGCGTAGCTAATTTTAGAGACGTATGGCCTTAACCCTCTCCTGAGAGGAGACCCGAGCCCAGTAGTGAGACGTTATGGGTTATTGATGTTGATGTAGCTAATTTCAATAAATTGTTGTCGACGTCATTCTACACATTTTTAGACAGAACTAATTTTTGGGTGATTTTTAGTACAGATTAAAGAGTTCCCGTACAACAGAATTAGCACCACTATTTGATAAAATCTGACCGGTTAGAGATAGAAACTAAATTAAGGATAAATTTTAATGCATGGTTGGTTCTAGTATTTTAGCTATCACTGAACTCATTAACAAAACCAGTTTGTAGATATTTTTTGAATAACAATGAGAAATAAAATGTCATGTAGATTTTTTACCCGTAAGCATTAAATATATAAATATTATACGTGTGCTAACTGTGACGAATACAGAATATAGTGTCAGTATCCCTATTCAACTCCTGGGTGTGGGGAGGTACATTACTAAATTTCAAAAGCCGTAGTCCATGTAGTGTAGGTAATGTACCATAGTCCATACCACTTTAACAACGCGTGACTACGACTTTTGAAACTTGTTTCATGCTTTTTCAGCGTCGTTTTTTGTTGTAGCTTGGTTTTAGTTTTTACTTTCTTTGTTTTCAAAATGTTTTGGTGCCTCTATAATACTAATTTCTTTGCAAAGTATAATTTAAATAGGTACCATAGAAATATCACAATTATCGTTAAATACGAACAAAGTCACGAGAAAAAGCTAATATTAATAAATAGAACACATACAGAAACCAACTTTTAAGCCCTCTACAATCAGGCTTCAGGCCTGGACAAAGCACAGTTACCACCCTCCTTAAAGTGACTGGCGATATTAGGAAGGGCATGGAAGACACCAAAGTAACTGTTTTAGTATTAGTCGACTTCTCTAATGCCTTTAATACCGTCAGTCACGATATCCTGTTATCTATCCTCACATATCTTGGGGTGTCTTCTGAGACACTGGAATGGTTCTCCACTTATCTTCGGGGACGACAGCAGTGTGTTCGTGTTGATGACTCGTCATCAAGTTGGTGCGATCTTTACGCTGGCGTCCCTTAAGGCGGAATTTTATCTTCTCTCTTATTTTCAATATTTATTAACCTCATAACTCAACATCTTCAGAGTGCGTATCACTTGTATGCTGATGAACTGCAGCTGTACTCACAGGCAAGGGTGGAGGACATTACGCAGGCTATTGATGGGGTCAACAAGGACCTGGAGCTCATAAAATCCTTGTCAATGAGATTTGGACTGTCTGTTAATCCAACTAAATGCCAGGCAATCATAGTGGGCAGCAAACGTTTAATGAGCAGATTGGATAGCGCCTCGATCCCACCAATTTTATTCAATGGATTAGTTATTCCATACAGTCCTGCAGTAAAAGACCTTGGTTTAATTATCGACTCGACCCTCGATTGGCGTGCTCAAGTTACTAGCGTAAGCCAGAAAGTAACTGGAAACCTGCGAACGTTATATCGTCTCAAAAACTTCCTGCCTCCTAAAACTAAAATCACACTTATGCAGTCCTTAATAATTCCTATAATCGACTATGGTGATGTGTGTTACTTCGACCTGAATGCAGATCTCCTCAACAAACTAGACCGTCTTCTTAATAACAGCATTCGATACATTTTCAATCTTCGTAAGTATGACCATGTGTCTGCTTTCCGTTCCCAGTTAAAATGGTTGCCTATTCGCCAACGGCGCAATCAGCGAGCACTTACCTACCTATTTTTTTTTTCTCAACTCACCATTCTTACCTACCTACCTTGCTCCGTATTTCCGATACCTGTGCTCTAACCACGATAGAAATCTTCGCTCAGTTAATAATCTGCTTCTCTCATGTCCCACTCACAACTCCGACTTCGTGAACTGTTCGTTCTTTGTTCAAGCAGTGTTACTCTGGAATGCGCTCCCACTTGAAGTCAGGATGTCCACCAACCGATTTACATCCAAAAAGAAAGTACATGATCTCTTTCTCAGTGAACTGGCAGAACTTTCTAATCCATAGTAAACCTTAAGTTACTGATACTCATAGTGTATTATTTATGTATTTGACAATTTGCATTTATATTTATTTATGTATGTATGTTAATATATATGTAAGTATTTGTTTAAATTTTTAGTGAACTATTAACTTTAACTGACTATTTAATGTGTAACCTCTGTGCACCTACCTTTAAAGATTTCTGCACCACCTAAAGGTTGACTGGAAGAGAATACTATGGGCATTAAGTCCGCCGATGTACAAACTTAGTGCATAAAGTTTTTAAATAAAAATAAAATAAATAATATTATATATATTTTTGAAATGTACAAGTAACGCCCTTTCCAATAAATCCAAACACGATATAATACACATATTTATCTAAAATTTATTTATTTATACAGTACTTTATGTCGGCTGGAGGGCGCCACATTAGATTCAGTTACACGTCATATAGCCTATAACCAGCAGACAATCATGACGCTTCTAGCGACACCTCATTTTTCCAGTTCCAATGAGTAGTTAAGGAGCTATGAGGGAACAAATGAACGTACATACATAGCCAGTCAAAATTATAACCCTCCTTTGGCTTTACCGTAGTCGGGTAATTAGTTTGTTCTCTCGTTTAGTAAGAATAGAGAGTGACTCCAGGGTGTGATGTCACCGATCTATAAGTAGGTATGCTTATGTCTACGTCTAAGTTAATAAAAACAACCGGTAATATATGATATTGATTGTACCCCGTAATTGACAACCATCCATACCTAAATCTTATTCATCAATTCAGTCCAAGTTAGATTCAATATCGGCAAAATTGGCCAATATTGGATCAAACTTTGGTTACAATTAAGCGACCACTAATTCAAGTCACGGTTTAACGTAGACCGTAATAAATTATTGAATTTAATTATTACAAACTGAATAACTTGACGTTTTAATGGTTTGTCCATAAATAAAAAAATGATTACTGATTTCAGTGCTCAAATGTTAAATATAATGATGACATATGTGTTCAAATTCGTTAGAGAATCTGTTACACCTCCATAAGGTCTCATATAACTTGCTGAACCCCGCCGTGTTACCCGCGCTTATTGTCGTACCCCGGGTGAAGCCCCGGGGCGAAGCTAGACTAAAAAAAAGTAGCCTAAGTTACGGTTATCGGTCCAACCGTACCAGAGATTACCCGAGACAAACAGACAGACATACAGACAGAGAGACAGACAAAAATTTTTTTTAACTACTTTTTTGGTATATGTACCGTGTATACATACATATGCATTTTGTAAAAGCTGTTATTTTAATATTACAAACAGAGACTCCAATTTTATTTACTTGTATAGATATATAATATATATATGTATATAAACATATATAGCATGGTTTGACCGTTAATTTACTTATGCCTTATAGTAGCAGAAAAACTGCTGCTATTTCATTTCCTGCTCCATTGTGATACCTTGTGGTCATGTATATAGCCTAACCTTCCAGGTTAACTTAAAATTTTAAAATCATTCAGTTAACTACTTCTTCTTTCCCATATTAGTACAAAAAGGAGCCTTGCCTTTAACGTATTAAGGTGTAAAGCCATTGAAAAATAAACTTATCCACAATGTCATGTACATTTTATAAATTAACAATCTATCTGATAGTTTGAAAGGTAGCAGAGCCACGCTGATTTAGGCACGAACGGGCTAGCTCGTCTCGGGCGGTACTACCCTCTTACTGGAGATCAACTTAAAATGATAGCATTCGTGCTGTCCTATTTCATTGGTGAGTGCGAGCCCGGAGCGCGGAGCCCCAATGATGCAGAAGCATCAATAGGCTGCCATGGTTTGGATCACCATCCTGCATTGTTGCATTGTCCGCATTGAGTATGGTGACTACCCTTCTTGAATGCTGGTTATGTTTTCCATCAGGCAGAGTAGAGCGATAACAGACATACACGGGGCCCAGAAGTCTTGGAATAGGGAATCTCCAAAACTTTAAACAAATCGGAATAAGGTTGAAATTGATGCAATTCCATCCAAACGTAATAAGTGCTGCTTCACCTCTTCGAAGGTAATGCAAATAAGCAATAGCTCTTTGTGATATAGCTCATTAGATATATCCGAAGCTTTGTTGATAGACAAAGCACTTAGTACAAAGAACAGTCTGTAACTATTATTACCCAGGTCTCCAGTTCACGTAATGATGAACTAACAGACGATAATTACGTCATTTCCACAATAAACACGCAACAAGTACTTCAGACACTACTCTATAAGTTTTTCATCATAAAAGATAATAATTTTTAAAGTGATTGTTTTATATTGAGTGCAAGATCTGAGAAACTGTTGTCGGAGATTGAACACTGAGTTACTTCGACAATTTTTTTTGGGCTTTGTTATAAAGACAATTCCCGTACTCGACACACAGACGACGGACAAAACAACTCGTGGATCATACAAATTGATGTCTCATTTGAGGATCGAATTAACAATATTCAGCGCATTAAGAAGCAGCGAGGGAACCATCAGTACGCCGTTTGTGCAGTCAGTTTGTCTAATGAAAATTGCCACAATTATTTGTCTTTAATCAGGCACAAATATGCAAATAACAGTAGTTACGGTTAATCAAAAAACGACACTAACCAAACACCACATTGTTCGCTAATAATTAGGGTTCAGGTCGAGACGTTAGGTTCATGGGGTCCGAGTGCTCGCGCTATATTTAAACAACTAGCTAAACAAGTGCTTGACGCTTCTCGTGACCAGAAGGCCAGAGGCCGGCCTTTTTCTAGCACAGAGAATTAGCATTGCCATGCAACGTGGCAATGCTGCCAGTCTTTAAGGAACGCTAACAGTAGGTGATGATGCGGAGGAGGTTTTGGACGCTTGTATGTAAATATTGATATTTAATAATTATTTATCTCACATTTAAGAAAAAAGTACGAGAACTCCTTCAGGAGGAATTGGCGGTACAAACACAACGCTAGTACTTGTCTGTGTATATTATTAAATATATGTATGTGTATGCTTAAGCGATTGTATATGTATGAATAAATGTAGTTTTAGTGGTATATACTAGTTGTATTTGATGTTAGTATTTTTTATTTACGTAACTGTTGTGATTTTGTCGAATTTCGTTCTTTGTCGTTGCACCTACCACATCATACATCCACATCACCCGAAGGTTGTCTGGAAGAGAATGCCTCATGGCATTAAGTCCGCCTTTGTACGTCATGTGCAATAAGTTTTAAATAAATAAATAATAATAAGATTAAATTACTTAAATACCGACTACTACTAATATTTAACTGGTAATAATATGAAACTTGTTTTCACTTAATCAGCGATAAAGAAAATGGTATATCTATCACAAGTACAGTTTTCGAATGAGATACGTCTATATTAAAGCAATCAAAGTCGGAGGTAAAAATTTAGTTTCTCTATAAACCTAGTATATCGTATCGTTGCATGAGTAAGTAGTGTAACTTTCACTAGCACTAAATACGAGACTTGAGTGAATTCAAAATGCTAAATGATGTAACGTACTGACTTCATACAATAGAATATTAAAATTCAAAGTAAAAACAATTATTATTTATGTTTGTTGTAATCGCTGAGCCGTCGTAACATAGCTTAGGAGTGTTCTACCAACGATGTAATTCCACTCCTAAACGAAAGGGAAGGGAAGAGGCACTTACAAAAAATTTAGTAGATGTTGTCATGCAGTTTACTTTTTAAGAAATACATGTCATGACTAAATTTTATAATTAATCACTTCATCATCACATCACATCCTTTAATAGTTAACTGTTGAACATAATTATGTCTGTTCTTAGGGTTTGGATCTACTTATACCATGCTGAGCGCGTTGGTATAGGTTCCCTACTCTTTGGAATGATGTGTGTTCAGTGTGTCCTGAGTAGATTGCTTCCTTAGTCCTCTCTAACGGCGATAGGATAGGTATTCTTAGTGATGTCTTCATGAAATTATTTACTGCATAGACTCGACTCGAGTGCATCCACTCGAGCACACTTTGTTTTCGCAGCCAGTATGGTGGCCCCCACTGTTGGATTTTGCTTGAGCTTACTAGCAGGCCGAGCACAGTCACTTGGCGGGTTAATTATAAAAAAAAAACACCAGAGTTTAAGATACCAAAACCAGACGAGAGATTAAGTTTATTTATGTTATTTTTTATCGAATATGGGGGCAAACGCGCAGGCGTATCTGATGGTAGAAATAATCCTTAGCAGTTACCGCCGCTCATAGACACCCGCAACACCAGAGGTCAACAACGTCATAATGCGTTGCCAGCCTTTGGGGGATGGGGAAGGGGATGGGCCGCCGGTATCCTCACTCATTTGGTGAAACACAGCACAAGCGCTATTTCACACCGGTTTTCAGTGAGGCCATGATATCACTCCGGTCGAGCCGGCCCTTGCATGCCAAAGCGTGGGTCTCCCACGGTAAAGCTGTTTCTAAAATCTGTCATTTTCCTAAAAGGGGTATAACGATTTCTTTTCCCATATATCTAACTTTACCGCCAAAACAAAAGTTTTTGTGAACTAAAGTATCACTATGCAATATAGCCTCTTTCTGTACCCTGAAGTCAGAACATATTTTTGGTAAATGTATCTCTAAATAATCTAAATCCAATTTTGCCTTCAATAGGCAAAATTGGTAAAAGTATCCCTTTTAAAAATATATTTATACGAAAGAATTTTAATTCTATAATATTCATGGATCCCACATAAAAACAAATTTACTTTAAAAATAAGTTTAAGTTTTCCTTACTCCGATAGATGGCGTTAGTGTCAAATAGATGTGTAATTATTTAATCAAGACTGAAAGAGGACGACTTTAGAACAAAAATAATTTTACAAGCTTTTATTTAGTTTCACCTGTCTCAATGTTTGTCTGTTATCAAATCTTGCAAGTTAAATTTGACCTTCCCGATTTTCGATTGAGCTGAAATTTGAAATATACCTTTAGCTCTTATGACAATGCATTATTAATCCAAACAACCTACCCAATATGGGTATCAAATGAAAGGGAAAGGGAAAATTATTTTCTTATAAACATGTAATAAAGCTCGTTTTTAAAAAACGTTTTAAATTAATCACTTGTTGTACATACAAGTCTAGAGTTATGTTTCGATTTAAAATTTGAATAAGCAGTTCGGTAATTTAGTTTTGATGTCTACCAAAAATATGATTAAAAAGAACTCAAGTTCTTATTTTCGATTTTACTTCGAAGATTTAGTGGCTTTCTACTGATGTATGAACTCCCAGTTGACGATAGCATGTGCTTACAATAAGCTTATTTTTATTTAATGTTTAATCCAGTGGGTGGAAAATCACATTTTAATCAGTTCTCATGATCTGCATCAAAAAATACTCTAAAACTTAGTGTATGTTACTTTAAATACTGTTTCAAAGCCTCCAAATCCTCGTTATTCTTGAATTTGAAGGACAAAAGTTCTTATCATATAGTGTGCTCGCGGGTAAGTATCTAAGCTTCTAATATACTTCTAACATACATACTTTAATACCATTTGTATAAAATTATATTATTAAAAGTATTTTTTTTACAGAACCGGTTTATATGGAGAACCTTTATCCAGCTATAGAAGTCCTTCAGTTAAGATATTAATGACGAAATTCTATACCTAAAAATGTATGCAAGAAGTTTTAATTATTTTAAACGCAGACGAAGAAAGCGGTTTCAGCTGTTTTATACACAAACTGCTAAATTGTTCGCTGTTCTGTCATATTTCTTAAAGAAATATTAGAAAAACATTTAGTTCGATGTAGCGTTACTGTGAATCTTGCATGTGTTTAAGCATAAGGAACTGCGTATCGTTAGCCTTCACTTCACTTAGCTACAGGTTTCCTATCTGAAGGAACCACTCCCACACTTTCTCATCTTTAACAACGATTAATGTTGCTACAGGTTCACTATTCCTACACTTTCACTATTCCTAAGGTCTGGGAAAACGCGAGACAACAATTGCGTAATTCTTAAGAAAATTTAATTAAAAGTTAGTAAACCATTTTTTTTTTATTTAAAAAAATTGTTATTATATTTTAAAACATCTTCAAAAGCATTGCTATTACTTGAGATTTATTTAACGGTTACATAACGTGTATTTTTTGGAGGACGCCTAATTAGTTGCAGACCCTAAGGCCAGAGAGTCATTTTACACACAAACAAACCTGTATAAAAATATTTTCCTAAACACTTCTTCACACTTCTTGTTACATGAGATACATCTACTAATCAGTTTTCAATCATGAAAATATTAACGAATTGAGAACCTACAACTGTTGAGACTTCGGAGATAGTTGAAAATGTAACAAAAAATGTCCCTAATGTCATTACAAATTTAACGACAAACTCACATTCCGATTTGCTAAAGTTGTAATAAGACACAAACCTGGTAGTTTTGTACCTCCGTAAATAACAAAATAGCACTGATATATGTTATACTTACACACTACGAGCTCATGAAACATTAGCATTCGTAATTACAGTTCTTAAAATATAGCTTTATTTCTGTAACAGATGCTTAGGAAACCGATGCAGTTACTTTAAAGAAGTGATTTATTTATATCAACTTGATATTTATTCTGTACATGCCAATTTTATCAAATGTCAAGTGCAATTCATACTTCCATATATTATTATAAAATTGAAAGTAACTCTATCTTTCTGTCTGTTACGCTTTAACGGCTAAGCCGCCGCATTTATTTCAATGAAGTTATGCATGAAGATACTTTGATTCTTGAGGAAAGATATAGTCTACTCTGCACCGCGATAACCTATGGATAAAAGCTTACGTACATTAGAAATGTCAAAATTTACACCTAAAATGTACCTATGACATTTAAAATGACACTAGTGACAACACTGACAACACTTACAGAGATTAAGCCTTATTTGAAGTACTTTAGTCGTTAACAACTCGTCAAACAGTCAAAAGTGTTAAATTATCTGACAATGATTTTACGGGATTTTAAATTGAGGGTCAAGGAACAACACATTGCAAATAATTTATAGTTTAAAAAACTAAAAAAACACGCTTTAATAGCGTTTAACTAATTTGAACGTTAAACTTTGTACATTTAACTGTAAGAATGTCATTCGGTGAACCGGTTGCATTCAAAGATTATGTGACCAGGTCGACGTGCTTGCCTTGCAAGAGACTTGGCTTCGGCCCCATGATGTTCAAGGTAGTAGAGCCACGTTGATTTCAGCACGAATGGGCCGGCTCGACCGGGGCGGTACTACCCTCGCACAGAAAATCAACGTAAAATGACAGCGATCATACTGTCGTGTTTCGTTGGTGAGTGCGAGACCGGAGGCCCAATGATGCAGAAGCATCACTAGCCCGCCATGGTGTGGGTCACCATGCTGCATTGTTGCATTGTCTGCATTCGTAGTATGGTGACCACCACTGTTGGAGTCTGCTTATGCTTTCCATCAGGCAGAGCAGAGTCATTTTGGCAGAGCTAAACATAAAAAAAAAAAAAAAAAATATCTTTTCATGTACTGGAAAGTCAGCTGGGGACACTTCTGCAGGAGTACTTGTTGGAAGACCGTATGGGGGCGTAGCACTCATGTGAAAAAAAAACGTTTTTTGCATTGGAGTTGGTCGTACAGTGTGCCAGTGATCGTATAGTGTATATTAAATA
Source organism: Spilosoma lubricipeda (assembly GCA_905220595.1). Lineage (NCBI taxonomy): Eukaryota > Metazoa > Arthropoda > Insecta > Lepidoptera > Erebidae > Spilosoma > Spilosoma lubricipeda. Next base: position 15,890,368 of record HG992282.1, on the reverse strand, counting down.
CAACAGGGTAGCCGGTCAATGTTAATATGTAGTTATATATGCCCATGGACTGCCGATAATCTTTGTGAGTTCACGCTTTGTTTTGGTGAAATTATTTTAGTGATCGAAAGCAGTAGAGTGGATCGGTGTTAATTTTAGGAGACTTTAATGTACACCCGGATACTAGGTTTTCAAGTGAGTTATTTAATATCTGTAGAGATGAATCATGACACTGTACTTCTGCCGTCAGACTCTTATACTTTTATTAGCTCGGCAACGGATCACAGACAGACTCAGCCAGAAAAGTGAGTAATGCATCTATTTTATATGATGTATATACGTCTGACCATATTCCGCTGTTAGCAGAATGTAAACCTAAAATTTTAAATTCAAGCATATCTCCTAGCAAAATTGTGTGGGGTGTAAGGGATATAGACCAAATTAATAACAACTTTAATTTTTGTAAAGATAAATTGAAACAATTAGTTTTTCCATCAGAGTTTCAATAATGCTGTTAATAGGTGTCATAACATCGAACATCGATTGTTGCTAGATTATATGTAATAATAAATATGATATTTTCTTTGTTTCTTTTTTAAAACAGGGTACTGAAAGTATGCATTATGACTCTGTGAAAAAATGTTACAACGATAAATATGTCATAGGGTGGAACGAGCACGTCGAAACGAGCTCATCGTGATGCCCGACTGTCTTATAATAGTTGTTTGCTATATAACAAACCGACTTATGGTTATATTTATAAATATATGTGTAAAACAAGAAAAAAAATCAAATCTAAATTAAAGTATTCTCAAAATGATCAGGTGCAAATTAAAATGGACATATTAGCAAGATGGCATAAAAGAAAATAATTCAAAATTTTGGAATATAACTAACAAATTTAAACATAAGTCGGGAGTACCGCTGAGCGTCACGGGTGTGATGGAGCCTAGCAAATACTTTCTTAGACCACTTCAAAGTAAGCTCATTTCTGTCTAAGATTCGTCCTACACGAAGACTGGGGCGACCGTGACTGGGGCACCAATTGTCCAGTTTTTTGACAAGTAAATGGAGAAAACTATACAAAATATGGTGAGTGGAAAGTCCCCCGGTTCCCGGTCACGACGGCCTCAGTATTGAACATCTGAAATATGCAAGAGTGCATCTACCAAGGATGTTGTTATGTTTTTCAACTTGTGCATAAGTCACAGTTACCCTTCGAAACTTACTTAGACGATCGTCGTACCAATTATAAAAAGCAAATCTGGGGATGCCTCGGTCCGAAAATCCGGGATGATCCAGGGAGTAACTTAGGCTACTTTTTTTAGACTAACTTTGTCCCGCGGCGTTACTCGCGGTACAACAATAACCGCGGGTAACACCGCGGGATTACCAATGCATAGGACATAACAAAAGATTATAAAAAAAAAAACAACAAAAGAAAACATATATAGACATAAAATCATCATGTTCCCAGTAAATGCGATACAAAGATACTTCTGATTGGCAAACAGGCTAAGTCATTACTAGATTACCTCGAATACGATACTGAGAAGCCTTCGGTCTAACTACGGTCCAATTAGTAAGTGACGCTATAGTATCCAAGGGCTGGAAAAACTTAAAATCATGTGTTAACCCATCTCATAAAGTTAAACCTAGTCCTAATGGTAGCGTTCCCAAAGGACCAGAAGCATTGCCACGTTGAATGGCATTTCATAGCAATGCTAATTCTCTGAACTTCTTGTGATTAGGATTTGGAAACAGGAAATTTTAAGCAAAATTAAGCTTTTTTAAGTGAACTATAGTAAAAAATAACAAGAAACGTCATAATGAGTATGTTAGTTGAAGTAACAGTAATTAGCCTGTCAAACCATTAAATTAAGAAAATCCTTTTTTTGTATGATATTTGATATAAATATTTATTGATATATATATTTGTTTATATTTTTCAATTCACATCTATCTTTATTAATAGAACTGTAAATGTTATAAATTCATAGACACTTAAATATGATAATAATGTTAATATATACGACGGACTAGATAAGACCCTGAACGCAATTAAGTTCTTGTACATTTATCTGTGGATCCAGTTACGTGATAGATGCCATCAAGATTTAAAGACAAATACAGAAGTAAATGAAGAGGTTTGTATTTTTATGACCCCACGTTACTGAATTGAAAAGATGATTATTTTTATTAATTTTCTATTTACTAAAAAAAAATATTTTCTAACTATGGTTATTGTTAGTTGTGTGTGTTCGCTATTCATATTGAGTAAAAACAAGAAATCGCAAAGTCACGGTGAGAACGGCAGGAATTCCAAGGTAGGCATTAAAGGCTAGTAATAGTTTCTTGGAAATACTCATTGGAAATTAAAAATTCAGTAAATAAACTTCAAATATTATCATCAACAGCCTTCAATATCCTGCCTAAGTGACTCTACTCAGCCTGATGGAAAGCATAAGCAGAATCCAAAAGAGGTGGTCATCATACTCATTACGAATGCAGACAATGCAATAGTTCAACATGGAGACCCACACCATGCTTCTGTATCATTGGGCCTCCGATCTCGCACTCAACAACGAAACACAGGGTTTGATCTACTAAACCACTCTGGAGAGATGGCTTGGTATAAGGTATGTTTCAAGTTTCCGTTCTCTTTGTAGAGCTATTGTCCTACTTTCTATCATCACGCGAAATTGCATTAACTGCTTATCACTTCGACTGACGGTATTCGGTTAATTTGATCTACTTTCTTTCGCCAAATTAATTAAGAGTTCTGCAAACTAGCTACACTAATATTTATTTAAAGTACACGTAGAGTTAAATCACAAATTATGAAGGTATATCCAAATGTCATGTCCACGAATTATAGATCTTTCTAGCAAATCCACACAGAGATAACCTATAATTCTCGAAAGTAATTTAGCAATAAGACGATTGTATATCTTCACAATAAGGAGATTGTCAACAGACCTCATGAGCTCAGTCACATGACAAGTGATAAATGAACAATTGTTGAGTCACATGCTGGTTAGGAAAACAGTTATAACAAATGTTACATGCAATTGTGAAATTGTTATTTGCTATATTAGCTTCACCTGTATGTTTGTTTGCAATCGACTCCTATGGACTTGATTTTCACCAACTTCAAACGGTCACATTTCATTTCAACTTAGTAGACTTGTCGAAGACCGATGACAATACAATAATTAAAAAAATAAACGAAAATAGTTTAAAAAAATAAAAAAACGCGCGTTTATAAATAAACGAAACGAAAAGTCGAAAATAATTTAAATGTAAAGAGCGTGGGGTGCTTTCTGAAAAAAATTCAATAATGTCTCCCCACGCTTTTTTACATTAAAATTATTGTCTGCTGTTTAGTTTGGTTTATTTATAAAAGCCTGTGTTTTTTACTTATTTTGATCTATTACTTTTAGTGTATAACAATATATTTTTGAATCCCAGCAATAAGATAATTTAAAAACTAAATTTTATTCACGCTTACGGCAAAACGGAGTGATTCAATAACCTACCAATACACTCACATGTTTCATTTCCAAAAGTATTAAAAAAATATTTACAGTTATTTTTACCGGTCTAAGGCAAAGCCAAAGGAAGGTTATGATTTTGACAGGCTATGTATGTATGTAAGTATGTGTGTATGTATGTTCATCTGTTCCCTCATAGCTCCTTAACTACTTAATAGAACTGAACAAATGAGGTGTCGTTAGAAGCGTCTTGATCGTCCGCTGGTTATAGGCTATATGATGTGTCACTGAATCTATTGTGGCGCTCTCTAGCCGACATAAAGTACTGTATTAAACAATAAATTTGAGTTAAATATGCCGTTTTTGGTACCATTCGAAAGGGCGTTACTTGTACATTTATATGTATTATTATTAGCATTTTCTCGTGACTTTGTCCATATTTATTCGATAATTGTTATATTTCTATGGTACCTATTTAAAATGTTTTTTGCAAAGAAATTAATATTAGGCACCAAAACATTTTAAATGAAAAAAAGTAAAACCCAACAACGACAAAAACCGACGCTGAAAAGTATGAAACAAGTTTCAAAAGCCGTAGTCACTCGTTGTTAAAGTGTTATGGACTGTGGTACATTACACTACTAAGCAACCCTCTGATAAGGAGCTATCAAATAGATACTTCTATTATAATGTTTGTAAACCATGGTGTACAAAAAGAATTATCTATCTACCTACCTACAAAAAAAAGTGCATACGTGCTTCAAGTTGCATGTTCTATGATATATTATATAAGCATTATAAGTCAATTAGTGGTTATAAAATTTACCACACGGTCATAAACCTCAATTAGATAGACACATTGTTTACTAACAAGTTTTTCATAAAATATAATTATCATAATAAAGTTTCTTAGGAACATGGCATTTTCTTGAGAGTAATATGCTCAGTTACATTATGTAAATTATATAGATTATTCACATCTTTCATTTCAAAGATATTTTAGAAGTTAGTTAGTTAGATATTTTAGTTAGTAGTTTAGATATTTCGCGGTTACGGCTGGCTCTGAAGGTAAGTCATCCAATCCTCATTATCTATTGTACCGTTTCATATACGGCTTGTAGTTCACTAGCTGCTCAGTGGAAACCCGTTGTCACGCTGCCACTCTAGGGTGACATCACCTGTCCCCCAGGCATGTTACTCGCAGAAGGAGCCGGTGAACCTATGCGCTCTCGCTCCGTACCATAGACCATGGCCACAGTTCCGAGCTAACACGCTGACACAGTGCCAGCATGCGCTTTTTCCACAGTCCGGCCATCGCAGTAGTCGAACTCCTTTCTAATCAAAAACAGGTGATCTCTGACGCATCCCTGCCCAGTGATCACCTGCGTAAGCATGAGAGGGTCCCGTGATTTTTCTCGAGCCAATCACTCCAACAATTTGTAGATCACACAACATGTTGTGCCATATATCATAATATAGATTGAACACACAACACTCAGCGCAGCAGAAAACCGCGGCGTGACAACTTAAACAACAATGTGGTGCTAATCAAAATTCAAGCTGTTTAAATTGCAACTAATATGATTTAATAAGATTAAAACTTATTACTATGTAGTTTATATAAAGACCTTGAGTTTGTGATCCCTCAGTCGACCAAGTGAACTGAAAGCTACCGGTGCTAAGGTCACAGGACCAAGTTAAACAATATAGTTTACACTAGTTTACTCACTATCTTGCAATGTTATTTTTATGTACTAGTTTTTGTTATTATCTAGTAACATTATTTAATGTTGAGATGTTGAGAGAAAAGTTGAGAAGCATCAGGTTACCGTGGGAGAGCCACGCTTCGGCATGAATGGGCCGGCTTGACCGGAGTGATGCCACGGCTTCACACAAACCGGTGTGAAATAATACTTGCGCTGTGTCAAACCCCCTCCGCCTAAATCCCCTCCCTACCCTCCAAAGGCCGGCAACGCACTTGTGACGCCTCTGGTATTTGCAGGTGTCCATGGGCGGCGTTAATCGCTTACCATCAGGCGATACGTCTGCTCGTTTGCCCGCCTACACCATAAAAAAGAAAAAAATAAAAAGGTTATATGTGATGCGTAGAGATGAGCAAAATGTAGTTAAGAAAGTGTTTATTTGTTAAGTCGACGGATTTGAGATTAGAGGACGACCAAAGAAAAAAATGGATGGACTGCATAAAAGAGGATATGTCCAGGAAGGGAGTAAGAAGTGAACTAACGAGTGATAGAGGAGAATGGAGGAGGAAAACTCATTGCACCGACCCCAAATAAATTTGGGAAAAGGGTAGGGAGATGATGATCATTATTTAATGATTTTGTTACATTAAGTGATTATTATTGATTATTAGAATTTTGTAATCTATTCTTTTATCAAAACATTGCTACGAGTGACATTATGCTAGCATACTATCGCAAATCAAAAATCTGAAATCTTACTATTTTTGTCATGTCATTTATGTAAACCTTTGCAATATATACGCTGATATACAAACTGGTAAACATGTAGGTAATACTGAATGTATTTTACTTTATCTTTCGTTAATAAACATCCTTATAAAAACAGGCTTACAACAGGAAAACAGATATTTTCAACAAGTTTACAATGCAAATAAAACATAAACTAAAATTTTTGATAAGCCATTTTTTTTTCTTATTTCTTTTTTGTTTCTTCATGCATCGATTGGTCTCATATATTAGACTAGCTTTTTCACGCGGCTGCGCTCACGCAGACTTTCATCCTCTGATTTACCCCCTTAGGGGTGGAATTTTTTCTACTACTGAATTCCAAAATTCGTTTCTTAGTGCTCACTTACGTTATATAAAGAACCTACATGCAAAACTTCAGGATTCTAGGCGGTTTGGGCTGTGCGTTGATCTCTGGGTATGTCAGTCAGTCACCTTCCTCTTTATATATATATTATATATTATATATATATATATAGATAATGGTATTACGTCATCTGCAACGTTTCTACCGAATATTTAAAGCGATATCTTCGCTATAAAACCAAATAGCATATTTGAACGTACTATCATTCCTTAGGATACAAATACAACTCTTCAAATTTTAAATCAAACTAAGAAAAGTTTAAAGTTAAAATGCATTACATTTGAATTGACTTTCGAAAAGATAATTTATACAAATAAATAAAATTGGAGTGTCTGTTTGTAATATTAAAATAATCGCTTTTAACTAAATGCATATGTATGTATACACGGTACATATACCAGAAATATATTTTCAATTTTTTTTTAGTCTGTCTGTCTGCCTGTTTGTTTGTTCCGGGTAATCTTTGGAACGGCAGGACGGATTTTGACGGGACTTTCACTGGCAGGTAGTTAATGATCCAGGGATTATTCCCTGGATCATTAACTACCTAAGTTATCTTAGGCTACTTTTCTTAGACTAATTTTGTCCCGCGGTGTTACTCGCGGTACGACGATAACCGCGGGTAGCGGGTAACACCGCGGGGTTCAGCTAGTATTAAATATAGATATGTGTAGTTACGTCATTAGATATGTTATTATATATTTATGTAACTTACAATGCTATACATACCTATACTTTTTTAACTATTTGGGGCTACTTTAAGAGGCAACTACTACCCACTAGGTAATACAGGATCTGGTGGTGAGGTACGATGAAATTTTTATCGATTCCCCGATTTCTCACTTTTTATGTATGGGCCTGCCAAAGTGACTTTACACTGCCTGATGGAAAGCATAAGCAGAATCAAAAAGTGGTGATCACCACACTCACGTACGACTACAGAAAATGCAACAATGCAGCATGGTGACCCACATCATAGCGGCCTAGTGATGCTGCTGCATCATTGGGCCGCTGGCGCATATTTTTTATGATTTAAGTTTTCTCGTTCTAGTGGTATTTTTCTACAGAGCTTAATCCTTTAGTTGGTTCTTACGACAGCTACGGAATGAACAGGAGTGGTAATATTCCGTATTTTTAACCCATCACTACACGTACTACGACGAATGGATGTTAAACTATATCTATACTTAATATATAAAGCTGAAGAGTTTGTTTGTTTGAACACGCTAATCTAAGGAACCGCTTATCCGATTTGAAAAATTCTTTCAGTGTTATATAGACCATTTATCGAGTAAGGCTATAGGCTATATATAATCGCGCTAAGACCTACAGGAGCGAAGCAACAATGAAGAATGTTACAAAAACGGGGAAAATTATCACGCTACGGGCAATAGGAGACGCAAACGAGGTTGCGTGGGTCGGCTAGTGAAATGATAATCCTTAAAATTGTTTTACGCGACGAATAAAAAAGTAAAGGTAGACTATAAATAAATATTTCGGACACCTAACACACAATGCCATCTAGTCCCAAGCTAAGCAGAGCTTGTGTTATGGCTACTAGACAACTGATACAAATACATATATACTTTTTTTTGTAAATACATACATATTATACATAGAAAACACCCAAACTCCGAAACAAATATTTGTAGATCATACAAACATTTGGTTGGACCCGGGAATCGAAGCCGAAACCTCATGATCAGTAGTCGCACACGCCAACCGCGAGACCAACGAGGTATTATGTATTTAACTTCATTAGCATATAAATGCAGATGTATTGGTAACTAATATATTTACACCTTACATTTCATAATTATAAAGCTGCTACATTGTAATGAAATCCATAAATATTGCGAATGTGTGATAAGCGCTTTGGAATAAAATTATTTAAATGGGTAAGTAACATAAAGATTCAGTGACGTATCTTGTATTAAGCATATGTCAGTGATGAGACTTTATGGGTCTCTCTTTTGTACCCTAATAATTTATATGCGATAGGAATACGAAGATATAAGGCTTGTCTAGTAAGTATTTATGACTTTAAGTTACAGACATTAAATCTTCTAAGCAATGGCAATAATAATAACACACTCGGAAACTGATCAACTTAACAACAACATAGTCGCTAATATCGAAAGTATCTCTCGAATTATCATCATATTAAAATGTTTGTTTCACTTTGTTCAACTAGGCAAAATCACCCGGATAAATACATTAGACTTTGGGTGTCAATTGTGTAATGATCGGCAGCGAAATTCTCAAACTTACTTTAATTAGAAAACATATTGTTAAATAATAATAATAATTTCATTTTTTATCAAACGAAAACCGACTCCAAGACTGGACCAAATTGAAATGGGACCACAGAGGAAGCACCAACTTTCATATAAAAAAGAATCGTCAAAATCAGTTCACTCACTCGAAAGTTATGAGGTAACAAACATAATAAATTAAATTAATAAGCTTTTTAAAAACAAGCTTTTACTGGAATGCCTTGAGGCGAAATTAAACGACTCCAAACTCGATGATGTTGCGACGTTTCTTTACAGGACAGAGTTGTTATGGCCATCGATCAGCTCCATGTCATTATAATGTTGTAACGTAACGTTCTCCTAGCAGATTACGGCCACGGCGGACAGTCTCAGCAGAGACCAACCAACTACGCAGGAGATATTATAGTGCACAAGTGTGTGCGCAAACACAGGTGCACTCGCTGTTCCCTCACTCTCATAATCCGATGGGACGGTTAACCGACACGATCGGGGAGAGATCAGGCGCAGGACCGACAGCTTAACGTGCTCTCCGAGGCACGGGGGTTCAGACCCCAACTTCCAAACTCCGAGCTGTTATTAAGTATTTATAGAATCAGAAAAACTCAATAACACTTTTTGGCCCGACCCGGGATTCGAACCCGAGACCTCTTGATCAGTAGTCGCATACGTCAACCGCTAGACCAACGAGGCAGTTATAATGTTGTATTGTCATGCTGTATACACATGCTTGCAAAAGTCTGAAAAATCGGTTGAAGATATGTGCTTCAAAATTGAGTTGCAAGATTCCACCCGAACATACATACACACATAGATTGCAAGTTAATAAAAAGCTTGGAAAAAAAATACAGTCGAATTGAGGACCTCCTCCTTTTTTGAAGTCTGTAGAAATTCGATCATATTTTTTTTCCTCCATATAAACTTTAACTGTGCCAAATTACATAGGTACTCCTCCGTTCGCATAATTTTCGTAAAAAGGATACAAAGTTTGTACGTATTAATAGATCATTATCATCATCACATGACTTTCTTCCCAATTAGTGAATCTTATAAATCTGAAGAGGAATACTAAAAACAAACGCATTTAAAACTACAGAGATAAATTTATAAGCAGCCAGTTAGTAATACATGTAAATTAAAAGCAGGTTCCTTGTACAATTGGGTAACCTTTTTAAGATGCACAACACGTGAAACTCGTTGCTTGCTGTCAGAAAGCCACCGTCTACAAGTCTACACTTACAAGACAGGTTCACCTGGCAATCAAATATAGTAAATGTCAAATACATGAACAGAATTAATATTTCATATATTTCATACATATATTGAGCTTGGCTCATATAGTCTATTTAGCCTTAGTTTATTATGTTGATAGATCTTCCTCGTATTTCCTCGTTGTAGTTTGTTTTCTTGGTGAATACTCTATTCAATACATCGCAGGACGGATTAGAATCAGTGACTGAAAAAGCATAATACCAATCTGATCCACCTACCTCGTAGAGTCATCTAAAATCATTCATTATCAATCGTTATCAAATATTTAAAGGTTTTTTGGCGAGTAGTATAAAATTGTTCTGAGTGGTGTGCAATGGAAATGGCCTAAGTCTAGCAAGAGATTGCAATAGACTGATGATGGTAGGCCTGATATATGGCACCTGATATAGCTATGTATATAATAATGTTGGTATGTTTGTTAAACCGAACCTGTTTGTTTGTTAGTTTCAGCATAAGATATTGCATTGGCCTTTTATTTGGCCTTTACAGATGACACTTTATGTGTACTAATCTATAGATAAATAAATGAATCGCCGAAATGTATGTACGCGCATAACTTCCGATCGACTGCACTAAATTAAATAATTCTTTACATCTCTCATGTGAGGTAAGTAGGTTCTTATTACTTTATTTTGTAGGTGACTAATTAGCGCTCTAGGGTAACAAAGTAGCTAAAAAAAGCCCTAATGCGGTAAGTAATTAAAAAAAACACTCCTTTTTTTCAAAAACTTCACTACATCTAACCATCATACTGGCAATAGACATCATGCATTTAGCCCAATGACCAATGAGGTCGCTTTGCTATTCAACGTTGTCTTCGTGTGAGTATAATAGTCATCAATTTTAAATATCAAACGGCGAAACTCAATTGCGTTCTTGAAAAAAATATTTAAAATTTCCTTAAAGATAGATAGAAAACTTTTACTTTAAATATTGTTTGTTATTGGGATTTTTTTATAATTATGTGCTAATTAGGAAAAAAACATGAGTTCTTCAAGTGATGAAGATATAAGCTGCACTCCCGAGTCAATGAAAGTGAAAGCTGAAGCAGCAATTAACAGTATTTTGCATGAAACTTCTAAAGAGAGATATTTGAAAACTTACGACGAGTTTATATAGTGGCGAACAGAAAAATGTTTTATTCTTGTAATGCCGGTTTTTTTCTACTTACCTCACAATCGAGATGTAAAGCAGAATAGTTAGCTCGGGTGTAAGCACCAATTGCACCCTCAAACTATAGTCTCGGGCTGCAATTGATGCCTTACAGCCCTTGGCTACTAATCTACTATTTTTTTGTGTTCGTTTTTGTTAAGACAGGATACTTATAGCTGTGTGTGTATATACAGTTCATGTAAAGCTGCCACTACATTGTAATGAAATCCATAAATATTGTGTATGTTTAATAACCGCTTCGGAATAAAAATGTTTAAATGGGTAAGATACACAAAGGTTCAGTGACGTAACCTGTATTAAACAGATGTCAGTGATGTCAGACTTTATGGTCTCTCTTTTGTACCCTAATAATTTAAATGCGAGAGGAACAGAATATAAGGCTTGCATAGTAAGTATTTATGACTTTAAGTGACGGACATTATATATTCTAAGCAATGGCAATAATAATAACACAGTCGGAAACTGATCAACTGAACAACAAACATAGTCGCTAATATTTTTTCAAGGTTTTTGTCTAAGAAAAATTAAAAGAAAACAAGATATGTAATTTTTTCTTTGTCCGCGACGAGAAGCTGATACGGTACGATATTACGATATGTAAATATGGCAGTACGAAGTTCGCGGGGTTAGCTAGATTATATTAGGTACTAGCTGAACCCCGCGGTGTTACCCGCGGTTATTTTTGTACCGCGAGTAACGCCGCGGGACAAAGTTAGTCTAAAAAAAGTAGCCTAAGTTACCCCCCGGGTCATCAGCTACCTGCCAGTGAAAGTCCCGTCAAAATCCGTCCAGCCGTTCCAGAGATTACCCGGAACAAACAGACAGACAGACAGACAGACAGACAGACAGACAAAAAATTTTTTAACTACATTTTTGGTATATGTATCGTGTATGCATACATATGCATTAAGTAAAATGCGGTTATTTTAATATTACAAACAGACACTCCAATTTTATTTATTTGTATAGATATTAGGATATATAGTTATATTAGGAAAGCTAAACAACCATTTTTTTGGAGAAAATTTAACACAATCGTGATGTTGATGTCATTTGCCTCAAAAGGAGCCTAGTCCAAATTTGACAGAGAGTTTTATCCCAGTAGAAAACCAAATTTCTCTCTCACCACATTCTGGTGGAGTGCTCAGCGTGGACGCAACAACGTTCCAACCTTGTAGTTACCGTAGGAAGATTCTCACTAGAAGCCATGGCCCCAAGTGACAGTGCGTGACATTCCACTGTTTCAATTATTGTCAAAAAGCTCACTAAACGGGGCATCAAGAAGAGAAAAAGAAAAATACCAGTTGTAGCAGAGCTCTGGTACTCTCTGGTCCTAAAGAAGTAGCACCAGGCGCCGGAGATCGCAGAATGGTCTTCGGCCTCCATGAACGCTCGCTTGACTAACAGGAATGTCTTAAATGATTCTTCCATATTTTGTAGACAAATGTTATCAATTAAAATCTCACGTTTAGCAATAGTATCCACTTAGGTCGGGTGGGCACATAAAGTTATTGTGTCCTACATACTTTTTTTATGAAATCTGATGTTTCCCAACTACTAACATCGTTGGTTAAGAATTCCGCGTGACTAGAATATGAAGGATATTGCTTCATTTTACTCAGAACAAATATATTACATATACTTACTGATTTCTATCTCCAAAATGATGTGACTTGAAAGACTTATGATTGTTGGAATACGAAAACATCAGTGTTTTTACATATAGTCCTTGTTGATTAAAACCCTAACTAATTAACTGAATTTAATTTGAATTGAAGATTTACAACTGTCAATTATTAATTAGATAATTTACTTGACAGCAAATAAGTCTGTTTCTCTTTCTTAAATGTTATGTTTGAAGTTTCATTAAAAATATCGTCGGAAATTCACCTTGAACATGTTGAAATAAAGAGCACAAGCTAGTCATAAACATTTTACAAATTCATAGCAATGAGTGTTTTCCATTTAATTGAAACACGTATGGGTAATTAAAAATATCTAACGTCTTAAAAAAACCGACCAGGTACGAGTCGTTCTCGCCCATCGAGGGTTCGAACTGTACTTTTAAATAGGGTAACTTTTTAAAACTAATCTTTATATTTTTTTTTGATGCCAGTACAAATTTTTAACTTTCGGATGATTTACTTTTCATGTCATCGTCTTCCTAGCCTTCATTATTCCCAAGATTAATGGGGCCGGCTACTAGTTCAACTGGATTTACCTGAATATCAGTTTTTCCACCGAGCGACTGGCATCGGACCTGACACACTACCAACCACAACCCTGAAGATGAACGGTATTCGAAGATTGAACCAGGTGTCAGTATATTTGAGGGCACTAACTTCCCAATAACGATTGTTATAGGTGTTCATGACAACGTGGACCGACAGCTTAGCGTGCTCTGCGAGGCACGGTTTAAACTTTTCTTGTGCAACATGAAAATTGCTCTATGCCAATTTTTATGGGTCTAGGTCAACGGGAAGAATCCTTAAAGTTTTGATTCCCTTACGAGTCTCAAAATATGCGGCAAAACGGAGCATAAAAGGTCGTGTCTTTTGATCGCATCGACATAGAAGTTTCTTTTTTTTACTGCCGTCGAAAAAGTTGTTAGTACCTACCATAATGGAAAGTAAGATATGCAATAAGTAGGAAAAGATTACTTGTTTGGATTTAGTTAGAAGCTCGAGCTGGTCAGGGTCCCATACCTGTAACCAGAATAATCAGTTGCTGGAAAGTATGAGACCACTAGTCTAGATCATTTTGGTTCATACATGGATGTACCACGTCTATGAGCATAAATTGACGCCAATGCTTAAGAGATCCTTCATCATCATGAATTTCAAGATTGATTTTCAAGAGTCCATTACTGCTGGACAAACAAGCAACTCTTAACATTGTTGCCTGTTTGTTCCTGCTATGCTCTGGAATGGATGTACAGATTTGGAAATTACTTTCCCTGACAGGCAGCTGATAATATAAGCTCCTTGTTTTAGACTAACGTCTCCCAGCGGAGTTACCTGCGGTCGTTGTTATACCGGTCTCAGCAAGTTAAAATAAAATGAATACTATTAAAAACAACAATACAGACATATATATGCTTAGTAACAACTTGATTCAATATAGCAAGTGTTTCATGACCACTATAGCAAGATCCACCCCGATTTTAGTTTCGCATACATTTGCACATACATTTTGCTTATTTTAAAGTTTCAAGTTACGTTAGCGGGCATAACCTTGTCTAGTGTCAATACCGTGACTTATCGTATTTGTTATCAAATGGTCGTTTAATGCAATTTTGTTAAACTAATGTCGACCTTATGAGGCGGTGCTGAGAGGAAATTTTAAACTAATATCGAAGGAGATCAGAACTGAACACCTTAATTGACGCTACGTAAAGTGTAGGTCATTTAATTAGATAACAAAGGCATGTCTGCACTTCATGTATAATATCCTATTGTATGTTTTTTTCATTGTGTTTATTTCATAGTAACTAGTCCATTCTATTTCGCTCTTTTTTTGTAAAAGAACGTGAGATATTAGCCTCAGAATGTCTTCTTAGTAATCTCCAAAAAAAATATTAGTGTCTCCTATATTGTACTCTCTGCAGTGTATATCTAAACATCAAAGAATTGACAAAGAGTTTAATTGAATACTGGTTACATATCACCCACAAAACTTTTTTGCTTTTAAAAACCGTCGCTAAATGAACCCAGAATTATATAAAAGAATATACATTAAAAATTATGCGTCTATAATTATTAAGTGACCTTTAAAAATAATAGTTGGTAGTAGCTCGGTTTCCCTTGGATAAACATTAGTATTCATCGTCACTTTCTTTCGGACGATTGGGAAAACAAATGCCTATCTAACACCGATTAAATAAATGGAAACTCAAACAACAGGGTGTGTCCGACTAAACAATCTCAGCTTACTTGAAACGAAGATAAATTTTCTCATGTTAAGACTTTCACTAGCTTTGAAACCTTATGTAAGTTCTTATCAGACGAGCGGTAATACATGTGTATCCAGAAATAATTTCGCTTCGTTATAATGCACAATTTCAAGCCGACAACAGTTTCTCTCTTCCCCAACTGATATTTATTGCATTCAATTTACAAGAATTTCTCGGATATTAATTAAAATGTCAATATAATAAATTATTTATTTAAATTCCAACTTTTTTACAGCTTACAAAAAGTTACGAGATTGTCTTAAAAGTTTTCGGAATTACGACTTCCGTAATCTTTGTACAGTGGCCTGTCAATTTTGTTGATATTGAAGAATCGTATCTTGATTTTGCTCAAATTTAAATTATTATTATATTGCTCAGAGAGTAAACAAAAAAATAACCTTCACCTCTATATACTCACACTCACTATGTAACATTTAACATAAATCACATGACAAAAGTATGTCACGATGAAATAATATTATATAAGATTTGATAATCAAAACAACCTTGCTTTGGAAGATTCCATTTATCACACATTGTATGATTTGGAGGTTTTAAAACTAAAAATAAATTCACAAAAACATCTGCAATTAAGAGGGAATTCTTCTCGTCTTATCTTCAGCAGTTTTCAATTACGTATTCTCCTGAGCCTATAGTATCCTGAGAAATATAAACGCATCTTTATCTAGACACCTACAGATAGACGTATAAAATGACACAGAATATTATTATAACAGTTATTGTTAAAATTTTATAACCTTACCTGATAACTTACGTGTGATGTGTTTAAGAAAGTCTGAAAATTATATATGCTATAATAAACAATAATTATCTGAACATAATTACAATATCTATACCGTTCAACTTTTAAATGTAATTCTATTAAAAACATAAAATTGAAAAGGCAAGTCTCGCAACTCACAATTGTTTTTAGTATTTGTTCCTTAAGTATCGTAGTAAAGTAATTACTTGTAACATAATATCTATTGAAAATATTTGCAGTATATGGTACTGTGTGTGTGTTTAGATAGATCTGTAGAAGTCTCTTAGAATTAATATGATAGATAAGTCAGTGAAAGAATTTCGATAGTTTTAATCTCAAAATTCTGATGTTTTATTTTTGTTACTTAACGCTCTACTCCTCACTAGAAATTCAGGTTTCTGAGTGCACCTACAATGTTTTTCCTTAAAAACGATTTATCGTTTTTATGTTTTAACATAAAATCTTTAAAAAGTGCCTTCATGCTTTTTTTGCTCAACTTGGTGCAGGCACTACATGCCTCCAGAATTGCAATTACTGTCGCAGTTGGCTGGCTGCATTTTTTTCCAATGACGCACAGATTTTTAATCACATGCGTATTTATGCTTGAAGTGTTAACTGTTTCGTAAAAAAAATACACAATCATCAGAGAATACACTCAGTTGACGTCTTTAGTGAAACTGTCTAGCCTTCTGTATAAATATTGTCTACCTTATATGTGTACATTATTGATTTTTCACTCCTTGTGGCGACGGAATAAAAATACAGTGTGTGCCACTACGCAGGACAACGTCACTGCAAAGAGAAGAAAAATTAAAAAAAAAAGAATGAACCATGAACAACGTGCTATAGTAGACCAAATCCTCCTTGTTTCATGTGATTAATTTTTGCAAATCATAAAACTCATGTATATCATAATATCACACAAGTGCTGTTGCCTTTTTAAACAGCAGCATATTTATAAAATCTATACAAATAAATAAAATTAGAGTGTCTGTTTGTAATATTAAAATAACCGCTTCTAAATAAATGCATATGTTACATGTATACACAATACATGTAACAAATTTTTTTTTTTTAATTTTGGACTGTCTGTCTGTCTATTTGTTCCGAGTCGATGGAACGGCTAGTCCGATTTTGACCGGACTTTCACTGGCAAGTAGATGATGATCCAGGGAGTACTTTTTTTAGACTAACTTTGTCCCGCGGCGTTACTCGCGGTACGACGATAACCGCGGGTAACACCGCGGGGTTCAGCTAGTCAGTGGCGTAGCGTGAGTGTCGGCCGCCCGGGGCGGCAGATAATTTTGCCGCCCTCTTATTTAGATGTTTAAAGGTAATTTATTTATTTATTCTGCCTGCAATTACATTGCATAAGGCGGACTTAATGCCCTAGGCATTATATCTTCCAGTCGACCTATGTACCGATGTATGACCGACGACCGGTAACTACTAAACATTACTTATGTAGATTATTTCTAGAGAACTTTTCGGCGAGAACAGTCCACATTATTTTGGTATAATACAGGTTAGATTTAAAGTAAATAAGTCAATCTTAGTTTTACAATCACTTATTGTTTATTAGTACACTTTTTATTATTTCAACCACTTTGAAACATTGTTACAACTAGAAGATAGACAAACTGAAATGATTAGCGAATTCAAAAACCCAAATCAATATTTACTAATATTATAAAGCTAAAGAGTTTGTTTGTTTGTTTGTCCAATTTGAGAAACTCATTCAGTGTTGGATAGTACATTTATCGAGGAAAGCCATAGGCTATATATCATCACGCTAAGTCCAATAGAAGCAGAGCACCAATGGAGAACGTTTCAAAAATAGGTGAAAATTATCACGCCATGGACAATAGGCGACGCAAAAGAGGTTACGTGGGTCAGCTAGTTTTTCATATAAACTAGAACTATATTTTTATTGAAAAATAATTTAAGTACTTTTGAGAATAAAAGTCAAACTTCCGCCTTTAATTAAATATTTATAGGTCTACTTTGTTTAACTTTTCTATTAATTACACCACCAATGTCTATAGCATCACACATTTTTTTTTTCACTTGCTCAATAGACGAGATAGCGAAATTAATTACTATTTCAAATCATACAAGTTAACATCTCTAGTTCTGTCATCAAAAATATGCCATCTTTTTATGTGTCTCTAAGGTTCTGTAGAAATTCTAGAGTTCTTCACGCATATTTTTTCATAACTTACAATGCCATCCTATTCAGGTAGTAGAGCCACGCTGATTTCAGCACGAACGGGCCGGCTCGACCAGGGCGGTATTACCCTGGCACAGAAAATCAACGTAAAATGACAGCGATCATGCTGTCGTGTTTCGTTGGTGAGTGCGAGACCGGAGGCCCAATGATGCAGAAGCATCACTAGCCCGCCATGGTGTTGGTCACCATGCGGCAATGTTGCATTGTCTGCATCCCAGTATGGTGACCACCACTCTTGGATTCTGCTTATGCTTTAGAATAGAGTCATTTTGGCAGGGCCAAATGTAAAAAAAAAAAAAAAAAAAACACGTCTCTGTCAATATCATTTGCAAAGCTTTTACTTTCTGAGCGCGGAATCTTATGTCAAGGCCCTTTATTTGTAAACGAGCCGACCCACGCAACCCCGTTTGCGTCTCCTATTGCCCGTAGCGTGATAATTTTCCTCCGTTTTTGTGACATTCTCCATTGTTGCTCCACTCCTGTAGGTCTTAGCGTGATGATATATAGCCTATAGCCTTTCTCAATAAATAGGCTATCTAACACTGAAAGAATTTTTCATATCGGACCAGCAGTTCCTGAGATTAGTGTGTTCAAACAAACAAACAAACTCTTTAGCTTTATATATTAGTAGATATATTTTTGGTGTAGGTCTCTTTCACTTCATGTACAACCGGCGCGGTTGCCAAAGGCCCAAGAAATAAAGAAAGGAAAATGACTCAAGTTAGCATCTCTAGTTCTGTCATAAAGAATATGCCTTCTTTTTATGCGCCTATAAGGTTCTATGGGAATTCTGAGTTCTTCACACATATTTTTTCATAACTTACAACACAACGCCACCTTCCTATTTATTTCGTTTCTCTGTCAACATCATCTGCAAAGCATTTACTTTCTGAGCGCAGAATCTTATGTCAAGTCCCTTTATTTGTAAATATTTTTGTGTATGAACCGGTTGCCAAAGGCCCAAGAAACAAAAAAAGGAAAATGACTGCATCACTACTAGCAAAGCTCCTGCATCTGTCCTTTCTGACTGGGTTTGAGCTTTTAACTAGTTTCATCTGCCTCTGTCAGCGTATAAATCGCCATAGAAACGTTCCACTTCCGAAAGGACGGTCGGCTTCGGAGCAACGATTTTTCCACTTGCTGTGATCAACTTCGTCAGGCGGCTTCCTCTGAGAGACTGTACAAACACTTTTGAACCCCGGTTCTGTTCGATCGCTTGTTCGATTGAAAGAGTATGGGAGCATCGGAGGTCGTGTCGTACGAGTATGCTGATCTCTTGGTTTCCGCTTTGCCGACGAAGTTAAAAGTGGGTTTTCACGTTATTCCTTCATTAGCCTTCCGAAAACTTCGTTATCTTGTCCTTACGCTGCATTTAACAAAATCTCATACCTTCTTCTCTGAAAATTCGAACCACATTTTTCAGGTTCTGGTTTACGTGTGTTGTAGTTTCCATGGTAGCAAATTGTTGTTGCCGACAAACTGTCTTACAGTTTGGCAGACTTGAGCATGTAGAATGTGTATATGATTTTGAATAAATAAATAAAAAATAAATAAAATCGGTTTTCCAGATTTGACTGAAACTTTTCAGTTCCCATCGCGGCTTGGAGCAGAGTTGGCCGGAGCTTGGATTTCATCAAACAGGCACGTTTAGCCTTAAAGTCGATATTCAGAGAGCCTCAGACAATTCGGTTATTACTACCGGTGTTAAACCTATTGATAAAACTGAGACGTCTCTGAATATGTGTTTTTGGTCCGTCAAGATGAAATCGATCTCGTTTTTGGTCATAGCATTGGGGCTTTGTCAAGTCCACTTCCTATGGGACTGTTTTTAAAGAAAAAATTCAGCCCCTCTCGTTCGAGGAAGTTGACGAGTATTTGCCCCTATGATCTCTGCTTCCAAATCCATAGGATCCTATTACCGATTCGCTGCAATTTAGTACTCCCACTTTGGCGTTAAAGTCAACCGTAAAAACGTTGTTGTGGGTCTTACTGGTGAAGTGGAGAGCCCTCGGTATGTCGTCGAACATATCTTAGAAGATATGTTCGACGATATGTTCGATGATATGGCCGAGGTCACTGCGTACACTTGCACTACATTGAGACTATATCGCTCGGTGAGCTTGACAATTAGGTAAGCGACCCTGTTCTATATACTAGATATTTCCACAACGTTGCTAGAAAGGGACTTATTAACCAGAAACTCAATGCCACCTTGAGATTGTTGGTCTCCCACACGGAAGTACATTAGATGGCTTAAGCCGAGGGTAATGGTGTCCTCCCCTTCTCTTCGGACTTCACATTACCCTAAAATATGCTATCTAATCTTCTCAAGTTCCACCTTGAGTTGTGCCAGATGCGAGTCTAGCCGTAACATGCGGCCATTAAAAATTGCCAAGATCAATCGCTTGTAGTGGCTTCCCGGTGATTCTAAGCACCCTCTATCCCGCCGTTACCGTGGTCGTCTCGATGCTGTGAGTAGGTATAGCTAAATATTTGTCAGAACTCTAGTGCGTAAAATATTGGTTAAACAAGTGGCTGTACTTTGTTAGCACATAGCTTCATCCTACATATTTTTAACAAAAGTTAACTTCTTGAAAAAAATAATTGGCTGACTAACCGCACAAAATATATTTTTGTCCAATTTTGCCGCCCTTCCTATGATGGCGCCCGGGGCGGTCCGCCCCTCCGCCCCCCCCTCGCTACGCCACTGCAGCTAGTTTAAAAATAAGTACTCGCTGCAGTCTTTCACTGCTGTTCCACTGTGCTATAGTGACTTTTATATTCTCAGTTGTTTCACTTTACCTGTTCTGAACACTTACATCCTCAAGTTAATAACATTTGCGTGAAATTTATGAAGTTCTCCACAATTCATTTTATACCAACATCATATTTTCCTGATTTCATTTTCGTAGAATTACAAAAATTATCAACACTATTGTAGAACAGAAAACATATCTATATAGGTCAGTTTATAGTACAAAATTATATGTGTTATAAGCACAATATAATGTCTTTTTGGTCTGTTGCAATTTTTATCATATATATGGATGCATAAGTATGTTTATCAGCATATTTTTCACCATAATGATAGTACAGGTATATCTACTATGATAGTTACCACTAATGAGGTAACAGACACAAAAAAGACAATCGAATTAAGAACCTCCTCCTTTTTTGAAGTTGGTTTAAAACAAAATACTTTTTCATGAAAGAGACGGCTTCAATTAAACTCCTGAAAATTTTTCATCAGTAGGTTTTAGTCGTATATTTTTGAAACATTGCTCGTTTTATTGAACAGGCGCAGTGTGTTAAAAAAGAACAATTAATCTAGGTCTAGTTAGGGCTCCCACACATAACTGCGAATTCGCAACGCATCACAATTATCTGCGAGCTCGCACGAATGCACCGCATGAACTTCACGGCGCATCGTATCGCAGTTATATGTGGGAGCCCTTACTAGAAATATTAAATTATTAAAAAAAGCAAGTCAAGATTTAATGAAAACTTATCTATACAAATATATAAAATTGGAGTATCTCTTTGTAATATTAAAGTAACTAAATGCATATTTATTGTATACACGGCACAAATCCCAAAAATATTTTTTTACGTCGGAAGAAATCTGTATATCTCAGAAACATAGGCAATATTATATTTTCTGTAACTACCCCTTGCGAAGCCGGAACAGATTGCTGGTAACATACAAAAATAACTATCATGACAACAAGCAAAATAACAGTAATCGATATATCTTCTTATATATAAAAATCAATTGCTGTTCGTTTGTCTCGCTAAAACTAGAGAACGACTGGACCGATTAAGATGATTTTTGTTTTCAAATGTTTGTTGTAGTCCATGGAAGGTTTAAACGATGAAAAATTAAAAACAATTTGAAAATCTAAATGTTACGTGAACGAAGTAGCGAGCACATCTAGTATATACGTATATAGCTAAATGTATCACCGAAATGTATGTACGCCCATAACTTACGATTGGCCTCACCAAATTAAATAATACTTTTTTTATGTGTTCCTGATTGTTAAGACAAGGTTTGTGTACCAGAAAAGTTAAAAGATACAGGGCAAAATCTTTTGTTTTGTCCGCCACTGTACACTGCCTGTGGAAAGCTGAAACAGATTTCTAAATATGGTGTTACGAAGTTCGCCAGGTCAGCTAATATTTATTATATTTCTTACATCATCCACCTCAATAAACAGAAGATGTTATGGGGACATAATTCACACAATAGATTACATAAGTTCTAGTATCTTACATATCTTAGTCAACTGCCATACAAATTAATCATCGTCTTCCTAACCTTTAATATTCCTAAGATTATTTGGATCGGCTATCGTAGTTCAACCGGTTTTACCTGAATATCAGTTTTTCCAAGGAGCGACTGGCATCGGACCCGCAAGTTAAATATCTTTACAACAACAACCGCAGACACGGGTGTTCTAGTTTAAAATAAAAGTAGCTTAAGTTACTTCTTATAATATCACCTAGTAGCAGTAGTAGTCGTTTCGGAATACAAACAGAAAAAAATCTTAAAAATGGAAACAGAAAAAAATCTTAAAAATAAAATTATTTTTTTATGTACCTACAGTACCGTATCATCATCATCATTAGCCTATCCTAATTCACTGCTGGACCGTATGCTGCATTTAATAAAAAACTGTTATTATGAAATAACAAACAAACACTTTAATGACATTTATCGGTATAGAATATCTTATATATAAAATTCTCGTGTCACAGTTTTCGTTCTCATACTCCTCCGAAACGGCTTGACCGATTCTCATGAAATTTTGTGAGCATATTGAGTAGGTCTGAGAATCGGCCAACATCTATTTTTCATCCCCCTAAATGGTAAGGATCACCTATCCTTAAAATATTTTTATGGCAAAACGACGTTTGCCGGGGTCAGCTAGTAGGTTATAAAGACTTTTCTTTGTAAAATACTCGCACACTCAACTCAACATAATATAATGGAATTACCGGTAAACTGAAAAAAGTAAATTTGGTTCACATAGTTAGATACCTATTTGTATTCTAAATAAATAAATAAATATTTGGGACATCTAATACACAACGCCATCTAGTCCCAAGCTAAGCAGAACTTGTGTTATGGGTACTAGACAAGTGATATAAATACTTATATACTTTTTTGTAAATACATTACATATTATACACAGAAAACAACCAAACTCCGAAACAAATATTTTCAGGTCATACAAACATTTGATCCGTCCCGGGAAAGGAACCCGAGACCTCAAGCAGTCGCATACGCAAGCACTGCGCAATCGAGGCAGTCTAATTCTAAGACCCTTTGATTTATTGAAGTGGCCGATTGAAGTAATTCATTTTCTTTATTACTAGAACATAACTTGTAGAGGATTCTATAGTAAATGAACATACACAAAAAACCATACAGTGGAATATAGAACCTCCTCAGTTTTTAAAGTCGGTTAATAAAATAACCAGTCATCTATACCTAGAATGAAATAAAATTGGAGTGTCTGTTTGTAATATTAAAATAACCACTTCTAACTAAATGCATATGTATGTATACACGGTACATATACCGAAAAGTAGTAAAAAAAAATTTGTCTTACAGAAATAGATTGATTTGTGGTGAATTTCACACTTTGTTCCCGGACCTTGTGGAAGATGACCTAAAGTTTTTTGAGTACTTCAGGATGACTCACAACAAATTTGAAACACTATTACTGATGCTGTAAGCAGAATTATATGAGGAAGAAATTAATTTTCGTCATACAGTGTAACGAAAGGAAAGACTTGCTTACTTTAAGGTAAATTAAATAAAATAACACTAGTAAATTGAACTGTTAAATGAACTAAATAGACATCAAAGTAAGTTGTAATAGATAATGTGTATATGTTTACCTTAGAACTCTGCAGACAAGTAAAAAAGCACGAGTACTGAATAGATATAGTCTTTTAATCAGAAATATAGAATACTAGCTAAACCCCGCGGTGTTACCTGCTTTTATTGTAGTACCGCTGGTGACACCTAAGCTTATTTTAGCCTTAGCTTTGCCTTAGCCTTAACCTAAGTTACTCCATATATCATCAGCTACCTATCAGTGAAAGTCCCGTCAAAATCGGTCAAGCCGTTCCAGAGTTTACTAACAAACAGACAAAAATTTTAAAAATGTTATTTTGGTACATGTACCGTGTATACGTAAGATTATTTCTTAATTTTACTATTTCTATTCTATATCTACAAATAAATAAAATTGGAGTGTCCGTTTGTAATATTAAAATAACATTTTTTACAATTTTTGCCTGTCGGTCTGTCTGTCTGTTGATTCCGGCTAATCTATGGAACGGCTGGACCGATTTTGACGAAACTTTCACTGGCAGATAGCTGATGATTCAGGGAGTAACTTAGGCTACTTTATTTAGACTAACTTTGACCCGTGGCATTACTCGCGGTACAACAATAACCGCGGGTAACACCGCGGGGTTGAGCTAGTGTATTATATTAAACAACAAGCTATACATGTCAATTGAATGTTTTCACTCGTCGCGCGCCTATATTCATCAAACTGTTACAGTCCAGTAGTAAAAGATATGCACTATATGATTCTTAACGATTTACAGATTATACTTCTAAGAAGACTACAGATAAGACGCTTTTGTCTCTCATGTTTAAATTCAATATTTCAAACATATTGTTAAAAATAATACCATAAACTATTTCTCAAGCAAACATAAATATGGGCCATTGTATCAAATAACAAGTTTTACAATGATAACGCATGTATTTAAAGAAGACCTTGAGGTTTTGTTAAGCAGATGTGTTTATCAGCCATTGCATCACTTTACGAAGTGGAACAAAATGTATTTACAATTATTTTATTATGGCTTGCAAAACCATGATGTTCAATATACTTATATACAGGCTGTTTTAATTGGTTCCTGTCATATCCTTGACCATATTTGTCACTAAGATTACTACAGTTTTCTTATACGGAAGGCCTCGTGGTAAAGCTGCGTTAGAATTAGACGTCACAGGTAGTACTTTTTAAAATCCTTTTAAAGTGTAATCAATAAAAAAAAATTGGAATAATTTATGCTCCCAGGCTAGTGCAAGTAAAACAAAACACTAACTTTAAATTTGATAACATATGTAAGGTTATATGTATTAACATGAGTGTTTTGAGGAAGCTCGACTATTCAAGGCACGTATGCACCGGCCTGTTTAGAATAATTCTGCGGTCTCAAAAAAGGTTAATCTTCAGCATTATTCCAACCGAGCGATTGTAGTTATCACAGGTTTAACCTCTCTTCTATAGGTTTGGGTACTAGTTTGAAACCTGAATAAGAGACAGTGTGGTTTGTGTTGCCCTATTTGTTATTCTACGTTTAGTTTATCTATATTCCAAAAGGTTGACAATAACTCCTTGCTAAGGAGAGGCTTACATCCAGCATTGTATGACTAAAGGCGTTCCATGAAGATGATGATGACTACTTTCATAAATTAATACCTATATCCAGCAGACTGCAGACTCTAGTAAATTTACAATAGATTCCCGCAATTTCCCCCAGTGTAAACTATGCCTAAATACAAATATTTATTTAGCCTAAGCCGATGTCATTGAGATTACCGTGCTGTGTGAAAATGACCATGACTGCATAGCTTTGCGAACCCAGACAATTTGCACACTGATAAAGAAACCGAAAAGGAAGTAATTAAGTTAAATTATCTTGTTTTTTTTATAAGTTCGATGACTTATGCTTAGTTTTGAACAAGTATAGGTTATAATTGTAGTAAAAGTAATTGGAACTGAGAGGTAGACACTAACGACAGAGTAAAACTAATAATTCAAATTCAAAATAATTTATTCAATTAAGACACATTTATGAACTTTAAATTGAAGCTAGTTAAAAATCATAGATCGACACAAACAGACGCCATAGCATGTGCTGTATTGTCGAGTTAAGGTTGGTCGCCCAGAGTTCTATGGATTGGGACATACTTGATATTCCTTGAATGCTTGAAGAAGAAATGTTTACTGAAAGCATTCGACAAGGAAATAAAGTTACTGACATAACTCGAAGAATAAGTTCTAAAGAAGAAGGAAGTTGCAATCGGCTGGTCACGCTTATACTTAGAAAGGCGGTTGCTGGAGCAAAAGCGTGCTAAAGTTAAGATTAGGTACTAATTGGAAAATGGAATGGATAGGATCCCCCAAGCCAGATGCATGGAGGACCATATACTACTACTATGACATACTTTGCGACAAGTCCTATACGTAGGTATCCATCAATGGACTGCTAGCGCCTAACTGACCAATTGAATTATTGAGTTCTAAGGAAAAAGATACGATGACACGTAAAATCACTAAAAAGCCTAGGCTTTACGTACATAATTTAGCGAGTAAGACAAGGTTGGATTGCCAGACCTTGTCTCTATCTCTCAATAGTCTTTATGAATGAAATATACCCCGTATTGAAACTGATTAGTTACTATTTTGAATGTCTTTAATCGAGACATCCAAAAATAGGGATATGATGAAGGTATTTATAGGTAATAAATATTCACGCTTTATTAAGTTTTTAAATTGCATTTGAGTAACAATAAAATCAAAACTACATCTAACGCAATTTCGTCTTACAGTTCTTATACTGAGATAAGATAATACTGTTTACACTGAGCCAAAATATTAGTTATGGTTTACATAAAGTACACTATAAAACCTTTGAGAACATTAGCAGCATCATCAGATTACTCTTCGGTTCTGTAAAGTAACTTGCATTTTCAACATGAAATTATTATTCGCGTTGTGCATCGTTGCGGCTTTGGTAAGAGTGTTTTTTTTATGGAATATGCGGGCAAACGAGCAGACGTATCGCCTGATGGTAAGTGATTACCGCCGCCCATGGACACCTGCAAACACCAGAGGCGTCCCAAGTGCGTTGCCGGCCTTTGAGGGATGGGGAGGGGAATGGGGGAAGGGTTGGTGTATGGGTCTCCGGATACCACACGCACTCGATGAAACACAGCGCAAACACTGTTTCACACCGGCTTTCTGTGAGGCCGTGGTATCGCTCCGCGGCCTCACAGACGGGCTTTCCCACGGTAGAGCCCCACTAGTGTACCCTATGTTTTGTATTTTTCTACTAAAAACACAGTCTGCCGAAGATTCTTTTTAAATGTCCTGCGTACAACACATGATTAGTATCTATCATTTGAAATAATTAAAAAATAATATGCCACTTTAAATGATTCTGGGTAATGAATCATTTTGAAACATCCTATGTTACAAAATTTTAGCAGTTATAAAGATGCCAATAAATATAGATTAAATTTTCTAAATATTCTTAAATTTCAGTCTTGCTCGACGTTAGGTGCGCCTGAGCAGAACCATGCCCTGTTGGTGCGTTCACGTCGTGATCTCTTCGAGAATATAAGGTAAGTACATAAAATCCTTAATATTCATTTACTAAGTATTATTTAACAACAATATTAATAATAGGTAGGAATGGTTGCGACCATTCGTAGTTTTTATGGCTTGTACCATTTTTTTAGTGCTCTGCGGATTCCTCCTCTAGGTATATACTGAAACTTAAACTGTGGCAAATTTCATTTGTTAATTATTCAGTAAGAAGCTGTTATTAATTTTACATCTCTTTGTCTGAGTAGAGGTGAAGAGTGTTTATTTATTAAAAATGACTGAACTATTGCGTTAAAAACGATTCGATTTCGAAATGTATTTTTAACCGACTTCAAAAAAAGGAGGAGGATTATCAATTCGACTGTATATATATAGTTTATGTGTGTTCGCGGATAACTTCGTCGTTTATGAACCGATTTTGATGTTTCTTTTTTTTATGGAAAAGAGATGTCACAACGGTGGTACCATGATAAGGACATTAATATCTGATGACGGCAACCAAGAGAAATCGAGTCGAACCTTGAAGTCAGTTTTATTTTTGTTAAAATTGTTTAAGTTTTTTTCCATATTTATAGGCAAATTATACAAAATTTAATAACAAGACTACAAAATGCGGGCAAGGAAGCCATGGATGCTGTCTCCTCCTTCTCAAATAGTATCACAAACGAAGTTCAGCAAATCCGTGAAAAGATCATAAGCGATATTGATAGATTCAAACAAAGAGTGACTGATGCTATTGAGGGGGTTTACCAGAAATTCTCGAACACCAGCAACGCCTTGAATGATTGTGTTGAAGTAAGTGAGGATTTATCCATCCATCATTGTTTTTTCTCTAGGTCATTTGCTAATCAAATTTGAACCATAACTTTTACTTGATTCAGTTTTTATTGTTTTGTTGTATTACCTTTTTCACAATAAGTTTACCTGTCATCATATTTATTTTAGTTTATTGACCGGTGCACATACTTTATTTGATATGTGTAACTTGATCAAGCCTTTTTACAAAATGCTTGCATTAAGAAAATGCATGCTTCTCCTGAGGCGGCAACGTACAAATAAGTATTTTCTATATTTACCTACTAGCTGAACCCCGCGGTGTTACCCGCGGCTATTGTTGTACCGCGAGTAACGCCGCGGAATAAAGTTAGTCTAAAAAATAGCCTAAGTTACTCCCCGGATCATCAGCTACCTGCCAGTGAAAGTCCCGTCAAAATCCGTCCAGCCCTTCCAGAGTTTACCCGGAACAAATAGACAGACAGACAAAAAAGTTTTTAACTACGTTTTTGGTATATGTACCGTGTATACATACATATGAATTTATTAAAAAGCGGTTATTTTAATATTACAAACAGACACTCCAATTTTATTTATTTGTAAAGATTGTTTGTTAGGTTCGTGTTTGGAACTTAAAGAATTCTACTCTACACTAAAGTAAAGTATCAAAGTGCAATAAATGATTGTTTTTTCAGACTCATAGGGATGAAGCTGCCGATGTATTCAACAACACGGTAGCACTTGCCATGGTATGTGTTGACGAACGTATAGACGAGGTCGGCGAGCTAGTAGAGCAGCTGAAGATCATGGCTGCCGAGACTCTGAAAGAAGCGTCGACAGCTATGGAAGACATGAGGCAATGTGCCAAAGACAGTGCCAACATTTTGACCACCGGATCCTGCCTTGGCGCAGTTGCTATGAATGTAGAAATAAAATCCGTTCGCTTATTTTCTCAAAGCACGCTTTTGGTAAGCTTTTTACTTTTATTATTTCTCGTTACACGCATTCATTAAATCGGGGGTTTTATTATTTTTTCCTTTTTCAATTACATCTTAAACGTCAAGTGATTTATCAAAAAAAACTTTTCGTTGTGTTTTTGTTCTTTTAATGAGGTAGTTTTGCTTTTGCACTTAGTAAAAATTACCTTGCATGGATATAAACGTATATAATATATATAGGTACATCACTACATATTATATACCAAAGTCCTTCGCCGCGTCTGTCTGTATGTCTGTTCGTGATAAACTCAAAAGTCACTGCACGGATTCATATGTGGTTTCTACTAATAGATGGAGTGATTCTTGAGGAAGGATTTCTTATGTAATTTGTAAAATTTTTGAGTCTATTGGCTAAAATAAAACGATATTTGTTAAAGACGTTCAAAACAATTAAGCCGCACATCTTCTTAGTGTTACATAGGCTACATTATATTTTCCGTAGAGCCCCTGCGAAGTTAAGGCACGTTGCTAGTACACACATAAATACACGGTACCCGAAAAGGTTTCTCTTCGTAGTACCTATTTACCACACCTATCCACGTAATATTTAGCCCCCGACGAAAGGAGATGTTTCATAAATTAAAAGTGTGTATGTATATGTAAATTAAATGTCTGTGTCTCTTTAAACAATAATCTCTTTAATGGACAGGGCCTTTTGATTAACTTTTTATGTTTGACTTATGTTAGAGCGTTGCTAATTGTATCACAAAGAAATCTGTTTTAAAAGACAAATATAATTCTGAGTCACAGATGTATCTAATATATAAAGCTGAAGAGTTTGTTTGTTTGTTTGAACACGCTAATCTCAGGAACTACTGGTCCGATTTGAAAAATTATTTCAGCGTTAGATAGCCCATTTATCGAAGGCTATAGGTCATCATCACGCTAAGACCAATAGGAGAGGAGCACCAATGAAAAATGTTTCAAAAACGGGGGAAAATTATCACGCGACGGGCAATAGAAGACGCAAACGAGGTTGCGTGGGTCTGCTAGTTATGTATATTTGCACTTGCAGTTTTTCAGTCTTTCATTAAAATGAATAAATTAAGATTGAATGCCTCTGTGCCGCGGTAGTTGCGTATCCGACTGCTGTGCTTGAGATCTCGGGTTCGATTCTCGGGTACGACCAAATATTTGTATGATCTGCAAATATCTGTTTCGGAGTTTGGGTGTTTTGTATGTCCAATATGTATGTATTTACCAAAACAGTAAGCCATCACGGGACTCTCGGCAAATGTGAAACATCGAAATTGTATTAGATAAGTTATTTGTTCCATAAAAAAATGACTGTTTATTACATTAACATTGTTTTTATTAAATACAAAATTCATAATTTTAAAATTTATTTGAAATCGCGTCAACTCAATTATTTTTATCAGTGACTATAAGGCGAAGCGTCGCCGCGTCGCCACGGTAATTCTCGCCACATCAAAAATCATGTTTCCCTCGCCTATAGATGTTTCACATAAAAAAAGTATTTATGTATTTATATCAGTTGTCTAGTACCGATAACACAAGCTCTGCTTAGCTTGGGACTAGATGGCGTTGCATATTAGATGTCCGAAATATATATTTATTTAATATTTAAAGTCACATGTTCATAATTTTCACTAAGCATATCACAGAAATAAAAATAGTATCCGTTAAATACATTAAATACTCAAAAAAAAAGCATTTACAATCATTTCAAAGTGAATAAAACCACGACCTCCAGACGAAGTTAATGTGCCCCTCTCTCATTGTGCTCCTTTAGACGGCACTTGATTTTATTTCGTTTTACAGATTACTTTATTTTTGTCTTACTCTATTAAATTAAAAAAAAAACCTGAAAAGTCATTAGCTAATTAACTTTAATAAAAATTTCTTATTCATTATTCAATTGGCTGAAAAATAAAAGTTCTGTAACGGGTTTGGTGAACACAAACATGTTTTTTTTTACTATTCCCGCACCACACGCCCACCACTGTAACTCCTGTCTACCAGCACAAACAGCAGTGACCTACAAACACACCGAGTTATGACATTTGGGAAGTCCCAGGAAAAATTAAACTGTCTTGGAACCCGCGACTAAATTATTCAACGAAGACAAACTGAAGAAGTTGGAAATATAATAAGTCTACTTCCCTCCTTAACAAAGCGGGAGACAAAATGAGGTCAAAATAGGCAGACAAACATGTTATGTTAACTATGGCTAAAAACACATTTCAACAAAAAAAATATCTTATTACAGGTTGGTCGCATCAATCTGTCCATTGCAAGCTTGCCAGCATCTCTGGAAGTATGTGCCGGTACTCGTATTCTCCACACTGGTATTCAAACTGGCAAGATTATCATCGACCTTGGAACTTGTTCAGCCTCTGCGATCTTCAACAATGTTACCGGCAATGAATAAATATCTAATTACGTGGCTTGAAATAAATAAATGAAGTTTCCTAAAAAATTGTTTAAATTAATTTACTATTTTTTCTATTACATACTATTTTGCAGTTAAAACACCAAATCATTTGCAAAAAAAATGATTTATATTATTTGCATTTCCTTATTCACTGCTTCAAGCACATTTGGTCTGAATGTTTTTGAAAATATTAATAAAAACGAAAATTACAATAAATGTGTTAAATTCAGGAAATTCAACTCGGCCAGTAATTTCTCAACTGACGAATCTAAACAATATTCTTTCCTAATATTCTTGATTCGTGCTATGGGAAGATCCTTTAAGATTTTAAGCCAGCGAAGGTTAAGTTGTCACTAATTACTTCGTTCTAGTTAATCTGTGCTGTAGACTCTATAACCCTATACTATATGTATTTCCAACACAGAACTTAGGGTTCTTATCAAAATTAAGTACGTCATTACAAATTGAGTACATCTTTTATAAAATAGTTCTACGACTCCTTTCTTAACAAACTTCCAACATGCCTTTAAAAAATCGCGCAGTTATGCACTAACAAGATGGACCGTCCAAGAAGAGCAACTGGCAACCGGCAGCAGTTAGTCAGTTGCAGATGCGAAGTACGATCCCTAGACACAGAATTTCTGCGCTGTCACACTCATTTTAAATTTTAATAACTAGGACTAGCAGTTCTAAAACTCCAATAACTGTTTCATCCAAATTTAAAAGTGTACCTACGGAATTATTGTTTTGTCACCGTTTAGTCAAATTTTGTTCCTCATAAACGTGCTAATTAACTTAACATACCTACGTATAGTTAGACTACTAAGTGATATCGTAAACGCCAACATTTAAAGTTCATTATTTTTATGTAGCCTTTATCAGGCGTTCGTTTTGCCTTAGTGACGGTAGCGAACACAATACATAATATACTCAAGAGGTAGCGAAACAGCCCAGCCATATATTTTCACTAAGATGTGAGTTTGTGAAGTTAGGTTTGGTAGAGTTAGAGCGTGTAGATTTAGAAGCTTGTCTCGATATGAGATCTGATATCCTTTTCTGAGATTTTCACATGGTAAGCCATATGCAGTCGTCTTGGCAATCTCTTTGCATGACAATGTGTTTGGTGGGATTTCATTTATTTTTGTAAGTTGCTTATGGCAGTACTTTTTACAGTTTATTTTAAATTTATTTTTTGTGGGCATTTGTTGTACATCTTCTTTATTCTTTCAAAAAAGTTCGTGTAACAAAAATAAAACCTCTAGCATATAAATTAGTGAGTCTCATACAAACTTACACCCACCAATTTTGAGGGTTGGGGGGCAAAAGTAATAGGTTTATGATTTTTTTTTGTTGTTTGTATACTAAAATTAATTTACATACCAAATATCAGCTTTCTAGCCCTTCAGGATACTTCCTGAAGTATTTCCTAATAGTTTCGATGATCATCAGTCACGAAATTGGTGTATTTTAGATATCAATAAAATCTAAAGTATCAGAGCTATGCAATTGAAACTTTGTATGTTTAATTAGTCTATTATTGACATCAAATCCTAAGAATTTGAACTATCTGGTACATCGGAAACCAAAGTTATAAGGGTTCAAAAAACGACGAAACACTTCGAGAAAAGGTAGGTAGTGCCCTTGCGCTTCGCTTGGCTCGTCTTGGCGGGGACACGACCGTACCCCCAGATCCGGCTATTCTATAAATGAGTATATTATGTTGATGAGATTCTGGTTTCAGGACTTTTGAAAAAAGTATGCACTTTTCTTAGAATGTTCTTATTACAGAACTGAGAGAGTAAGAAATCCTACTTTAGCGAACACAAGGCACCACTTTTGCAGGTATGGCCACCCTTTATACTAGGACTTATGTATTTAGAAACATGTTGTTTTAATTAATCTACAAACACGAGATCCCGGGGGTCACGTTACAATAGATATTGTCTCTCATACTCTCAATACCTAGTCAAGATTTCAATTTCACTTGATAGTAAAACAAGCTTTTATTTTTATTGTATTTAGTAGATTGCGATTTATTTCGCTAGAATAGTTTTTTTTTTCAACAGAAGAATGTTATAGGACGGATTAGAAACGAAAACGTATTCTCAATAAAATTAAATATTGTACAGAAATGTCTCAATAGGAAACCCCATTTACACTGACAGCTCGAAGATTGCCGATTGAGCCCGAGTCCCGACACCCAGAAATAATGTTTAGCAAACGCACCAGATGCTTCTTTACAGTGTAGAAAAAGTGAACTTTTGTTTGATTGCACACAAATCAAAATCATCCATTTCTTACTTCGGGTGACCTTTACGGTGTTTTCCAGGTGTAGAAAAAAATCCATTGTTTTTTTCACCTTCATCAACTACTTTTCTTATTGTATTGACAGATTTACCATAAAATTACAAATTATGTTTATTAAAATTACGTATTAATTCCATGTACATTTTGCAAATCAAAAAATAAAATAAAAATGTTTACTTGATTTGTAAAGGACCATATAAAGAAAATCAAGACTTGAAATAAAAGGCAGGCGTGTGGTCTGTATGCTGTGAGCTTTTATAATGAACTTCAAAATTGACAATAAATTATATATCGATTACCTATTAATAGGAAGAGCCTTAAATATTATTAGCGTTAACAAGTTGCTGCCACATTTAACGTAGGCGCTCCAACATGCCCCCGGGCGTTGAAAGTACCACTTTCAACAAGACTCCGAAGATACCGGCAATGGACATATCCTGTTGAACGCCCTCCGTATGGTGCCAGTCGAGGTCTTGATGTCGGCGACACGAACGATTCCGTCGGATCCCGGATGGACAGCCGTAACCCGTCCCAACCTCCACTGCAGAGGTGGAAGATTGTCCTCCTTTATGACGACTAAGGTATCGATCTTCAAGCCATCTTTACAAGAGCGCCACTTGACGCGTTGCTGCAACTCAGCTATAAATTCCTTACTCCATCTTGTCCAGAAATGTTGGCGGAGCTGTTCGATGCGCCTATACCGACTGTGAGGGTTAGTGGAATGCTCTTCAAAATTTTGCTGCGGCAAGGACGTGAGTGGACGACCGACGAGAAAATGACCTGGTGTCAGCGGAGTGCAATCGGCAGGGTCTGAAGATAGTGGCGTTAATGGGCGTGAATTTAAAATTGCTTCGATTTGTACTAATGTGGTGCTAAGTTGTTCGAAGGTTAAATGACAATTGCCCAACACTCTGTATAAATGATACTTAACAGATTTAACACCCGCTTCCCAAAGACCGCCAAAATGAGGGGTATAAGCAGGAATGAAATGAAAGTTGATTCCCTCATTGGCCATACTCGCACCCAAGGAATCCCTGCTAGGCTTTAAGAATTTGGAAAGTTCGTTGTACGCACCAACAAATGAGGTACCGTTATCTGAATACATGTGCACGGGCTTTCCTCTTCGCGCTATAAATCTATGTAAACATAGTAAGTAACTGCTGCCAGTCAAATCACCTACAAGCTCCAGATGAATAGCCTTGGTTGTAAAACAAATGAAGATGGCTATGTATACCTTCACGAGCCTACAACCGCGACCTGAACGACTAGCACATAGAATAGGGCCGGCATAATCGACGCCTGTGGTTTCAAAGGGGAAACCACCTGGAAGAAGGCGCTGCCGTGGTAAATTACCCATCAATGGAGTAACCACCTTACCCTTCATTCGATGACAGAGTACGCATCTATGGTAACAGGCTTTAGCTAGATTTCGACCTCCTATAGGCCAATAGGACTCTCTTATTGAAGCCAACAATAGTTGTGGCCCTGCGTGCATTAACCTCTTATGCTCAGAATTAAATAATAATTTTGTGAAATTGTGAGTGGACTGTAATAATATAGGGTGCCGCTTATTATAATTTAAATCAGAATTGTCGAGACGTCCTCCGACACGCATTATGTTATCATTATCTAAATAGACATTAAACTTTAAAAGGACGCTCTTTTTAGGTAACATTTTTTGTGATAAAAGTAATTTGTATTCGAAGAATGATTGACGCTGACTTTGTCTAATCAAAATGTTTAAAGCCTTTTTTAATTCATCGCTTGATAGAAAAGTAGAACTTGACGATTGCTTTCGACATAATCTAGTGAATCGCAACACATAAGCCATGGAACGTACTAAGCGAGAGTAATTGGAAAAGCGACTAAAATCGATCAACTGCTCATCGTCATAATGGTCAACACAGACAGCTAGTGACACATTGGAACGAGTTTCAGGAAGAGTATCCGAGTCTGAACCTTTGACCAAAGAAGGCCAATCACATGGGTTATGCAGTAGAAAGCTAGGACCAGACCACCACAAGTCCAAACTGTGCAGATTTCGAACATCAACGCCACGTGATATCAGATCTGCTGGGTTTTTATTCGTCGGGACATGTCGCCAGGTACAGTGACCTGCCTGTTCTAAAATTTCAGCAACGCGATTGCGTACAAATGGCTGAAGTTTAGATGGCAACATCTGTAACCACCCCAACACTATAGTGGAATCAGTCCAACAACACACGCGACTA
This sequence comes from Spilosoma lubricipeda, assembly GCA_905220595.1. NCBI lineage: Eukaryota > Metazoa > Arthropoda > Insecta > Lepidoptera > Erebidae > Spilosoma > Spilosoma lubricipeda. Next base: position 15,854,246 of record HG992282.1, on the reverse strand, counting down.
AACTTCACTCTAAGTGAGCTTAATACCTTCTCGCAAAGACGAGCTCCCACCACAGCGCCACACAATTCCAATCTAGGAATTGTGGTTGGTTTGATTGGCGCTACTCTACTCTTTGCCATCAGTAATCGGACCGTACAGTCACCCTCACTATTGACGCTGCGTATATAGGCACAAGCTCCGTATGCACGTTCAGATGCATCTGTAAAGATGTGGAGTTCTAAGTCTGTATACGATTCACTAACGACAATACGTGGAATTCGGTAAGAATTCACGCAAGGCAAGTTTGTCACAATGGCTAGCCATTCTGCATTAACTTCAGGAGACAATGGGTCATCCCACGATAATTTATCAAGCCACATTCGTTGTAATAACATTTTCATGCTTATTATGAAGGGGGATAACAATCCTAAAGGGTCAAAGATTGTAGCAATGACAGACAACAAGTCACGTTTAGTATGATTGGTGGAAGACACGGTGGAACTAATTGAAAATACGAGCTCATCTGAACATGCATACCAGCCCAAGCCTAGCAGTTTGTCAGGCTCAGTAGACCCGAAATTTAGGTCAAGTGATGACTGGTCCATCGCAGACAGCAACTGAGGCTCGTTAGACTTCCACTTACGAAGTGGCATACACGCCGACGCAAGTGTCTTCGTCACCTCATCACGAATAAATTTGACGTCATCTAATCGATCCCCCCCTGTCAGGAGATCATCTACGTAGAAGTCGTGCTTGATGACGTCAGCAACCTTCTCATTCTTACAGTCAAGACCTAACTGATAAAGACATCGTGTAGCTAAAAATGGTGCGCTTGCTGTACCGTAAGTGACAGTATTTAATTTATAAAACTTGACCTGATCTGATTCCTTACCGCGCCAGAGAACCTGCTGCAGGTGTCTATCAGATGGGTGGACGTCCACGCATCTGTAAATCATCTGGATATCTCCGGCTAAGACATACTTGTACTGTCTAAACCGAAGAAGTATAGACAGAAGGTCATCTTGAATGGTTGGGCCAACCATCTGTATATCGTTCGATGAAACACCAAAAGATGTAGGACAGCTCGCATTAAAGACCACGCGAAGTTTCGTGGTACTGCTCTGCTCACGTAATATCCCGTGATGTGGTATGAAGTAACCCGAAGGGTTTAAGGCTGATTGTTTACATTCAGTCATATGCCCTAGTAATTCATACTCGGACATAAACGTGTGATACATTTTACTAAATTCAGTTTTGTATTTTAATCTACGCTCCAATGAATAAAGACACTGAGTAGCTTTATGAACTGAGTCTCCCAGAACAGAAGGATTTTGTTTGAGTGGTATACGAACACAAAAGCGACCGCTCGACAATCGTGTCGTATTTTTAATGAAGTGTTCCTCACACCTCCATTCTTCTGGAGAATACTGAGAACCCTTCTTATTAATCTCTTCTAACTGCCAAAACTTAGTCAAGTCAGTTCGAATTTTATCTAAATCCGTAGAATCAGTAGAACTCAATTTAGCAAAATGACACCTTATATTATTAGATAGCAAGGTGACGTAATTACGACTGATGGGACCCGAGACGATCCAGCCTAGTCTGGTTTCGAATAGGATTGGTTTTCCAATACCCAACTTTATCCGCTGGGTACCCAACAAGTCCCAGAAAACATCGGCACCAAGTAACAGATCCACATCAGCAGGCTTGTAAAAAGTGGGGTCAGCTAGACAGACATGAGACGGAATACATAAGTCAGAAATGTTTATATTACGACATGGCACCTCAGTAGTAATTGATGGTAAAACAAAACACAATAATTTAAGATTAAAACAGTTATTGATTGATGTCATATTGATACGACATGTTTTACCTACGTGTGACGTCACGTTGCTAATGACAAATATCGACCTATCTATCTTATTGGTACATAAGTCTAGCTGTTTACATAATCGTTGCGTTACAAAACTAGATGTACTACCGCTGTCAAGCACTGCGCGAACCACATGTTCACGACCACTACGATCATGTAACTTGACTAAGGCGGTGGATAACAACACATCATGTTGATTATTATCACAAAGGGATGTGATCTTAGCCGATAACGCAACATTACTTGTCTCCATGCTCGCAGACGGCACCGACAATACGGGGAACAAGCTATCAGACATGTTTTTCGAATTATCCTGATTACGAGTAGTATTCGCTGTACTTTTAAAATCAACTACATGAATAAGTGTATTATGCCGGCGCTTACAATGTTTACAACCCGGCTTCTTACAGTGATTAGCAAAATGACCCGGGCGAAAGCAATTATAACAAACTTTGTAGGTAGGTAACAACTTAATACGAGCTTCACTGCTTAGCGCGAGAAACTGTGAACAATTATTTAAATAATGGTCACCATTACATTTAGGACAAATCTTCATAACAGTATTGGTGTTAGAACTATTGTTTCCTTGCATAGTCACCATAGATTTAACCTTAGGACATAACTTTATATTTGGCTGAGACGAGTTATTTCGCGACAATTCTAACGTTTCGATTAAATCAGCGCGCGCGCGTATGAATTGAAGGAATGTTTCAAAGGTGATCTTATTTTCTTTATCAATCCGACCCTTATATTCCTCCCACTCACGGAACGTTTTGCTGTCTAGCTTGCGAGTAATTATATAAATCAGAAGAGTGTCCCAGTGCTTAACGGGTTCGCCTAAAGATTCTAAAGAACGTAGATTTTTATTCAATTGGTCAATTAATCCCTTTAAAATTACTGATGATTCTTTAGTTATTGGATCAATGTTGAATATAGCCGCAATATGATTATGTATTAACAACCTCTTGTTGTCAAAGCGCTCGCACAGTACATTCCATGCCACAATATAATTACTTGCCGAAAATTCAATCGACTGTATAACGACAGCTGCGGAACCCTCCAGTGACGTACGTAAATAGTGGAATTTATTTATTGGGTCGATATCATCATTAGAGTGGATCAGACTCGTGAAGGTATCATGGAACTCCAACCAGTTGTTGTAAGAACCATTGAATTTAGGCAGCTGAATTGTAGGTAACTTGACTGGCTTATCACAACTAGCGCGGGTACTATTACCACTATTAAAAGAATCACGATCTTTATTTAAATCACTTAACAGATTTTGAGCCCTAGCAAGTGACTTATAATACAGGGATTCAAACTCTGAACGCTCAGATAATTGTAATTTAATATCATCTACTATAGACTCTAATTTTAATTGTACCTCATCATATTGTTCGTACAACGACTCAATTCTGCCAATTCGCAGCTGAAGCTCCGTTATGTCGCATCTACTCATCGACATCTAGATCTAGGGCATCTAGATGATTGATGAATGCAGTTAGACGGCCCTTAAAACTCCCTCGCTTCTTTACAAGCTCCCTTTCCTCGATCATTCTGGGAAACGGGTGAATTAAACCTGTAATTTACAATAATAAAGCGTGAACAAAATCCCACAATTCAAAAAGGCTATATCGATTGTGGTATAACTTTTTACTACCCACAATATTCTATTCTACGAGTATATGCCAACTAATCACATTAAACACTAACAATAAATGAACAAGCGAATTCTAAGTACAAAATCGTTTTATAAAATGACTCAATAAATATTAACAAACATATAAGAAAGAGTAACGTATAAGTATATGCGATTATAAATGTTAACAATCGCTAATTATTGCATACCAAATAATATCTAATACTCAACAAATTGTATCTAACACCTACACGAAAGTACCTACTTATATGTGAATAATTATTTTACACCAAATTTATCTTAACAATTTAACATATACAATTAAGTTGAAATAACGTAATATTAATAATTACTATACCTATTACAAATAAGTATGATTTGCAACTTAACCGCTACTCATTAAGATTAAAAGGCACTATTCACATTTACAAAATACTGTACGGTAGAAACCTATGCGATGTAACTACACTAATTGATACAATAAAATTGGTAATAATACACTAACCTGATAATATCTTCGACACAGTTCGCTTATATTACCTGAATTGAGTGTTGGGTTACGATATATTATACCTGATGCATTAAAGTTAACACCACAAAGTACTCCTTTCTTATACCACTTCGCCGGTAGTTAACGCCCGTGAATATTTTCCAATTAAGTTTAATCTTCAGCCGATATTCCTTAACTTATTGATTTTCATCAACAATAAAGCTGATTGACGGTTATCCGGCTCGAAGGACCATGTAAAGGACCATTTAAAGAAAATCAAGACTTGAAATAAAAGGCAGGCGTGTGGTCTGTATGCTGTGAGCTTTTATAATGAACTTCAAAATTGACAATAAATTATATATCGATTACCTATTAATAGGAAGAGCCTTAAATATTATTAGCGTTAACAAGTTGCTGCCACATTTAACGTAGGCGCTCCAACATGATTCAAAAAATTACAAGATACTGTCTTAATAGTAGGAACATCGATAACATAACTAAGATAGTGTATGTACCAGTACTGATTCCCAAACTAGGCCCAAGCCTGTATCTTGGGAAACAGTGTTCAGTTGCGCTAAGGATGACAAATATGTATCAACCCTGTTTAACATGGACAAAATTAAATGACAAATAAAACAGTGTTGCCACAAATAATAAATTTTACTTTCAACTGTCACCAGGTCAGACTCTTTTTTACCAAGCTATTTATATATTTAATGTAACACACATTTATATATTTACATTTAACATGGGCACATGGCGTGTCGACCACCATCCACAGGTAATGTGGCACCAGTGATGTTGCTTGCTGCATCACTTGCTAAAAATATAATAGTGTTGGTAACCTCTTCAGTTGTCCCAATCTTGCCTAAGGCGTGGATTTCTTTACATCTCTCCAAATGTTTCTGGTAATCTTCGTCACTATAGCCGCCTCTAAGGTGTATACCAGTATCGATCGTACCTGGATTTACAGCGTTTACACGTACACCCTTGCCACCGAGCTCTAAACAAACACATTTAGTAAATTGATCTAAGGCAGCTTTAGACATACAATATGCCAAAACATTAGAGAACGCTCTTACTCCAGCTATGCTAGATACATTTACTATGTTTCCTTTAGACTTTATAAGGTGCGGCACGGCCAACATTGTTAAATAATACGGTGCTCGGATATTAGTTTGAAATACGTTGTCGTACTGTTCTAAAGAAGTCTCTTCTATAGAACCCATACTCAGTATCCCAGCATTATTGATAAGCACATCAAGTTGTGCAAATTGATTGATAACTTTTGTCATCAATTTCTCAATGTCATTTTCTTTACTAATGTCTGCAAGAACAGAAAGTGGTGTATACTTGCTGGGCGATAATTTTTGACATTGCTCAGCTACTTTTGCCAGATTTTCTTTATTTCTGCCTGTTATTACTAACTTCGCGTCCAATTTTGAGAATTCTATAGCAGTTTGGGCACCGATTCCAGAACTTGCTCCCGTGATTAGAACTACTTTATTGGCGAACATTGTTGTTACCTGGTTACAATACAAAACATTTAATTAATATTCATTTGCTAGAGATAACAGACAGGTTCAGTCATCATCAGGACTCAGGACAAGACAACGTTGTGGCTACGTAATCTTGCTGTTGCGTTGGATTTTTTTAAGCCGCCCAAAGGCCTCCAACTAAGCTTCACGACTGTTATCCTATGATAACAACCGGGACCGACAGCTTAACGTGACCTCCGAATCACGGAGACGCTCATGATAACATGCCACCAGCGGTCACCCATCCAGGAACAGACCGCGCCGTCGTTGCTTACCCTCGGTAATAGTTTCTAATCACCGAGTACAGCTGGGCTATGAGCGACACATCACAACCAGACCAACAGACAGGTTGTTTAATCTTAATTTGTAAAATATAATCCTTTTTCATTACTTCAATATACACAAAAAATATTATGTAACACTATTTAAATAAATACCTACTTTTGTATTTATAAGTAAAATTTTATAATTTTACTTATAAATACAAAAACTAATATTAGGAAATAATAGCTGTTGAGATTTGTGAAGGTGACTTTACGAAATATAAACGTGCTATTACCTAATTTGAATCACAAAAAATGTTGTTAAATTAATATGTACATGATAAGTTTTAGAAAATGCTGCATATACAGTAGTAGGTACAAAGTAATATCCTTATACCATTTTACATTTTGGGTATTTATACTTAATATTATAAAACAGTCTGTTTGTTTAGTTGAACGCGCTAATCTCAGGAACTACTAGTCCGATTTGAAAAAATATTTCAGTGTTAGATCTGTTATATCTGATAGCCTTCCTCGATATTCCATTTATCGAGGAAGGCTATAAAGCCTTCCTCGATAAATGGGATATCGAGGAAGGCTATAGGATATATATAATAATAATAATAAATATTTCGGACATGATCATGCTACGACCAATAGGGATGGAGTATCGGTGAAAAATGTAACAGAAACGGGGGCAATAATCTTTTGAGAGCTTTTATTGCGTGTAGTGCGTAAGTGGTTAAAGATTCGCAAAAATAATCTATGAAAGAATTATTGTGTTCAAAAGTTACTAAAAAAATCCGCGACAGCGTGACTATCATTTAAGGTTGACTCACTTTCTTTTGGCAACTTTCGTATGGTAAACATATAACATGACGCTACGGGTAATGTGTGGCGACTTCCACATGTAGCGCAACAACAACGTAACATACTGCACCGCCATCTACGTCTATGTATACAACATCCCAACATTAACGGTTATTCAGTGGCTCGCCAGGCATGATCACCTAGCCGCTAGCCTGGCCGGAGTATCCTCCCTTTGTGTTGGAGGGGCATGACAACCGGTCCTCCACAAATGTAAGACGCAGACGGGGCTGCATGGGTCAGCTAGTACATAATTAAATAATTGTACAAACTGATGAATATCCATCAGAAAAAAATCCTAACTTTTAAACTTTCGCGTTCCATGATATATTAACAATTATTTTTACGGGAATTAACGCGATCACTTATTAAAAGGTATTACATACCTCTGATTTGCCTGACGTTTCGACCAGGTTGCACTGGCCGTGGTCACAGAAAAAAATCCTGTTACTATACGTAAAAATCATGACTACTGAAATATATTTTATTACTTTGGACCGTATGACATTTACTCAAACTCGTGATTCTAATTGTTTTTTTACTAATAAAATACATAAAACAAAATACTTTATACTACAGATACTCTAAGCTATACTTAATACTTTAAAGATATTTTTTTAAGAGATGCCAAAAGCAAACTTTTTGAGGTAAAATTTAATAACTTTGTTGATTAACAATAAAAAAACAGCGAACTTGTATATTACATATTTAATTAATAATAAATTATACAATAATGTTGATTAAAACAAACATACATATAATGTCAATGCGCTGATTTCACTATCAAGTGTTATAGAAAACCTTTATCGAGGGCACATAGCATGGCGACCACCATCTACGGGCAAAGTGACACCAGTAATATAACTCGCTCCATCACTTGCCAAAAATAGGATTGCAGACGAAACTTCCTTGGCTTCACCAGCTCTGCCCAAAGCGTGAGTTGCAGCACATTTCTTTATAAATGCCTCATACTCTTGTTCATTCATACTGCTTTTCATATGAAGGCCAGTAGTGATTACTCCAGGATTAACAGCATTTACTCGTACTCCTTTTGGTGCCAATTCGAGAGCGACGCATCTCGTAAACTGATCCAGAGCAGCTTTCGACATGCAATAAGCCAGTACATTTGGGAAAGACCTTAATCCAGTAACACTGGACACATTTACTATGGAGCCTTTCGTTTTAATAAGATAAGGGACTGCTAACCTAGTCAATAAATATGGGCCCCGAACATTTGTCTCCATGACTCTATCATATTGTTCTCCGTTAGTATTTTCAATGGTACCAGATTCCAGAACACCAGCACAATTTACAAGTACATGCACGTCTTTGAATTCCTCAATTGTTACTTTTAATATGTGCTCTATATCAGACTCTTTATTCATGTCTGCGATTATGATCAACGGTTTTGTTTTATTGGGGGATATTTCTTCACATTGCTTGGCTACATCATCCAATTTGTCTTTGTTTCTCCCTGTAATCGCAATTTTCGCATCTTCTTTAGCGAAGTCTATCGCAGTCTGGGCACCAATACCAGAACTAGCTCCAGTGATAAGCACAACTTTGTTTGAGAACATTGTAGAGTCCTGATTAAAAGAAATCGTATCTTAAATTAAGTTATAATCGTACCTACAATCTTATAAAACTACAACAACATTATCTAATTTAATCTATACATCTATATCTATACAAATAAATAAAATTGGAGTGTCTGTTTGTAATATTAAAATAATCGCTTTTTAAAAATGCATATGTATGTGTACACGATACATGTACCAAATTTTTTTTTTACATTTTTTTCTGCCTAGCTTCGCCCCCCGGCGTCACCAGCGGTACGGCAATAATCGCGGGTTATAAAGCGGGAATCAGCTAGTTAAATAAATAATATTAACTAATATAAATTTCAAATATACTTTATATGAGCTGATGTTGAACTTTGCCTTATAAATGTGCTCTTATCTAATCATCAGAGTGTAAAACATGGATCGGATTACAAATGTGTACATATTCTGTTTTTTATTCCAAGAGGTCTAAAAGAATGAAACCGTTTGTGAAAGGCAACAGAACAATGGGAGCTTAACTAGGTATTTCAATCTATAGTTAAAGACTTCTTGTAAATATTTAGTAATAATGCAGTTAAGAGACCAGGAAAATACACTACGGCACTACAAAACACTCTTACGACCGAAAATCACGTATGTTGCAATTTGCCTGACGACAGAAAATAGAGCTAAGCACAACTGAAAGAAAGGCCTAAGTTACTCCTTAGATCATCAGCTATGTGCCAGTGAAAGTCCCGTCAAATCGGTCCAGCCGTTCCAGAGATTACCCAGAACAAATAAACATACAGACAGACAGACAAAAATTGTAAAAATTGTTATTTTGGTATATGTACCATGTATTACAAACAGACACTCCAATTGTATTTATTTGTATAGATGTATAGACAATGGGACAGAGCTCTTTCTGCAGAGACCAAAGAAACGGCCACACACGTAATTTTGTTGTATATGGAACACATAATGGGGTAGTATATGAGGTACTAGCTGAACCCCGCGGTTATTGTCGGACCGCGGGTAACGCCGCGGTACAATTTCATTCTAAAAAAAAAACCTAAGTTACACCTTAGATCATCAGTTATCTGCCAGTTTTCACTGGCAGATAACTGATGATCTAAGGTGTAACTCTAACTCTACTCTAACTCTAAATCTAAGGTCCAATTTTGATGGGACTTTCGTCCCATCAAAATTGGTACAGCCATTCCAGAGATTACCCGGAACAAACAGAGAGACAAGCAGACAAAAATTGTAAAAAAATGTTATTTTGGTGCATATTGTGTATACATATGCATTGATTAAAAAGCAGTTATTTTAATATTTCAAACAGACACTCTAATTTTATTTATTTGTATAAATTAGGATTCTCTGAATCTCCTAGGAGACTTTGAGTTGGCTGACTCAGCCAACCTTACTTGACGCATATAGTGTTAATATTTAACCAACGGTGCTCGAGTCTTAATGCAAAAACCAGAGCCCACCACCAATACTACATTAATTTGTTACGATTTTCAGCATAGTAAGTTCCAACAAGATGCATATAAGAAACAAAAAACAGAAAAATACTTTTGTAGTGGTAGAAAGACTTATGTACTAGTTGTTTATGTTACACTTGAATGCAGTTACTTAGGAATACAACATGCAACATTGTTCCTATTATGATGGATTAAGAATACAGAGTGTCAACACCTCTATTCATTCCATCCCATTATTTTAATGGGCTTTATCCTACCCACACACACACTGTAACTCCTATACACCAGAATCAACAGCAGTGACCAACAAACACACAGAGTTAGGACACACAGGTAGTCCCAGGAAAAATTTTACTCTTGAAATTAATCAGAAAAAACTGGCAGAGCTGGCAATATAATAAGTCTACTTCCCTCCTTAGCAGTCCTCAGTGGGAGACAAAATGAAGTTAAAATAAAGGCAGACACCTTTTTCATACACTCTATGGCTGTCATATGAAAGGAAGGATATGTCATAAGGAAGTAAATCATGGAGGACAACATCACTGCAAACAGTAAAACAACTTGAAACAAACCATATACTAATACATCTGGCCAGTGTCTTTTAATAGGTCCAAATTTTATTTCTAATTAGAAGTCTATGTCCAACAGCAGACTCTTAAAAGCTGTTGATGTAATTTAACAGCATGCATTTGTAAGTGAACAAGAAAAATGTTAGCCATATCTAATATTCACTTATCATATTTCCAACTCCTCTTGTTTTTTTTTCTTCTGATTAATTTCGTTGCGGGTTCCAAGACAGTTAATTTTCTTCCTGGGACTTCCCGAGTGTCATAATTTGGTGTGTTCGTGGGTCACTGCTGTTGATCCTGGTGTACAGGAGTTACTATCTAATATTCAATATTAAAATGATGATGAAAAATTTAATATCCACACTGTTTATTTCCATCCTCACTATTTATTTTTTACTACATTTTTTTTTTATTTTATAATAATAATAAAATTGAATAAACAAAAAAAATATTAGGAATAAAATTTTATCCAATAAAAACATGTTATTTTACAATACTACAGCAATCAAATACTAATAAAAAGAAAAGATGTGACTAAAGAACTATTTTAAGGTATCAGTAAAAGTTAATAAATAAAATTTACTTACAAGGAACAAGACACACGGTTACTAACTATAAACAAAGTATTCAATTCTAACCGGTTTCTTCTTGCAATTTATTTGAGCAATTTATTTTTTTATAAAAATAGTTCATAACCAAGTCAATTCCGATTCAATTCAAACTTTTTGTCCGTCGTCTTCGTCTACGTCGTAATAGCGGTGTTACCAGAATATTATTTTTGCTTTTTTTCTCGAATCGCCTTCCCGGAGCGCACGTGTGGCATACAGTTTTTATAGATAGAGCAGGGGACCCAGGCCTCCATCTGTCCCTCGGTTATAAAGAGAGAGAGACTATCGCGGTACCTATCTGTCTCGCTCTACTTGCGTTTGAGCAGTTTGCGCTTGGCGGAAAAACAGCATAGCAGAACCATGGTATAAGAAAACAAGGTCTCGCATTCCGAGAGCGACACAGTGTGACGTCACTAAGTCAGTGTCACGTCAGTTCTTTACTATGCATACGTCAGTTTACAGCGATGTTAGCCTATCGTTAGTTATTATAACCTTTATCTGAGGTTATAACGCTTCTTACCTCTATGTTATAACGTGAACCCCGAAAATATTGTCTATGGTCCCTTCGCGTGTGCGCTTCCTTGAGTTCCTTGTCGAATACTCGCAATAAAATGAAGATTAGAAAGTCTTTTATTTTAGATAGAATTCCCACAGGTTATGAGCCCAGAGAGGACACAGGGAGCACAAGTAAGATGTTTAAAAGAGATTAGGAGCAGTTGTGCCGGAATAGGGCAGTGTTAAAAAAAAACAACATTTTTAAAAATAAAAAAATGGTGTCACTCATCAATCGTAGATCGTTAGATAGGCCCCAAAGCTTCGCGGAATTGTCATTACTTTCGCACTTGTGTACGACATCACTCGTCATAGAATAAATAAAATATTTATCAGAAGTAAAAAAGTTATGATTTCTGAAGTATATCTACCTACACAGTACTGTAAGGAATCAGGTAAGGAATAATGACAGAAAATAATTATTAAAATTAAAAGTAATGAAATAAAATAATTAAGAATACGTTTAATAATAATCACTACATAGTATAAAAAGTGATTCAAGATGAAGGTTTTTATGTCTAATACATGCATTATATAGAAACCTCGAAAGTTATCAGTGTTTCCCACTGATAACTTTCGAGGTTTCTAATGTGATGTAGCAAATATACACATTTTTTTGCGCTTACATTGCAAACGCTGGTGGCACCCTACGAGATAGATCAAAATATTGTACTACAGTATTGTACACCTTAAAAAGGTCTACAAAAAAGTCCGCAATGGTATATGTCTATCTCTTAGGGATAACTCACAATGGCCATTTTTTATTAGCTTCTTTTTACGAGAAATAATGACTTATTTACGAAGTGATTTTAAGCAATACAGATTTAATCCTTATACAAATAAGTAAATTAAATACATTTTGCATTTAATGTAGACTAATATGGCCTTTATAGTATCTAATTTAAATGAATATATTCGAAGATATTACAGATTTAAAATGCACGAATCTCAACTAAAATGGACAAAAAATATCGCATGCCATAGTGTGGCCAATTCCGAACTATAAAAGATAATCTCTGTACTGTATAAAATTTTATGATACATTTGGTATACATTTAAACTTGAGATTGAAAATAGCCACAACAAAACAAAACAGCGCAGCGCAGTTTAAGTGAATTTAATCAGTTTTCTCCAATTTTATTAATTAAAATGTCGAATAAATGTTGTGTAGTGCCACAGGCCACAGTGAACAAATCTTATATATAAAAATGAATCACTGAAATGTATGTACGCGCATAATTTTCGATCGGCTGCACTAAATTATATATTTTATTTATGTGTTAGTTATTTTTAGGACAAGGTTTGTGTACAAGAAAATATAAAAAATAACGGAAAAAGTTTTTTTGTCCGTGACTGACCTCACCTTAACCGATAACCTCACATTGTGATAACCGCTGATCCGCTGGTATTATTTTCTCCAAAAATCTCCACTGTGATTTCCATCTCGCTAATACTACCTGCCAGTGAAAGTCCCGTCAAAATCCGTCCAGCCGTTTCAAAGATTACCCGGAAGAAAGACAGACAGAAACTTTTTTAACTACATTTTTGGTATATGTACCGTGTACATATGCATTTAGTAAAAAGCGGTTATTTTGATATTACAAACAGACACTCAAATTTTTTATTTGTATAGATTCTATAGAAAAGTGCAATCATGAAAACCACTTATTAAATAGTTTATTAAAAAAGTACTGCAGAAATAGCTCACATATCGATTATTACCACTCCGAAAACAGAAAACGCAAACAATACTCAATAGCAGAATCTTTCGTTTGTTAGCATGTGACGTCACCAGAGTTGCAACCAATCACAAGGCGTTCATGTCGCAAACGAAATTCCAACAAAAATGTTAGTTTTATTTCGTGCAATCAGTGAGAAACTTACATTATTTTGTTTGATTTATAGTGAAATATGTCTTTTTAGACTATTATCTTATAGGATGACCACATCCATGTCCAGTCCATGTGATCCAGGATCCATAGTTTATTTTCTATATTGTCAAATAGCCTATTGCAATGAACCCAACCACTTCGCGAGAGAATGTACAAAGCCAGAGGAAGAAGTGGCGGCAGATCACAGAGATATACATATAGAGGACAGTTTGGAAGATATAAAGGCCGCGGAAGAGCCCATTTGGTTGAAGAAACAGAAGAAAAGTTTACATTGGTTATCTTTCCGACGGAAGAAATAAGTGACAATCAGAAAATAAGTTTTGCTCTCGATTCCATGGAGCAACCCACCATAATTATGGTTAATGAGATATATGTTATGCATAACACAGTCGAAATACCAATGACAAATATACGAGTAGCAAACGGACAAGTATATACCCTTCCTCACCCCTCCTCAAATCCTCCTCCCCCCTCCCCATCATCCCCCAAAGGCCGGCAACGCACTTGTGACGCCTCTGGTGTTGCAAGTGTCCATGAGCGATGGCAATCGTTTAACATCAGGCGATACGTCAGCTCGTTTGCCTGCGTAGTACATAAAAACAAAGAACGTGTCTGTTTCTCTCACGAAAGAATATAACTGTGTGATATATAACTATTTTTGAGCCTGTAACCCACAAAACAGAAAGATAAGTAGAAGTGTTATGTGTAAAAATGGTAGCAGAAGGAAAAACATTAATAATGGAGCTGTATTTTACCATCGGTAGGTACAATTTTAAATAGTTTATCAATAATGTTATTTAACTATTAATCGACTAGAGATTTAAGCTTAACTCTTCCTTATCCCATTCACTTAAAGCTCAATTTAGTATTTAATCGTTTTTTATCAATTTTCAACGCTACTCGATTAGACATGTAGTCAGGTAGTATCTTGGTTTTATCGATATGCATACTTTTAAACGGGTTATAGAATACGTATAAGTGTAATGTACAAAGGGTGGCCTTATTGCTAAAGCAATCGCTTCCAGGCAACCTTAGGGTGGATAAAAATGTATCGGAGAGACAGTATTTGACGGTGCGGTAGGTTGCGTTGCGTGAGAGAGGCAGACACTATCCAAAGTCAATCTCTCTCTCTCTCTGCTCTGATCACGCTTTCCACCCGTTCGGTTGACCCTTCAGCTATATATGCTCTAACGTTTAGCAGTGCATGGCGAAGCGTGGTTAAATAGTCGATTTTGATTGGCGATTTTGTCTATGGAATGGACGCAGTAACGCACCTCTCTACTAGCTACTAGCATTGTTCATGGTTCATGTGCTGTAAGTGCTGTGCAGTGCAAAACTGTAATGTGACTGTGTTATTTGTTTGTGAAATTGTAGGATGTTGAACTCAATTCATACATATAAATAGATTTAACAACGTTATTTGTTAGTAATAATTACATTTTGATTTTAGTGGATTACATCTTTTTGTAAAAGTGTGATAAAAACTAAATATGTCTTCCACAACATCTGCTGCAAAGTCAGATTCGTTTGACGATTTCTACACCGAGGTATTATTTATGTTACTATTGTTTTACTTATCTGAAAACAGAATAACAGCATAATCACCATGATATAAACATTCTTTTTTCAAAACGGTTGAATGGCATTATATTTATGTAATACGTTTGAGTCTTCTGCTACAAAGACTTGAAGTGTTTATTTTGTAATTGTTCGTTATTTAACATTCAGTCACATAAGTATTATTACATTCTTACAGGTGAAAGAGATAGAAAAACGTGATTCAGTCTTGACTCCCAAACAACAAATTGAGAGGTTACTACGCCCTGGTTCAACTTACTTCAATCTCAATCCTTTTGAGGTATTGCAGGTTGACCCAGACTCGTCATTGGATGAGATTAAAAAAAAATATCGTAGATTGTCTATACTTGTGCATCCTGATAAAAATATGGTAAGCAAATTAATATCAATCTGTATTCTCTAAGAGACAACTGACCTCATTCCACTTTGATAGTTTAACAATAAAATTTAATATGATAACTTTTGTACTTAATTTGTCAAAAAAACATTTCTCTCTTAATTCTACTTAAATCAGATTGTGTATTTATGTATTGATTTAAAAAAGGACACCTTTGACCTACTTTGAAATCCCAACCTAGTTTATTAAGCTTCCCGTCATTTAGGTTTCTTTTAGACGGTTATACCCGTCAACATTTCATTTTTATCCACAGATGGAATCATACCGAGGGCCACCGTGAGACAGCTTGTATTAGGTAAGGAAAACGTGGATCTTAGGTGTGAACGAGTTTCAAAACAAAAAAACACTTGAAAATATTTTTAAAAGTCACAAAGTTAACTGTTCGCAAAATTATAATTAATATTTTTTTTTATAGAATATGACTTGAGTGTGTGTTAATTTCCAGGATGACCTGGAGAGAGCACAGCAAGCTTTTGAGCTAGTGAACAGAGCTTGGAAGATACTGGAGTGCGATGAGACAAGGAAAAAATGCTTGGACATTTGTGAAGAGGCCAAGGAACGTACTGACCACATGGTAAGCTTACAATATTAATGTAGTTAATATATCATTGATACTTCATGGATGGGACAAACTAAAAAAATGTATACAATGAATGAGTAAGTGACCAAAAACGTTGTTATCCCAAAAAAGCGGGACATACAATTTTGATTAAAAAAAGCGGGATGTCTCTCGAAAATCAGAACATTCGGGCTATGGCGGTCAAGACCTTTTTTTTTAATAAGGATAACTGCAAATTTATTATTTAAATTTTCAGATTGAACAGAAAAAGAAAAAGCTTAAGAAAGAAAACCGTTTGGATGAAATTATTCCGGAAGATGATCCCATAAAATACAAACATGCTGTTTATGTTATGACAATGAAGGTAAATCTTATGGGTATTTATTTAATTATATTATCAATATATAATGATGTTGTATGATTGCTATAAGCAAATTATGGTAACTATTGAGTTTTTTCATTATTGAGTACAAGCAAACGACTTTAAAATTACACTCAATTAGTATTGAAATATTGTCAATTTGTTAAATGCATTTAAAATATGTTAGGTTGCAGCTATTTTAAAAGACTACTGTATGAAGTATTATAATAAATCCTTGAAAAAGTATCCAAATGTATAAACTAATTGTTTCTTCCACTAAGCCTTTTTCCTGAAATAGGCTGACTTTAAATCTTCTATGATATGGCTTAAATGACTGGTGTCAGGCCTCCACAATTCAAATAGTGACTGGTGTCAGACCTTCAGAATTCAAATAGTGACTGGTGTCAGACCTCCACAATTCAAATACTGACTGGTGTCAGACCTCCACAGTTGAAATACTGACTGGTGTCAGACCTCCACAATTCAGATAGAGACTGGTGTCAGACCTCCACAACTTAAATACTGACTGGTGTCAGACCTTCACAATTCAAATACTGACTGGTGTCAGACCTCCACAATTCAAATACTGACTGGTGTCAGACTTCCACAATTCAAATAGTGACTGGTGTCAGACCTCCACAATTCAAATACTGACTGGTGTCAGACCTCCACAATTCAAATAGTGACTGGTGTCAGACCTTCACAATTCAAATACTGACTGGTTTCAGACCTCCACAATTCAAATACTGACTGGGTCAGAATTCCACAATCCAAATACTGACTGGTTTCAAACTACTTGGTATTGGGAGATGAAGATTTTTGTCCACTTGGATCTACTGCTAAACCGATAGTAGATTTATTTGGATTTTTTGTCCATACAACATGACTATTTATGGCCAATCTATATGCTAATATATAAAGCTGAAGAGTTTGTTTGTTTATTGAACGCACTAATGTCAGGTACCGTCGGTCTGATTTGAAAAAAATTTTCAGTGTTGGATAGTACATTTATCAAGGAAGGCTATAGGCTAGGAGCGGAGTACCAATGGAGAATGTTTCAAAAACATCAACAATGTGGTAAAATTATCACGCCATGGGCAATAGGAGACACAAACGAGGTTGCGTGGGTCAGCTAGTTTATTATATAGGTTTAATACCATACCTATTAATACATTTCACCATCAAAGATTACCTACACAACTTAAAACTCATTAAAAATCCTAGTATTAAATCTATTTATAATTTTTTTTTTACATCAATTTACAATATGAATAGTTAGGGAACTTTTCTCTTTGCCACCATGATCAAAATGTATAGAAAATTCTACAAGATACCATTGAAGATTGATGTTAATAAAAATTCAAATAAATCATCTATCCAAATCATATATTATATCCAATATCATATATATATATATATAATATTTGACGGAGCCAAAGAGAGATCTGTTGTATGAGCGGTTGTAAACCTGCTTTTACTCTGGTGTTCTATAATATATTTTTTTTCTAACCTAGTCTTAAGCATAGAGGAAAATTTACCTATGCATAAGTGAAGTTTTTTCATAGTTAAATGTTATATTTGTATGTTCTTTTGAGGTAGATATGACATTATAAAACACAGTTTGCAAGTTTATAGATTATGGAGTTTATATCTTGAATTTTTTCCTTAAATAAATATTTAATTACCGAATTGCAGTTATTTGCGGATATGGAACGTAAACGTCAACACCTCGAAGTGAGAGATATGGAGGAAAGAAAGAGAAAACGAGAAGCAGAGATTGAACAGGAGGAACAAAAATCTTTCGAGAAAGAGTGGGCTAAAAACTTCGAGGTTTGTTTTTTTTATATTTATTGATGTGCTGCTCACTGATGTCTCATACCGGCGAAAGGCGCGACGAGGCGTCGATAATGAGGTCACGTCGCTGCTATAAATGTTAAATGTAATATGTAATGCGGTGTGGCGACACATCGCCATGCGCAAGTGACTGCGACTCTTTGTTAATTATCAAAGCGATTTTGTACTCATTAGTTTAATTTCGTTGTTAACACATCTGCGGCTCAAAGTTTAGATAATAATTTGATAATATACAGGACAATGTAGTTCCAAACATGCTCTTTCATCATTGGTTTTTGCCTGAAATAATTACCTTGTTTCTGGAAAGTTACGAAATGTATTGTTTAATAAACAAAAGCATACTTAACTTTAACTTGGCTTGACATGCTACCACGTGTCTTGTGCTATCATAAAGTTATAATATTACCTAACCAACGAAAGAGTAGTATGGCGGTGAAGCATTCTTATGAATTTACGCACCAATACTTAAAATTTAACACGAAAATATTAAATTTCTATTTACCTGCCTTATGATGAAATGAAAAACCTTTCTAAGACGATAGTAATACATGTAAAGGTGTTACGTATTATGTTTGCCAGTGCCACTATACCGCTGTGCTTGCAACTAGATAATACTCTAATACTAAGCAACTTATGAGTTACTACATGCGAAATTCTCTCTGTTACAGGAATCGCGACAGAATCGCGTCGACAGCTGGAAGACCTTCCAATCTGGTGGTGGCAAAGAGAAAAAGAAAAAGAAAATCCAAGGTTTCAAACCGCCCAAACCTAAACCAGAGAGCAGATAACTCTCACTTTATTATATAACATAGTTTAGTTTAGTGCTTTATTTGAATCTACTATAGTTGTCGGATAGACTTAAAATCGATTTACCCTGAAGGCAAATAGATTGTGCTAGATTTAGGCATACCAGATAAATTTGTAAAGTATCCACTAAACTGTAAACCTGAGAAAAATACTGCACCTTGTTATTATCCTGTTTAGAACGAAAATTTCAAAGAAAATATGCCAACCCATCTGCCAGTGTATTAAAACTACCTCGTTGCCAAATCGTTGCGACTTATGTTACTGCCAATCGAGAGGTCTCAGGTTCAAATCATGGGTCGGGCCAGAAGTGTTATTGAGTTTTCTGATTAAAGAAATACTTAATAACAGCTCGGAGTTTGGAAGCTGGGGTCTGAACCCCTGTGCCTCGGAGAGCACGTAAAGCTGTCGGTCTTGCGCCTGATCTCTCCCCGATCGTGTCGTGATTTTGAGAGAGAGGGAACAGAAAGTGCACATGTGTTGGGCACACTTGTGCACTGTAATATCACTTGCGTAGTTAGCTGGTCTCCGTTAAGACTGGCCGCCATGACCGTAATCGGTTAGGAGAACATCATAATAGGCTAATACCTCGCTAAAGAGCGGCTTATGCCCAGAAGTGGGCTGTTTCAAGCTGTTGCTGAATTTATGCAAACCTGTTTAATGACATAAAGATGTATATTTAATTTGAATAAGGAACACTGTCGCTCATCCAAACAGCTATGAAGGATTTTAGAGACATACAGTTAGCAATCAAAGATGCTTAACACAATATCTTTTTTATTTGTTCTTATTGGTGATTAGATGATTTGGTTTAAAGAAATTTAGTTGCTGACTGTACATGTAAAATGTTATGAATACTATATAGAAGTTTTCAAAAGAAATTAAGCTTTTGTTAAACCATTGAATGTGTACCTACTTTTGTACTATGAAGCTTCTTAAGATGCGTGCGTTTAAAAATCGGGTTAAAAAACTTTTCCTTGTGTTTTAATGGTATTTTTTTTTATAAGCCACTGGGTAAGGGAAACTTACAGTTTACCACTTAAAATTATACAAATAGTGTAAAGTTTGGCATAAACCGTGTACCCTGATAAGAAAAAATAAATGAAGCAGGCTTGAAACGGCTTAAATATGTATTTTTCTCAGGTATTACTGCAAACAATAGAATTTTAACTCAGTTTAATTTCCATTGATTAATATAGAAACTCGGCTGTGTCAAGTACTAAAACGATATTCTTATAAATATCTAAACGATTTTGTCAAGCAATAATTACAAAGTATATTTCTATGTATAGTGGAAAGCGATTTGACTCATTTAAGTAGGTATTTAAGTAGTGTACTAAAGTATTAATATAAATAAACTTATTGAAAAAGTATGGTTTCTAATGTTGTAATATTTAATGATGCTTTTTGAAATTTTCAGTGAAAATGGTTTTAAAATTACAACGGTTAACGACATAGTAATACTTATCTGTTTCTGTACATCGATTCGAAACATTCAAACAAAACTTCATAAAGGCGGTAAAAAGCGATTTTGTGCATCTCAAACCATCTATTTATCATGATAAATCAAAAGCTATTTCAAAAATTTATAACTTCTAAAGTTTTTCGTATAAAAATAAAAAAAGAAACAAAATAAAAAAAATGTATCATTTACTTCACCAGAAAGACAAGATGCAAATAATTTGATAGTAGTTTTTCTCCCATTTTCCACGGTATATTTCAAGACTAGCTGAGTCCCGCGGTATTGCCCGCGGTTATGGTCGTACCGCGGGTGACGCCGCGGCGAAGCTAGTCCAAAAAAAGTATCCTAAGTTACTCCTTATATAATCAACTATCTACCAGTGAAAACCCCATCAAATTCGGTTTAGCCGTTCCAGAGATTAGCTGGAACAAACAGATTTTAAAAAAAAATGTTATATTGGTAAAAGGTGTATCAGCGCCGATTTTAAACTTTGATATTTAGAAGAAAAAAAAGAGATTGTATTAAACTATAGTTTATTAATGCGGATTTTATTTACGGAATATTACACCGTCAAGATGTCCTCCATCACGGCGAATGCACTCTTCAAAGCGGACTATCGAATTTGCATAGACGCGCCGCAGAACCTCAACTGAAATGCCCCTCACTTCCGTCGTTATGTTCGTCTTCAGATCCTCCAAATTTGTAATAGTGGTTTCATAAACCCTTGCTTTGAGATAACCCCATAAAAAAAGACAGCTGGGGTTAAGTCGGGCGATCTAAGTGGCCACGATATGTCTCCAAAGCGACTTATGATTTTTCCCGGAAACAACGCTCTTAGTGAGTCCATGGTGATCCTAGCTGTGTGGGCTGTGACCCCATCTTGCTGAAACTATACACCTGACTCGACAACGTACTCTTTTTCAGCAGGGGTACAAAAAAAGTATCAATCATGTCGATATAGCGTTCGTTTGTGACTAACCGCTGCACCTCGGTCATTATCGAAGATAAATGGCAACTGCAACATGGCGACAAAAAAATCCGCACTAATCACCTCTCAGACGCTACCGTTCCCCTCCCGCTTACCCCGCTGGTTGCCGAGATATTCATGTTTAAAGTTTAAAATCGGCGCTGAGACACCTTTATATGTACCGTGTATACTATATGCATTTACTATTAAGCGGTTATTTTAATATTACAAACAGACACTCCAATTTTGTTTATCTCAATAGATACGATATTTCTACTTCCTGCGTAGAAACTTCGTAGTATGTACAGTGAGTTATCTCACTGTACATTCTATGAAGTTTTCTTTTATCTTACAATTCAATTAAAGATCACTGATACTCATTAGGAAACTATCGATATTATTAAAAGAAGAATCGATTTTTGTTGTGTTTTCTATGTATAATATACATATATATATTCTAGTACCCATCCATAATACAAGCTCTGCTTTACTTTGTGACTAGATTTGTGTTAGATGTCCGAAATATTTATTTATTAATTATATATTATGAAACAAAAGTCGAGTCTTCTAATAAGATTGTAATAAGAACCATGCTTTATATAACTTGTTATTGACGAATGCGTGTGACGATCATTATAACCTCTTTTAAACAGACTTCAAAAAAGGAAGATGTTATCAATTCGACTGTATTTTTTTACAAATATATGTTACCTTATAAATTTCGACTGGGTGAACCAATTTTTTTTATGATTTTTTTTCTGGTGTTTCCCGTGTTCCCCATTTCAATTAGGTCCAGTTCTTGAACTCGTTTTTTTTTGTTTAAATTTGTGAATATATTTACGGTGATTGCAATCAGGCGTTGTAGTCATTGTATGTTGAAGTCAAGATAGTCAACCGGGAAGTAATTAACTCAATAGCCAAATACTGCCACTACTGTTCTAGATCTTGACAGCACGGATAACTTAGTGGTTTAAGCGGTTACCTCGCTACCTTCTACTACGCTGTGTTGTGGGACTCGAACCCTACTTTTCACATTATTCTTTACATTTTGTCATCATCAATACACTGCCTATCTGGCTGCCTAAACCTATCTGGTTATTAGGATAGGACTCTCGAATCGCATGCCGCTTATTGGACTCTCTGCTTTGCCCAGACGCGTCATTTGCTCATTTCTTATTCTACGGGGTATGTATGTTTAAATGATAAAAGTACAATAATAGCAAACCAAAACTTACTTTCTTATCGATTCGTTCGATTCCCGGGTCGGATCGAATGTTTGTATGATCTGCAAATATTTGTTTCGGAGTTTGGGTGTTTTCTATTTATAATATGTATGTATTTACAAAAAAAAAAGTATATAAATATTTATGTCAGTTGTCCAGTACCCATAATACGAGCTCTGCTTAGTTTGGGACTAGATGGCGTTGTGTGTTAGA
This sequence comes from Spilosoma lubricipeda, assembly GCA_905220595.1. NCBI lineage: Eukaryota > Metazoa > Arthropoda > Insecta > Lepidoptera > Erebidae > Spilosoma > Spilosoma lubricipeda. Next base: position 15,831,527 of record HG992282.1, on the reverse strand, counting down.
TGTCCGAAAATATTTTTTTTTTATTTATTCTTTCTTAGAGTCATGTCCAGCAGTGGGCTATTGAAGGCTGGTAATGTGAAACAAAAGGCAAGCCTGTATTCGTTAATAGCAAGTTTATCAATTTTAATATGTACAAATAACTAAAATTGGAGTGTCTGTATATGTAAATTTAGCAAACTAATGTTTTTAAATTTTTTAAGTTTTCTCTTTGTTCCGGCGAACATCTTGAACGGCTGGACCGATTTTGATGGACTTTCACTATATAGCTGATGATATAAGAAGTAACTTGAGCTACTTTTTTAGACTAACTTCGACCCGCAGTGTTGTCTGCAGTTGATGTTGTACCATGGGGCTCAGCAGTACCTAATCAAAATTTTCTAGAACCCCGTGTCTCTGAATACATCCTGTATATCTTAATTTAAATATATAGGTAAGTTCTACTCATACCTTTATTAATGCAATATGCTGCATTCTAAGAACAATAATACTTAAAGTAAAGTCGTAGTTTTACGATTAGGCGGTCTGTGACAACTTAAAATTTCCTTTCTTTTTCTTATTTATTCTTATTAATTCTGTTTTTGTCCACTTCTTGTTACGCTCAGTTCTAGTAAAGACCGTTTCCGTTATGGACCACTTCGTGTTATGTGTAAAAAGTTGTCACAGAGGGCTTAATCGATCTTGAAGTTTTTGAAACTCAAAAATTCTCGTCTGTTAAAGAAATTCGGTAAAAAGCACATGAGACGTCTACAAGGCCTTTATTACATATTGTAACATTTATAACAACAATCGATGCATCATATTTTCAAATTTCATCTTTACGAATCACTATCGTCGCATTCTTCGACCATATCACTCGGAGGACCAGGGTTCAAAGGTGGGCCCCAGTTCAAAAATATGCTGTCGGTGTAAATTGCCATTCCTAAACTAAACAGAAACCTGGAACCAAAATATCAAGAAGTATTACTTAAGTAGGTACTTTATTTTAGTAGAACTGCAATATGTTTAATGTATACTTATTCTACTACTGGGCAAGAGTGGCGTAAGTCCAGACAGCGGACTACTAAAGGGTGATGAGAACAATGTGTGGGTAGCTTCTTTTTTTTTCTTTTAATAAGAGACAATTCCCGCTTTAAGAATATACATCCTGTATCGTGGGGGACTTTATAGACATACATGAAACGGACACAAATAACACCCAGATTCAAAACAATGAGTTGTGGATCACACAAATTTTTGTCCCATGTGGGATTTGAACCCACAATAAATAATAAATATTTCGGACATCTAACACACAACGCCATCTAGTCCCAAACTAAGCAGAGCTTGTATAATGGGTACTAGACAACTGATATAATTACTTATTTTCCTTTTTTTTTGTAAATACATACATATTATAGATAGAAAACACCCAAACTCCGAAACAAATATTTCCAGATCATACAAACATTTGATCCGACCCGGGAATCGAACCCGAGACCTCATGATCAGCAGTCGCACACGCCAATCGCGAGACCAACGAGGCAGTCAACAATACTTGGCTCAGTAGTAAGCGGCATGACGACCGCTTAAACTTTTTTTTTTTTTTATGTTTGACCCTGCCAAAATGACTCTACTCTGCCTGATGGAAAGCATGAGTAGAATCCAAGAGTGGTGGTCACCATACTGCGAATGCAGACAATGCAACAATGCAGCATGGCGACCCACACCATGGCGGGCTAGTGATGCTTCTACTAACTACTAGGCCAACTGTGCAGTCAAACTTTTGACATGGCTCTATTTTTCTTAGAAGTAGCTGGGTACTCAGGGAGACTGTACTTACATAGGCCACAGTAGCCAAAATAGTTTGTATATCACTACGATAAACAAAAAAGTCTGTATATCGATATTTCGTCTCTCTTACCACAATACCCCTCCCACTAGGCATTTGTTATAGAAGCTCTGTCTCTCGGTGTAGAATGGCTCCCACGGGCCGCAGGGCACAGGTAACTCGTTCATGTGCGCGTCACAGCGAGCTACGAAAATAATAATTATAGGTTCAAGTTTAATACACAAATCTTGACTCGTTACCCACGGTCGTCTGATTTCAAAGAGGCAGGCGCTATGATAACTAGACAACTGATAAACATGTTAGTCTTTCACGAAAAAGTGACTACTGAACGGATTTAGACGAAACTATACACACGTATTATATACCTAACTTATCATCGCTACATCAGATTAAAACATCTATTTACCACAGAAACTGACAAATACGCGGGCAAAAGCTAGTTCGTGCTCATTACTTACTATTTGCAATAGAACCCACGACCTCTGGTTTCCCAGTTAAGATTGCTGATCACTAGACCAGGTACCTATAGCATCAGAAATAGGTACAATACTTCCTAGTTTAATAAATCTGGGTGACAATGACATATATTAGTCGGATTCTTCAGCTTCGTCTACGAGGTTACAATGACGTGTCCTCGGTGTGCACCGAAGTGTAAGCGTGTAAGCAAACATTCCGACTTCAGAGAATATTGAATAGAGAAAAAGTAGATATCAGGTAGGCAAAATTAAAAGAAAAACGAAATAGATTACTGTATCCAGGTCGATGCAGAATGAACCTCGTGTTCTATGACTGAGGAATTGATGTCGAAAAAGCATGGCCCCTTTTTGAAGACGATGCAGCTTTGATTTACTAAGTACTTTGATATATTTTTAGCTTTAAATTACTCTAGTTTAGGGAGTTAAGAACAACAGAATTAGCATAATTATTTGGGTATTTTTAAGAAGTGGAAAACAGCAACCGACTGAAATTAGTTAATAATTACCTGCTTCCAAAGTAAATGGTGACAATCACAGGTTTCTTAAGGATTGACAGGATGAAAAATGGAAAGGACGAGAATTGTAAACAAAAGTTACTAACGTGGTTTGCCATAATGGCGGCGAGTAACGATACTGACGATGTTATTTCTTAAACTCAATATTCTGGCCCTCATAGTTCAGAAGATATCCTGCTGACAATGACTTACTATAAGGTTTACAAGATGAATACTGCAAAAAATAGTATAACACCTGTTTGACAGCCCGACAATTTTCTTTTTAAATAGGTTTCGTACGTTACTAGACAGTAATGTTACGGATATCGATATTCTAAACTCTTTTCATATTTTAAAATAAATGATAGCATGAAGTTAAACAAACACCGAGCCTATATAATTAACTAGCTGACCCACGCAACTTTGTTTGCTCCTTACATTGCCCGTAGCGTGAAAATTTCCCCCGTTTTTGAAACACTCTTCATTGTTGCTCCGCTCCTATTAGTAGTAGCCTGATGATATATACCCTATAGCCTTCCTCGATAAATGGACTATCCAACACCGAAAGAATTTTTCAAATCGGACCAGTGGTTCCTGAGATTAGCGTGTTCAAACAAACAAACAAACAAACTCTTCAGCTTTATATATTAGTATAGATAAGTATTGAGCAACAACTCCTAAGTCGCGTTTACAACATTTCCTAGTTATTTTACTGACTTTATACCTACAAGAATAACAATTAAATACACTTGCTTAATTGGTTAATTAAAGTAATGAGAACAGCTTCTTTATGATACTATCTAGTAGTGTGAGTCTCCTTAAAGAGTGCCAACTTGAACTATTCCATGTAAAACTAGGGACAGATGGCAGTCTTTGGGGGAGGCTGAAGTGTCTCTAGCCCTTGAAACACCGGTGTGCAAACTAGGATAATATCACTGCAAATAGAAAGGAAAACTTGCAATTAAACTCTATACCAGCCCGTCTAGGCCACCGTGGTATAGCGGGCCAAAACCTCCTTGCTAAGGAGAGTCCTATGTTCAGCAGTGGTCTGTTAAAGACTGTTTATGATGAATGGTAAATAAGGTGTATATCTGGCACGCATGTGACAAATATTACAGTTACAAGAAAAACCTTGCAATCTAAAATTAAGTCAAAGTTATAACGATAAAATACATAACCGAGGTTAACGATAAAACTTATGTCGGTATCGGTGACGCCTCTGGTGTTGCAGGTGTCAATTGGCGGCAGGAATCGCTTACCATCAGGATCACCTGATGGTAAGCGATTCCTGCCGCCCATTGCCCCCCAGTATCAACGTCTGCTCGTTTGTCCCCTATCCCAATAAAAAAAACTAACTAAAACCTAAAAGGTACATCCCTGCCTATTTGAAGAAAAGGTTTGCTATCATTTTTTATTATTCTTATACCTAGATGGGCTGTCTTAACAACTGAAGACAAAGACGAAATTCAGGCGCGTCTTTACCTATAGTGCAGGATGTGCGGTGCACACGGGCGCAGCAATGTTAAGGGCGCCGACTGCAGCACTTTTGATTGATCGCCTCTTACGACACCCACGGGATGAGCAGCGGTCGTTACACTCCGTATTCTTAATTTGCCACCACACTGAGCTTTTATTATCACCTACTAAATTCTAGATCCCTTATTTAGATTCTGTCAGATTACACATACATGCCACTATTCATATTGCCCGAACGCTGTGAATAGCGCGAAGTATATTGGCCCTTGGCCCATAACATACTTACATAAACTAACAGACATTGACATTCAAACCAAGTTCGGCCATTTCACGTATAACAATCGTGTCGTCATAACTTTATTTTATATTGTAACTTTAATAAACTGATGACTTTGGTACTGTTGAAACTGACATAAAAATCTTAAGAAATAGCTCTCAGTATAATAAAAACTTCACCAAGATGTAATAAAAAAATCTCCGTTACAAAGCGTTAAATATTCTGAAAGTTAAACAATAAAAGTGTCCCTAAGGAAACTAATGTGGGTAGGCAACATAATCTCTATGGGCATCACCGAAATACTACGATGTGGGGCAACATGAATGGTTTTATTGCAGTATGTTCATTGTTTTATGTGGCTAAGGGCTGTATCAGCTTTTTTTGTAAGAGAAAGGGCTATTAATTTTTGGAGTCCAGTTTTTTAGGTTAGCAAGTTTCTGCTGCGTCATTGGTGCACAACGTGTAATGCGATGTGTATTTAGTGTATGGAATTGAATCAACGTTTCTTTTAACCGATTATAAATCATTATCAGTACCTTTTTCATGACTCATGACTTCATTATCGCCCTGTTGTTCCTAATTGGGTTTGTGGGGAAACTGAGGCTACAATAACTTAATCTGTACTGTAATCCTTGTTGAAAAGGCCAACTTAAACTGTTTTGGACTACCTAAAGAGAATTCCTTGAAACAAAAATCAACAAATAAGAACTTTAAAGAACGCTAGTATTTAAAATCTTATGTGAAGTCAACGTTACCTACCAATAGTCAAACATAGAATAAGACTTCAAGCTAGCCCAGTTGTCAAATCCGACTACCCAAGATAGAAGGACTTGGGGCCGACAAGCGAGAAGACCCGGTCTCAAATAATGGAACCAGGCAATTAAGCAGAAGAAGAATATTAAGGTGTCAGGATTGACCATTCCACTGGTTCTATCTTACTGTTTACTTAACTCTTTGGACTGGTTAATCAGTTAATCGAGAGCCTCGGGTGGAGTTCCAGTTAGTACAATTGCTAATATTCCAGCAGGCCGTCTTTTGTTAGGCTGACGTTTAGAATCAATGTAGGGTTAATACTTTTATTTACTAATCCCTTCTAAATCAGCAGTCGAAGACGTTCTTTATAAATTTTCAATCAATATTTTTAAAAGACAGTCATTGACACTAATGCGTAAAAAGATATTACCCTGTGAATTCCCTTTCTTATCGTACACTGAAGCTTCTTTTTTTTTTTAGATAGGTACTGATTTGTGTTGTGTGTCTGAAAATGTAAACATCGAATTGATTGTTATCATCTTTATATCTGTTGGAGTTTTACTGCAGACTATAAATATTGTAGCAAATGGTATTCAAATACGTTGTATTTATTTGTACGTATAATTCGGTATATATATCATATTCCTACAAGGAGTACTCAAACGAGAGCAAACGTGTTTTTTTTAATCTAAGGGCTTTTCTTGCCGGTTCTTCTTTAAAAGGAATGACATTTTGGAATCGTGAAACAAGAGTTAGTAATGGAACGTGTCGAAAGTGCCTGAAGAGGTCAAAATAATATAAAAAAAATTATTTTGATTATTTTCCTTTTTTTTATCTTCACATATTTAATTTTTTAGTTTTATTTTTGTTCTTTTAATATTTTATTGTATCATAATTTATACTTTGAGTAGGTATTTAAATTAAAAACCGTTGTTTAAACCGAGGGGGCCCCTATTTTACTAATGGTTCTATATCCGTGTGGTCACTAATAAACAAGGAAGCATTGACTGAATTCAAAGAATCTAGATACAGAAAAATAACTACGAATTCGTTGGAGTTATTAATCAAAAAGGAAATTAATTTATACAAGTCCGGAGGGAGAACTTTTACAGTTCGCGGGTGACTCTGATATCTGTGGTTCCAACTAGCGTTGAATCCGAAAGGGTCTTCTGAGCGGCTGATTATCTGAACAGCAATATAATAAGCCGTTTAGCAGTCTTTGGACATATGTGCTTCTTAAGGAGCTACTTTCAAAATAATTTGTTATAATGACGTGTGCTGTGAACTGAACAAGCCTTTCATTTGATTGGAATATTTTGTTATTTAATCTGTAATTTCTAATAGATCTGTGAGTAGGTATATCTCAGTTTAATAGTCAACTCAACTTATTAGTTGGTGAGTTTCATTTTAGTTTTTGACTTCTTAGATACGCCAAACAATGTTGAATACATAAAAAGTTTATTGAAAGAATTCGTAAAAATAAATGTTTCTTTCATAATACCTATAATTCTCATTATTATTTTCCTGATTCGTTTCAAATATTATGATTATTTGCAAGAATAAACACACAAAACTGCCAATCTCGCAAGATTTCGGAATAACGAGAGCTTGTATAAGCTATAATTAGCTCTTAATCGAGTAATCATACTAAACGTACTCAACGGATTTTAATGCAGTTTTCAACAATAGATAAAGTGATTCAAGAGGAAGGTTTATATGTGTTATACATGCATGAGGCATGCATAAAGTAGATCCGATGGCCGTAATAGGTTAGGAGAACATCAAATATAGGTACTTTATCGCAAACAAACAAGGGTGAATAAAACAACCAGTTAAATTTTGAAAACAATATCAAATTTAATACATAAATAATATTTATGTACTTCTACATACATGTTTTGTCTATATGTATATTTACATTGAAACACATAATTTCATTCTAATTCATCTAGATTTTTCACATTGTCGTCGAGTAATTATAATAAGCAACTGGAAAAAAAAATCAACAAAATTAATATACATACTAAAAGTTAGACCATAAAAATAATGATGCAAACATATATTTCTTTAACATTGTACAAAATAATTTACACAAAAGTTTTTTAGCAAGGTATGAACGCCCAGCTTTCTATAAATACATGATTACTAACAATGCAATAACCATGGTCTAATATTAAAATATATTATCTATTACAAACTAATGACAATCCCCATAGGCATAGACAATTGGGAGATTGTATGCGCTACATGCGTTTACGCAAAACCAATTTACGTCTCAATTCAATCGCCTAGATGATTGTCTACGCGTTCGACATTTAACCACAAAATAAAAACGACATCATTCACAAAATTATTTTTAACATACATTTAGTGGTTTGTACATTGTGTATCTAATACCGATACACATTTAGTACGCTGTACAAATATTAATATTTTCTTTGTGCCTCTAGTCACAGTTTTTTTGACATCTAACTTCCATCGTTTTTTATTTACATCCCCTTTCTATAATTTCGAAAGAAAGAGATGAAATAAAAGACTAGAAGTTTATTGTTTTAATAATGTAAAATTCACTAATTTCGTTTCCACATTTATAGCTAAATACAGACAGCTATTCAGCAAACCAAGACTAAAAGCACAACATCAATCTACAATTTGTTCACTCTTTCACATTAACGCTAAGCCTTAATGGAACAGACTTTAGTTCGGTCCATACGTAATTGACCACACAGATTGACATAAATACACTTCGCCACATTGTATAACTACCATAAGTAATATTACATATCAACAACCAAGAGACAATATAATTAACAGTTCTTAACTAACATGAGATACCTCCGAAGAGTCTAATCATTCGTCTAGAACACTCACAATACCTAAGTATAAACTAGTACCGATCACACATAATCGGTTTGTAATTGGATTTTTACGTATTTATATTTGGCAAATGGTTACTGACATACATTAACGCGGCAGGGCTGATGTTGAACATCCATTGACCGCTGAAAGGACTTTAAGTCACACACGAACTTAAATTTAAACATTACCTATCTACATATTTATATAAATTACAATATGTGCGCTGACCACGTCACTGTCCTGAATTTGTTTCTTTTTCTAGTAAACGTATAATATTCATGCGACACCCTAAGAGGCCAATTTTTTAAATTTAATTTGTACGCACGTCATTTAAACATGTTATTTTTAAAATGCGCTATTAAAATATTACCTATAGCACCATTGTCAGCTGCAAATATACATAATAAAGTATAAAAGCAGTGATTGTTGAATAAATGGCATGCGTAAACAAGACGTTCCGATGTAACGGTGCAAAAACAAACATTGTTTTTAAAAATATAAATATCTGGACGCCAAAAAGTACAAGAATTGACTTATACGATACACGTACTAAATTGAACACTTATTGGCTAAATCTATCACAAACAGTCCACTGAGGTAATTTACAATATGAACTCATTTCTGCTATTATAGTTTACGGGCTAGACCCCACAGTGCTTATCTATGAGTAGAAGTCTGCTTATATTTGACAAAAGTTGCTTATTGAACAAAATAATATCTGGGACTAGATATTTGACTATAACGGATTTTGACACAAAAACCAACATCTCTTGGAAACAAACACGTCAACACGTCAGCAATGTGCTTTAATTAACACATATCTTTAGAGCCTCCGCAGACTGTATACTTTTTTAATCGGGCGATAGTTTGATTGGGTTGGTATTTGCCTTATTTTCCCCTATACTCCCATGCAGCTTTATACCATGACTAGCCGACCCACGCAACCTCCTTTGCGTCTCCTGTTGCCCGTAGCGTGATAATTTTCTCCCTTTTGTAACATTCTTTACTGGTGCCCCGCTTCTATTGGTCTAATTGTGATGACATATAGCAAATAGTGTTCCTCGTTAAATGGGCTATCTAGCACTGAAAGCGACTCTACTTCATGCGACACCCTAATAGGCCAATTTTCTAAATTTGATTTGTACGCACATTATTTAAACATGTTATTCATTTAGGTAAATTGCAACGTTTAAAATGCGCTATTAAAATATTACCTATAGCACCATTGTCAGCTGTAAATATTCATAATAAAGTATAAAAGCAGTGATTGTTGAATGAGTTTTTCAAATCGGACCAGTAGTTTCTGAGATTAAGGCGTTCAAACAAACAAACACTTCGGCTTTATATATTAGTATAGATTAAAAAACCACCCAGACTATCGGCAGATTAAAAAGTTTGAAGTCTGCGAGAGCTCTTAGACTTATCCTGAAGACATATCTTAAGATATGGTGGAGCAGGCCGAATGGTTTATGTTAAAAGCATGTGTTAAATTATTTGAAGTTTTTGCTTCTGTTGCACTTATCAGATCCGCTCCGATTTCGGTGTCTAGGACGTTGAGCAATTACAAAAACGGTATTTGGTTTAAAATGGCGCGTGTATGTAAATGTAACTATAAAATAATTCTATGTACATTATGGCATTAGTATTAACAACGTTTGCATTGTTGGTATAGTATTATATAAATACAATAACATTATAAGGAGGCAAGTTGGATCCTTACAAAAACTATTGAGTCCAATCGTGAACTTTGTAGCATTTGTTTCCATGTACCTTTATTTGTTACTCCCATAGATGTAAAACATTTAATTCGTCAATTTGTATATTATATCAATCTCAAAATACCATAGAATCAAGCTGCATACACAGGTATGAGAAATATAATTCAATTACTTAGATTTCTCTCCAATAAGAAATAACGGTATCAATAAAACATGTTGATTGTTTGATGTTATAATGTAATAGCATAGGTACATATGTTGATAAAAATAACAAGTTAATATGCAATTTGATTCATAACTTGCGGTAAATTCTAATTCATGATCTCAAAACTAACTACAAATAAAGCATAGATTCATTTCAGACACATATTAAACTCGCTACATTCGGAAATAATTCATTATCAGTCAGTTGTGCCTCCTGACACTGAGATGTAATGTGAACTTAATTGACTAAACACTATTGTTAGATGCAGGAGACGGTAAACACCACTTGTACTTCCCGACTCCTTTAGTCCATTGTATATAATAAAAAACGATGCCACTGTCTAACTTTGAACTACACATCAAACTACGCGAGGTCATTTTCACTTAAAAATACAATTTCAACGTTCAAAATATCACGAACATTGTCACTTTTGATCGTCAATTTTTCTTTCCAATAACAGTTTTTAGAACACGTCATCAGTCTCCATGATTGAACTGGTCTTCAGTTTTGGTTCTTAATTGTGATGAATCGTTGTAAAAATATCGTTCTACCTGTTTAGGTAAGTGATTCGTTTAAAACACGAGAACTGGTCGCTGTGATTACATGCTGACTGAAGCCGGTTAAACTTTCAGACGCTCATTCTTTATATTCTGAAACAAAAAAATATAGGTGTTATGTAACATTAAAATAATAACTAACATTAAAAACGGGACAACGCAGTTTGACGCAAACTAAAACACATTGATAAATGATAAATACGTGCCCTTAGAAATATCAATCATATTTCCTTGCATTAATGACCCGATTGATTAGGGTCAATCAAAGACCGTGATCTGTGCGTGGATGAGAATTTGTGATAGGTGCCACTATATCAGGTACTCGGTCAGAACATGTTAAAGATACGTTGGTTATAGAAAGAAATCCCATTTACATAATTTACAAACGCGAAAATTTGTGAGGTCAGGTAAAAAAATGATCAAACCGGAACGTCGGAATGGATTAATTTGGCCGAAATAAGGTATAATATAGGCTGGAATAGCAAATACTTTATTGACTCGTATAAACACCATTAAACCTAGCGAAGCTGTGAGTAAAAGCTTGTTTTAAAATATATCTTAGTATAAATAAAATAAACCTACAAAAACTAAATCCTTTTCTTAAATGAGCGTGCTGTTTAAGAGGATAGCTATGTGTCTCAATCTTACTCCATAAGATCAGGCACGAGTATTTCAGGAACAGTCAATTTACATCCTAATTAAATGTAAAGGAGTAATAAAACGTCTCAGTCGAGTCGGTATCATAGTAATCTCGATCTAATTCTCGCGCAACGTCTGTGGATGTGGATTATCAGCATTTCTTGTCCGGGCAGAGTTTCTGCTGAGTTGGTGGAGTGTAAATCGTAACCTGCCCGACAGAGCGACGCCAAGTCTGCGGCGTCCCGCGCCCCGCGCCTCCCAGGTGACGACACGTAGTGTTGCACTCTAATCAATTTGAATTTCAAATTTTCTCAATGTTAAATGCTTTATTAATTTTTTATTATAATACGGCTATATATGAGGAAAAGAATAAGGTTAAAAGCGATTAAGAAAAGCCATTTAGCATAGTATTTTACGTACGTCGTAATATTCAACTATAAGGGAATTTTGGACTTTGCACTTTTGCATTTTATTTATATAACTAGCTGAACCCCGCGGTATTACCCGCGGTTATTGTTGTACCGCGAGTAAGGCCGCGGGGCAAAGTTAGTCTAAAAAAAAGTAGCCTAAGTTACTCCCTGGATCATCAGCTACCTGCCAGTGAAAGTCCCGTCGAAATCCGTCCAGCCGTTCCAGAGATTATCCGGAAAAAACAGACAGACAGACAGACAAAAGATTTTTTAACTACATTTTTGGTATGTATCGTGTATACATACATATGCATTGATTAAAAAGCTGTTACTTTAATATTACAAACAGACAATCCAATTTTTTTTATTTGTATAGATAATTGATTTACATATCTATTCTACGGCTTGTCGTAAATATAGAGTTTTTATCTACATTTACGACAAGCCATAGAATAGTATATGTCTTTTGTGTGCGTAATCTTAATTTGTTTGGGATATTTATCAAATGTATTCTAACGTGTCGACTTGATTCACAGGCAAGAAATGTACGTCTAATTTTGAATATGGACAAATTTTATAAAAATGGAAATAAATGGATAAATTTAATAAAACCACATTGTATCTACCTAAGATATACTGATATTTATATAAATATCACTGCGTAGAATAAATCATTTAGTTTATATGTAAACTGTTTTTATCCTTTATGTATTTAAGTTTAGTTAATAATGTAATTGTATTGAGACTACTAACCTTTCCTAAAAGTTTTTCAAATGTCCTAAAATTTTCAATTATCCTAAAGCCTCTCATTGATATGTGTCTACCGTTTTTTAACTTTTCACACTTTAAAAGACGATTTGAGTTCCATTGAATTGAGTAGAAAAACGAGTAGAACTGTTATTACTAATATATAAAGCTGAAGAGTTTGTTTGTTTGTTTGAACACGCTAATCTCAGGAACCGCTGGTCCGATTTGAAAAATTCTTTCAGTGTTAGATAGCCCATTTATTGAGGAAGGCTATAGGCTATATATCATCATGCTAAGACTTACAGGAGCGGAGCAACAATGAAGAATGTCACAAAACGGGTGAATATTATCACGTTACGGGCAATAGGAGACGCAAACGAGGTTGCGTGGGTCGGCTAGTATAATATATTTCTAAATTTGATTATGATACAATACGAATTTCATTAAAAAAATATTTATCGATAAATTGTTTTTATTAAAGAACATCACTATAAAATCGCGATAAATCTGTCGCATATTCAGCGATGTAACGGACTTTCTCGCAACGTGACTCATTGCTCAGAATAAGTGCGTTCTTAATATGCGATGTGGATAATTGGCATACTATCCCGAAATAAGAACCGTACAGAATGAACTTGGATTATTAAATAGTTTTAGTACAGCTTGACAAATAAGAGTCTGGCGTGGTGACAGTTGAAACTAAATATGTTGTGTATATTTAGGAATGGATTATTTAGGTTACATTTTCTAGTCTGACAAGTCACCAAAGGGGGCCACCCTTTGGTGACTTGTCAGACTGCAAAATAGGCGCCCTCCTTTTTTCCATAATCTTTCTAAAATTTTTGCCCAGCGGTACTTAGCCTTCTTAACTGATTCTAAGACTATGTGTTTGAAGTAAAAATACTTTAGCTAGTAGTACCTAAAAGCTGATGGTGAAGTGACAGCAAAACAGCTTTTTTTTTTATTTGGCATAGAGGTTAAACAATAAGTTTTACTTATTGTTAAGTGACTGCAGCAGCAAGTGACACTTGCAAAGGACACAGGTGCGATACCACCATTTGAGAGCCTCCGAAAATTAGAAGGGCGGGACTAGTTTCTGGTATCCTCAATCGATGAAAATCAACAAAAAATACATTTTCCACCAGTTTGATTTGTAATCGTCACATCGATACCTGTATGAGTCGAGGAATATAACTTTCCCAACACTAAAGGTTTTACTTTTTAATTGGTTATGTGTGACTATCCTAAGACTCCATACATAATTTCATCATCAACATCCCAGCCGAAAGATGGACATAGACCTACCCCGATATTCTCCACAACAAGAGGTCTTGTGCTGCCCCTATCCATAGAATAGTGCTCAGAGTAAATTCTAGATGGCGATTCTATACTTTTTATGAAATTACAATTCCCATAAATGCAATCTACTAACATATAAAAAAAATCGGTTGGCCTCTTGAACGCAGTAGTGAAAGTGAACGTAATTTGGTAGAAATAATAGACTACTGTCGGCTGTTTATATCCTACGGGTCGACCCTCTCCCTTCCAAGGTCACGGGATTTTATAGCCGCCTTAAGTTTACCAGCAGATCTTTGTAGGACCAATTACAATACACTATACAATGTGTCAGTAATGTGTAAGAATGTGTTTGTACCTTCTTCATGTCAATTGACAACTTTACAATATAATTTTGTAATTTGTTTGTAGTATTTACCGCGGGAGAGCCACGCTTCGGCATGCATGGGCCGGCTCGACCGGAGTGATACCACGACCTAAGATAAAAAACCGGGCCAAGTGCGACTCGCGCACCGAGGGTTCCGTACAAATCTATTAGTATATTATATGATGTAACTAAAAACTTAGGATTTCGAAATTTTCCTTTGTTTGTGCTATAAAAAGTTGCTTGATTGCTTCGTACCAAATTTCAAGATCCTGAGTTAACGGGAAGTACCCTGTGCCTGTAGGTTTCAATTCCCTTGCAAGTGTCGAAAATTTGCAGCATAAACGGCTCATTATATGATATAACTAAAAAATTATGCTTTTCGCAATTTTGCCTTTATCTGTGCTGTAAGACGTTGCTTCGTACCAAATTTCATATACATTTCAATTTCAATTTTCTGTGTTTATGGGAAGTATCCTATAGGTTTGATTCCCTGGTGAGTGTCGAAAATCTGCAGCATAAACGACAGTATCTTTTGATTGCGTTGGCTTAGAAGTTTGATTTTTTCACAGCTTCAAGAAGCAGTTGACCTAAGTATTTGACATGAATTTCAGCTTGATACCTCTACGCATTCCTAAGAAAAAGCATCTTGATAGACAGACAGACCGACAAAGTCGTCCTATAAGCGTTTTACTTTTTGAGTTACGGAACCCTAAAAATACGTTTAGGTAAACTAAAAATTTTTAGCATCATCGACCGGTAATAAACCTAATAAATGAATTCGAATTGGTTATCTCTAGGCCTGCATTAATTAATCCGAGACTAGTCTGTTTTATTCATTATCGTCTATAGGTATGCAAGTTGTATTTGTGGCAGCAAATATCAATTTTCATTACCGTTTTCTTACTTGACACCCTTCTTATCAGTTATTCAAATGCTTTCCCAGACTATAACGCGAAGTAAATATTCTGTAGGTGATTATCGTACACCCACAGTCTATATGATAGTGGGTAATAACATGAATACATTAGCAATACACGTCGCCCTCTGTACTACTAATTAATTCGTGAGTCACGCACGATATTATCTATGGCCAACCTTGCAGTTTAAAGCTTTGAATGTCAATTGACGTCTGGACATTTAACTGTCATTGTGGCTGACCTGCTAGGACAAATTGATACGCATTTAGAAAAATTAAATTAACGATTTTATTATGTAAAGTGTGACCATAATGATCAAAACTTTTAAATTTTAGTTATTTATATATATAGTTAACAGGTTTCTTCTTAAAACTTCCTTTACTTTGTAAGTTTTTTATTGAAGAAGTTTCGAAATAGTATCAAGATCAAGTATTGCTACAACATTATACTTTTTAAATTGCAGTGGACCTCTTTCGGATGAGATGATGATGACGGGAATTTTTGTTGGCAGTCATTACAACTTATCTTACTTATTTATTGTATTTTTAGATTTACTATCCGCTATCAGAGAGTAATTACGATGGTCACATCACCTCCAGGCAACAAGTGTTCAAATATCTTCAAGTAAATGGTTTCTGGAATAAACCTGCCAGACTCTTTACATATCCCTCAAGTAGGACAATTTTTAAAACCAAATGGAAAGACAGGATAATTCATTTGTCCAGAAAAAAAACGTGAAAAATATGAAGATAGTTGTGAAGGTAGTAGAGCCACGCTGATTTGAGCACGAACGGGCCGGCTCGACCTTGGCGGTACTACCCTCGCACAGAAGTTTAAACTATAGTGACAGCATTCGTGCTGCCGTGTTTCGTTGATGAGTGCGACCGAAGGCTCAACGATGCAGAAGCATCACTAGGCGGCCATGGTGTGGGTCACCATGCGGAATTTCTATATTGTCTGCATTCACAATGAGTATAGTGACCACCTCTCTTTGATTCTGCTTATGCTTTCCATCAGGTAGAGTAGAGTAATTTCGGCAGAACCGTACATAAAAATTATGTATGATATGTAAAATGTCTCTGTTCTCCTCTTTCGGGGATATCCTCACCTCTATGGAATAGATGTGAAGGTATATTTGCAATTTTAAAAGCGTTATGCTAAGTCGGACTTTTTCGGACTTTCGTGACCATGACAGGGATATAAATCGAGTTTCGGATGTCACGCGTTATAAAGCATAGGCGTCGTCGGTTATCGAGTGATTCCGGTGAGGCGGGGTTCGATGTTCTTTTGCGAAAATTTATTCATACAGGGACCGAGGACCTCTTCGCGAAGCTGTTATTTAGGGCGCACTTCCTTTAGTGTCGCCCATTTATTTTAGTGGTACGATTTTTTAAAAATATCTGTATGTTTAGGTATTTGGGGTACAGTTCGACAACACGAATGTAGGTTTTACTGACTGCTTCACAGTTTTGAGCTACTGCAATGATTTTCGAAGTCATTGTTATTTTTTGAAAAATAAGTATTTTTTGAAAAATAAGGATTTTTATCCTGTTTAACATGAAAAAAGTATTGTTATTAGGAGAAAATTTTACGAATATGCATAATTCGTTTGTTTACTTAGCAATAAATTTTTCTAATAGGCGTTAAGTTCTGTTATTTATACCTATTTGCTTGCATGTATTTGCAGGCAGTAATCCCCTGAATGAAGTATGTAATACAAAACTTATATTTTCTTCGTTCTGAAACTATTCTATTTGATAGATACTTTTCAATTGTATCTACTCGAATATTTACACGCGCGTTATCTAAATAAGCCAGAGATTTGATTACAGACAAACGACAACGCATTCCATAGTGGCAAGTTAAGTAGTTTTACTAGTTTTTCTTTTATCTTTCTTTTTTAATTATATTAAATAAATAAATGTACGTATCATGTTATAGATTAAATAGTAGGTTAATTAAAAATAAAGTTAATAAATATCATGAAAACACTTCTTGCCATTTCTCTATTGTTTTTATTAATTAGTAGCTAATACTTGCAACTTTTTCAGATAAAAACGCGCTCAATCAACAATAAATTATCTACATAAACTTAGCTGATTATAACATCGAATTCGCTTATTTATTAAATTAGTAAACTAAACCTTCATAGTTCGGAGTAATAAAAGGACCCTTTAGACATGTTACTGAGACGATTCAATAACAAAAACTGAAATGTGAACTATTTTTCAGGAGTTTTATTTGAATTATCTTAATATCCTTTCAATTTCATTAAGCGTTGCTTTTATAGATGCGTTCTTATGACTACCTGTGCGGGTAATATCATCGTCTGAAATAATATGGTACGGAGCATGAAAAAAATGGGTTTGCCTTACGACGGCTGGTGTAACGAAGAGAAGTGCGCGGAGGACGAGGCACTTGTTGCATGAAGGCGGGGCGGCACGCCCAACGCCCACAGAACCACGTGTTCAGAACCACTTTTCAGAACCACTAAGTTATACGAATCCTAGAGATTTCATATAATAATACCTCGTATAAAAAAACCATGGATACTTTCTCTCAAGAACCTAATGTCTGGGTTATAAGATTGCGTTCATACCTAACTAGGTTTGGTTCGCGATTCCGCGTGTATGTCGGTTATCGCGATAAAAAGTGACCTATGTTCTTTATCAAGAATCAAAGTATTTCCATGCCAAATTTCATTAAAATCTGTAATTCTGTACAGTGGTTTAGCCGTGAGAGCGAGACAGACAGGGTTACTTTCGCATTTATAATTTCAGTATGGATTATTTCAAAGGAATGTAATATTTCTAGAAAGAAAATAGGGATTGCAGAGAGGAGTAAAGAAAGCTATTGCTGCTATTGATCATCACAATATGTAATTATGCTTTGACTCCTTCGAGCTGTACAAAACTAAAAATAAATATAGATACTGAACATTCGAGGCAATTAAACTACGACTGTTAAGTTAATTATTTAAAGTGACTCCTTCACTTAACATAAAACTTTTTAGAAATATCGGTGCTGATGTATATAGATAGAACCATATCCAACTATAAGTTACGAGCCATAAGATAATAAAGTCATCAAATTGTAGCCGCTCTAATGTGTATCGTCATAATCGCGAACCATTTAGAGTTCCGCAATAAAATCATAAAATCGTTAGGGGCGTACTTCGGTCGACAGTTAACAAGTAATCCAATTTTGCCGCTCAACTTTGCCAACGTGAATGCTAAGAGCTCGATGAAATTACTCTGCACATTCTATGGAGCATTTTTCATAAATAGTTTTGAGATGTTTGACGTTTTACAACTCGGCCAACAGCCAACTGTGATTTACTTGAATTAAATTTCCGACCTGTTTTTATTATATATTAACAACCCAGCTTCTTTAAACTTTTTCTTGAATCACTTTAAATATTGCTGAAATCTGCATTAAAACGACTTCCTTATATGTATACTAATATCATAAAGAGGTAAAGCTTCTAACGTTTTTTGTATGGTTGTAAAGGGTAATCTTCGGAAGTACTGATACGATTCTGAAAATACTTTCAGTTACAGAAAGCGACACTATTCAGGAGTGACATAGGCCATATTTTATTATGATAGACCAAAAAATGCATTTAAAAATAGTATTTGTAAATCAAGTCGAAGAAAAGCAGGCGGTTCACGTCCAACGAAGTGGGCTCGGGTCGGCTGGTATTATGTAGAGAAGCGATTTTTGAAAGGAGTAATTTTCAGAAAATTTGGCATGTTATTCCAGATGAACTGTCAAATCCTTTTCAGGTCCTTCTTGGATTCTAAAATAAGCTATCTAACACTGGGTATTCTAAACAACCTAGATAATTAACTTTAAGTAGGTACATCTTTATCTCAATTCAAAAACAATAAATTTAATATATGTGATTAGTGATTACGCTGCAGAGAGCAATTAGATATTTCCTGTTATTAAAATGTATAATTTATTAACATAAATAGTACGACTTAATGTTTGATTTATAGTCTTGGTATCTTTTCACAAGGTTCTTAACGTTATATTAAACTAGTATAAGTACATATAATAGTTATTATGTATCAAAAACACGTGTAATTTACGATGGATTAACAAGAACCAGTCTTTCTATCTATAGAAAGGTTTCTTTGGACGGACATATTTAAACGTGTTAACTGTTATTTTTATATCACTTTATATCTCACTAGGCGGCCATAGTGTGGGTCACCATGTTGCAATGTGCTTATTCGCATTAAGGATGGTGACCACCGCTCTTGGAATCTGCTCATGCTTTCCATCAGGCAGAGCAGAGTCATTTTGGCGCAGCTAAAGTATAAAAAAAATCTCTAACAAATTAGTTTTCAAGGTTAACTTTGCGTTTGTTATAAAAAATATAGGTAATTATCATTATTATTATTTTTCCTCTAAGCAAAAATTTTAATCCCATTGATAATTGTAAATTGGAAGTCCTAATAGTACTGCAGTGTTCTAAACTAAATAAACCACAGTTGCTAAACTTTTTTCAAGTGTAGCAGTACGTAAAAGTTCGACTTTAATAAGACGGGATAAATATTGTACGAGGGGGCGGTAGTCACGTAAAACTCAAGAAAATTGACATGCTTAACTATGTTGGCTCTCATTTAAATAACTGATCAAACTCGCCAACAAGCTGTCAAACAATAAAGAGCTGCGAAGTACCACCAACTTATTGGATATGCGGCGCTCATCCCATAGACTTATATTGGACCCGAAAATTCTGCCTCAACTTTTTGCATTGATAGCATTTGATTTTTTTGGTCAAATTCGGATTATACAAGCCAATTTGAAACGTCTGACAAGATTGGCGAAAGATTGATGCAATTTTAAGAGCCAGTAAAGAGAAATAATAGAGAAGAGAAACTAAAACGAGTTTATTAAAAAATGTTACATGTATACAACATGACGTGAAAAATACAAAATGTAAGTATGAGTTCAAATTGCTGTTCATTTCTCTCGCTAAATTTATTCGAGTACGGCTGGGCCGATTTGGCCGATTTTGTTGTTGAATGTTTGTCGTAGTCCAGGGAAGGTTTAAGCGTTGAAAAATTCAAAATGACTTGAAAATCCAAATGTCACGTGTACGAAGTAGCGGGCACAGCTAGTTATAAATAGTTATAATATAAGCCGCGGAGGGAAGCTAGTCTAAAAAAAGTAGCCCAAGTTACTCCCAGCGGAGATTACCCGGAGCAAACAGACAGACAGACAAAATTTTTTTTAACTTCATTTTTGGTATATGTACCGTGTATACATGCATATGCATTTATTAAAAAGCGGTTATTTCAATATTACAAACAGACACTCCAATTTTATTTATTTATATATAGATGATTTTTTGAGCAATTTATTGAAAATCTACAATTCATTTCATTATTGAATAACATTATATCTTATAAAATATTAATCGTAATAATTAGCAAGCAAGAACAAATGTGATATGGCAAAGAATAACCTATTAAATTAATGAACCATTGTCAGTCGCAGGTTATGGAAATGTTAAATTTAATACTGTAATAAAAATTCTGAAATAAATGTATAATTCATCACTCATCAGAGAGGCCATGCGGCAAATATTTAAAGTACTTACCTATAAGGTAACACCGAGAGGTAGATTTAAAAAAAGAGCAAAAGAACGTTTTTATTAAGTAGAAGGGCGGGGGGAGAATATAATGAATAAATTCCGTGTAAGGACCCCTCCTAACGCAATTGAAAACTTTTAACAAGTGCCGGGAAATCGTGTGTAAAGGTGGGTCCTACCTAATTACGCAGCTAGCCGCACGGAATACAGGATGAGTTCAGAAATT
The DNA here is from genome assembly GCA_905220595.1 of Spilosoma lubricipeda. Classification (NCBI taxonomy): domain Eukaryota; kingdom Metazoa; phylum Arthropoda; class Insecta; order Lepidoptera; family Erebidae; genus Spilosoma; species Spilosoma lubricipeda. The sequence continues at coordinate 15,810,677 of HG992282.1, read as the reverse complement.
TAAACGGTGTCTCCTTCGCACCCACTCATCTCACGAGTTATGGAAATAAGTTTTATAATTGAATCTAGAATTTTCTACATAATTCCAGAATCATAAATCGGAGTATTTTATTGAAATGTAAATATGCTCCAAGGTTTGATAGTGATAACTACCTATCCGATGAAAACTGAATTACATAGTGCTATTGATATAGTTTTTTAATGCTTATTACAAAATCAGAAATCAGTCTGCAGTTATACTAAACAACTGGTAATGTATAGTATTTTGTTTTAATGTTTTAATTAATTTTACTGGCAGTCGTAGAGAAACGTTCTTTAAATAAAAATCACACTCGATCATTTCATTCCAAATGAACAGTTCAACCACGTTCCGATATTTTTAAGTATCGAATTTTCTCGATTCCAAATTTTTACCCCCCATTAACTTTCCGCAATGTCCAAGTATTAAAAATTAACAAGATTTTTCCACCGCCATCTCACCGTCTGCGGAGGACGTATTCATTCTTTTGTAACCCTAAAAAACAAGTCATTACCGAAGCGAGTTTAATTCAGCGTCATGTTCTAGAGATTTTTTCGTGATATTCCATTATACGGAGGCGATCGTTCGACGCGGCGCGACGGGCACCGTTTACGCTGAAATGATATGATTAATTACTTGCTCCGGTCTCCCTCATTAGCGCACAAATAAGATCGTTCAATGGTGAAATTGAATCAGGAACGTTGGCGTACCACGCTCAATCGCCCTCTAATTATGATTATTATTCATATGGATAGGCGACACCAGTTTTGTACTACACTTTTTGTTGTGTCTACCATTTAGAAAATAATAGTATTACTTGATTAATTTTCATGAGTAAACATTTCATAACTATGATAGGAAAACAAACGTAATATACAAGGGACTGAAGGAGTTTGTACTATTGTAAATTGAGGTTCAGTCGCCTTGTCTTGTGTGTAAGTGGAATAAAGCAGAAAAGGTGGAGGATTAGGAACGAGAGAAGGCTACTTGTCCAACCATTACATATGTCACAAAAATTACAAAGTTTACCACTGCTTTTAATATTCCAGTTTGTTTTGAAACTGGAGGGCTTCTGATAAATTATGAATGAAATTACCGAGAATCGTAATCAAATTCCTTTTTATTATTGTATGATATTAGTCAGTATTGAGAGACGCATTTTTTCATTAACTATCCATTTGATGAGACCCGAGAGGTGACAGATTGGTAGATGTGCTGTGGCACAAAAATTTAAGAAAATCGTTTTTATAGCAGAGAGCGCACATGATGTGGGTGTTCACTGAACACTTTTTTGGTTAATACATAAATAAAGACAACATCACATACCATAATCTGCGTACAAAGAAATATAAACACGGGTGACGTACTCATCTTTTGTAATGTCTCGCATCATAAATATAAATGTGACAAGAGATTCTCCTTTACTGCACATTTTGGGAGATATACAGAAACTACATTTTTTGTGGTTCAATCGTAAAAAGAGAAAATTCATTTACGCTCTGATTTTTCTTCATAATATTTGGGTTATGAATACAGAAAAGTTGGCATGCCAGCACTGTGTAGCGATTGACATAAAATATACGCGATGAGACAAAATGGAAATATGACAAAACGAATGTCATTCTCAGAAGCACTAATAAAACGCACTTTTTCCTTACCTCTACTTGTAAATAAACTGTAATAAAACCGCTTAATAGGTCTACGAATCATCATCATAGTCTTTACACAGGCATAGGAATTTCGTTAAAAGGAGTTTTAAAAACTTGTTAGGTTGTTTCAAGGTTTCCTTCTCGTTGAAACAACCTGCAGAGTATGCTCCCTCAGTCAGCTCTTTACCCACTTGATGAATAGAATTACTCTGTATTCTCAATTCGCTACTACACGGACTTAGGTACAGTTTCTACTTGTAAACTGTATCCAAACTAGTGGTTCCCTTGGTGTACGAGTATAAAGGCAATAGGTATATAGTCGCTTAATAGGATCACGTTAATAAATAAACAATATTGATAGTGTGACTAGCAAGCGCTTATATAGTTTAATTTATTCATTGATATTAATGAAATCTATTTGTATGCCTTAAGATATACCTACAGTGGAAAATTATATATCATATAGAAATAATATCTCTCTACTATTGTATTGTAATTTTAATCCTATTCGCAAATATACATGGCTAGAAAAAACTAAACTTCTGAGTGACGAAGAAATCCAAATTTTTTTCTGGATAATCGTTTAAGATGAAGGTTTGTAAGTTGTGGAATAAACTATAGCTTATTTTAAATATCGTTCCTTACATCAATGACTCGACTCTTACCCAATCATAATAAATATTGAGCAGTTGTTTTAATTTTTTTATGACCAAGGGCGGTTGCACACGGCGACTTTTTGAGCGAATCTGGTGCGCGTTCGCATTAATACAGTCGCGATGCGGTCGCTACCTGTGTGCCCTCGCCCTCATAACCACAATTCAGTCGCGCTTCTGTGATCTGTCCCGTAACCCACCACGTCACCCTTCCTTCCTTTTTCCCCAGATGTCGTCCGACACGGTCGCGCTTTCCATCTATATAGTCGCCATGCTGTAGCGCGTTGGCATCGCTTCTGTAGCGCATTGCAAACACGACTATAGCGTGTTAGTAGCGATGCCGTTGAGCGACAGCATCGCTGCATAAGTCTCCGTGGGCGAAGGCCCCAAAAGAGGATGATAAAGTCCAAGAGGTAATAGAGTAAGTATTGAGATATGGCTTCTGTTTACACCACAACAAGAAAAATATAGCTGGTGGCCAGAACTGGCGTACAAATATGTACTTCACACAATCTATACAAATAAATAAAATTGGAGTGTCTGTTTGTAATATTAAAATAACTGCTTTTTACCAAATGCATATGTATGTATACACGGTACATATAGCAAAAATGTACTTAAAAAAATTTTTGTCTGTCTGTCTGTCTGTCTGTTTGTTCCGGGTAATCTCTGGAACGGCTGGACCGATTTTGACGGGACTTTCACTAGCAGGTAGCTGATGATCCGGGGAGTAACTTAGGCTACTTTTATTAGACTAACTTTGCCCCGCGGCGTTACTCGCGGTACAACAATAAACGCGGGTAACACCGCGGGGTTCAGCTAGTCCATACTAATATTATAAATTCGAAAATAATTCTGTCTGTATGTCTGTTACGTTAACATACACGCGAACGGTCTGATGTATGTTTGTATAAGCTGCTATACATACATTTACAAAAATCACAAACAACCAATTTCACGGTACACCTACATACGTATACCTAACTGGTATCTGCACAATATAAAAGTTTCATTGGTGTGTACTCGGACACTTATCAGACAATCACAACTAAACTTTCGGTAGATGACAGCTGATATACACGATTTATTACCGGTCGTTAAAACATTCGCGAATGTATCTTACTTCCTATTTTCTTATTCTTCACGAAACACCAGAATAAAGCCATGGAATTACATTGTGAAATACTTTTATGTTAGCCTTTGAAACATTTTTTTACGACATACCTACCAGATCCGACCAACTGAATTGCTCATTATGATAAGGTACTAAAGCTATAGACGTAATAAAACATGAACTATTAGTTAATGGCAGAGTAATGATTAATATTTCTCAAACAAAAAAATTACCACTTTAATAACAATTCAAATCAAAAATCCATTGCGATTCGTTATATAGATTTAAATCCATATTAAGCTCTATGTCAGACCTTGTTTAACTTCTGAATTCACTATTCTGATACTAATGTCAAATGCTAATAACTATGTTTATGTAGCTTCAAAAATTGTTGACTTTTTGTACTTATTTGTTTTTCTGGTGTTTGTAATTTTTATATTTCTTTTTTTGAAATTATCCATGCTGTGCCTACCTATAAGTGATTGTTACAGGATTGTTGTTGTTACGAAGGTAGGCACAGCATGCAGCAGCATTACGATCCATAACATTGAATTTGTAGTATTTTTAAGGTGAAAATGTAAACAATTGTTGGTTTGATCTTTTATGGAATTCTATGATAAATTTATACTAACTTTTAGTAAAAGAAAAAGAAATATTAATTACCTTTTGAATCCTCTCCAACGGCGGCAATCATCTACTCCCCCTCCGGGGCCCAAACAATCCGGAATACCCTATTTATATCACAAGCTTCCACCTAGCTTAGCACTAAAGCCTACACTAACACAATTGACTGCAACAACGATCGGTAACTGTCCTTATCACTAAATAAAACTTTAACATTAGTTAACATGATAAAAGAAACAAAAAATCTCTACAATATGCGAAGTAACAAAAAGTACAAAAAATTTGGGAAATAATCGCGTCATGAGTTCGGAGCGACGTAAGTAGGTAACTGGTCCAAGGTTCTATCTCGTATCTGGTACTCAGTGGACCCAGGAGGGGGCGGCGGAGTAGGGCGTGCGGGGGGCGCCACCGCCCGACAGCGTCGTGGGCACGGGGGGCGCCGGCGCCGCGAACTGGCTCTCGGCCTCGGCCGCCATGCCGCCCGCGCCGCCCGCGCCTCCCGCGCCGTGCTGCTGCGGGAAGTTGAAGTCCAGCGTGCCTTCCATGCTCAACTCGTGTTTTATTACCTGTTCAATAAAGAATATCTGTTATAAAATAAAAACTGCTTAATACCTTAATGAATCAGATTTTTTATTGTTAGCGGTTAAATGACTGGATATTCACTGGATATTAAAGGCTGTAGGTAAAATATAGAGACGGTGGTGGAAAAAGAATAAGAAATTCCGAGGTGTTGATAAAGCTGTGGCTATTTAACTACTTATATTTACACATCCTTAGCACAGTATTAAAGACCTATCCTGTTTAATATCTAAAACAGAAATAATCAGAATAATCTGTCGTGGGAGAGCCACGCTTCGGCATGAATGAGCCGGCTCGACCGGAGTGATGCCACGGCCTCACAGAAAACCGGTGTGAAATAGTGTTTGCGCTGTGTTTCACCGAGTCAGTGAGGATACCGGAGGCCCATAACCCAAACCCCCTCCCTCTATCTCCCCTTCCTATCCCCCAAAGGCCGGGAACGCACTTGTGACGCCTCTGATGTTTGCAGGTGTCCATGGGCGGCGGTAATCGCTTACCATCACGCGATACGTCTGCACGTTTGCCCGCCTATGCCATAAAAAAAATAAAGTGCAAACATTCCTTGTTATAGCTATGTAGTTTTAATAGTATTCAATCAAGTGTAGTCTAGAAGGTTGACAGCAAGTAATATTTTTTTTACTAAAATATAGTTAACAAGCGAACCAAAACGATCGAGTTAACTTCTATCAATTATTATTGATGAACTATTGCCAAGTCTTGGACACAATTCACGGGGGCATTTATGTTACTTAAGACATTTAAAAGATAGGCGGACAGAAATTTTTTATATAGGTAATAGCACCAATGGAGATGAATCTCTATGAAAAGGCTATGATGAATCATAGCCTTTTCAATTAGTAGTGCTCTCTCATATTTTTTATCTAATGCTAACCAAGAGAGACTTTTTTTGTCGTTTTACACAACAACTGATTCCTTTGCACAAATTTTAACAATATAATAGAAGAAGAAATATATCAGCCTTTGAATTTTCGAGTTGTTTCTTGTCGATCCTAAAACGCAAGTAATTGAGGAAAAATACTGCTATCGAAATGAAAAAAAGAACATTTCTCTTACTTCATCTACATTGCAATCAAAGCCGTGGTCCAAAGTTTCAATGTTAAGGTCCTCCGCGAGGCCGGTGTTGAGTGCTCCCATGAGCTGTCCCATTACAGTTGTGGGTCCCATTGCCCCTGTTTGCACCATCATTCCTCCGTTCATCAATGCCGCATCTGATGTTGTCACCATTTGAGTCTGATTGGTGTCTGCTAAAATAGTATAAATTTTTATTTAATTAATATGAATTGACTGATTTCTTCCAATAAATTCTGTTTCTTTTCTTCATTTATTGATTGTTCTTATAATAATATATAGGATGTGTTTCGGCTTTTCTAATAAGTAAGAATAACCTTGTATTTAAAAACATTAGAAGATTTATTAGTATTTTTAAACGTTAAATATATGTGCAGAGGTGGCGAAATGCGGCTAAATGTTTAAACAAAATGCGGCTTTATCAAACTATACTTTTACATATCATGTCATGTTAAGAGTTTAATTCAGCACCAGAAAATTTATTGTTACATTAGGTATTATGCTATGAAGAAAGTAAACGATAAAATATATTTACCTGTTTGCATAATATCAGCAGGGTCCGCTGGAGGAGGTGGCCTAAAGAGATCCAAAGAGTGTGGGTGAGTTGGATGCGCAGGATGTGCGGGATGCGTGTACATCGTTGCGCAAGCGCATCCGCCTGGTGGGTGTCGCGGGCAAGCGTACCCGCCATAGCGATAGCTACCACCCGATGACGATGTAGTTGGAACGTACCTGTTAGATGGATAAACATATACAGATGTGCTAATGTAAGATATCATTTGAAAGAGTAAGAAAATATCGTAAAAGATTTCTGAGAATTTCTTAACTGATCAACAGAGAACAAACGAAAAACTTATTAATTATGATATAAAAAATTGTGTGCTGTATTTGTAAGTATCGAATCGTACAATGAAATTTCTTTAGCATAAATCTGAAGGTTATTAAAATAGTTATAATCCATTATTATTTATATAAGTAGACTTAAGTAATTCACGACCTTATGTAATTCCATTAATTGATTATCACGCAGTGAAAAATATTAATCAACTGTCTTTAATTCTAGGGAGCTCTAAATAAAGCAAGCGTACTCTAGGCCAAAGGCATTTATGACAACTGTTTTAATAGAGCCGAGGTTAGATATTTGGATAATAACCAAAATTCCAGCGTCGACGCGAAGCCAACTACAAAATGCTTACGTGCTGAGGAATGGATCTGTTCCGGCCAATTTCATGGAATCTGCAAGTGAACCGGCTAGTTCCTCTTGTCCGAAGTCCGTTTGAGAGTAGTCGTTGGTGTAGTCACCAGCGGGGATGTAATCAGACGCCCAGTCTGATTCTGTTTTGATTAATGACGGGATCGGAGACAGCCGACCGCATGATGAGGCGTTCGACGATGCCCTCTGACGGAAGTCCGGCGACAACTGCAAAATGCTACGCGCAAGCAAAGAAGCGTCAAAAAAACGACAATAACTCAATTGATAATGGCAATTACTTCAACACGAATGTCTATGTACGAAATATAATTTTGCCATCAACAATTGAGATGCAAAAATCAAAATATTAGCAGAAAGAAATCTTAACGCTACGTTGTCTAATAAAATCCTCTAAGAATCTTAACAAGAAATTTAGGGGAGCATGCAAATCTAAAGTCTATGTCGGCCACTAACATATAAATTTGTATGCTAAATGAAGCGATCACCATAATAGGTTCAGTGGTCAACTCAGAAATATCTTTATTACTACAAATAATGACAAAAATGTTAGATAAGATACGACTTATAGTTGTTATAGGCCGGTCCTTGGAAAGCTCATCGAGCCATTCAAAATATATGTGTACGTGACTCGTAATCTAGACAAAATAAATCGCCAATAAAAATGTTAAATATCGGCTAAATGACGAGATTCACCATCCACATAACTCATCATCTAATGGTTCTGAATGATTTAAAACCTTTTATCATAAAGTAGCAGAGTTGCAATAACTCAATTTTATTAGTTCGGTCAACGAAGCTTTATGCCGATGCTTTTATTATAAAGTGAACTTATCATACATGGCACACTTTGTTTCTGCTACTCGTAAAATTTCAATACTTAGAAAGAACATAGTATTATTTTGTAATAATATGCTTTGGGTATTTGTGGTTTTGGCAAAACTCTCTACTGCATTACCCGCATAGGTAACTTATGGGGTCTTTAAAGTCAAATTAGTATCGTAAAGTAGCGTCCAAAGCCGTTACCATTATTGGCTTGATGCCACTACTCTTTCGGACTTTCTTACTTTAATCTACCTGTATCATTTCGAGTTGGTACTCTACGATGGTATGCTTTTGATTGTAAGCTAAGAACTATTGCTAAGATAAGAACAAAATGTACTGTTATGTTGTTACCTGTGCATGGGCGAGTCTGGGAACATGTCGAGACTTTCTGATATGGAACTACTGGGGCTTGGGGTTGTGTCTGCTGTTACTCCGTTTCTAGGTAGCTCTGCCTACAAACACAAACGTATACTACAATGTAAACTCTTCATATTTCTAGACAGGTTACAATTGGTAACGTGGAAACAAACTTACTATTTTTCCAAAGATCAGATTTCAGTCCGCTGGAATATGCTCTATGCAATTACTTCCTTATAATACGTAATGGTGTGAAAAATTAAAGGGTAAGCATCTACAAACGTACGAAAATAACAAAAAAGAAATCCTATATTTAACTTTAAAATAAAGTGTGTACATAAAATTAACAATCCACACTTGTTAAATTGTTTAAAAGTTCTAATTTGATTTAGCCCGCCTTGGCCACTGAGTAATTTTGTGCGATTTTGTACGTAAATCTCAAATTACAATAACAAATTAGATGTAAATGTTCTACGGTGTTCACAAAAATGTGTCTTAAAGACACAATGCACTAAGACTAAGGCCCTTGGTTTTAACCAAATGTGGAAATTAATATTTTCAGGAGGATATGATTGGATTTACCCTGAAGAAGTTGTCAATAACTCATAATTACCTTCTTCTTTACTCGGCCTCTTCGTTTCTCAAACTTGGACGTTTCCATAGAGGCCGCTCGCCGTCTTACTGACTTGCCAGGCTTCGCGTCGGGGTTAATCATCCACCACGAGGACTTCCCTGTTCCTTCATTCTGCACCCGCATAAACCGGTTGTGAAGTGACAGGTTATGCCGGATGGAGTTCTGTAAGACAAGAATATAGATTAACTTTTTTAAGTATGAAATAAGCAGACGAGTCACTTGAGATGCTAACTGAAAAGACATAAGGCCGTGGACACGGGCAGCAAGGCAAAGGCAAAGATTTTTGTGGAACTGGATCGAAGGTATCGGCGCGGGTAGTGGTGGCAGGCCTACATTGTCGCCGCGATTTCGAGACCGCGGCCTCAGAGTTAAGGTGGAGGGCGTTAAGTCTTCCGATAACTTCACTCACTCAATAAAAAGCAATGAAAGTACTGCAAATATTGCTTAAATTAGTTTTCTGTGAGGCCTTGCCAAGTTAACACTCCGGTCCACCGAGCGACCCTTACGTGCCGAAACATAAATCTTCCACGGCTTATTGCGTATGCGTGCAGGATAGATAGTTTTTGACGGTACTCTTTGACTGCGTCGTTGGCGCAGTGGTAACGTATGTCGAGTGGGCAGGGCGGCAGCACGGGACCCTTTCCTTCCGACTGACGCAGGTTCTTTCCGGGCACGGATGCTTCGGAAAGTACCTGCACTCGGTCGCCAGGAGGGAACTGAGTCCCGCCTGCCACCACTGCGACTGCAGTGAGGACTCGGCCCAGCATACGCTGGCGATGTGCCCCGCTTGGGCGTCGCAGCGCCGGGCCCTCACTGCAGTCATCGGAGGAGATCTCTCGCTACCGGCCATCATTCGCTGCATGGCCGGTAGCGACAGCAGTTTTACCGCGGTCGCAGCCTTCTGCGAAGACGTAATTTCGCAGAAGGAGGCGGCGGAGAAGGCCCGGGAGGATGATATCCACTCGGACCCGATCCGCCGCCGGCGAACCGGGCGGCGGAGGCGCGCCTACCAGCGCCTCATGCCGCCCTGAGTGTGGTCGCGGATGGTGGGGACGGGTTTTCCCCTCCATCCGCTTTAGTGGTCACCCGCGAGGGGGCGACGTTACGCGTGTGCCGTACGTCGCCTAAATCAGAGAGTTTACCAGCAGACGGTGCCCGCTTCAGTGCGGGCAGGCGCTGGGAGGGGTCCGGATGTGTTAATAACAGCAGTTCCCGGATCCCTCCCGTCTCAGGCGCAGAGTTGGCACACCGTGTGGTTTTAGTCGGTTCGATTCCGACACACCGCCCCGCCGCAAACCCCGGCGGGGTGACGGCCCGAGGGGGTTTCCACACGTAAAAAAAAAAAAAAAAAAAGTGGTAACGTATGCGACTGTTGTGTCGATTCTCGGGTTGAACCAAATGTTTGTATCTGATCTATCTGATCTGCATGTATGTGTTTGTTTCAGAGTTTGGGTGTTTTCTATGTATAATATGTAAGTATTTACAAAAAAAAGTATAGGTATATGTTTTTATGTCAGTTATCTAGTACCCATAATACAAGCTCTGCTTAGTTTGGAACTAGGTGGCGTTGTGTGTTAGATGTCTGAAAATATTTATTTATAGGAAGTCTTGATCTTAGCCACGCAAATTAATTGCATGCAGGTAATGACTCATACTAGTTTCAAGTTGATATGTAAGTCTATCTGAAGCTGGTCATAGTAATAATAGGAAAAATACGGATTAAATTGATTAAGATGCCAATTTAATGCAAATTATCTGATAACATTGTAGATATTTATTTTTACTACGGATATTATGACTAAAACTTAAATTATGTAATACTACTACACTATTTTTTAAATATAAAGAAAGTTCTAAATTAAACCACTTTTAATACTAGGTAAGTAAGTATTCAAACTTGACAGCGATTTTGGTAATTTGATATTTTTATCGTATGAACACGGGATTCACCTGATGTTCTCACGTCACTGGAGCCTGCATATGTAATTTAACTAACAGTTACATTATTACATAATAATAATCTATAGTCTACGTTCATTTTTTTTTTCAAACTTTTTTTTAACAAATTTGATGGTACAAGATGGAAACTGCTTCCCGTTTTATCCCTTTTGAACTCTTAAGTAAAATTATTAAAATTCCAATTTCTGAACTCTGTATCTTTTGAAAACCTAGTCACGTCGTGTATTCTCCCAATGAACATCAAAAAAGGTAAAACATAATAAAAGCGTGTTAAAAATAAATAAATTGCAGCCACGTATAAAATAACCACAATAGCCGGGTTAGTCGTTGTTGACCAGAAAAAAAACCTATTTTAATTTAACCATAGAAAGTTAGTGCAATAACGTATCCTATCTCACACCGGTAATAAAATCTCACAACTTTTTCTCGTCGAAGGAATAAATGCGACCGCAGCAACGAATGAAGTTTAGCTATAAAACAGACCGTAAATATTTTTTGCGTTTTCAGTGAGAACTGCCACTTATGACGGTACACTCAGTGGCGTATAAATATCACCCGCACTTATGCACATATTATTCCACAGAACAATTTTATAGGTAGGATGTATTTTTTTTCAGCTTGGTTGATCTTCTCTGTTTTCTAATTTGACTATCCATCTCATTGTGAAGTATGAAAGATAAAAATAATAACTTCACACAGATGTTGACTACTTGCGAGTTTTTAACAAAAAAGGGAAAATTTCTGTCAAGAGTTTACTGGACTAAAAATGTTCAGAAGTATTTAAGAAGAAAAAGTCTTGATGGTAGTTTTAAAGTGGTGGAAACAAGATATTCAATTTACGTTCATTCCGACTGAAATGTTTTCAAAAAAGGCCAATATTATTTTATGAAAATATTTAAGAATCATTATGGAGCTGTATTCTTTATTAGAATAGCAAATTGGTTTACTTGATGTGGCTTAGAGAATATTCTTACTCTATCATAAACACGGAATGGATCGTGGGTACCAGTTTTTCATCCAAGAAAGTAATTATAAATTAATTATATAACGCATATTTGAAACCTATTGTACTACCTGAGAGTGAAACATTGTTAGAAAATGTAAGACCAATCAATTAACCTTTTCAAAGCAATTTAAAATTTGTGGAATTATGACAATAACTATACAACAAAATTGAACCCTCTTGAGCTGTTGATTTCGATGTCTCAACATTCTTAGATGTTGTTCAAGTCCAGATTTTTTTTTCCTTCGGATTTCAGCTACCATAAGTCACCGTCAGGGCAAAACCTAGATTACATCCATATGTATAGGTACTCTCCTATCGCACAACACTTATCGACGTTTATTACATTTTTTATTGTTTTAATTTATGTCTATAAAAAGAGTGCTTACGTTACACGCGCTTTTCAAAGTACACGCGCCGCATAAATATACCGTGACCTTTAGAGACACCAAAATGCCACATCACTTGACGTTAAAATTGAAATTTGAGATATACATATATATCCACTGTGGGAAAAATAGAGTAAAACGTGTCAGGTCATTCATCAGATTCAAAATTCTCAACGATATTTTTGCCAATAATTTTCCATAAATACCTGAGCTATCAACGCTTTGGTTCTAATGCATGCATTTTGATATCTCTGTCACCACTGTCTGTTATGTAAATATGGGACTTTATGTATGCACTGAACCAAAAATTCGTTCCTTCTATTTGCGCATCAAAACTGTAGATAACGTCTTTGGTACCCTTGCGATACCTTCGTAATACCGTCAATGTCCCGTTTTATTATGGAAAATTTTAAAACCGATCAGACTTTCAGATAGCATGTTTGAATTTCATTTTCGTCCTCAATATTTTGAATTTGGAATCATTGTTTTTCTAAAACTTCTGTTCATGTTGAAACGATCAACAGCCAAATTTTTGTTATGTTTTGGTTTTGTCAGCAGAATACATTGTTTCCAAATATTTTTTTCTCATACGGTCACGGGAATCATCAGCAGTTAGGTTTTTAGCTTATATTATAAATCGTTGAATCAACTTTGAGATACTCACATAATTGAAGTCACATAAAAAGAAATTGTTTACTTGAAAAATCAAAATCTCTAAACCATTTATGAATATGGACATAACGACAATATTGAGGAAACCACGTCGCATAGCAGGTATAGATTTAATATATCTAGAACATTATAAACATAGTGATAGGTGGATGAAGAAGTGCCGACAACTCCGGTGAATGGCACTTGAGCATACAAACGAGATACATTTAATAGTCGAGTTTGTAGGTTCAAGTTAAGTACACTCAATTAACTTTATGTTATGTTAACAATTGGACGTGAACATAAATCCAGTAAATGTGGACAACTCCCGCGATTTATCAAGCGTGAAAACACACGCAACAAATGGCCTGTCGACGCTTTGATGGATTTGTCGCCAAGAGCCCTTACCATGAATTACGTGCGCTATAAAAGTGACAAGTCCGCGTTGATCTTTAAGCGCTGTCACGGATGTATAAAATCTCGACCCGTGTTTCGCCCAACTACAGTATCGAGTTCAAAAAGTGAGTAGAACGTGAAAATCCTTGATAACTTCTGGATTTACTGGATACATACTCTTTAATACGAAAAATCTTTTCGATATCATAGCTATACTAATAAACTTTATACCAAAATGGATAAAACTCAAACTGTTAAAAAGTATTATAAAGTTATTTTAAATCTTTTAAGTATTTCGTAATGAGGAAGGGAAGTGATATGTGTGCAGCGTTATTTTTCCTGCCAAAATTATTTATAGGAATGGGCTCTACACTATATTTATAGAGCCTCAATATTAATGTATCCGATATAATAATTTCAGTAATATAATTTATGGGCAATAAAGATATATAGTTTGCTGACAAGCAACTAACTTAATCGAATTTTCTGCTACTGTGACATCACGTGCGTACGCTTTTCATGTAATTTACCTGTTTTTTTGGGCGGTATATATTATGGTTTATACGGTCGTATTTCTCCACGCTCTAGTGGAGATTGAACGGGTACTGAATGTGGTACTTCGTACGGAGAATACGCGAAATATAATCCAACATGAGGCGACGTATCTTGCTCACTACTGTACTATAAATCTAGAGGTTGTGTCTGTACATCTATAATATTTATGAAAGAATAATCTCAGATGATATTACGGATAAGTGGATCGCAAAAATGGGATTATAAGTTTATCATTCTTGCTTTACTTTTTTCTTGGCATATTTTTTAAGGTTGATCTTACGCAGGTCAATATTAGGAAATTAGAAATTGCAATCATCAGCTTTAAACAAAATTAATGAATAATTATTTTGACCTTACACTCCTACCAAAAAGTATTAGGTAAAGTATACATTAAACTAAGTTAAGTATTCTTTGTTGAAATTACTACCTATCTAACTTTTTAGTTACCTGTAATTTATTAGTTGTTAGTTAAATCCATTCGCTTAGACGATATGTAAGAGCTAGCGTCTCGACGTTCTGACTAGATTAACCAATCAAACTGATAACAAACTCAATTATAAACTGTAACAAAACTTCGGCAAAGAGATACTGTTGTACGAGATTCTAGCACTTTATGGAATGAACATCGCGACAAGCGAATAGCAGCCGGAGCGGCAAGATATCGTACTTAGAATTTTGTCTACCGTAGGATCCATGGCGCCACACCGACCCTTATGGGGTGAATTAACTGTCTACGCTGTCTACGGTCCCCTTTAATGCTTCACCGACTTAAATTTTACCGAATTTCCATCGCTATTATATAGTGTTGCGTAATCTTCGAGCCGAATGGCTTATGATTTCCGTTCTTTATAACCCCGTTTGTTTTCTCAAGGCAATAGCGTCAATTGACGAGCCGGTTGATTACTTACGATATTGTTAACTTCAATTCTGAGAGCGCTAATAAACGGGAATTTTCATCGCTTTAATATTATTTCGATCGCTGTTCGTTATCAGGTATATACTATAATTATTCTGATTTACTTTTGCCTTTTTTTGTTTTGTAAATACATTCAGCGAAGTAATATTAAGTAAATAATATTTCAAGTCAGTTTCCATGTAAGCGACTACTGGGTCTCGGGTTCGATTCCCCGGGTCGAACCAAATATTTGTATGATCTGCAAATGTTGTTTCGGAGTTTGGGCGTTTTCTATGTATAATAAGTATGTATTTTCAAAAAAAGTATTTATGTATTTATATCTGCTGTCTAGTACCCATACCACAAGCTCTGCTTAGCTTGGGACTGAATGGCGTTGTGTTTCAGATATTCATAAATATTTATTTATATATTTTATTTATTTCTATTTCCTCAACCCGCTCTCGGCCAGCGTGAGGGCGTATGGCCTTAACCCTCTCCTGAGAGGAAACCAGAGCCCAGCAGTGGACGTTGTGGGTTGTTGATGATGATATTTTATTTATTTATTTTTTTGTGACGTAGACGTGAGAGCAATTAATTCGAATCCCATAAAGATGTCCCAAGTATGATTAGAGCGTGGTCCAAACCGCGATCTTACCACTCTTTACAGATACAGTATAGCTCTTGAAGTTAGTCTACTACTATAGTGATGTTCTCTCAACGGAGACTAACCAGCTACGCACGAGATATCACAGTGCACAAGTGTGTCTGTCTGTTTTCCTCTCACAATCCCATGGGACAGTTTTCCGACACGTACGACCGGCGTGTGATCAGGCGCAGGATCGACGGCTTTGCGTGCTCTATCAGCATGTATACAATCTGTATAAACGTACTGTAAGTACAAGTACAAGTCAAGTGAAACGTCCTAGACTATCATTGTTAAGTCAACAAAACTTTTTTTTTAAATGTTCCGAATTTAAATGAACTAGGTTTATAGTTTTTTTTTTGGTTTTTACTGAAGAACTACTGGGTGGGGATAAACGTGGAAACGAAACAACGGTATAGCTGTTCGTTGAATAATTCAGTGCGATTATTCTCCCAAGTTGACATACTGAGTGCATACACTATGGATCTCCAAAATGAATTTTAATGTATTTCAAAGCTGGATAGTGATTTCGTTATCATCGAAGGGAGGAATAATGTTAGAATAATGGTCTCTTCGATGGTATTATATCTACCGACTTTACCTTCATTGTATAATAAAGCACTTTATCGGCACTATGTCCCGGCTAAAACGGAGTGATAACATAGGAACACAGAAAATCGGTGTTGAATAAATTCTTGTGTAACCGGAGTTTCAATCTTCCCCCTCAACTTTGGGGCAGGGTCATGTAAAAACTTGTATACCTAGACTTTAGATATATTTTACAAGGGCATTGCCACTCAGTAGCAACCCATAGACACCGACACTCTAGATTCTATAGTGCCTATAGTCACCCACACTCTAGACTTAAGAGTGTCCATAGTTACTCTAGATTTATAGAGTTACCATAGACACCGACACTATCTAGAGTGCTCATAAACACTGATACTCTACATTCTACAGTGTAAATAAACACCGACACTCTAGATTCTAGTGTCCACAGACATCGACAATCTACATTTTAGAGTGCACACAGACACCGACACACTTAACTCTAGAGTGTTGATAGTCATCGACACTCTAGATCCATGAGTGTCTATGGGTGGCCATAATCATATAGATCACATGTCTCCTCGTTTGTCTCTACACCAAAAAAGAACTCTGTCTTAATTTAGTAGAGTACTATTGAAATTGCTGAACATAGAGAATCACAAAAGCTAATTCGGTTAAGTCAAAGTTTTATATCAGGACTTAAAACTTTCTCTTAACAGCTTCATGTGTCGTTCAGGTATTGTGTCTTAAAAGTATGTTTCATTCTATGCTAGGTTTGTATTGAAATATTTAGTTCATTTGTTTCTTTTTAAGTTGTACAACTAAATAAAAAAAACTTAGTTCTAAAAATTTAATGCACAGAAACTTTCCATTTCTTTTTGACTTTTTTTTCAAATATTCAATTTCTAGAGCGTAAACAAAACTGATACTCTAGAATCTAAAGCGACTATGGACATCGACACTCTAGATTCTAGAGTGCCCACAGACACCGACACTCTAGATTCCAGAGTGCCCATAGACACCGACACTCTAATAAGATATATGTACAGCGAAAGGTCAGGTTAACCATTTTGTGGTCAATTGAAAAGCTCGTTCTTTGACTAAGGCAATTTTATTTATGTAGGTAGGCTATAAAATTTAGGAGCTTAAGCCCTACTTAAAATCTAAACGCCCAATATTTTCAATAGCACATTTTTAAATCTTATTCTATACCAAGTACATGTGCAAGCACAAGCTAAACTTCCCCCATTGTCCTTCATTTCAGACAATGCGTCACAACTGAATATATGCACATATAAAAATTTAGTGCTGTTATTAGATGAATGGAATTACGGAACCTACATACTACCGAACGATGAAATATTTTACGTAACGCTTACGTCTTTGAATCTTATTTTCATATAGTTAGTGTGGAGTTTATAAAACTTTAAGGCCTTGTGAATGTTTTAATTATTTTCGTATCTATTCGATTCGGCACACATGCTATAGTGGCAGCTTGACGATGATAGAGTAGAATTGGCAACACAGCCTTATGTCAACCACATATAAGCTTGTACTTGTATTAATGTAAGCCCACAAGGTAGTGCTGTTTTAGAAAATAAATGTTATTACTACTACACTCACAATGTTATATCGAAATATTTCAACATAGGCGTCATGTTACAACATGAATTTTGAATATCATCAATATATTTGACAAACATGAAAATCAATGGATTTCAAACATTACAACAAAAATCTCCATATATCAGATTTTGTATTCCTTTCGCATCCACGGTTTGTTCTATATTCAAAATTGATGTTTTTTTATGAGAGCATGCAGCCAGGATTCTATTTTCTTGTACAAATGTATGCACAAAGCTCCAATTTAGGGTATACAATAAAACCTCAGCAGCTTATCTTGTATTATATAGATATGCATAATATGCATATATTTATTATAATATATAATAATAAATTTTCGAAATTGTGGTAACCACATATTTCGAAATTTTAATGCAAAAACCAAAAAACTAGCAAAAAGATTCAAACCAGTTTCTACCTACCTGTTGACTTCAAACAAGCTCTAATAATAGTCCACCCCAATCAATATACAGTACAAAAGAATCAAATTCCCTATTCATTCAAACGTTAAAGAAATAAGAAAGCGTTCGAATTATTCAGAAGTGTGAAATCAAATAATAAATAATTCAAATTATAGAATCAGAATTACACAATAGGGGGCGGTGGCATTGGCCCCAAGGGGAGCCACAAACGTGACGGCCCGACAAATTTAGAAGAAAATCCAGTGACGTGTCAACCGCTACTGACAAATTTAATTATTCAACTTACCGAAACGTTAGCAAGATGACTTTTCCCGAGCCGATAACTAAGTAGGAATAAATTCACTTAGAGCTGCCGAAGCAAAGTTTAACTTAATAAAACATAGGAATTTTCGTAATTCGATTGGGCCGAGGTCGGATCTCGGTTGGCCTGATTTGAATACGTCATTACGAATCATTTGTCGCGCCCACCTGCGTGATACCTCTGAAATCTTAAACGTTCTGTCAATCTGTCAGCCATTACATACAACGTCTATTGATTAAAAAAACCGTTCCAAATTTAAAATGGTTTTTTAAGTTTCTTCCACGGTTTTTAGCGGGAATTAATGTTATAAATGAGAGCCTTTATATAACAATTTAATACATCTTCAAATTTTTTTACGAAAATTCGCACACAAACTTAAATTTTAATAACTTTTTTTAGGTTTTGCATTATCGGGTTAGAATAAACGAAGTCGGCACGAAAACATACGGCTTTGGGATTAATTTTGTCACGAATTAACTTAACAAAATGTTTCAACATTCGTATCTCGGAGTAAATCTTTACAAATTTAATTCGCCGTAACTTTTGCTAATTTGTTTTGAATTTTGAGCACATAGCATTGATATAATTTGTACTTGTATTTCACTTTGAATGTTATTCAAAATAATACCAACATTGTACACAAACATGAAACATTAAATGACTGAAATATAACAATACGTACTTACTGTGCTGATACGAATTAAGTGGGATATTTATATGTAATACATTCACGTATAACAATGAAAGAGTACGAAGATTTACCTGAAACAAAAAGAAAGTACGTTATTTTATTGCATCTCGAAACGTCTTAAAATTATTACCTATTCATGGCATTACGTTAAGTTCCTTAAAAAAATTATCACTCTTTATATTCTATAACTATTTTCATACAACATAGTATCATCAACTTAGACATTGCAAGTAACAATATTCATTCATTACGTAAAGAATAAGAAAAATTCGACAGGCGTGCTCGAGGCCGCGGATTCTTGGATTTATATCTGGGTTCCGTATAAATCACGTTAATGTTCCGGCTAATGTCCCGCTCGTGCTGAGGTGTAGATGTACGTTCAATAGACGTATGCAACTAAAATTCTTGCCAAAAAGAATTTACGCACGATTTTTTTCATTATATTCATTGACTATCGGGTATGCGTGTGTTAACATAACTGATTTCATAAAAAGAACTCGACTAAAACTCAAGCACAAAGAGGTCATTCGATTTCTTAATTTAAATTTTAAAATCATAAATTGAAATAATTTAAAATAGTTTTATATCTCATACTCTATGTCAATGAATGGTATTTAACTAAATTACTACAGGTTTTTTAATTTTATAAAAAAGTCGTACGTGTGAGCAATTAAGTGATTAAGTTGATCAACACGGATGTTCCTGATAACCTATTGTCCTAGTCCTATGGATCAAGGACATTGATAGCAACACGCTTTCTTTATACGCTGTAAATCAGTTAAAGGGTCATCTTGCATAATGTTTATGGATATATCACAGAAACATTAAAATGCATACATTATCTCACATTAGTGAGGAAATAGGTCTGTCAATCAAATCAGGTATCGAGAAGAATACTTTTTCTGGGGCAAAGTCATTTAGTTTTCAAATTCACGTGTTCAGATATCGACTAAAATTTTTCCTCTTTATAAACTGTCAAATTACTAAGTCATTATATAAGTATCCAAGTTATGTTCCCGATAATTTATTACTTAAAAGCCAGTTGGTAGGTGGAGCAGTTCTTATCACTGGCCTCGCCTCAACCAGAATGATATCATATTATAATTACTATGAATGACTTCACGCAAGCTAACAGTTATAATGGTTGATCAAAATTATACTTAACAATACATTTGAAATTTAAAGTGACAATAATTAGTATACATAAATTCTTACATATTTATTCCCGAAGGAGTAAGAAAATGTGTTATAATCGTCTATATTTTGCTGATTTTAATTTTTATCCTCACATAGTGGGGAGTAAATCTATTGCCGTTTGCCGGGCTCGTTTTAGAAATTAGAAAGACTATTGTAAGCTCAATACGAAAATAATGGTCGGTAAAATGGGAAAGCAATAGCAATAAAGAAAAATGGTATGGTATGATAAATATTCTGTTAGCTAAATCTGCTGTCTATTTCAACGTGGCAATGCTGTTAATTCTATTGTTCCGTCACTAAGCTACAAAAATAATATCTGAATTTATCTACTATTCTCTAATTTTAGTGACGCGTGATTTAAGTCTATCTTTGACATTTAAAATGTCTATTAACACGAAAGTCATTTTTAGTCATTTTTGAAGCGGTTTGAAGAGTTTTCAATGACAGAATCAGTACCAATCAATAATGCAAAATTAGGTCTTGGTTTCCGCGACACAAGCCATCGTGGCTTGTGACTTTAGTGAGCTTTAGTGCGGCAACCATTGTTAAGTTCAAACTTGTTTATTGTTTTATAAAAAAAGTAAAAACTAAAACCCAACTACGACAAAAAACGACTCTGAAAAAGCATGAAACAAGTTTCAAAAGCCGTAGTCACGTGTTTGGTTATTTAACATGTTTTGATGCCTCTGTTATATTAATTTATTTGCAAAGTATATTTTAAACAGGTACCATAGATATATTACAATTATCGAATAAATACGGACAAAGTCAAAAGAAAATGCTAATAATATATATATTTTGAAATGTACAAGTCTCTCAAATTTATTTTTTAATACAGTATATTATATTATATATATTATATTTATATTCTATATAGCCTTTAACCAGCGGACAATCAAGACGCTACTAACGACACCTCATTTGTCCAGTTCTATTGAGAAGTTAAGGAGCTATGAGAGAGCAAATGAACATACATACAAACATAGCCTGTCAAAATCATAACCCTCCTTTGGCTTGGCCGTAGTCGGGTAAAAATAGGGTCGCATATCAGTAATTTGAACTTACTGTTGCCGGGATGTAGGAGCTCTCTAATCGGAGTCCTAGCCCTTTAATCGTCGTCATTATTATCGTTCCAGTAATAGGGAGGGTATTAATTACTTAATTGTCGTTCTCATTTATGTGTGTAACCTCATAATTATTTTTGTCATTTCTTATCAAGTATTTGATGACTTCTGAACTATCTATTAATAAAAAAGAGTTGAAAGCGAGTTATATCCTTTCCCTCTCAGTTTTCTTATCTTTATAGAACACTTCATTTGGGTTCGGTAAATAATAAAAAAAATCGTACATTTAAAAGTATAAAAAGATGATCAACTATCACGTGGGCTAACAAAAGTACGATTTCCGATATAAAGATTAAAAGTTTGTGATTTATTTGGAATAAATTAAAGAAGACATCTCAATATAAATGATATCTTAATTTGAAAGGTATTCGATTAGATTGAATATTAGCTTATCAGACTCTGAATATTAGTGTCAATTTATATTTCTAAACACGTATGATTTCACATTATAGTGAGACGCTAATATTCGTTTTATTTTAATACTAGCTGACCCACGCAACCTCGTTTGCGCCTTATATTGCCCGTAGCGTGAAAATTTCCCCCGTTTTTGAAACATTCTTCATTTTTGCTTCGCTCCGATTAGTAGTAGTGTGATGATATATACCCTATAGCCTTCCTCGATAAATGGACTATCCAACACTGAAAGAATTTTTCAAATCGGACCAGCGGTTCCTGAGATTAGCGTGTTCAAACAAACAAACAAACAAACAAACTCTTCAGCTTTATATATTAGTATAGATGAGTGTGCGACGTATCAGTTCTCTTGAGTTGCAATAATTGCTAGTGACAAGTACTAGCATAATTACCTATACTTTCTTGCGAATTGTGAATATGTTGGCTGATAGTTCAATAAATTATTATAATTTCAGGAAGATACAAACAATTAAAGACCATACGAACGATTTTTACTTTACCTACAACTAAAAGCTCTATATAAAAAAAAAAAGATGTTTTCAATTGACAAAAAATGGTTGTCAATTGAAAACATTTAGAATAATTTTGCGTACACAGGGGACGTGACGTAGTTGCTTTTGAGTGTATTTATTTCATTGATATTTGATATATATCAATGAAATAAATACACATACATCATATGATTTGATATTTGAATAAAAATTCCAGCAGATTGTACTTTGAAGACTTTAAATTGAGAACAAACAAAAAAAACACTTTTGGACAACCGATATGTCTTTTTGTCACATGAAACGGGTAATACGTTCTCATAAGTAGTTCTGTAATCTTCATCTATTTATAAAACGTATTTATTATCTTATGCACTTTAGCATCAAAGATTGTGATTGCATTATATTAAAATAAAAAGAGAATTTAATTTATGTAAGACAGCGCACGGAGCGAAGCCGGAACAGTTGGCTGGGGCCCAGATCTAAATCGGACATCTGCGCATCATGCTCTTGACCCTCCCCAAGATGCAGTACAGTGCGATTTTACGACAATTGCACCAATACCACTTTAATATCTAAAAATAATATTTTCATACTTATATCATAAAACTAAAGAGTTTGTTTATTTGAAGATGCTAATCTTTGTAGCTATGTAATATATTTTGTACTAGCTGAACCCCGCGGTGCTACCCGCGGTTATTGTTGTACCGCGAGTAACGCCGCGGGACAAAGTTAGTCAAAAAAAAAGTAGCCTAAGTTACTCCCCGGATCATCAGCTACCTGCCAGTGAAAGTCCCGTCAAAATCCGTCCAGCCGTTCCAGATATTACCCGGAACAAACAGACAGACAGACAGACAGACAAAAAAATTTTTAACTACATTTTTGGTATATGTATCGTGTATACATACACATGCATTGATTAATAAGCTGTTATTTTAATATTACAAACAGACACTCCAATTTTATTTATTTGTATAGATTGGATTAAATATTTGCTAATAAAAGTTTTTAATTCACTGCTGGATATAGACTTCTCCTAAGGAGAGAGGTTTATGCCTACTAAGTATACCAAGCTAGCCAGACAGCCAGACGAGTTGGGACAGTTTATGTCAAGATCTATGGAGTTTTTTTAGTCGGCTCTTAAGATACCAACAAAACGAGTAGGCAGTGACACTTGTGGAATCCTTAATTTGTCACCACATGGACTAATGACAATAAATGATACATGTACAGAAAACATTGTTTTATGCTTAAAATTACTTTCAATTGTACTACGCGTAAAATTTTATCAAATGAAAAATTTAAAATATTCTACACTCATTAATGTTAATTTATTTGAATAAATTCTGAATTTAAAAATGAATAAATTTATTTTACATTTTATAATTGGTGCTCGATTTGACATTTTGAAACCTAATTTGAAATCTAAAATTAATCATAATTGTAAAAATGATACGATCTGTAAGTGTATGGATCTAAAAAACTTCCGTAACACAAACGACTACTGGTTTGTTTTTGTGCCAATAATAAAAACCTGCTAATCAAAATTTAAATATATTATTATGTGGTGATAATGAAACATTTAAATTGCTTTTCTTGTGTTTATAAACATTAATAATGACATTTTAGGAAAAGAGTCCTTGGTAAACATATTCTAAATATGCTTCGACTCATTCCATTGGTCATGGCATACGGAGCTTGCCACGACTATGTTCGGTTTTTCACGGACAAGTTGTGCAGCATAAACTCTCAGAAAATATAACCAAGCGTAGAGTTTAACCGTCCAACCTATGAATTTCAGAGAAGTACGCACTTCAAAGCCAGGTTTATGTTTAATAATAATTTCTGGAATTCACTGGCTTAAATATTTAAAAATCATCATCGTTCCGTTTAGATATCACTTTAAATGATTTGTCATGGTTCGATATTTATAATTATTAATTATCCCCATATTTCTTAGCACCGATAAACGCAGGTCTAACGCACCGTTCGTCCTTTTGAACAATAACAGCCGTTCGAATGCACTTTGCGTTTTTTGTTATGCATATCAAGGATAACACCGCATATTTTATTGTTCAATAAAGAAACGTGCATTAATATTTGAAAAATCTTTTAAAGAATCTTTCAATTGAACGAACAAGGAATGACTATAAATTTTTCCCGAGGGCCATTGTTGCCGAATGACGATGGAAGATTAAAACGTTTCTTTTTCGCTGGATAATAACTATCGAAGCCTAAGTGATCCCAAGATAACGTTTTAAAAACCGAGGGGAACCTATTTTCACGCAGAAACGCAAACACCTTTTCAATCCTTCAATAGCCCTAACGATGAGGCGGTAGAAAGAGCCGCGAAGTACCAACTAGCGGTGGCAGTTTCTTAATGGTATTGTAAGACAGAAAAAATACCGAGATCGTTGTACAATGGTGCAAAGAGAAAGATTAATCGTCTGTACGTAAACGCACTCGGGAAAGTACTGTACGCTCGATGCTCCTACAAAAATTAATCATTTTAACGCTTCATTGTCGTTCAGTCGCCTCCCACGCGTGAAAACTTCCCCGCTAATTAAATTAGAATTAGGGTGCCGTTTGACAGATTGCGTTCCAATTTTTCACTCGTATCCCGAACCAAAAGACGTTTCTACAACTGCCATAAAATCTGTCTTCTTGATTAATAGACGAATGTGAATACTCGGATAAGTGGAAAATTTTATTCCACTACCTATCGTGAGAGATAACGAAGAAGGAAGAATTACATAAAGCTTTCAGAAAGTGTGATGTAATCTCGACCGTCGTTTCCATAAACTTAATGGCGAAGTATCACAGAACTTACATATCGCTGTTATAACAACCCAAGTTGGCATATTTGTTACCCCCTCAGTCAGCATATTCGCGTCGAATGACCGCCAATTTATGTGAAAACTTCTACCGGTTAGAGCATGACCTATCTATATGAATAAAAGTTTTCACTCGTCAAGGAGCTATCGGTGTGTTTCGAGAAGAATACCTTAAGTAAATATGCCAGGTTGAAGTTTTCGCACGGAACTTTGTGTTAGGAGAGCGCAATGTGTCAATTCACCGATTGAAATACGACGTCGGAGTTGCCGCTTGGGTGGCGACGCTACCGTGAGCCATAATTCGATGCACATGCGTGTTATATGCGACCATACAAATTTTAAACAAAACTAGAAAGGTCATATTTCACTCCGGGAATGGGCGTTAGGTTAGCGTCGATTTGAACTTTACTGAAATCGGGTAACTGTTGAAAAACGCATTACTGTGTATGGATAGTGCCTTTTGGGCTTAGATTGTTATATTAAAGATTAGTATGCTTAATGTTGGTGATATATTGCTAGTATTATTGTTAGACCAGATATTTTAGCCGGAGTAAGATAAATGCATGTGTTAGCCAGTGCGTTTTTATAATCACATGATTGCCCATATCGCCATAAACCTACAAAATTTTTTGGTTTATACTTTTCAGAAAGCACACTTTAGTCAATCGCGTAAATAAACAGAACCTTGAATTTAATGAAATCGGAATCAATTTAATGTAATTAAATTTATGTAATTAAATTTTTTTTTTCGCTTACATTTTTGAGTCACAAGTTTGAGCCTCTCTATCATAGCTCAAATTATATAATTGTACCTACATTAACTGTATCGTGACTACTGTCGGTGAACTACATTGTAGTAACACATTATGCATTAACGAAGACGTGTGTATAGTAAAGAATGTGGGCAATACATCTCAATGTATAAGCTGGAGGTAGTCGTGCCTTGCGAAACGCCTGAAGGATAAGTAAAATATTCCACTTAGTGAATTGCGTTCCGTAAATTGCCACAATTATCATACCGCTTTACCGGAGCTACTCGCTACAGACTGTCCCTATTTCTAAAGAAAGCATCAAAGAATTCTACTTACCTAAACCTAACTTGTGAGTCGTAGGATTTTATTGATGCGTAGATGGTCTACGAAATTTCGTAGTAGCAAAATGATGTCTCATTAACCTAGTAGCAAGGCTGGGGT
This sequence comes from Spilosoma lubricipeda, assembly GCA_905220595.1. Lineage (NCBI taxonomy): Eukaryota > Metazoa > Arthropoda > Insecta > Lepidoptera > Erebidae > Spilosoma > Spilosoma lubricipeda. The sequence continues at coordinate 15,784,598 of HG992282.1, read as the reverse complement.
TCGCATTGATGTGAGACAGTAGTAGTCGTATGAGCAATAAATATACGGAAAGCCTTACCCGGAATTATATCCGGAATCACGACAGGCGAAGTAGCGCAATGGTAGTTAGGAGCTTCGCTACTACGCCTAGTGGAGTAATAACGAAGATACGTCATGTCATTTCACTGACTTTATATTTATGGCGGGGGATGGATTATTTTAGGATGTTATGTTGATGTCGTTTTACGATAGACGCAACTGCATCCACTTTTGTTAAGTGGATAAGACTTACTAAAACAGTACAGTTGAAAATGTAGACCCGAAAGGACATCAGAAATATAAATCCCATGTAACTTATAATGCAGATAACACAATCTTTATAACTGGAAGAGAGTGGATTTCCTCATAGAGTATGGCGACACTCAATAAATTTTTATTTTTTTACATATCTGCACATGTTGAAAATGTACGATCAGTGTCGTTAGGTAGGCGTCCGTGCGTCGCGTCGCAGGTACGTCTGTGGCGCCACATGGGCTTCTGCCAGATTAATGGATCATTGCCCCCTCCCCGTGCCTTGCCGTTCCCCCACACACCCGTAGATGCGAAACTACTGTTCAACGACATCGCTCCTTCCTCCGCTAAATATATGGCTTTCGTTCTTCCACTTAACACTATTTTAGATTACGAACGATTTCACCCAAGCGTTTTCTTTCTCATACATCTTAATATGTATGAATAGAATACTTGGATATTTGCAACATACGAAAATAGAGCTGGAACGCATTGAGGAGCCTATAAAAGACTGACCTACTAATACCGAGATCATAACCCGGCCCGACCTTCAGTCTCAACAAGTAGCGAACTTACATTTATGCTCGATAAAACACTTCGAAACGGCTCGTCGTAAATCACCAAGACATCCAAAGTTAGCCGCCGAGCACTTAAAGTTTAACAGACAATAATAACTGACGATGAAAAAACGGCCTTCTACGGTGGGGGAATAAAAAGTAATGTGGCAATAGTTGTGGGATAAAGTACTAAAGGGCTAAGTTGGTGAGTGGGTAAGTTTTGAGGAATGTTGTAATGAGGAGGAGGACAATCGATAAATTTGAATGTTCGGCGGCGCCGCCCTGCGACTTGCAACTTTTTTCTGTAGCAGGGGAACGCGCGCCACTACGACGCCACTCAAACAAGTCGGTGTTCCACTTACGTTGCTATGCGAAAAAAAGTGGCTTAATATTTTAGTACGAATTAGTGATACGTGCAGCTACGTCTCTAAATTTTAACGAATTCTTTATTACTTAATGTGTGTGTGTGAAAGATCAACATGTTCAGTATACATTATTATTAACTAAAGAACATATGAAAGATTTGAAATAATATTTTCTAAATATAAATATTTGATAAATATTGCTCATTCAGATTTTCTTGAAAAAAAAAATAGGTTACATTAAGATACGTTTAAAAATCCCTTGAAAGTATAGTAAATAAAGGGCAGAACACATTCTACCAATATGTGCATTATAGAACTTAATTCATTTAGAGGCTCAAAATATTTATATAGTATAGCATTCTGTTGTTGGACAATAGCCTTATATGCAGGGTTGTCGAACATCGCATAACTGATGCGATTGATTCCATACTGCTAACAGCTGAACACCTCGTATACATAAATGTGATGATGCGTAGGTTATTTCTGAGTTATATATATTTAGAATATGCTAATACAAATCAGGAAACGTTTCAACAGATTCTAATAGATTACAGTGTTTTATAAACTATATTTTATACATTAATTTGCAATGTAAATGAAACAATATATGTGATCATATTTTATGCAGTTAATTTTAAAAAGTCCATATAAGGATGGTAATTTAGTATAGAACCAAATGCTACAGATGTTTTGGTAATTAAAAATTGCATTTATAATGTTGAATAAACTAATTTATCGTTGGCCCAACCCTATAAACGGGCAGGTAAGGTAGCGTGTAGGCGAATGCGGAAGTGATAATCTTAAAAGTTAGATTGACATAGTTCTATCGTACAAAAGTATAGCGAACTTACAATGTCAGATAGGAATATGTAGGTATGCGTCTGATTTATCGGCCCTGGCACTCTTTCAACTGGTAATTGGGACGAAATACGTAGGAATCGTGGAATTGCATAATCTATACAAATATATAAAGCTGAAGAGTTTGTTTGTTTGTTTGAACACGCTAATCTCAGGAACCGCTGGTCCGATTTGAAAAATTCTTTCAGTGTTAGAAAGCCCATTTATCGAGGAAGGCTATAGGGTATATATCATCACGCTACTACTAATAGGAGCGGAGCAACAATAAATAATGTTACAAAAACGGGGGAAAATTATCACGTTACGGGCAATAGGAGACGCAAACGAGGTTGCGTGGTCGGCTAGTTTTTTATAAGACAGATCCTTCAACATATATCTTTTGATTTATTTCTGACATATTCAATGTTTGCCTATAACATTACGTGTAATACTTTATTAACAAATGTTTTAAAACCTTTTTTTTTTTAAATACAGCTGTTTTCAATTGTTATATAATACTATAATGTATTTCAATACAGTTCTTGCTACATTGAAATGCAAATTAAGATGCATAGAATAAATAGGTACAATTTATTGTTGGATTTCTGTTATTCTTCTAGGAATGGCAGTGTGTATTATTTACAGACAAAAGGCGTAACATGTGTTGGAGGTATTTATTTAGTTCAAAGTTATGAAAACCTTATACCGATAGAATGCTAAATGTTTTTATAAAGAAAAGGCAAAGGGGACATTCCGATCTTTTTATTATTAACTATCCTGTGCTCGCGGCTCCGTCAGCGAAATACAGTAGCCTATGTCCTTCCTTTTCAAGAAACAAAGTCTCTCCATGCATGCATCTCCATGAATTCGAAGCAATGGTTTAGCCTTGTAAGTATAACAGAACAGATAGAGAAAGTTACTTTTAAATTTATAATATTAGTATGGAAATGTAGATTAGCTGATGATATATTATGTACTATCCGAGGAAAGGTTTTTTTTTATTTCGTATCATTCGTTACTTCTTGACGGATTTTTTACATTATTTTATTTCAGTAACTTTGAGATATTCTGCACTGATTTAATAAAATATATATTTTTAATTTAAATGTCCAATACCTGTGAAAGTGTACTGCACTAATCATATTAGTAATCATATCCGCGGATATACATTTTTATTAGTGATCCGGTACATCACTATTTATTGAAATTTAGAAACCATCTAACTTCTAAAGATGTCCAATGTCTGATAAAGGTGATAACATGAGATTATGGCAAAGTCACAATCAATCATTCTTTGCCTTTTGAAAGTTTATATAAGATATGTCCTGATATCCGGATTATCTATCTAATCGGGAAGAGATAAGGAACAATTATTGATTAGGTGTCCACTGTACTATAATTCCGCGACCCTGCAAAGTGTGTTTAGTTTATTATAGTAGATATACTCCAATGAGATATGTATGTAGTACAACTGACAATAAACAGAACAACTTTGAAAAGTTATCAAAAATTTATAGCAATATAAACAAGGAAAATTAAAAAAAAAAAAAAGACTTCAAGAACGACCAAATTGAAATGGGACCACACGGAAAGCACTAGCTTTCAAATAAAAATAACGAATGCACTAATCGCCCCTAGGAATTTCGAAAGTGCGAGTCGATTTCTCTTGGATGGCATCATTTTAGTGTCCTTATCATGATATCACCGTTGGGATATCTCCTTTCCATTAAAAAAAGAATCATTTAAATCGGTTCAAAAAACACGAAGATATGCGCGAACACACATAAAAAAATATATATATGCACGGTCGAGAACCTCCTCCAGTTTTGAAGTCGGTTAAAAACCCGTTTGATCGTTTGTTTAAACGCGTCAATCTCAGAAACTATTTGTCAGATATTAGTAATTATTTCTGCATTGGAAACATCGTAGACTGAAGAAAATCTAAGATTATCACGCTACGATCTCCAGGTGACAAAAAGTGATTTAATGTAGAGTCGAAACTGTCAGGGAACAGATAGAAAGCAAAACTTTACTTATTAAGATGACTTGTAGTACAGTAAAGCGGGAACGTGAAGTAAGTGGGAAAAGTTGAAGTCGGAAAATACATATACAAAATAAATATAGATGAGTTCAATTATAATTTGATTACTAAGAAAGTTGATATTACGAAAGTATTTCTGTTTAACAGTAATGGATGTAAAATAATCGTAAAAACTAAACTCTATCATTTTAATTTTGGAAGGAAGCCGTTGTAGTTAGGGAGAAAGTTATGTATCTCGAATAGTCGTAGCGAACTTAGCACTCACAATAAATTAGAAGTTCCCTTCAAAGGAGAATGGATTAAACTAGTTCGTGAAGTGTGGGCCCTGGGAGCGAGGAAACTTTCAATTTTTATGACAAATTCAATTAGGACAAAATTTATGTGTCTCTATCTTACCAAATCTATTTTGCATTAGAGTGAAAAAGACGACGATGTAACTAAGCCTTTGATGCCTAAGTTTTGGGGGTGTAATTTGTAGATGCATCTATTTAACTAAGTGACATTAGCAACTTTCTTTTTTACTTTTGTAATTTACAACGAAGGTTTGTGTTCTGGTTAATTTAACAGATTGTGTTTTTTTTTAGCAAAACTGTATCAGCGATAGTCAGTAACTTTTATATGAAATGTATATTAAAGAGAATACAAAATGTGAAGAGTGAAAATTTAATACAAATTTTTATGACCTTTTAAATTAAGGCAAATAATATTTTCGTATTTTTATCACGACGTAAGTTTTGTGGTAGACACAGATGCAATAGTTAACTAAATTAAATAAAGCAATATAATACTTGTTTCATTAGCAATAATATTTAACAATTTCAGTCTCTTTGAGCTTTAATTTCTTTGTAACTGAGTCCTACATTTTATTTGTATTATTACTCTACATTATAATTCAATAGAATTCATAACCTTGATGAGTAAAGCGTTAAGGAAATATTGTCTTTCTTCCTGGATTCCTAATACAAAAGGAATACAATTTTGATAAAATTCAATATCCTTGTAAAATAAAATGGAAGTTCACCAAACTTCATGCAAAATTCTCCTACTTATTCAGCGAAACTTGGTATAATACTATAGGTGGTCACAATGTTGCAAGCAAGCAGTTTGCAAGTTAGCTGACATTTTAAATCTTAACGAAACAGCGCCCGAACAGATCTCACGCCACCAAATCCCATTACCGATAGAAATCTCGCGACATCGGTGGACAATAAAATTGTTCCATCATATCAGAAACTTTGCCCCATAATGAAGCGTATGGGGCGAATGGTTTACGACAGTCGTCGGCGAATCTTTATTGGTACCGGACCAATTTAGATAAAAGGCGAAAGCTCTTTCGTCCTGAAACACCAGAGATAGCAGTCTTAACTATCGCCAAGTTAGCGGTAGTTAATCCACTCGGTTCGCAGATAAATCAAGAGTGGAAAGCGATAAATTTCGACCACCCACGGTAATAGGTGAAAACTATTAGGTTCTGGATAATTTAGATGTGAAACAGAAAAAATATGAAAGTCGGTGAGGCGCCAGAATCAACTTTATTATTTCTCCAATTATTTTATTTTTAATTTCAGGAATAAATAATTTTCTTTTAAATTATCTATATTTTTTGATGATGGTCTATTATTAACTTTTTAGACAACAAAGTCTATCTATAATCAGCTTTCTGTTGCTGGCAGAAAAAAGCTTAAAATAAAAAGAATATATACAATAAAGCATAAAATTTCTGTCAGTGTGTAATATTAAGGTGAAATTATTTAAAAGTAGTTAAGGTAAAAATATAAATAGTACATACTCGTATATCCCGTGGTACCTGTCACGGTACAAAAGTTGACAAATTGTAATGTCAACGAAATCTTTTTCTTCTTTGTACGTACCGTCATTTTCCATGTCGGTCCCTCTTAGTCTGCCTTCGTCACTCTAGGCGCAACTGTGTCATATCCAGTTGTAGTTCCATTTCAGTGCGATGCGGACCGACCGCGCGCGGAATGTCCGTCGCGGATAAATTAATCGTTCAGTATAGCGTCCGCGCGCGGAGCTGTCCCGTCGCGGATAGCTCACCGAACGCGCTGTATGAGTTCATATATTGGTACCATCCGTCGCTGACAACAGCGTCGGTCACCCGCGTCGCACTGAATAGCGCGGGTTCGAGGTAGTCGGCGGTCTACCTCGAACCCGCTTAGGTTTTCAATGTCCATGACGTAACTAGTCATAGGCTGTTATTTGCGCCGCATAACATGTTCGTACCATCGCAGACGATCTTCAACGAGTTTGTCAGCGATGCTAGCAACCTTCAATGTACCCCGAATATTCTCATTGCTCGTTTCTGACTCTATCCTTAAGTGTAATGGTCAACGAAATAAAACAAGATATTTAAAGTATCGAAATTTACCCGCAAGTTGTATATTAATTGACACTAATTATATATGTGCATTGCTAAATTTGATTTCTACTTAAAACAATAATTGACGTGAATCACCGTCACTGGATGAACTTTGTGCCTTGGCTTATACATTATGTGTAGGATAGTAGTCTTCGACAATTCGAAGATTTTTTCCCGCTTGCAGCAGTTGTGTTCGTAATCAACCTAACTTTTAATCAAGCAGGAAATTACATGCAGTTGAATTTAACTATATTCCGGTAATTAATTTGCAATGCACATTCCTCTTCAATTTCTCAGTAAAACCAAAAAAGGATATCGAGAACCACAAAGCTGTATATTTCATACCCTAAATGTGGCACCCTAATTGACAGAAGCGTGAATAATTCTCATTTTTTATACAAAGCAAACTATCGTATAAGAAAAACCACAAAGCAAATTCAATCGCTCGGATGGAAATATGGAGAAATCATGAAAATTAAGTTGTCAAGCAACGCTAAAAGGAAGGGGATTGCGAGAATAAAACTATTGCGAGGACCTTTCCCCCGAATGATATATCCGTCGCCAGCAAGCTTTGGTGTTCAAATTTTGAATTTAATTTTATAATGACAGAAAATAGATTTGAGAAAAAAAAAATGTTTACTTCTTTTTTCAAGTAGGTATGCTACTTCAGAAAAAAGTAAGGATTTACTATTAGTACCGATTTTGTTGTAAAACGGACTGAACGGAATTCTTTTCTGTCTTGTAAAAGACTAATGTTTTTTACCTGTTGTGCATCTAAATTCAATTCCAACATTAGTCTGTATCAAATTCCAAACTAAAATTAATAAAATTAGCCTTAATAAAAATATGATTAAGATTTGCAAAGTCCAATAGACACAATTGACTAGATTTAGAAATATTATTTCTATCACTTAGCCGCCCCCTAAGTTGATCTTATTATAATTCATCCGAAATGCTGAACCAAAAAGGCTTTCTAATTTAATTAGCTTGTCAGATAAAGTTGAAATAGGTCTAATTGTAACGGTAAAATTTTGTAAAGGCAGCACGAATATTCAATATAACTATGAGAACTCGATTAGTATATTACGAAATCGTATAAATTTCAGATCATAGTGAGTTTGTGTACTATGGTAGAGCCTTAGACTCTTATTCATTTCATTCGGCTGTCGGCTGCCGTCGGCGCCTGTCGTCCCGGCCCAAGTACTTCAGAATTTTCGTGAAAACTTCGAGAAATTTCGACAACTTACTTTCTGATATGGCGAAATGGAGAACGACTTTTAAGACCATCGAGTTCTAAATGTTCCGTAGGATACATAATTATAAAGCACATCTGAATTAATTTTAATAACTGTTTTTTCAATATTCCATGGTATCCAAGGTCTTCAAAAATAAAATATAAAAAAACACGAACAATATTTAACAGATTTTTGGATTTATTTTTGTATTTCTAAACCATTGATCTCCATACTATCCTTCCTTACATTATAAATGTGAATGTAAGTTTGGTTGTTACACTTTCACGCTAAAACTGCTTAACCGATCATCATGAAACTTGTACTGTTGTACACATATTCTTGAAGGTATTAGAAGTAACATAGAATACTTTTTATTAAATGAAAGTGAATCCGCGGCTAAAAGCTAGTTGTATATATTTTATCCATAATTTAAGTTTCGGAACGTATTCTTAAAACAAAAAGTCTAATGTTACATTAATTTAAAAGTTCGTGAAGAAATTTGACATTGTAAGAAGCTTATATCGAAAAGAAAAGACTTTCCAATTCAACGGAGGCAACAAAGTAATCCACTGAGATCTTAAAGTGGACTTAGCCAAATCGGCGTCTCCCTTTCTTAGCTTGTTATCTCATATCCTAAAAGTTTAAAACGTAGGAGCCATCGAAACGGGAACTTATTAACTCGATGTGATCGCCCCCGTGGAAACTGCTCTACGGTAAAATGTTACAGGAAGGAAAACTTTCGACAAACTGCAAAAAGAAACTGAGTAAAGTTTAAAAAGAGAACGCTAAATGCGATCCGTACTTAGCGAAGTAAGGGCTTGGCTACACAAGATATCTTCAAACTTAACCTTCAATAAACGAAACCACCCGTAAACAAAAGAGCAAATGATGAACTGATTCTCGACCTACCAATACACTTAATAAGTTTTATACCGATAATAACCCATTGAATCATAATTAAAATGATCCCGTGAAAGTTTCCATTTAATAAATTTGTCCAAGCTTTATAGACGGATTTCATTGGACATTACAGAAACGCGATTGAAAAGTTTACACAATCACAACACGAGTTTCAGATCGGATATCGCATTCTACCTTCTGATCATAACAAGTTGGGACACTGCGAAATATGGCAACTCTTTTTATTGTGCTCAACCCTGAATAAATGCGTGTACGGTTTTATTCTAGTTCCGTGTAAATTTTTATGCTAACTTCCAATTTTATTCGACAGTCATTTTCTCATATAAAATTTCAAACTGTAGATATGTGAAAACTTAAATTGGAAAAATTTATTGGTGATGGTAAAATCTAGAAAAATATCACTTGTGAAATCTAAAATGATCGTATCAAAGAGAAAATGTTGGACATTGGTTATAAATACATAAAACCATGAATATGATAATACCTGTCTGTCTAGTTTAAAATTAGAAAAGCTAGCGTCAAAGTTAACAATTTAATTCCATATAGCTATGATAAGGATCTTTGATGATGCTATAAAAGTGCAGTATGTAGATGCGGTATTAAGTGGCTGACTTTTTAGGATCCTGGCGTATATCCTATTCGTTAATGGTCGGTGGCACTTAAAGATTTCCGTGGTACCTGCGCTACCAGACGATTTGCATACATTGCGAGCGGCTATCCACTGTTAGACAGTCAACTATAAATAGGAGTGAGCATTTGCGGATATGGCATTCCACGCGGAAAACGTTCAATTTATATTATATTCTAATTTAATTGGTATAGAGTTTCATAAAATATAATTAAGCCTCGACGTAATTTATAAATTAGTATGAACATATATCAAAATTGTATATACAATATAAGAATGAGATATAGCAGCGAAAATTTCTTTGTAAATTTGACGAAGGTTGACTTGTGGAGAATGCGTGAGGCATTAAGTCCGTCTGTGTATTAAATGTGCATAAAATTTCAATAAATAAAATAAAAATATCGGTACCTCATCTGTTAACATTATAAATGGTGGTGTATGCTAATAGGGGCTAGCTTGTTCTGCATGTTGCATGAGGATGCATTCGTAAGCGGCGTCTTCATGTTAATTGTGGAAATTATCGATGCCCGCCATTCCAATAAAACCTCCTTTTAAAATTATTTTAACTGGCTTAGCGGCTATCTACTGGAGACTAATATATTGGCAACGGTTTCAATGAAATCGATTATTATATTCTTTTCTTCAATATGAGAAGATAAAATATATTTTATGTCTTCTGGATCTTGTTTATATTTTTTAACCACTGGATCAACAACCTTGACTAGGTTGTTGATCCAGTGGTTGCATGATTACGTCAAAAGATATAATTGGCCTATGAGTATTTATTCTATATCCGGGTATTAAAGTCTATGTATATATGTTTAGAAATATATGTATAAGTATAATATATGTTGTAATCATTTATCCCTATTAAATTTTCATGCTATTATTCATTTTAATGCTTTGTAATCGACTGCAAAAAAAGAGGAGGTTATTAAATCGACTGTTCTTTTTATGTACTCATTGTTTATGTACCTCATAACTTTCGACTGGGTGAACCGATTTTCATGATTCTTTTTTTATTTAAAATCTGGTACTGGACCACGTGGTCTCATTTCAATTAAGTCCAGTTCTTAAAGATGTTTTTTTTTGGGTTTATTATTTATTTTGATTGCTAAGGAGAGGTTAACGTCTAGCAGTGGATTGAAAGAGGCTGTTGTTGATGAACAAACCTAAGCGACTTCTAAATTCATGCATTAGATTCATATCTGGAGATTACGTAAATATGATCATATCTCAGAGTTTCGTTCCAAGCTCAAGTCTCCCAATACGCTTTCGCCGGAATCTACATATTCTTACTCTTTTATACAGTGTTCTGTTTCATCCTCACACACCATCTGATCTCAAAGAACGTTTTCAGTACTTTGAAAATTCACAATACAGAGACCTGAGGTCATCGGAGAGTTTAAAGCTAAAAATGGCAACAAATTCCACTCAGTTTGCAGACAAGTCTTTTAATGTGCAGGCGGTAAGGCTCTGGAATAACTTGCCTGACAACATTCGACGAGCGAAAACCTTGACTTGACATATTTACCAAGCTGGTAAAGGATTATTACTTATTCCTGTGAATACTTCTGGTTTAATTTTATATGGTACTAGCTGAACCCCGCGGTGTTACCCGCAGTTATCGTTGTACCTCGAGTAACGCCGCGGGACAAAGATAATTTAAAGAAAAGTTACTCCCTGGATCATCAGCTACCTGCCAGTGAAAGTCCAGTCAAAATCTGTCCAGCCGTTCCAGAGATTCGGGTACTCTCTCGACAAACAGACAGACAGACAAAAATAATTTTAAATACATTTTTGTTATATGTACCGTGTATACATGCATATGTATTTAGTAAAAAGCGATTATTTTAATATTACAAACAGAAACTCCAGTTTTCTTTATTTGTATAGATGTATAGACTAGCCGACCCACGCAACCTCGTTTGCGTCTCCTATTGCCCCCTAAGCGTGATAATTTTCTCCCGTTTTTGTAACATTCTTCACTTGGTGCTCATGATAAATGGGCTATCTAACATTGAAATAATTTTTCAAATCGGACCAAATCGGACAAACAAACATACAAACAAACTCTTCAGCTTTATATATTAGTATAGATATATATTAGTCTGTATGTATATACATATATATTTCAGTGTGTGTATGTATTTGTGTAGGTATAAATACGTGGGTGTAATATGAATAGTGTATAACATAATAATATGTACATATATGGATCCCTACTGTTATTTTTTATATATTTGTGTTATAATTTGTTAACTGTGTGTAAGCTACCCTAAATTCTGAAACACATTATGTCCGTGTATGGTTGTCTGGAAGAAATCGCCGTGAGCCATAAGACCGCCAATTGATATACATACTTTGTAACTGATTTTGTTGTACTAATTTAATTTGTGCATACAATAAGGATAAATAAATAAAATGATGAAATTTTAACACTACGGTTTTAAGGTGTGATTTTATAAAAGCATCATTAAACCAATATAAAATACATACCTAATTATTCTACCCACCCTGCCACACAGTGACAAGCCATTTTAAGTTTAAAGACAACCAATTCAGATGTCATTTAGATTCCTTTTAGGTTGAAAATTATTCTTAAAAACCTTTTGTGTATCACTATCAGATTAGTCATGCTGTTAAACCATATAATGTTGGAATTAATATTCGTAGAAAGTAATAAAATAGCAATATACTGACATATTAACAGCATCGAATTAACACAGTAGCAGTTGGCAACTGATCGTCAAATAAACTTCAGAACGAACGGCCTTGACTGGGCGGACAGCGATGCGGGCAAAAAATCTTAGCTGAACACTACATTCATAATCTTATTTAAGCCACGCAGTTTAGAATACAAATTAATATTAATCGTTTTTCCGTTTCAAATATGTAGCTGCACGCTGGAACACATATTTTTTTATTACGAGCTGACTTAAAAAAAAGAGGTAGTATTCAATTTGTTTTTTTTTTTATTTTAATGTTTGTTCCCTAAAACCCATGCCATTTACAAACCTGTGTACACATATTTTTTTAATGGCACATATCCTGTCCGTTTGATCCAATGCCAATTGAAAATAATCGTAAGGGGTAAAAATTTAGAAAGTAAGTGTACAGATTTCTCAATTCATTTTTAACCGACTTAAAAAAAATGGAGGAGGTTTCTCAATTCGACCGTATATATATATTTTTTGTATGTGTGTTCGCGGATAACTTCGTCGTTTATGAACCGATTTTGATGATTCTTTCTTTTTTATGGAACGGTAGTACCATGATAAGGACATTAATATCTGATGATGGCATCAAAGAGAAATCGAGTTGAACCTTGAAGTCTGTTTTATTTTGTTAAAATTGTATGTTAACGTATTGAAGTCGGATAGAGTTTTTAGTAACTAATATTTTAAACTGTTGCTTTTAGATGCAGCAAGCACGAGGGGAATCCTACGTATATCCTACATTTCTGCAAAATATGCAACATGCTGTTTAGTGCACATATTCGAATAAAAACGGAGTTTAATTAACTTTTGTGATAATACATACCTACTTAGTTCAGCTTAGCAGGAAATAATGGCACAAATATATTAAACCATTAAACCTTTTTGCTTGTATTCGACTATAATTTATACAAATGCAATTTAATTATGAAGAGGAATGTCAATGACCTTAATCTGACAGCTGTCACTTGAAAAGTACGGTTTGCACAAAAAAAGGAATTAGTGTAAACTTAAAAAAAATACTACTTTTTAGGGTTCCGAAGCCAAATGGCAAAAAACGGAACCCTTATGGAGACATCATGTCTTGCGTATGTCACAGCCACTTTTTTTCGAAACTATAAGGACTATACTGTTGAAACTTGATTAGTAGATGTATTCTGTGAGCCGCATTAAGATTTTCAAACAAAAATAGAAAAAAAGTTTCGGAAAGGTCCCTATACTTAGAAATGAAACTCGATTTTTTTTTTCATCAAACCCATACGTGGTTTGGACCTATGGATAGGTCTTCAAAAATAATATTGTGGTTCGTATTATAATGTTTTTCTACACTGAATAGTTTGCGTAAGAGACACTTCCAAAGTATTAAAATGTGTGTGTCTAGACCCTGTAACTTCTAAAATAAGAGAATGATAAAACTAAAAAAAATATATGATTTACATTACCTTGCAAACTTCCACCCAAAATTGGTTTGAACGAGATCTAGTACGTAGTTTTTTAAATACGTCATAAATCGTAAACCGCCATTTTTCTTTAATTTACCTTTCATTAAATCAACTCAAATATTAAAAGCTACGAAAATAATATAACAAAATTACAAAAGACAGTTTGGGGTAAATTAGTACTTCTGTCAGATTAAAAATTAATCTTCAAAGTTATACCACACTTATTCCTTTTCCAAACTTGGAAATTACAGAAAGTAAAAAAGTTTCAAAGTTATTTGGATACAAACTTAAGAACGGTTAAAGTAGAGCGAAGAATAGCTCTTATATATTTCTAACATTAAAGCCTGGCCAGATAATTATTTGAAACGAATGCTTTAATTGATGCATTGATGTCTGATAAAAAATCTATCATATTTATACTATCTATACTAGTATATAAAGCTGAAGTATAAGTACCATAGCTAGTAGTAGAAGAAGAAGAAGTTTTATTAGAATAGCATTCAGTAAAAAGAAATAACAAATATTTTTTTAAATGCATAAGAAATATACCTGAATAAAGAATTTGGTAAAAAAATAATTATAATTAATTTTTTTTCAAGTGCAAGGTTTTCTCAATACCTACTTAGTTATATCTCAATGTCAAACATGTAATTTAGGAAATTTATTCGAATGTCTTTGGTTGATGGTTTTTTCTTGGACGAAATACCTCATTGATAATAGTGATACCTATTAATGGTACAGGCGTAGGTTCTTGTTTCCTACTTATGATAAGGACATATGTCACTAAAGATGACTTAGTATAGTGATTTTAACTAATATTACAAATGAATGTAAAGCTAGTGATGAAACTGTTACTTAAAATGATCCTAAGTAATTTACAGTACCCTGATAACCAAGTTTTTTTTTTATAAATGAATCCGAGTTCTGATTTATTGCCCCCGAAACCTCCTGCACTGCAAACTAAATTTCATCAAAATCGTTAAAGCCGTTTTCGAGTTTCAGAATATAAATATACAAGAATTGCTCGTTTAAAGGTATTAGATAGATGGTTGTAGAAATCTCGTCACGATAAATACTTATAATTTAAGTATGAAGAATATTAATAGAAAATTTTAAAATTCCTACAAAACAAAGAATCAAGACCTAGGATTTTTATTATACTGAAAACATCTCGAAAAACGACGGTTGTATCTCAAACAGAGAATTAAACTATTCACTTTTATTGCATACTAGCTGAACCCCGCGGTGTTACCCGCGGTTATCGTCGTACCGCGAGTAACGCCGCGGGACAAAGTTAGTCCAAAAAAAGTAGCCTAAGTTACTCCCCGGATCATCAGCTACCTGCCAGTGAAAGTCCGTCAAAATCCGTCCAGCCGTTCCAGAGATTACCCGGAACAAACAGACAGACAGACAGACAGACAGACAGACCGACAGACAGACAGACAGACAGACGAAAAAATTTTAAAGTACATTTTTGGTATATGTACCGTGTATACATACATATGCATTTAGTAAAAAGCGGTAATTTTAATATTACAAACAGACACTCCAATTTTATTTATTTGTATAGATAGCCATTTTGGACCAGGCTCGTTCGGACTGGTACCTTATTAAGCAGCTCTTTTGTTCAGTTACTGAGGCAATAAAGTTACCAGGGCACAAAAACCCTCTCTGATTCTGAGGAGCTGAAATAAAGCTCTTAGGCCTTCTGGTTACAGATGTCCTTAGGTCCTGAAAGTCATTGACCATTAGATGATTTGTCGACGTCAGTCCACTTTTAGACACAGGCCTCTCCCATTCCATCTGAGAAATCCAAAATCTCATTAACCGCCAAGTATTGGTGACCATGAGTGACTTCTGTTTAATCTTAGGTACTACATAGGTAGATTACACCACAATATTACTATGTAAAAACTAAAGTCGTTAACTGCATGTAGTGTGGAAATGAAAATTATATATATTTTTTCCGTCATTTATGATGACTTATACATTGAACTCGTCGAAGATGATCACCTTGATGTACCACCTTTTTACGTTTAGCAGCATCACGTCCGTGCACGTCATTCGTTGGTGTTAATTCTCAAGGAGATTCTCATCGTCTGAGTTGTGAAGGTCACGGAATTGATTATTTTGGATTTACATTTGAAAACATTTAACTAGAATAAGATTGATGTGAAGGAACAATTAATGTTGTAATTAAAATTAATTTACTTTTCGTGAATGTTTAGTTCATTGTGAATAAATGGAATTCAACATACCTATGTACTTAAATTTAATAAGCGTTAAATAAAAACATTAAAAAACAATTTATTTTAAAAGAAAAAAAGAACCGGCACAGTGACCTTAGATACTTACTACAATTCAGTTAATTTTATCTACATTCCTATACCCGTATACCATTTCTCAACGTCATATGCAAAAAAGTTCTAATATTAAATTAATTTAATTATAACGAGTAAAAAGAAATCTAAATCTAGCCGAGAGACAAATTTTTCATATTTATAAAACCTATAAAAGTCGATTATACTATAGTATAAAACTAACTTAAATTGCTTTTTCTTCACCTACACTTGTGATAATTTAACACCCAGTCGCCAGGACATCCCCTTTAATAGCATATAATTTATACATAGTAGGTGTTAATCTATAAAGGCAGTCAGCAACCCGAAGATTAACCTAACGTGCCAAGGTTGGGGTGACATTGCAACCAGTAATAGTGCGCAAGAGCGGCGAACGTACTCTTGACACACACTCACGTGGATTCGTTACACACAGACACGTATAAACACACTGACACACACTTATCATCCGCATATGCAACTAAATTTTATTAGTCTTTGATACATACGATTTTTCTTTTAACACACATATTAAAAACAAGTTTTTAAAATTTACATGTTTTTTAAAATACATTTCATATGTATGCGTTTTAAATTGGGTACTTTAGGTACCGTATAATGTTAATAAATTTTATTTTTTCACGTAGTTAGTACAGCAAACGTAAGACACTGACCTAGGTATCTAAATAAATATGTTTTATAACTTTGACTACTGTTATGCTTCTAACAGTAATGTATCTTTTTTTATGGTATATGGGGCAAACGAGCAGACGTATCACCTGATGGTAAGCGATTACCGCCGCCCATGGACACCCGCAACACCAGGGGCATCACAAGTGCGTTGCCGACCTTTGGGGAATGGGGAAAGGGATGTGCCTCCCCACATCCCTTTCCCGGTTGGAGTATAGGTCTCCAGTATTCTCACACACTCGGTGAAACACAGGGCAAACGCTATTTCACTGTTATTGATATTTTTTTTTTCTTTTTTTGACAAGATTTAGCTGTCAAAAAATAACTTATACTATTTTTAAGGTAAATTCAGGCCGCTTTCAATAATCTATCAGTAGATAAAACTGAAGGGGTTATTGGATACACGGTCGTAAAAGGATCATTAGAAAATAATCTCCTTCTGGTTTTACAACTGCATTTATGATTAAAGCTATGCTTTTAAAGTAAAAACGATATGTTATATAACTTGTAACCTTCTTCAAGAATTATGACTTTTGAATGAGATTATTAAATGAATTGATTTAAAATGTAGTTAAGGGTCTAAAATATTTAAAACCCATACTAATATTATACTATGTTTGTCTGTAACGCTTTCATGGCTAAACCGCTGTACGAAACATGAAACGATCGAACGTTTCATGTTTTAACATTCAGGATAATAGCGTAAAACAAACATAAAACTTAAATGGGGAGGATTTCTATTGAATTATACAAGGCCTATAAAATTTTTATGTCTAAATGAGAGTTACGAATGTACTTATATCTAATGCAATATAGAAAATTACATATAATGTTGATGTTAACATAATTGCGTAAAATTTACGACATACAACCATTAACGGAATGCCCTTAAGACATAAACATGTAAAAATAGGCGAAGGAATGTTGAAAATCACCATAAATCTTGAGGATAAAATTATAATGTGATATAAACGGTAGAGAGTGATAAAGAATCACAAAAATCACGGGTGAAAGCCCGTTTTAGATTTAGTCGCGTTTGTAAAAATCCTTGGAACGTCAAGGGATCCGTTTTATAGCTTCAACCGCATAATATCTTCAGTTAATGTATGCGGTTGGTATTCTCAGGGTGCCATGCCTAGGTCCCAAGTACATTTAAGTCGTTGAACTCGATTACTTCAGACAAAAACTTATTTTTAGCACAGTGATAATAAAAAATATATAAACTTTATTACTTCGAATATTTGAGGCTAAATGTACATCGAAAGAGGTTTTATTTGACTTTTTTTTTGGTTTTATTTAATTCAAAAATTACATTTCGACTTCTGCAAAAATAAATAAATGAATAAGGAAATATTTGTCGAATTTCTTATATTAATAAATCTTATTATAGGTATATCGGATAATTTTGTGCAGTTTAGGCAAAGTAAATAAAGTTCAATTCAAATAGTTTAGGTATATATATGTATAGGCAACTAAGCATAGGTACTAAGACCATAACACAGAGGCAGTACATATTTACATATACCTATACTGCTGACATTGGTTCACCTAAGCTCCAAACGCGTTTTAAGTACGTGTCTTAAATTTAAGAAAAAAATAATATTCGATGGGAAAAATCTATGTACAAAACATTCCCCGTTGTAATATAAGTCTACCAAAAATGCTTATAAATAAGTCACAAAGAAGGCGTAAGAGAACACGACTGTATTGAAATTCAAAGTTGTACAGAGTATAGTATACGTGGTTTTGAACAATTTTATAAAACTACATTATTAGAACCGTTGACATATAATATATTGATAACAATTGTATGTCTGTATACGTTATTTGTTGATAACGTTATCAACAAGAATTATAGAAGATGATTTAACCATTGACCTTTGTAATCTAGTGAGTTCACACATATATAATTTACTGTGTGTGTACACTGTGTTACACAAATATAAGAATACATGAGTTAACACTGAAGTTAGCTAGTTAATTTACACTGTATGAGTTCGGCCTTTCCTAACTGGACTAGCCCTGAGAAGAAAGGACGAAACAAAACCAGGGATCACCGTCTCTTTTAAGTTATGGGTACTAGACAATAGATATAAGTACATATATACCTATCATACATAGAAAACATGCGAACTGTGAAACAAATATTTGCAGAACATAGACACATTTGGTCCGACCTAGACTGCTTGTAATAAATTTCCTTTCTATCTCTTCTATTCAACGTTGGCGTTTTAAGGATTTCAAATTCGTTGCCGTGTGACGGGCCAGAAAGGCCGGTCTGTTGGGGACTGATTTCCATACTTAAGTATTGTGACATAAGTGACATTGTTGTTTAAGATGAAATAGCCCGGTCACCACATGCGTGCCGTAAGACTAAGAGACCAAACTAGGCAGGGTAACAGTACTACAAAAACTTGAAACAACTTCTATGCTCTGAAGAGCTCTTCCAACTTTTCCCCCCCTCCCCCTTCCTTTACAGAACAACACGTGCCGGCCTTGGAAGTCACCGCTTCAGAGTGGTAGACATTCGATCTCGTACGCATCGCTTCGGTTCCTCCTTTCTGTGCCGAGCGGTCAAAACCTGGAACTCACTTCCAGCCCACGTGTTTCCCTTCCACTATGATCCCGGGTCCTTTAAGCGGGGCGTAAAAAAGCATCTCACTAGGCGGCCATAGTGTGGGTCACCATGCTACAATGTCCTTATTCGCATTGAGGTTGGTGACCACCACTCTTGGAATCTGCTCATGCTTTCCATCAGGCAGAGCAGAGTCATTTTGGCGCAGCTAAAGTATAAAAAAAAAAGTGCTATCCAGTCTAATCAGGGTGTTTAGTAAACCAAAGCCTCCTTCCTAAAGCCTATGTCCAGCAAACCTTAAAACATTGTTTTTTATTTGTATGTTGCGTAGCCCGAAACATACTTGGTCAGTTTTTCATTGCAGGTAATTTAACATAAGTACAGTACAAAGACCTTATATAATTAAATAAAACAAAAACTAAACTAATACCTATTTTGTTACCAAAGGCAAAGTTTATTTTAGAAAAAAAAAACTTCCGACATCTCCTACATATTAAAAAAAAACCCTGAACCTTATATCAATATTTTTTGTTTTAACTATTTTAATTTGTTTAATATATACTGGTAATGTAGCCCTTTGGCGGCCGCTGACAAGCTTGAAGGTTTTTTTGAATTAACTTACAACGTTTCCGCGTGTGGGACTATTGTTAAATGTAAAAAATTAAGGTACTTTTAGATTATCATGATGATTGTATGCACTGGTTAATAGAATTATATACTTCCTATATACTTCCTATATTAGTCACTTTTGTTAGGTTGCTCTCATACTTTGTACTACTAGTGGTCGCCAGTGGTCGAAATCGGACCATTTTTTTTAGATTGAGCTTTATGCCCACAGTTTATATGGAGCAGGACTCCATAAAAACTGTGCTAAATTTAATACACCTCTGTTCGCGTAATTTTCGTAGTAAGGGGTACAAAGTTCTTGATTCACATATTAATATGTATATGGATATAACTAGCTGACCCACGCAACCTCGTTTGCGCCTTATATTGCCCGAAGCGTGAAAATTTTACCCGTTTTTGTAACATTCTTAACTGTTGCTCCGCTCCTATTAGTAGTAGCGTGATGATATATACCCTATAGCCTTCCTCGATAAATGGACTATCCAACACCGAAATAATTTTTCAAATCGGACCATTCCTGAGATTAGCGTGTTCAAACAAACAAACAAACTCTTCAGCTTTATATATTAGTATAGATAATAGCTGTATCTTACTACGCTTCGTTGTAGCTCATTGAGGTTGCAAAAAGTATATAAAATATTGAATTATGTAGTTTTTCTTCTACATATTAGTAAATACACATGACTCCGCCCTTACGTTCTCCATTATTCTCTATTCATTCTAAAGGTTAGCGAACCTTTAGAATTTGAAAAAAAACCAGCGGGACGAAAACTCAGATTTGGGTTAAGCCCACCTTCGTACATGTCATTTTTTATTACGATTTTTTTCCATTTGTGTACATAAAAAGTATATACAATAAGATGAAATAAAAATCATCTTTGTAAATGTATAAAAATTCAAGCTCCATCGGTTCAGAACTTTTTGAGTTTTAGAATCGTACACAATCTAACTACTTTTATATTTGAGTATAAATTTTATTGTAAGAATTCCTTGTTAAAAAAATTCATAAGACTTTAAAAGCGAGCTCCATCGAGAAGCACACTCTTAGTATGAGAAAATCCTCGTTTTTTTTATCTTGAGGATGCTTATTAATGAGTCCGTAGATGGCGAACACTAATCCGATTTGGAGAAGCATCCGCACCCGATTATTTCCGTCCGAACCGGCTCTTCCGGAAAAATGGATATAATTTTTACCGGCCGGCTTCTTTTTTTTCTCGGTTGCACAACGTTGAAGGCAAATTGAATTTTTTGCTATGCCTCAGTGGACTAATTCGACTAATGCATTTACATGCATGCTCCGGCTCCAAGCTCGTACGATTTTTACCAGAAATTAACTGCACTCTAAATTTCTAGTAATTCGACGTTTTTATGCAATGTTCGTCGTAATTGAGTTTATCACAGGCATTCATACTTATTAATGCGATCTTTGTGATAAAAGTTTTATATTATTAGCTGCTAGCAAAAGTACATAGCGGCTAGGCAGTATGCGGTTTTACAGACCCTAGTTATCAGCAGATTTTTTTTTAAATCGAATCTTAAGTCTTTGTGTAAAATACATTATTATTTTTAAATACATATCAACATGTAATAACCTCAATGCACTATTTGTGTTCCAAGACACTAAATAAAAAAATCAATTTTCATACTAAATCTTTTTTCCTGTACTTTAATCAACCGCATTGTATAACTAAAAATAGTCCCAATACAGTTGAACTGAGAACAAAAATTTAAAAAACTGATATATCTAACGTATTTTTTAACAAATGTCAAAATAGCTATGTAATACATGCATATTGTAGTAGAAAAAATTCGAGAATTTCAAAGACTTCCGTGCGAAGCCGGGCCAGGTCGCCAGTATTTAATAAATCAATATATATTATAATTATAGAGTAGGTATGTAATTTACACATCAACATTACTAAGATTTATAATTAAACATTTATTATAGGTATTTGAGAGTCGGCTCGATAGATATAATAATTTAGTCCTTTGTTCCTTTTGCCTTGTTTTAAAGATATACCTACCTATTGTTGTGGTCAGCAATGTTGGCAGAGTTCAACTACATATATACATTCTTAATTCGATCTTGTAATACCTTACTTTTGTCACTTTTTATTATATTAGTGACAGAAGAATGACGTTTACGTGGGAGATTTTCATCTCATTTCGGAATGAATGGGCTGGCTCGACTAGAGTGATTCCACTGCCGCACAGAAAACCGGTGTGAGCGCTTGCGCTGTGTTTTATCGAGTGAGTGAGGATACGATACCGGAGGCCCATACCCCAACCCCATCCCTATTCCCCAAAGGCACACGGCTCACAGGCACACAGGCTCTGTAGTACAAGAGCAGGTGAAGATCAACTTACACCTATCTGATTACCAGATCAAACTTGTTTTTTTTTTTAAATTGTGTTAATTAATGAACATATCTATTATGGCTTGCCTATCGAAAAGCTGTCATGACTATTTTCAAAATTAAATTAACTTTTTACGCATTTTTTCATCCTTTTCACTCTATTGATAATCATCTAAAAATCCCAAATGTTAATTTTCTTTATAGGGAATATGCCTAAGTAGGCTTGCTTACTTATTTTTAAATAGCTTTCTGGCAACAGGTATGATTAGGTTAATCAATATAGATAAATACATCGAGCTAAAAACTAATCTAAATTGGTAGCAAAATAAAGGTTATTTAGTCATGACATTTTTGCGATAGGCAAGCCATAATAGATGTGTTCATTAATTATTACATTAAAAAAAAACAAGTTTGATCTGGTGATCAGATGGGTGTAAATCGATCTTCACCGGCTCTTAGACCTTTGTGACGCCTCTGGTGTTGCGAGTGTCCATGGACGGCGGTGTAATCACTTACTATCAGATGATACATCTGCTCGTTTGTGTCCTATTCCATTAAAAAATATAGGTAAAGTATAATAAAATACACGGTATTGCACGCTGCTCCGTCCGGCGGGTAGTCGGTTAGAGTAGTGGCTTATGTCCTTCCACAACAACTAAATTTCAAATCATTTCAAATTCAAATCGATTCAGACGTTCAGCCGTAAGAGTGTATCAGACAGAGTTATTTTCGAATCTATACTATTAGTATGGATACAATATATTGTAATGGGCCCTACTTGTCTACTGATTAGTGGTCCTGACTTCAAAGCCAGAGGTGGCGGTAACCGTCATATACGCGGGCGAAGAAGCGGTCAAAGTTAGGTTCTATATTAATGTTAGTTACCATTCCAGTCTAGTACCGTCTAAAGTCTAGACATATTTTATAATTATATACATTACATAGGTATATTACTAGCAGACTACCTTGTATGAATATGTATCAGAACTTAAATGATGTCATTAGTATTATAAACTGATGCACACTAACTATGAGGAAGACCTATATATGGGACTAACCCCTCCCACACATCCACTACAATAACACTATTACACCAGGATCAACAGCTGGGACCTAGGAACACAAGTTATGACACTCAGGGAATCCAGTTACAAAATCCCAGTTAAACTGTCTTAGAACTTGCAACGATATTTCCAGAAGTCAAACAGAGCAGTTGTTATGCATAGGGCATTATATGTATATTGGGTTTTATTAAATTGGGCTCTATTATATTAGGCTCTATTATATTGGTCACAATTGGCTGGGCTGGACTATTCCTTAAATTTGTTGATAGATGCGTTTGTGATAAGTGTTTTTAGATACTGTATTTTTCAATATTTATACCCACAAAACCTCTAGGCATTTACAGATTAAGCACATATTTAAAGAGAAGACGTCAAGATCAATTTGAGACTTCACAAAATTCTTGACATTAAAAGCAGTTTAATTATTAAAAGCGGAAAAATTACGAAGGTTACAAATAAATACTATTTTTCTAACAAAACAATATTTGAACAAAATTCCCGACAAATATTTAATTGCATTCACGCAAATAGATTAAATTTACGTTACTACAGTAAGGGCAATATTTAATCAAAGACTTTACTGTTAATCCTTTTAATGCTTGAACATGGCTTTTGGTACTTCCTACAATTTCTCTACACATAGGTACGTACGTATATCAGTAATTACACGTGCAATAATAGTACGAAGTAGTTGTAATAACAGTGTTATCTACGATATCAGAACAATGTTGGCCCAACAACCACCTGTTCAGTCCCACGCTACCCGCACTGAGCGCCTGCGATTCGTCATGCGTATGCATATGCGTATTTGTTAGGTATCGCAAGAATTTAGAATGACCTATTTAAACTAGATGTATATCATGATCACATTTTTAATTTGGCAAAGTAATGGCAAGAATTGTACCGGTTTAAGAAGTTGGAACATTTCAATTTACCTACCTAGCTGTATTTTTTTTATTCACTTTAAATTCCAATTTTAAATTTTTAGAATAGTATCTTCATTAAATTTAACCTTAAACGATATTTTTCTTTATAATATATGTGCTGTTATTTTTCATAAAAGATAAAAAAAAAACTGATAGATATTCAAAGTTTGAAACATCTATCGTCATTCCAATCTATTAAATTATACATGTACTAGCAGACCCACGCAACATCATTTGCGTCTTCTATTGCCCGTCGCGTGATAATTTTCCCCCGTTTTTGAAACATTTTTCATTCGTGTTCCTCTCCTTAGCGTGATGATATATAGCCTATAGCCTTCCTCGATAAATGGGCTATCTAACACTGAAAGAATTTTTCAAATCGGACCAGTAGTTCCTGAGATTAGCGTGTTCAAACAAACAAACAAACAAACAAACTCTTCAGCTTTATATATTAGTATAGATATAGATAAGATATAAGTTTAGGAAGAAGGTAATCGCGTATTCTTCTTCGAGAAGTTGTCTGCCCTATTACCGTGCAAAACCTACAGTCATTACTATGATCACGTCATTCCGATATTTTATGTGTGTTGTATTAGATTGACCTGTATGTAAACTTGAAGAGATCAAGGTTAACATAAACATGAGTTTTAAAAATCACATCATAATAATCGAATGAATTTGATTTAAATCGGATTTTATTGATTTAAATCAGATTTTTTTGATTTTTTTACTTTCTTGTCTTTTTTTATTACTTTAATGGTCAGTTATTTATTAAAGGAAACAACGTATTTTTTTAAAAATTGTTATTAAATCAATTAAAAGGTAATTTAACAAGTTCTAAAATAACAAGGAAAGTAAAAACATAGCAACTCATTAAAGTACATATTATAATTCTTTCCAGATGAGTACACTATCTGAAATAGGAGACTCGCTTTGAATTGAATTTGAATAGCATTAGAACATGTCCAGTTTAAAGCAATTGGAATCCCGGAACTGGTCGGTAATCGCAAATCGCTCGCACGGTATTGTTCACGTGTATGTCTGGGGAAGTCCCTAGACAATTTTTGGCCAATTTGGTTGCTGTAAAAATTTAAATCATTGATTTTTATAAAAAAATAATTTGATTAAAATCACTGATTTAAATCATATCATATAATATGATGAAATCATATCAACCCTGGATTCTATTAACTTTAAGAATAAAAAAAATACGGTTAAAAATAAAAAAGTATTATTTAATACTTTTTTATCAGTTATAATTATATAATCAGTTAATACAAAAATGTAAAACTCAAACAAGAAATAATATACTGAAAAGTACTTCTACTTACCCATTTCTTAACAATCAGAAAGTGTTTGCTGTTTTTAATTAGGTTTGATAGGTAATATGTACAAGAAGTTTTATGTCTGTCGTTATTTTAGCAAGCGATTATGACATTTTCAATTCAGATACAAAATATATGTAGGTTACACGAAAGATTTAATATCTGTTTTGATTCTTACCGTACTTGTTGTATACTCAGATAGAATCTTAAATGATATTTACTTTGTAAGTTATTTACATATATGTTTATACGTCGGACTTACTGATAGAAGGCATCAGCCGGCCTAATGTGCTACGTTACGACCCATGGCAATAATTACCTGAAACAAAAACGATTACATAAATTATTTTATAGTTTTTGATGGTACTTTGATTACACTTAATCTATACAAATAAATAAAATTGGAGTGTCTGTTTGTAATATTAAAATAACCGGTTTTAAATAAATGCCTATGTATGTATACGATACATGTACCAAAATAACATTATTTTTTAATTTTGTCTGTCTGTTTGTTCCGGGTAATCTCTGGATCGGCTTGTACGATTTTGACGGGACTTTCACTGGCAGGTAGCTGATGATGCAGGGAGTAACTAAAGTTACATTTTTTAGACTAGCTTTGTCCCGCGGTACAACAATATACGCGGGTAACACCGCGGGGTGCAGTTAGTCTAATATAAAATTATTTCTGTCTCTGTTGCAAAATCTGATTGAAGCAACAGGTTTTATGTTTCAATTCACTGCTGTCGACTCTGATAATATGAAACACTTCATGCAGCACGACTAAGAAAGAGCCCCTCACTATAATGCTTCAAAATAAAGAATGCTAAAAGAGCATGTTGTTTGAAATACGTACAAAACAAATTGATAAAAGCAAACTTCAAAGTTGTGCCAACATTAGGAAATAATAAACAAAGTAAGCTTAATTAGAGTGGTACCCGTTATGAGTTAAGCAGATAGCTACTTCGTGAAATCAGTACTCTACTTCGTGAAACCTACGAATAAGGGGGCACACCAACAGCCCCTCGTATAGGAATTACGATAGAAACTAGAAATACAGGTTATAGTACATTCAACAACCTAAGATAAAAAACGTAGAGAGGAAATTTGGAAGAAGAAAAACCTCCAACCGAGGAACGGATAGAGTTGTCTGACACGTGTATATACATATAAGCAAGTACAGCAAATCGCCAGCGACGTCTGACAATCGACTAACCATGATTGCAAAGCAAAGCATGTGTTCTTTATTTTTATTTATATACTTTTGTTCTGCAAATCGTTTTATCGGTCATTCCATTTAGGTGTAACAGCATTCGTAAAAATAATCTTAATAGGTACCTACGTTTTAGATTATTTTTATCTAATCAGCGGCACTGCACTATTGTTCAGCGGCACTATGTTGTAGTTACTTGCTTCAATATATAATTTTGTCTCATAATTTTTCAGAGTGCATACAAATACCTTCAAACTGTAATCTTATCAGGAGTACAGGCAACCGTACCTACTTTTAAATCGTACAATTTTAAAAACATCAGTCGTATACTTGTTTGAAATTTCATAATAATCTTATACATGTATAACGCAGTGGTCGTTTAGCTGCGAACAGTCGACGCATATAAATTACATATGTAGATAGGATTCCATACGGAAGTCATTAACGTTTTGTGACCTTCGCGCTCGCCACGGGACTGAGTAGGAATTACTGCGCCCTATTTCCCTGATGATGTAATAGAGAACATACCCAATAATCACTGTACCAGACTTTACATTGGATTAATTAGCGTTAAGTCTTTTTTAGTTCCAGCATCCTCAAAAGAATTGAAACTGTCTATACTAACATTATAAAGCTGAAGAGTTTGTTTGTTTGTACGCGCTAATCTCAGGAAATTTCTAGGGCCAATTTGAAGAATTCTTTCAGTGTTGGATAGTACATTTATCGAGGAAGGCTATAAGGCTATATATATTCACGCTAAGACCAATAGGAGCGGAGCACCAATGAAGAATGTTTTAAAAATGGGGGAAAATTATCACGCTACGGCCAACAGGAGACGCAAAAGAGATTGCGTGGGTCAGCTAGTATTTAATAAACGTCGGAGCTTTCCAGGGAATTAATCTGTATTAATGGACAGTATTTAAAAAAGGATTAAGTTGCTCAAAATTTAAAATACACTATTTTTAATATTAACAGTACTTATATAATAGTATTTAATATAAATAAGTATTTATAGAAAGATCAATTGTTAACCTGGTAGTGTGACAAATGGTTATAAACAAATGGATATAATTCATGTAAATACCCCGAAAATGTTCACACAAAATTTGCGAAGTAATGATATAAAATAAAAGAGATGAAAACATTAACAGTTAAAAATAAAATAAAACCATATTTCGTTACATAAATCGAGCAGTTTGGTTTAAGTGATTAGATGTTATTATCTAAAAAAGGCGCGAAGCTTCCACGGCAGTGGCAAGGCCGTTTAGCACGTGGCTGAGGCGCCTGTTGCTAGTTGCCTCGTCCCGCGCGCCCACCATCTTGTGGCCACGACTTGCGACGTTGCCGTTCCGAATACGCTTGCTGGAATGGCATGAGAATTTGGCTGTAATGTCAAGTCGACGGCCTATCATAACGTAATGTATGTGTAGGAATTTAAAGCAAAACTTTTACGGTTGTACGGTATTCCAGTGTCAGTGCATCATACCTATCCTCATTACTAATAAGAAATAGATAGATAAAACATACGGTATCTATACAAATAAATAAAATTGGAGTGTCTGTTTGTAATATTAAAATAACCGCTTTTTACTTAATGCATATGTATGTATACACGATACATATACCAAAAATGTAGTTAAAAAATTTTTTGTCTGTCTGTCTGTCTGTTTGTTCCGGGTAATCTCTGGAACGGCAGGACGGATTTTAACGGGACTTTCACTGGCAGGTAGCTGATGATCCGGGGAGTAACTTAGGCTACTTTTTGTTAGACTAACTTTGTCCCGCGGCGTTACTCGTGGTACTATAATAACCGCGGGTAACACCGGGGGGTTCAGCTAGTTTAAAATATGTTTCGGAAAACTTGGCTATACATATAGGTACTGAAAGAAACAATTGTTAAACTAGATTGGTGATGAGGTAGAGGAATTTGACCTTCACGATTAAAATCTATGCATGTTACGTTCGAGCATTAACTCACTCAGCTGTGTATTTGACGTCATTTAATTTAAAAAATGTAGGTATGTAGTTTGGTACTTAGGTATTTAATAGACAGTAAAATTTTTGAAGTAAATCAAAGTTTTGACAACTATTTATGCTTAGTTTATAGTAGTCATCAGTAAATTAGCCCTAAGGCTAGAATAATAATCAGTTTAGCGATTCGAAATTTAGGTGAACTCAGGCAGTAGAAATTTACAACAAGTTAACCATGTTCTGGGTAAGGAATTGTAAATTGTCTATTTTGATCATAATTTTAATCAGATTGGAGTGACCTTTATTCAGAAAATTACAAGTAATGCTATTTTCTATTGTCTGCTAGTTTTCATGAGTCATTCTAGATTTAATTACTTTCAGTAATGATTGAGTTAAATAATCCAATGTATTTTTAATTACATAGGTTAAATAAATCATCATAAATTTGCATACTAACAAAAATTTGATAGGTAGGTAGTACACGTTATCTATACAAATAAATAAAATTGGAGTGTCTGTTTGTAATATTAAAATAACAGCTTTTTACTTAATGCATATGTATGTATACACGATACATATACCAAAAATGTAGTTAAAAAAATTTTTGTCTGTTGAAAAGCTGTTATTTTAATATTACAAACAGACACTCCAATTTTATTTATTTGTATAGATAGTTCGTGATTTTGGAGGACATTTAATACATACAATTTTAAGTGTTTTAAGTACGTATAACCTAACAATCATTGCGCGATCAGGTTACCTCGTTCGTGTATCGATTTGTAGTGCAAAACCCTAATTCTAAGAAGAAGAACACTTATGAAGTAAAATTTTCTTTATAAAAATGGCTTTTAAAAAATAGAAAGTTCTTGTTTCTTAAAATATAATATGTTTCAAATGTACCTATAAAAACCTAATGTACATTTTAAATAGAGAATATTTTAGACAATAAAGTTAATACCTACACGTTTATAACTCATTTTGTAACGTTATGCAACCTTAAAATCCCAGTTTTAATTGCCGGTTTCATTTTCTTTCAAGAAAATTTCATAATGAGACCTGACATGTTTTCCCAATTCGAAAGGATCAAATATATAAATAGCAAAATTTGGATGTATACAAATACGCCTCTGCCTACTCCCACTGGAATATACAGGAGTAGGTATTTTGTGTATTGCAGATCAAACACAATTTAAATTTTAATGTATACATATTTTTGTGATTATGACAAAAGTATCTTGAAGATATGTAAAGGTGACTTCCCACTATGCGAGATGTTATGGACGGAGGTAGACTGATCAGTAGTCTCAAATTCGGGTACTGGTCTTCAATAATCCGTAGAATAACGGATAGTGGGCAACCATTCTTAATTCTACATTATAGAAAATTACTATATTTTTTTCTAGTGTAACGCATTAGTTTAAATATTTGAAACTGAATTCCGTCAATATCTCGTTCATTTTCCCCCGTTTTTGAAACATTCTCCATTGGTGCTCCGCTCCTATTGGTCTTAGCGTGATGATTTATATAGTCTATAGCCTTCCTCGATAAATGGTCTATCTAACACTGAAATAATTTTTCAAATCGGACCAGTACTTATTGAGATTAGCGCGTTTAAACAAATAAACAAACTATTAGTATAGTTTATTTAAATGACCGAATCTTTTTTGCGCTCATGTAGACTAATGTACAGCAACCTTAGAAAACTTTCTGTATTACAAATACTGTAGGCGTTAACGTAACGTCGAGTCGTCGACTGAGTGTTTGATTAAAAAGCACGTCGCCTTCCGAGCCAAAAGCTACGTCGTAGTCTTCGCATTAATGCGCGCTTAACGCCCTCCGTCTGAAATTGCCTAAAAACATCGATCTACCCTTCTATCAGCGTATTTAATCTATAAATAGACAGATTGTTATCGTCCGATTTATTGTTTGTAAACATTTATGACGTAATTCATACTTTACCTACACATTTCAAATGTCATTTTCCGTTTACTTAAACACTGTAGCCAGTAGTCATATATTATTTTGGGTACATTTTTTCCTTATTACGTTCTGAAAATAGACATGGTTAAATTGTCTCAACTGTCGGATGGGCTACGTAATTTTGTGTTACGTTAATAGGGTGGTTATTCGGTGAAATCCCTCTAGAGATCATGAAACATTTTGTAAGAATCACGAAGATATTTCAATAAGTACTTGTTTTAGTTAGGTGACTTGGGTAGAATGAATTATTATATTTTTTTAAACGGGGTTAAATCATCTCTAACAAACGGATTCTGAATATAATTTTTAACGCATCTCTATCTACCCATTAACAGTTCGTCATTTACTATTGTATTTTTAAAGAAAAATTGTGTAACACCTATTAACACTTTTTCAAAATTAATTTAACGGCAGCCATCTCTTTTTTCGTATATTTATGTACTTGAAAGGAAATTCATTTTATTTTTCCGATAATTCAAACTCATTAATAAGGCATTCTCCTTATTTTGTTGGTGGTTTGTCCACATAGGCTGATGCGTTGTGACAGGTGTCAACGGACGCTGTCGATTCAATGAAACTGGCCGTTCATTGGTGACGTCGAACACGTTTATTTTAAATAGACCAAAATAGAACAAAATACTTTTTTAAAGTATGATATAGCTACTTATATTTTCACTATGACAAATTCCCAAAGTATAAGGCATGTAAATATCCTGGTGCTATCTTGCCTCCTTCCTGACCAAACATTTTTGCCGCAGGCCATGTATATTCCGAGACAGGTAATCCAATTAAAAGATTGAAACAAGGGTACGATTTTTCGACAATAGATTCATGTCTTTAAAGTAAGCCAGCACCCAGCATCGATATTCAGAATTTCTTTTGCTAACAAAAGTACCTAAGCTACCGTCAACCATTCAGCTAAGCTAATTGCTTTAATTGCCAAAAATAAAATATCAGGTGCATTAAAATTAGGGGCTGATGATTTAGAATTTCCACACTTAACTGCTATGCGATGCGATGCGGCGTGAAGTTCTTGCGGTGCATTTTTTGGAATGCGTTGCGAATTCGCAGTTATGTGTGGGAGCCCATAATTGGTTGAGTAAGACCGCGTACCTTATGTGATAATCTTACAAAGCAGGTATATGCGTAGATAAAATCATATTACGACACATCAGCTTATCATTCATCACGAAATCACGACCATTCAACTACAAACTACAAGACATTTGTCCAAGATAAATACTTCGCGGAAATAATGATACACGTTCCGCGTATAGACAGTTAAGCTGTATGTTTGTGCCGTGATCTTTTAGAAAAAAAATAAGTATCTACCTACATGTCAAGCCCATTATCACGTAAAAGTTTAGGTATATTCTCTAAGGTATGGAAGCATGATATAATACACGTGTAATACACGTGTGTATATAAATAATTTCATTTTGTCTTTAGGTACTGCTTACTATTTAGGTAATATGCTTTTCTCACTTTAGTGAGAATTGAGAATTTAGTGCGTACTTAAAATATTGAATTAAATAATATAAAACGAAGGAAGTCCCGTCTACTTATTGATGTTTCGATAGTTATTAAATGTGGTTTTCTTGTGAATATAATTTAATATTTAATGAAGGGTTTTCGGTTTTGATTTTACATTTTTACAATTTGGATGATATTAATTTATTTCAAAAAGCCTGGTAGAAACGTTTAAAGAAATGAATGAATATTTAAATCGTTTAAAAGTATACAAAACCTTGCTATGCTTTGAGTACCTAAATCAAGTAATTAATGTTAATTATGAATAATTTATTATTAATATACGGACCTCTTCGAAAATTAAAAGTTTTAGTCAGTGTATATTTAAGACTACGGACGATTTAGAAATGTGTATTGTAATGTAAGCGAGAAGCCCAAAATCGATCAAAATTAATTCCTGATTGTACAGACCCAAACAAATATATACTTCGAAAATAAAATCGACTCTAAACAAAAGCGTTATTTTCTCAATTCATTTTTTTTTCAACAACATTTAAATACACAATTTATGATAATTTACTTGAATTTCCCAGATATATCGAGGTTAATATCTTGTCGACATTAGTGGCCAATCAAGGGAACCAAATAGGAACGCTTCAAGTACGATACGTATCGATAATTTTGTCACGATCGTTGATAAACACGCGATACCTACATCAATATCTAGTAAATAAAACCAGTCATAATTAAAGGTTTGGATAGAATAATGATAGTCCGATTTTCTAGATAAACTCCTAACTGCACGCCCGGTTCTGAGCAACGAGAGCCGCCTTTCCTTTGGCGGAAAAGTACCGCGAAAATGTGTTGTTTATCAGCTTAGGTCTCTGATATATAAGTGAGCATGCTTTAGCCTTAGGTTTATTTTTAGATTTTATGTACACATTGGATTTCTAAGTAGAAGTACATTACTGATTTTGTTGTAATCAAAACACTTCAGGCAGTATACGAATGCAAATATTAGAAGCAATCAGTTGCTCTTTTTAGTTTGTAATGTAAATATTATTGGGTTCTTATGAATGTAACTACTGGAACGCTTAGAAATTTAATAAATTTATCATCCTTTCCTCAGGAATTTTGCAAGCATTACCTAGGCTTTGACAAAACGTTTAGTACGATGTTCCCGATGCGTCGTCAAATTCCGAAACACAGACAAGCTACATATGAAACTAAATTAGTAATTTTCCATTCCAGGCACAATAACCTACACGTTCGAAACGGAAACTAGTATAGAATATTTTAACAGTAAATTATAATAAAAAACTTCGCTACTACGCAGTTTCTATCACTTAAAATATTCTAGCATTTATCGAAGGCTAAAAATATATACCGCTAACATAATAATGTCGATGATTAATTTATAGAATTAATCGTTCGATGGTTATAGTTTTGGTGAAAAAGAAGAACAATTGGGTTTATTATATTATTACTTGATGCTAATACAAATTCATTTCATTCTATGGATATAAGATAACTGATTTGTTTGATTTTATACAAACTTACTACTTAGGTGTTTTACTTAGTGTTTTAAAGCTGAATTCATCAATTGCAAATGGATCCAGAGTTGTGGATTCGAGTCCAATGATCACTTAATGCCCATTAATCGTAAATTTATAAACTTTAAAGCAACTTTCATCAATGTACACATCATTATCATTATTCTTTCAGCACCCTGATTTCTAGAAAATTGATTGGAAGCGGTCTAAATTTTTGACCTACCTATCTTTATTTAAATTTATCTATCTATCTACCTTGTGTGACTTTCACAATAAATATAATAAAATATTATTGTGTGACATTCAAGTCACAAAGGCCCCTTTTTCAACTGGCTATCTGTTTTGCGTGCTATCTTCATTCGTTTGCGTATCTTTTCATATCTTTTAATCTCCGAGAGAGACCTAGAGTTGACCTTTCTAGTTCAGCGACTCTGATCTTGTTGAGATCACGTTCAGATTCGGTACATCATCACGATAGTTAATACACAACGACCGAAAACTTTTTATTTTTTCTTTATTAAAGTATATTTAGGGAGTAATATTAATAAATAAATAACTCTAACACAACTCTAACACACAACGCCATTTAGTCCGAAGCTAAGCAGAGCTTGTGTTATGGGTACTAAACAACTGATATAAATACATTTTATAGTTTTTTTTCGTAAATAAATATTTATACATATATATATATCGGGATCGGGAATCGAACCCGAGACCTCAAGATCAGCAGTCGCACACGCCAACCGCGAAAAAGAAAACATTTACAAAGATTAATTATTTAACAGTAAGTACAATAAAATATGAGTAACATTCTCATATAGATAAACTTATTTTTAGCCACTTTGGAGTTTTGGATGAAAAGATACTATGTTGCCATAACAACCATTAAAGTATGCGGCTGTTCATAAAGGAACTATTTACTACGTAAGACTAAGTTTTACTAGGTAGAATCATGACTTCTCAGAAATTTTGTGGAAAACTTATGTTACGTTGATATTATACGTATCTATAAAGTAATGATTAAAGTAGTCCTTTAAGTACTTTATATGTACTGAGTACTTCAGCATATAACATTGTAGAATTATGTTATCTATAGATATTATAAGGTATTTATATTTTCAATCATTCGGTGCATTTGGTCTAAAAAAGGTAATCATTGATAATCAAATTTTAAATCCAGTTACAATTATCGATTCCTGGATCGTAGCAGTTCTACTCAATATACTCGATCGGCTAACGCTAAATGGTATGTGTAGCCGATCCACTTGAATTGTCCATATACTTGCTTATACTTATTATATAGAATAAATTTTTCTGACTCTTCATTCTATGCGAAAGGAGGAAAACAAACAACTTCAAAGAAATGTAACTAAGCAACGGCTGTAAATAGGTTGCTAGGCAACAAACTGTTTACAACCATATCTTGCAATGCTTCGTTTTGAAGCACACGGTTAAGTCGTGACCAACTTGAATCAACTGAGCGCCTATAAACTTAATGACTTGACTTTTATGGTTTATAGGTTACATTATGATTTATGGAAAATCGATTGTCGTTTAAATAGTTTTATTAAAATTCGATGCAATAAGGAGGGTTTATAGCTAAATATGTGTATCTGTACGTCTGTCCGTGGCGTCATGGCTCCAAAAATATAATTATGGTTAAATTGATTTGTTTGTTCGTTATAGAAACGGTTCAGTCATTCACAATCTTTTGATGATACATGAAAAGTTGTCGATCGAATCTGACGAAAAGAATTTTCCGCAAGCAAGCAAGAAGTAAGTGTAATAACCACACAAAATTTTTACTTTTACTAAATTGGTCCCTTTCACAGAAGACTAACTTAAAATGACAGCAATCGTGTTGTCGTGTTTCTTTGGTAAGTGCGAGAACGGAGGCCCAACGCCGCAGAAGCCTCTCAATAGA
The DNA here is from genome assembly GCA_905220595.1 of Spilosoma lubricipeda. NCBI lineage: Eukaryota > Metazoa > Arthropoda > Insecta > Lepidoptera > Erebidae > Spilosoma > Spilosoma lubricipeda. The sequence goes on along the minus strand of HG992282.1, from coordinate 15,749,197 downwards.
CCGATGTAGTATGGGTCACCATGCTGAATGGTGTATTGTCTACATTTGCAATGAGTATGGTGACCAATACTCTTGGATTCTGCTTATGCTTTCCATCTGGCAGAGTAGAATCACTTTGGCAGGTATGGAACTGCCATATATATAAAAATAATTAATAACGGTTTAATTATCGCATGATTAAATAAATCAATACCTGTACCGTACCTACCATTTCTTTATCGATGTTTACGAAGGTGAAAATTCTGCTACCATAATATGTTTGGCCAGCTGTCGTAAAGTATAAAATCGTCAACTGAAGTGAAATCCTTCGATCTGTCCTTATTAAAACGAGACACGCTGGGTTTAAAGGTAGTTATTTTATATATCTGAATACATTGTTTTCTGGATTTTCTGAATCTGGTTCGCTTTGTGAATTTGAGAAAGAGAAATGTTGTGTAAAATAACTTTCACTTAAATAGAACTGTCTATTAAATACAGTTTATTACATTAGAATTCTTAGCTACCGATATCTTAGGTTGCCTGGAAGAAATTGCTTTTGGAAATAAGGCCGCCCTTTGTACATTACATTATTATATTGATCACCTTATGTACTCTCTTGAAAATATGTAAAACGGGGTACAAATAAAGAGTTTTCTATCTATCTATCTTAATTTACCCGTAATTCTTGTTCTTATTAGACTTACAAGGAGGAGGTTTTCAATTCGATTGTATTTTTTATGTTTGTTATCTCGGAACTTTCGACTGGGTAAACCGATTTTGATGATTCTTTTGTATTTGAAAGCTGGTCTCTTAAGTGCTTTCCGTGTGGTCCAATTACAATTTGGTCCAGTTCTTGAAGTTTTTTTTTATGAGCTGCTGCTAAGCTCTTAGAGTGACTCTACTCTGCCAGATGGAAAGTATGAGCAATATCCAAGATTAGTGGTCACTATACTCATAGCGAATGCAGACAATGCAACAATACAGCATGGTGGTCCACACTATGGCGGTCTATTGAGGTGCTTCAGCATCATTGGGTCTCCGGTCATTCATTCATTTAAATTTGCCAAATCTTTGCTCACAATTGAATCTAATAACCAACTACAGCCATGTCAATATTTCATATTGACTGAACATAATTGATTATTTATATCATTGCAGCATCCGATCAATCGATTTGAAAAATCTTCTTTGTTTGATAAGTATCTAAAAATAAAATATGGATGGAAATGTACCATTGAAATCCTATGTCGTTCTTAATAGTATTGATTGGTTTTCACAAACTTCTGTAATAACCTCAACGTATTTCATGGAAATATATATCTATAAAAATATACCAACCGTCTCTATTTATCAGTAGTTTTTGGGCTTGTCACTGTTTTGCAAGCGTCAACGCAGACAGCGCGGCAAAATTGACAATACTTCTAACATTTAAATAAAATAAAACCTCTGTGCGATTATTATAGAGCTTAAAATCGTGTGCAAGTAGAATTCATACATATCTGTCACAGTATACCTACATGTACAGTAGGGGTTATCTGTTATTTAGATTTTACACGTGTTTGCGCATTTTGCTATTCGACCTGACTCGACCGTTAGTGTACAGTCAGTAAATCCTCACAATAATACCTACTTATATAAACTTTGAAAGTAGAATTTTGTCTCTATAGAAAACATGTTAAAGCTATCCTTTCCATATAAGCCATTACTTATTATTGAAGCGATACTGTATCGGAATAGTTGAAGTATCCGTTTCTCTCTCTCATGAGTTAAAAGAAATTGTAAACAAACCTTTTTTCCGTATTTCTCGATTTTTTAAACGAAACTTTTTTACGAACGATTTGCGTTGCGTCAAGATATTACAGGAAAGAGTTTGCCTTTAATGAAGTTACTACGTAGTTAATTAAGGCGACGCTTAATCCATTGTAATATTATAAATTCAAAAGTAACTGCCTGTCGGTCTGTTACGCTTTCACGGCTAAACTACTGCGCCGGTTTTAATTAAATTTGGCATGGAGATACTTTGACTCTTTAGGAAGGACTTAGACTACTCTTTTTCTTCGCGATAACCGATACAAACGCAAGAGGACCGCGGGCAAAAGCTAGTACAGTCCATTCGTTTTGACAGTGTCGGTGCATCCGCACGCAATTGTGGTTATTGTTGTGAAATATGAATATATTAATTTTTACCTACAGGTACATTTCTTTACAATTTTCCCTATATAAAGAACCTTTTTACAATTAAACTCGCTTATACTTATTTTACTATATTAATTAATTTTAATCCTAAGATTTATTAGGAAAAAGGACGATAATGTATTTCAACTAGTTCCATCAAGTGCCAACAATCGAGGGTACAAATTAAATAAAGAACCTTTCTTCTAGAAAATTCTTGTTCGGTCATTGTCAGCCTATAACTAATTAAGAACCGGTTATCACCACTTCACTGCATATCATGTTTATAGTAAAAACTATTTTCAATTTTTTTTTTCTTGACCATCATCGTTTCATGATGGTTTTTATATTTTTTACAAAATACGATAATAAAAACCGACAAATGTAATTATTAACGTAAATTACTATACCTACTTCACACTGTTTGACGTAACGTTCTCTATGTGTCACCTTGAACTATGCATACAAGTCATTCTTGTCACCTCCAAAGAGGCTTTACTTACATAGTAATTTATGATAATAATCTCAGCCATAGAGCGTCACTTGGACATGGGACTCCACAAAGTGGTCCACATGTCTTTCAAAATCTCGGATTCAAATCGATTTATTATCACACTGTACATATCGATTTTTAAGGTTAGGAACAAGCCTTTATTAAGTTGAGATTATAAAGGTTTAACTTATGACTTAGTTGTCTTGTCAGTCTTTATGTAAATGTGTTCACTCATTCAATTTCACAATTTACGAGTATGATATTAGACGCGTATATTCCCGTTAATACTATTAAATAAAACGCCGGTGTTGAATTAAGCTCCTTAATTACGCTGGCGAAGTTTACGCGCGGTTGTGTAATTGTCTCGTAATCGCGTAATTGCCGGATCGGCTGACATTCAGTGTCAATTGTTCAGACAACGATTGAATCGATAATCGAGCTCATTTTTAGTTCGATTAAGTTATCTTGAATTCGTTAATTGATTCATAATAATCTTACAAAATCCTTTAACGTAAATAGATGTTAAGTTTTGATTAGAAACGTCACCGATAGTTTATCTATAGGAAAGTATGTAATTCAAGTTTTTATACTGGTTTTTATATCAATCAATTTATTATACTGTTACATTTTGCCTGCTGCTCCGCCGTCCTTTCACAAGAAGTAAAATATCTCCACGCCAAATTTCATTAAAATCGATGCAGCGGTTTAGCCGGGAAATTGTAATAGACAGACAGACTTACTTTCGAATTATAATATTTAAATTAAAAAAAATATTTATTAGTAAAAAAACCCAACTGCGTTAATAACTTATATTTGTAAAATTAATTTTGTTAAATAAACAATGTAAGTTATATATATGTATTCGTTATCCTAATCACCGTTAAAATTCTTTATTTTGTTTATTTCTTTATTACTTTTTGGCGCCAAAAATCGTTAGTTTTGTTTTTTTTTTAATTTTGATGTACCCAGTGTCATTCTCATGACTAAGACGAATCTATTGATACCACACACATAAAAATACGATAAGCCGTTTAGGCTCTAGGACGTGCCAAAGAAATATACATACATACATACACTCGAAAAACATTACCCTCCTTCTTCACAGTTGAGTAATAATAGAGCTCACTTTTGGTACCGCAGGTTAGCATGCTGGTGTCTAGTTTGTTTAGTTTATACATACGTAAAAGCTCACTCAGTGTTTTATACAGTATAGTTTGTATCTCAGATTTTGAAGTATTTGGAAATATTAATCAATAAGTAGGAGGGCATTATGATGATAATGTTAAGGTCTGGTGGGTGCGGTGACAGCTGATACGACGCCAGTTATCATTCAATGTTACGATAAAGTTTCTTCACGGATTACTGTAGATGTGTGTCAGACCGTAAATTTCTTTCCTCAAGCACATTTGTCTATAGATTATTGTGATATAATGAACGCAGACAATTACAATTACAAAACAGTACGAGGTTCTAATTTTTACATTTAAGAATAACACAGTTTTCTTAAAAAGAAGTTCAAGGTATTTTAGTCTCCTAGGGATCAGGGAGTTGCCATGCCCTACCACTTTTGATAATTTAATAGTATCTTTTAGGACCTGTATAGAAAGATCAAATCTTTGTATACTTAACAATATTATCGGTAAAGTTAAAAGGAATTCACTTCACTTAGTTTGATTGTTTCTTAATCTATACAAATAAATAAAATCGGAGTGTCTGATTGTAATTAGTTATATTAACATAACTGGTTTTTACTACATGCATATGTATGTATACACAATACATCTATACAAATAAATTTAATCGGAGTGTCTGTTTGTAATCCTACTGATATTATAAACGCGAAAGTTTGTTAGTATGGATAGATGGATGTTTGTTACTCTTTCACGCAAGAACTACTGAACGGATTTGAATGAAACTTTACAGTAATATAGCTTATACATAAAAATAACACATAGGCTACTATTTGCCGTGATAATCGACATACATGCGGTCAGAGCCGCGGGCAACAAGTAACTTGTAATATTAAAATAACTGGTTTTTACTAATTGCCTTTTTATGTATGCACGGTACATGTACTAAAATAACAATTTTTGTCTATCTGTCTGTTTGTTCCGGCTAATCTCTGGAACGGCTAGACCGATTCCGATGAGATTTTCAGAGACAGGTAGCTGACGATATAAGGAGTAACTAAGACTACTTTTTTTAAACTAGCTTTTCCCCGCATTATTTCCCGCGTAGTTGTAGTTGTTGTACCGCAGGGCTCAGCTAGTATAAGATATTTTTCTCTGAAGGTTTAAATTTTTTTTTTTAATGTTACTCTTCATCTTCTACGTATAGGCCATTTTTTTTTTACAAATGTATATATGAAAAAATGTTTTTATCACAGTGAATGAAGTCAATTATCTAATTTAAAAAATATGCAAATGATATGAATCGAAGTCCGTTTCAGTCAACGCCTTGATCAATCGTCAGCAATCAAGCTGCGGTAATCTTAAGCATGATATATTCTGACCTCATTACATTGTCCTTGATCGATTCTGTGTACAGCGGGATGTACTTATTACGATTGAAAGGGCGACCACGGTATAGGAATTCATTTCACGTGAGCTTTGAATGATCAATAACCGGAGTCTACTTAATTTTATAATTAAAATAATTTTAAAAGATATATCAAAGTTTAGTTCAAAGTTTCTGAAGAAGGCTGTGCTATTTTTCACGTCAGTTATATAAAAAAAGTTACTATAATAAAAATCAACCGGATTATTTGAACATAATTTCAAAAAACTTCTATAGAAGAAGTTAAGATAAAACATTTTAGGTACTACTTACTTAAATTACAGATGATATAAAAGAACCGTAATATGCCGTGATAAAAATAGGAAATCGAAAATAAGGGATTTAAGAGTGGAAAATTACAGCAGTTCGGTTTGCTCAATGTGTCGAGGAGGTTTCAGGGCGCGCATGCGTGTTGAGCCACTTGTTGCGTCCACGTGGCTCTGGGGCCAGGGCTTACACCTCGGGGGGTGGTAGAAGGGTGTGTGAAAACGGTCCGAACTAACACCTGACATATAACTGTAAGCTTTGTATTACTCGTGTTCAATGTTGATAGAGACGTAATATGATAACGATTAAGGAAACGCGTAGAATTTTCTTAGTGTACAGACAATTTATTTGCTATCAACAAATACTTGCTGCGTGTATAGTCATGTTTAGCCGATGCGTATATTAGTGTTAGACTTGGATATTTAATTTGTGGTTTGTAAAAGTGGTTTTTAAGTTATCTCGATTATTAAAATCACAGCCTAAAACATTAGCCGCTGAAAAGTTGGCTTGCAAACCGTCAAAAGTAAGAGCAACTACATCTACCCCAGATTTAAAAAATAAACTCAAACAAGAAGTTATTAAATTAGCTCTTGTTTCGCCTGTGACATCTTTAACAAAAAATAGTATATCGGAAGCTTCCTACTCTCGTTCAATGCTTCCGTGACAATTACTTTGCTGAATTTGGAACTACCGAAATCTACTACACCATCCGTTTCTTTTCCTGTCCACTTCGATTGATGTCTCAGTGCAAAAATATGAATTGATACAATAAAAGTTTAATACAAAAACATAGAAAGAGGGTTGCAATGTTTGCGTATATACCAGACTTAAAAAATGAGGCGGGAGTATCATCAATCTTAGCTTAAAACAATGCTAAACACAAGGAAAACGAATCAAATGAGACGATAAAGAATGTTTCTCCAGTGTTCTTGGAACTATAGTATGTCTATTTTAAAAGTCTAAACAATTAGAAATAACCATTTGTTTACCAAAAGCGACCTTGGAGAGCACAGACATGTGGATCTCGAGTCAGGTCTTTAACTTTTACAAATATATTGAACTCTTACAAACAATTGATTTTTTAGTTTTGAATAGTTTTAAACCTTGATTTCAAAGTTAGGTAAACCTTAAAGCAATAGATAGTTGTTAGTTATCTACTGTAACAGCCCCGCGACTGTGTTCCGGTGTTAAGTTTGAAAATACTTATTTTTTATTTAACTGCCGTGAAGCCATAAGATCTACGAGTAATTCTTATATCAGTGAAAAGATATCTAACATTTAATTACACTTAACATACTATTCTAATGGCTATTTGGCTTTAGACACAATTAATTACGATTGGAAATTCGAACGCGTTATTTTAATTAAAACACTCATCAACTTGACACTTAACAAATTCCATCGAGATCGAGATTTTTTATAGACATTATCTATGAAAAATTCAAAAGTAAAAAACTAAGCGTCCAAGGTTGCGATTGTCACAAAGTCGGCGCCCGCGCAGCGATCTCGCCTGTAACTGTGCAGTTCAGTGACCTCTCCTTGCCTGTGCGTCAGCTAGCTCTTTATAAAGAGCAAAGCGAGAAAATAAACTCGCGATAACCGCATCTGTACTATATTCCTCACAATGTAAGTACTACGGTGAACGAACCATGTCAAATAGGTCATAAGTCGGTCATATAAACCTTGAAAGGATACTACCATACCGGTTAATTGTAGATTGATATGAGTAATTAATCACATGCGTGTGGGAAAGTGCACACGAATTTTTGATAACAAATAGATATCCTATTTATTTAGTTTAACGGACAACGAACTAAAATTAAAATACTGAATTGAAATTCTTTCAGTATTTTAAATTTGTATAGGTATATAATTATGTCTTCATTATATATATGTACAAACATGTGTATTATACTTATTATTTATATACATACGTTATCTGTTTATAAAAAATTGGATAATACTCAGGTACTACGATTGGGCGATAAAAAAGATAGACTAAAATTTCAGTGCCGAGCGGTCAAAACCTGGCACTCACTTACAGCGCACTTGTTTCCCTCCAACTCCCGGGTCCTTTAAGAGGATCGTAAAAACGCATCTCACTAGGCGGCCATATGTACATATTTATGTCGCAGCTAAAATATAAAAAAAATATGAATCTTTGAATGAAAAATGATAAGAAATTAAAATTTCGATATGAACAACAATATAAAAATAGAGGTTTTCCGTGTAGTCTAGCTGACTGACTGTAATAATACACGAAGCCTTGTGAACTTTGATCTACAAGTTCTATAACTAGTTTTTCCCAAAAAAGGAGGACTAACAAAGGGCATCCTAAAGATTTAAAAGCAGCAGGAAAGTACGAAATAAAATGGATTGTTATTTAAAGTCCGAGTGTTCGAATTCGTTTCTAGTTGCAAAGTCCCCCCAAGCACCCGAAATATTCCCAATGCGAGTGCAACCTTTTTTTTTTAAAAAAAACTTTACTTAAATACCTAGCTCCAAATATATTGAAATAAATAAATTGCACTCAGACACAGAACAAATGAACGTGCCAGTCGAACTAGGTTACTTTTTCCAAAAACAAAAGAGCGCGAACAGTAAACTTTGAGACTTGTTCATATATGTCCATTCTACAGATAATAATATAAAAAAAAAAACCAATGAATAGGCAAGAAATATGAAAGATAAAACTATGATGTTCTCCTAGCCGATTACGGCCACGGCGGCCAGTCTCAACAGAGACCAACCAACTACGCAGGAGATATTATAGTGCACAAGTGTGTGCGCAAACACAGGTGCACTCTCTGTTCCCTCACTCTCATAATCCGATGGGACGGTTAACCGACACGATCGGGGAGAGATCAGGCGCAGGACCGACAGCTTTACGTGCTCTCCGAGGCACGGGGGTTCAGACCCCAACTTCCAAACTCCGAGCTGTTATTAAGTATTTATAGAATTAGAAAAACTCAATAACACCTTTGGCCCGACCCGGGATTCGAACCCGAGACCTCATGATCAGCAGTCGCATACGTCAACCGCTAGACCAACGAGGCAGTTAAATAAAACTATACACGTTTTATGTAAGGCGAGTTTTACACAAGGTTGTTGCAGGTTACAAATGTCAAGCGAGCAATAGAAGCGCAATGTCAGTAAAATGTCACAGTTTACGATTGAATGCTCTTGCGCTCGAGTTCACGGTCGAAGCCGGAGGCGGACACGATACGACAAAATGAGTGGGTTGTACTCGAAGAGCTCGTTTTTAAACGATACCCAACTACTCCAGGCCTTATAAGGTACATATTAACATAGAAAATAGCTGGTTATTTTACAGCAAATGTTCGCAACAAAGTTTACGAAGACTTGTTCAGTTTTATATCTGATTATATCTTGATAAGGTAAGCCAGCTCGGTGATATTATGATAAGATAGTTCAGAGAACGACGATACTAATAATTTTATGCTTTGAATATTCTAGTTATTTATGAGAATGAATCTTATTTTAAGATTAACACAGTTTTCTATTCAATGTACAAAGTAACAGATCGTTGCATTGAAATAAAAATAATTTTAATTAATTATTCATAATTCAATAGTTAAGCGACAGATCTCCTGGATATTCACAACCCCTACTTTTTACCCGACTACACCAAAGCCAAAAAGAAGGGTAACATTTTTGGCAGTCTATGTATGTTGTAGTAGTGTATCACACCGTACTATAGTGTCTAAACTAAAGAACCGATTTCAATGAATGAAATGTCGATGAATGCGTAATAATGATTATTTCAAAGTTTTTACGTAGTCGGGTCATAGTTGTTTTAAACTTTACTGTAAAAAAACTTTCGCTAGTTCGTACGTGAAAATAGATACAAAATAAAATCACAAATGCATTAGATACTTTATTAGTTTTATAGTATATTTTACATACATATGCTTTTACATACAAGGTCCATTACAATAACAAAGAATAAAAATAATTGAATCTGGATCACTTGTAATCGTGTTATCAAGGTTAAACAGTAACCGATTAATGTGAAAGGCAAACGAGTTATTAAAATAATCTTGCAAAATAGTAATTGAGTAAAATGGGAAAATAGGTGCACTATCCTTCATAGTCCTCTTAGTTAGTTCTTTCTGGATTACCTTAGACGTCCTAAAAAAAATCTAGTGCACCTTCTCACTCTTACCCAACGATGGACTATTAGAAAACTGTTAGAGCTTTTCGGCACTATGTCCGCCATTGTACATTTTATGCACAAAGTTAATAAATAAAGAGAGGAACTTCCTTCGACTTGTACTTTGTGCATTATCTGGCATACTTCTTAATCGTTCTTGACTTGCTAAGCTTTTTATAGGAGGGTTGTTTGTCACACATTCTTGATCCATGGGAAGTTGTACTTATATATACTTAACAAAATTAAAATATTTCAGTAAATCTGCTTGTTCAATTTAACCCATTTAATATGTTTGATATTTGTTTGAGGAAAGTCAATAATTTGTGGCAATGCTTCTTAATGAATAAAGAGGTGTCTTTATTGGTGTCTATATATATGGTGATGTAACGTGGTAGAAATCATTAGACAATAACATATAAATAGTCGTTAGTAAAGCATAAGAAGAACACCGTTAGCATAATTTACACGTCAATAATCCATAATGTCTGACTGATGGGGGGTCTCGGTCCCCCCGGATCTCCCCTCAGGAGAGGGTTAAGGTCATACGTCCCCACCCTGGCTGAGTACGGGTTGGGAACTCGCAATACAACGTTGTGGCTAGGTCGATGTTGCCGTTGGATGTTTTTAAGCCACCCAAACTAAGCTTCACGACTGTTATTCTATGATAACAACCGGGACCGACTGCATAACGTGATCTCCGAATCACGGAGACGCTCATGGTATCTGCCACCAGCGGTCACCCATCCAGGTACCGACAGCGCCTCTGTAATCTAAATCTAAAGTAATTTACACAATTAGGTCTAAATCTATCTTTGTACACTTGATCAAAATGTATTAAATATTTACCTGAACTTTTTTATACTTTTTTTTTAAACTTTTAACAAAGGAAGACATCATTGACAACTGTATGTCATTTAAATGACAAATGAATTCTAAAATGACGCACATCGGAAACCAAGATTAATCGCGGCAAAATATCTTACCGTCTATTTTTCAGTGGAAGTACATATCATAAGTATTAAAGCCGAGGTCATGGGAAAATTTTGTAAGTCTCATTTTTAAATTAAAAGGCCCATTGATATCAAGAAATTAATTAATTATGTTGCGTACGTAAATTTTTGTTAAATTATATCAAAAGCTTTTAACGGCAATTGATATATATCGAAACTTCAAGCATATCAGACTGTTCCATATTTATTTAATATAATGTTATGTGGATACACATCAACGCGAATGGAGGACAAGGCGTTAGATAACGTCACAAATATTGATAACACACGATTTAGCGTGAGGTGCCAATGAACTATAAAAATAGATCATTGTTCACGTAATATGGTGTTTAATAAGTTGAAGAGATTGTAAGACAAACTATATCTTGTTATGAAATATACAGAAGCCGTTTGAATAAGACCTATTTCAGAGTTACAATTGGAGATAAACTACTTAAAAGTAAGATTAGATATTAAATGGAATTTGTAGATTTCGCGTCAACAGTAGTTTTTCTAAGAGAGTTTTATTATAACTTGATAAATCCAAAACAAGGTCGCCTGATATAAAATTAGGCTAAACCTATGCTATAATGACTACCGTGACTACGCTGCGCTGCAGATAAACATTACTAAAACGATATTTATCTCTAAACACTAACGTATGTATGTATGTATGTATGTACTAAACGTAACGTATTAAAGGTAGTAGAGCCACGCTGATTTCAGCACGAACGGGCCGGCTCGACCGGGGCGGTACTACCCTCGCACAGAATATCAACGTAAAATGACAGCGATCATGCTGTCGTGTTTCGTTGGTGAGTGCGAGACCGGAGGCCCAATGATGCAGAAGCATCACTAGCCCGCCATGGTGCGGGTCGCCATACTGCATTGTTGCATTGTCTGCATTCGCAGTATGGTGACCACCACTCTTGGATTCTACTCATGCTTTCCATCAGGCAGAGTAGAGTCATTTTGGCAGGGTCAAAAATAAAAAAAAAAAAAAAAAAAAAAACGTACTATAAGTAAGTTATTATTCCTAATGCGGGAGTCGTAATTTAAATAAAAAAAGTTACCACGAAATGATAAATCTACACTAATATTATAAATTCGAAAGTGAAACTGCCTGTTTGCCAGTCAGTTACGCTTCCACGACCAAATCGCTGCACCAATTTCAATGCAACTTGGCATGGAGATACTTTGAGTCTTAAGGCAGGACGTAGGCTTACTGAAGAGCCGCGGACATGATCTAGTGACTTCATATCCTACTAATATTATAAATGCGAAAGTTTGTAAGGATGGATGGATGTTTGGATGGATGTTTGTTACTCTTTCACGCAAAAACTACTGAACGGATTTGGATGAAACTTTACAGTAATATAGCTTATACATCAGAATAACACATAGGCTATTATTTGCCGCGATAACCGACATATACGCGGGCGGAGCCGCGGGCAACAACTAGTATTAAATATTTAATTAGTGTTCAGAACAATAAGTTGAAAAAATAAGTTTGTAATAGTGATGTTTAATATATGATTTCTGAGCATGTGTTAACAACTTAAGCTCTGTCTGATCTAGATTCTGCATAAAGTTTCTATCAAAAAGCGTGTATTCAACAAATATCTTAAAATACACTTAGCTATTTGTAAAACGACGTTAAAGCCAATTGAGAAAATGATAACACAATTGGTGTAATGAGTCGTTAATAAAAAAATCAGCGGGGCATAATTAAGCTTAATTAGAGGGAATCGTCTTATAGGGTCGATTACTTAAGCGTGTAGGCGAAAATAGTGGCCTCTGTTACAATAATAGAAATTGATTAAAAGAAATATAAATAATACCATTTACGGTTAATTTGCTACTAATGAGAGATTTATGATCTTCACGGAAAGAAGGACGTAAAGAAATAGCAGATCAAGGAGTTTTTAAATGTGGAATAAAAAAATCCCATTTGTCATTTGTTTATTCCTCTTTTAAGCTTGAATTTCTAATGGACTGATATACTGTAATAAGTAACGATTGGAAATTATTTATCTATTCTAAAAGATCGTCATCTGTCTGGCTTGTGAGGAAGTCTATAAAATTTATGAAAAAATATAAAATACGGAAACCCAATCCGTGTATAAAGATTGTAAATCTAGATTTAGAATGCGAATGAATCCGACATTTACATTTGTAAATTAGTTAGTGCTAATTATCTTGCTTTGAATAACTTTATTTTTAGCATTTATTCAGGTAAGGTTATCAAAAATCATTGGTTCCATAAATTGACTGATATCAGGTCAGGAGGTCAATTTCCGTTGGCTTATTTCTGCCAGACGCCTTAAAGTGGCAAAAAGTACGAAGTTGGCTTATTCTATAAGTCTTGAAAATAAGCCTAGGTATTAGGTATGTGGTATACCTAGGCAACAATTTTGATACAATTGTAAGCAACTGGACCTAAAAATTGAAGTTCTATTCAAGTACAAGTATCGTTTTAAACTAAACACGTGGCAAAATAAATGTTTGTGTGGATATTTGATTTATCCAAATACAGTAACATCTGATTATGAGAATAGTAAAGCAGAAAAGGTAGTATTTGTCTACAAGAACGAGAAACAAAGATATATCCCTGAACGACCGTCACCAAAATCAAATTTCGAAGTTAATTGGTTTCGAAAATAGTTAACCGGTTGGATTATGCAATTTGAGTTTTTGTTACATAATTTAACCTTGGATGGTTCCTTAATATAGTTGTTCCACATTTGCAAGGGTGTTCGATTTAATTGGTTATAAGGAACTTCCTGAAATAAACTTTTTTAATTCACGTTTTAAGTGAAAACCTCTTCAGGCGAGTTGACCACTTTTTTGGGTTAACAAAAAACAACGAATGCCTACCATGCATTTTCCATGAGCTATATTTTTAACTTTTTTTTTCGCGCCTTTTATTTAAATAGCAAAGAAGTTCCTTTCAGGTAAGCTTGAACAACTGTTTGTTTATAGTTTTGAGTTTTCACTTCTGTAGGCAGTCCTTGTGACTGCTTTGTACTTTTTTTTAATGTCAAGTCAGGCTAATTCACAAACATACTCTACGTTTGTTAAAAAATACTATTTCGAATGGTTGGTATCGTGGCTATCTATTAATACACATGTGTCGCAACAGAGTAATAAGTTGACATAATGCCAATCTATTTTACGCATTAACAACTACCTACCGGTTTGAAGTTTGTTATTTAAACTGTAAATGGACTTTAATATACTTTGTTTGCAGTTACATAGTATATTCATATAGATTAGATTACTAGCTTTTGTTTGCTATACTGCCTCAGTGGGGCAGTGTTAGTGTATGTGACTGTTGAGGTCTCGGGTGTCTGACCTGAGAATCGTTTTTGTATGGTCTGCAAATATTTTTTTTCCGTAGTTTGGGTGTTTTCTGTGTAATATATGTATGTTGATACAAAAAATGTGTGTATGTACTTATATTAGCTGTCTAGTACCCATAATACAAGCTCTGCTTAGTTTGGGTAATCCCATCTAATGATGGCGTTGTGTGTTAGATGTCCAAAATATTTTTTTATTTATTTTGTACGCAGCTCGGCCCGTATCGGTTTTCGCGATAAAAAGTAGCTTATGTCTTTACTCCAAGGTCGAATCCTCAAAGGTCTGTCTATACCAAAATTCATTCATTCAAATCGGTTCAGCGGTTTAGGCGTGAAACTAACAGACATACAGAGTTACTTTCGCCTTTAAAATCTTAGTGTGGATGATAGACGAGATATAGACTCTCCAATAGGCGGAGAGTGGAAAATTACTGAATGGAAAGTACTGAAACCCTGAATTAAAGTCAAATTTTATGTGTTTATTTTTATTTGTTTTTAATTAGTTTATTATGGCATTCGTATTTCTTTGTCGATTAGTTACTGACTGTATGTCACAATCGGTGCACAATCTCCATAATTTCTTTTTTTTATTATTTACATTTCTTTACGAAAAAACATTAATAAAAGAAAACTTAGATTTTTTAAATATTATTCAGTGTTTAATCTTAATTTCATAAACTTTAATAATTATACGTTACAATTTCAGTATGAAATTCACATTAATGTACCACATAATATATACCTGAATCTGTTACACTTTTATGGCTAAACCGCTGCATCGATTTCAATGAAATTTTACATGGAGATACTTTGATTCTTGAGGAAGGACATATCCTATTCTTTCAACAAAAATGCGGGTGGAACAGCGTGCAATGCTAGTTAATAAAATCGTAATATTCGATTTCTGGAGAAGCGTTCGAGTACTACATATTTTACAAATTTTCCTTTTCATTAGGTCAGCGAGCAACGACATTAAAAGATATAAGGTTTGCGGTTTTCCTCCAATGTATAGGCACCCAGAGGGGCCAGTTGTTACCTACTTAACATTAATTAGACGTAATAAATGCAAAAGATAACACATAACTAAAAAGTAACATAATTTTTTAACAATACCTAAAAGTATTTCATATAATATGTTTATGTCTATGTGTAGCAGGCCTTTTCATCTTTTCACATGAAAAAGTTTTTAAAAGCGTTTCTGTGGTGATGTTTTAGTAGTGTGGCTATAGAGCCCAATACGATAATCCCTAATCAGGTAATATAGGTGATATAATTTAAGAATTACGTGATTATGACGCAAATCAAGTTATATGAGCCCAATAAGTATATTATTATGTTGAACTGTTATAATACGTGAAGTCTATTATGTCGTTTATGATTTATTTATGATCACTGTTCCAATAGTTTAGGTTTATAGTGTTTCGTATAAGCTTCTTCAATGCTCTACCTAATTTTAAAGGGCCCACTTAAATCTGACTTCGAGTTTCAGAGATTGGAGGTAGTTCTTAAACAAAAAAGCTGTATCTGTTTCTTAAACATGGTTCTCCAACTCTGTAGTTAAATTTATGTTTTATTTCTATCTTTGATTATGCAAGACTCGGTCGTGTAGTGAACGACTTTTAGCTGAGAAGGTGAAATTAAGAAACTTCCGACTTCTCTAGACTCTATATTCCCAAGCACAAGTAAACAGAAATTTAAGAAATAACATATGTTATTCATGTTAGTAATCAAAAATTTCAACTTATAACTTAAATAGTTCTTGAGTTTAAAAACCGTTGTCATGAACACCTACGACAATCGTTATTGGGATGTCAGTGCCCTTAAATGTACTAAGATTGCGAAGGTCCGATGCCAGTTGCTCCGCAGAAAAACTGATATTCAGGTATAACCGGTTGAACTAGTAGCCGACCCCAGTTATCTTTGAAATAGTAAAGGCTAGGAAGATGATAGTGAGTTTAAAAACCACGTGAATGACATCTGAACTACTAATTTTGTTTACTCAATCAATCTTCTGTGCAAATCGAGATTTAAAAAACAATGTATTGAAATCAGCAGCCACAAACTACACAAATCTCATACCACTATAACCGCTATCAAAGTACGTAAGTACAGATAACGCTCAAAGAAATAAAGACTTCTTACTAGTACAAGGGCAATTATTTCTGTTCAAGGTCTCTTTTGAGAGTTCTAGAAGATTACGAGACAGTTACTGGTATGTTATACTTTTATTTATTTATACCTACTTATAATGTGCTATGTCAAATTACGTCATTTGGTCAAAAGTTTATCCTCTCTTTAATTAAATATAACTTCAATATAGGAGTTTCAATCTAATTAGTACTTTTTTTATTTAATGAATTTATAAAATTTGATTTTGTCCCATTGAAATTCAACTATTCGGAAAATTCAAATATTAAGAAACGAACAATACAATTTATTACGATCCATCATGTTGTCATGACATCATTGAAGTCAATGACACTTATTTTAAAGTCAATCATTTCACTTACAAATAACTAATCAGTAACCATTCAACGAAGATTTCTGATTACTAGATTTAAACTTCATTTGTATTGTTGCAATTCTAATTTTGTAATGTTTTATTACACTGTTTAAAATAGTTTGGAACTTCTAAAGGAAACCCATTTTGTTTAATCTCCAATCAACCTAAGATCAAAAAACACCATCAGAAAAAGAATTAATAGATTAACGACTCATAAATTACGCAATTGTAATTCAATAGACTAGCTTTAAAACCATTGACCTTGTCCTTGATAGATCAATTATGTAGTCTTTTGAGTGAGACGATATACTTAATATATACATTCCACCTTCGATTTTTAAATTTTTTTAACCACTATAAAAAGGACGAGATTTCAATTCAATACTTTTTTATTTATGTTTCTACTTCTGCGCCATGTATGATCTGAAAAATTATTTTTCATTTTGGTTCTTATATTCATTAAAATTGAGGACAAATCCCTCTCTCCCTTTTGCTCCCATTAATATAATTAAAGGGAAAATAGGACCTTAAGGACCTTGGATATTTTGGAAATGAAATCTTACAATTCAGCATATGCACATTGAATCACTGAATCATGTGGCGCGCAATTGGAGAGACTTATGTCTAGCAGCGGACTGCGACTGGCTAAAGATGAATCTCATGATGATTTCCTTTAAATTGTCAAAAATCAATAACTGTAAAATTTTGGTTATATTAGATATGTCCCGATGTAAGGATTGCAATGTTATAAATATCAATTTATGGTTACGATAACAATTTGTTTGGTTAGAAAAAAAAACAAAAGAGTTTTATTTTCTTCAGTCCGACCATAGACAGTCAAGTAACTTCAACAGCTGTGGGAGGTGGTGGGAATTTGTGGAAAATGCACAAAATATTATAATGTTGTAAAGAAGCGATGAATGTTTTTACTATGGCAGATATGTTTAGGTCTAAAGTTATGTTATAAATAATTAGGAAAATAGCTCGGAAAGAAGCTCATAACATTGACACAAGATATAAGTAATATCGTGTAACGTAACGCTGTTTTCAATAACATGGCGGTGTACATTTCTTATGCGTAATTTTTACGTCATATACTTGGAATTATTATTCAACTATTTATACTAAGTTTCCATTGAGTGCAATTGTACTGAGTATCAAATAAACATTGTGGGAATTAACCCGTGAACGTAGTTTGATGGCCCTTGACCCTTTGGCTATAACAAAAACATAGAATATAGTGGTGCAGTGAATGTTTTTTTTTTTTTTTAATGTCAACTTAGTTCTGGTCACATCATATCCAGTCAAGAGCTAGTCTTTGCTTAAAGGTCTTGTTACCAGGCCATAAAATTACAAAAAAAAAAAAAAAAAAAGAGCTAGTCTTTAAAATACCCTGTGAGAATATTAATTAATGAGTCGGTCCACGAATGTCAAGTATCAAGATCGTACACTATTAACTTGCGACATTTATTACGTTGCTTACACGTGTTTAGTATCACATACGCTCTGTTATGTAGTAGTGGCGCTAATCCACATCATAATAGGTCGACTAGTTTGAATAAATAACATCGTGGATCAATTAAGGAAATATTTGAGATAGGACTTGAAATTTAGGTAAACATTATAAGCAAAGTTATATATGTATAGAAATGTGTGTTTCATCCGTTTCTTGAAGATGTTATTTTCCATTGACTTTGTTTTTTTCCGTTAATCAATATTGATATTGAAATCAAAAGATTTGATTCCATAAACTAGGAATATCTTTAGGAATTGTTAGAAATAAAAATTTACATTCTAGAATTAAACTCCTTATATCTCATTATTAAAGCGAAACCGGTCATTCTCAATTTTTTTGTGAGAATGTCCTAAGGCGAAACCGGTCCTTCTCAAAAAATTTTTTGAGGATGTCCTAAGGCGACACCGGTCAGGTGTAAATTTAACTAAAATAGTGGAATAAGTACAAGTGAGTTTAATTCTAGAATGTATTACAACAAGTTCCATCAAGTGTCGACCATCGAATCGAGAGTATAAATTAAACGAACGTTATTTTACTTTTTTCAAGATATTTCTCTATTTTTTCTTCTCTGGATCTATATTACTCAGGTATGTAGCAATTCCAAAGTTATTACCAGAACAACTTGTACCTTTTTACCTTCCTTCATTACTTTGACCTTAATTATTTTGTCAAAACTTGGAAAAACTTTTAACAACGCCAAACGCTTTCCACCTTTCCTAAATTAGTTTAATAACATAATTCTTTAGTGTTTTATTGTGTCATTAACATAATTATTTGATTTACATGTCAATAGTAATTATTTGAAGCACTATGCTTTGATACTTACATTACGAACTAGATTGAAGTCTTAAGTAACTATACTTTTCTTGTTTATAGTACATGAAGGATATTACGTCACATCAAAGACTTGAAAAGTACGTCAGAGAGTAGTGTCACTCCAGTGCGATTTATACGACTTGGCCTCAGAAACGTGCTTTTCGTTCAAGCTATAAAACGATATGAGTCAAATAATTCGATGTAAATTGAGAATGGCCGGCAATTACGGGCTCTGCGTGGCCAGAAGCGTACAAATAATTGACAAGTTTGTACACAATGATCCACTTTAACGCCAGTAGTACACCACGGCGAGGCGCCTCACAAGGCCGGCCGGCTGCCTTTCGACTTGCGTCGAATTAACATAATACATATATAACAAATTATAAATAGTTATGTTGAATGACGTTTTCCATTAAAATCATCCTATTCCGTATTTTGATTTAACTGCTTGATAGTAATCATTAGGTACAGGCATTACACAAACCGGGCGTGTTAAAGGATTGATTTAATCCATAAATTATATAGGAACTGCAGATTGGATGAAAGATATTTTCTTTTAATTTAATTTGTAAAATATCTGTCACAGATAACTAGTTAACATTTATTTCTAACTGGGTGTGGCCGGCATAGCATTTTTTATTTACTAATGCACAAAATTCCGTCCTTCGTCCAATCAGCTTTCACACTCTTACTTTTTACAATTGATGGGTGTACCAACATTCTGAAATAAAAGCGAGTAGGTTACTTCCATGTACATTTATGTGAGATAGTTATTTTAAATTAAATTTCATTGTGATATAAACTATGATTATGATACTCCTCATGAATTTGTTATGTGGCGAAAGAAAGTTTGACATCAGAAAGTGATACCGTTAACAGTATTCATTTTACATATTATTTCGTAATACAAATACCTTAACTTTAAGTTATAAAACTTCGATTAGGTAACAACCGTTATAATATCAGGTCACAGTTATACTGTGAATATTTGACTAACATATAAATATAGCTTCTCATTTCCTAAAATAATTAAATTTAAATATTTTGAAGGATATCTCATCACTGATTACTCAAAGTATGTTGACCTTGGTTGTTAGGTCGGTCCTCAAAGTGCCACATTTCAATAATAATGAGATATAATTAGCACCAAGACGGTCAGAATAGCTATCACGTCACGTGGTACTTAGGTACATATACGACTCGAGCGCGCCAATGAACACAGCGCAGACTGTACGTTCTTTGCATTTTTTATTTTAAAACGCATATAATTGATCGGTCTTGATAGTCATAGAGTAATATTTTTTTGCGCCTAATTTTCTTTGAACATCGATGTTGTATCTCATCAAATCGAGAGTAGGGGAAAAGTTATTTATTAAATCAGAGCGTTTAAAATGAGGTATCAAACTGAGTAAATTATTAGACGCGAATTGATTACGCGTCAATTATTTTAAAACTAATTACTTACAATTTCTTTAATGCTTATAAATAACTTATGAAGCGATTATTAATATGGAATATTCTTAAAAAAAGAGTTAATAAAGTTGTTGGTGTTTATTTTTATTTATTTTTAGTGTGATTACTATTACACTAATGATAACATATATGTATATGCCATATATTGACTGCCTCGTTGGTATCGCGGTTGGCGTGTGGGACTGCTGAGGTCTTCGGTTCAATTCTCGGGTCGGACCGAATGTTTGTATGATCTACAAATATTTGTTTCGGAGTTTGGGTATTTTCTATATATGTATTTACAAAAAAGTATTTATGTATTTGTATCAGTTGTCAAGTACCCATAACACAAGCTCTGCTTAGCTTGGGACTGGATGGCGTTGTGTGTTAGATGTCCGAAGTGTTTATTCATTTATATATACACATAGATATTGTTATGGGTATAAGATAATGAATAAAAAAGTAACTATATCTATCTGTATGTCTGTGAAATTTGATTGATTTCATTTCATTCTTTCAGTTCATTTCATTAATTGGAGATACTTTGTTTCTTGAGAAAGGACATAGGCTACTTTTCCCAATAAATAAGTTTGTTACGGAAATTATACCCAATTATACTTTTACATCATCTTCCTAGCCTTTATTATTTCCAAGATTTGGGGTCGACTTTTAGTTCAACTGGTTTTTACACGGAGCGACTGGCATCGGACCTCCGCAACTCCGACCTGAGGGTGAATTGAATTCAAAGGTTGAACTAGTTGTCAGAATATTTGAGGGCACTGACTTCCAAAAAGGCTATTAAGAATTTCTTGTAGGAAAAATCCAATAGCAGCCCGACTCGGGAATCGAACCTCTTGATCTGTCGTCGCCGCTTACGCTTACCACCAGACCAACGAGACAGTCAGGTAAAAGGTAAAAAAAGTAAAAGTACATAAAGGTAAAAGTATATATTATACATATATAAATATATAAACCCAATTATACTTTTACCTTCACATAAATATTATCTTTAGTACTTTAAACAAGTACTTTGAATAAATAGTTTTGAACTTTAAAATCGATTGTACACTAACCTTAGAATTGTCACATGTTCATTGTCGTGCAAATCAAGCATGTGTGTAGGTATGTATATTAAAAATTATCATCAGCTTATCACAGTATGACGTATAATCATTATGATAGTATGTTTATTAAGTCTATGATAATGTGAAATGGTGAAAGGTTCAACATTGAGTACAGATACTCGTAATTATAATCGATAATTATTATCACTGACGATATTTTATATGCGATTCTATTAATCTATGTACGCATGATGATGAAAAAGGGAGACAATAAATATGAAAATGGACTTTAGGGAAATCGTAATTAGAACTATTTTGAAAGAAATACGTTGTAAATTTCTTGGAAATCCACTAGCGGATCCTATAAACACTTGCATCTTTAGAATGAACCACTCTCAAGGCCTCCTATAATGCGTTGCTTTCCTATTTATTCCTACGGCTAAAGGCATTTCTATACTAATCAAAATAGAACACAATGATACTAGGTCTTTCATGAGTTTAGTATCACCATCAAGAGCCTTTAACAGTTCCTTGCTGGACATAGGCCTCTCCTTACAAAAGAGGTTTTCGCCTATTATACCAAACTTAGTATTTGTTTAATTTCTTTTACCAGGGCTTCGTTCTTGATGTGAGGAACCTTGTATGTCCCCTCGGCATGTCGGACTCGAACCGACTAAAACCGCACGCCGGCTCGAGTACAAGAAGCCGGGGAACCAGGTGCACCCTAGCAAGGAAAACTCTGAAACCCCAACTAAGGTTGGTGCGCCCGTGGATGTATTAATCTATACATCTATACAAATAAATAAAATTGGAGTGTCTGTTTGTAATATTAAAATAACCAGCTTTTACTAAATGCATATGTATGTATACACGGTACATATAACAAAAGTGCAGTTAAAAAAAAAATTGTCTGTCTGTCTGTCTGTCTGTCTGTTTGTTCCGGGTAATCTCTGGAACGGCTGGACGGATTTTGACGGGACTTTCACTGGCAGGTAGCTGATGATCCAGGGAGTAACTTAGGCTACTTTTTTTAGACAAACTTTGTCCCGCGGCCTTACCCGCGGTACAACAAAAACCGCGGGTAACACCGCGGGGTTCAGCTAGTCTAAAATAAAAATAGCCTAAGTTATTCCTTATATTATTGGCTATCTACCAGTGAATATACGTTCAATCTTGGTCTAGTCGTTCCAGAAATTTGCTGGATCAAACAGTCCCTTCATATGCATTTTTTGAAAAGCTGTAAATTTGAAACTAAATACAGACACTCTGATTTAATGTATTTGCATAGTTTAAAATTTAAATTAAAAACATTTATTGCGTCATACGTCGATGGAAAATTTATTTAAATATTTATATTTAAAGTTAGGTACTAAATCATAATTATTGTGTGAAGTAAATATATTTGCTGTATCTAATAATTTTAATAGCTTCATAGAAACGTAGATGCTTTGTGACAAGATGGTTTTTCCATTACCTGCGTCGTAAACTCGCATATTGGGTTTTATCTATTTGTACTCACTACTTACTACTACTTATTTATTTATTTATTTATTTATCTATTTGTACTGAGAAAATAAAGGAAATTACCTGAAAGCATTTATTTTCTCTATTTTTTTTATTTTACGAACCGAATTTAAGATTATTCTCGTTAATTTGTCATTATTGTTTTAATTTATATTTGGCCAAATTTAAAATTTACAGCGCGCGATATACAGTGAGAATCTGATTAGCGTATAAATGACTACCATTATGAACATGAGTCTTCTAAACAAGAACCACAACATTCATACAATAAAGGACACGTGGAATATGATCAGTAAATATTTATTATTTATTTATAACACTTGCTAATAATTTATGTATGTATAACAAAATGAAACAGAGGTACCCAACATTTTTCCTCAAAGTTTTGTTACTTATTCAGATCGAATAGATTAGAAGACTAAATACTTAAAAAGTCAAAACTGGTGCTATTAACATAAACGTGTTCTGTGTTATGGAATAAAAATCATAGCACCTATGCAGTATACATACTGCAATACGTGAACAATGTAGTTGCACGAAAAGAAGGTGTGACATCGTCAAAAAGTGTTACTTTGTATTTTGATCAGAATACGCGATGCTTGATACATACTTGATTAGTTATTATTTATTATACTACAACATTCGATGCAAAGTATCCGGACTTAAGACAATGAACCTCGATTAAATTCAAATAGGTGTAGATTGATTTTACAACTTCAAATCACGCCACATATTATCTTGAGCCCTACACATCATTCAATAGGTATATGAAATAAATGGCGACCTTTTTATTCATACTTGGTTTGAGTATGCAAAAAAACTTCGCGGTATTATAATTTAAAAGACGCAATATAACAGGATTGGTCGGTTAGCAAATGGCGGCGCGACAAGGCGCGGCGCATGGAGGCGTGTGACGCGCGGTGACGCGCCATGACGCTTGCATCGCGTTATGTCAGTCGAGTAAACAATTTACTGTTTGTAAACACCCGCCAGTGAACGTAAACATTACCACGTTGCTTAGAAATGTCAATGGCAAACGATTCTCAGTAATGTTGGCCGATTTAGCGATTAACAATCGCAACCGCAGGTGCCATCGCTGTTACCAAGAAATCACATTAAATCCGTGGCTCGTTCACGAGACAGCAAGAAGTTGGCTAGTTTAGTTTCATATGTGCCATTTACTAAAAGTGTAAACTCCAAAACGAAGTAAAGCTAAGTGAATGTGGTTAATAAAAAACAAACGTATTGTGCAATAAACACCTCGTATTTTGCACGAGACACGAGTAGAGTTTGAAATTCAAACATTGATAAAGTTGCGCCTCGTGGGTCATAAAACTAATAAGCCTAAAAGTGACATATTATCGACATCGTTATCTTTTTAAGCTATTCTTTTAAAAATACAAAAAAAATATTTGTGAAACCGAGACATTAAAGCTCAATTTTCAATATCTTAAAACAGAAGTGGCAGCTAATAAATATGTGGACCGTAAATTTAAAGCGAACGGAGTACGCCAAGAGCAGAGTCCGTCCGTCCGGCTGGATAATTTTAGCCTCCGTGTAAATACAGTTATATCGTAAAATCTTCAAGATAGTTTTCGCGCTAATGATTAATCTAATTTTAAATCTTTCATTACGTCCACCCACCACATTCTTGCTTTCACGTGTAACGAAAACGGTAAATACTGACTTATACCCCGTACTTGTGGTAAACTGCTATTTTCAACATCAAAGACAGTACTTATTGAAGGCGCGTTATCTTAGAGAAATTATAAGGCATAAGTAGGTATCTACTTCAGGTTTAGATTGACTTAAACTTTCTTTGCCTTCTTAAGGGCCGAAAGCTTTGTATATATGGCGTATTTAATTTTAACTATGATTAACGTTTGCTTTCTACCCAACATGGAATGTTAATAAGATTTTTTTGCCTATATTTTTAATTTTTACTGCGCTAATAGAGATTCGTATAAATTGATGTGGTCCGCCGACATCGATCAACTTTCACTTGATGTTAACACGCGAAATAGCTACCGGAATGCGGCGACCTTAAAATGATACTACAATAAAACCAATAGGAAAATAACTTGCTTGGTGGTTATTTATCGCGTGAATTAATTTTGGAACTTATTTTAGAGATGATATAAATTCAAATTGTGTTGTAATTTTCCTTTTTATTAAAATATTTGAGTTTATTTGGCTATGTGTGAGTATCCTATGCGCTTGTGTGCTTAATGTAAAATTAATGTATTTAATCTATATTACAGATACTTTTTTTTTTTCATTTTATCCTATTGAAATGTGCAATAAAGATCAATCGATTTGGTAAAAAATTTTAAACTTATAATAGTTTTAAATCGCCAGGATGTTATTTAACCAAAACAACAGGCGGGTAATTTTGTTTGATCATAGTATATTTAATTATCATATTGTTGTGCTCCTATTAGTCATCTAATTGTTATACTTTATGAGTGGACAGACTAAACACATCTTCCATTCGTACATACTATACAGTCGTTATTGACACCGGCTAAAATCACAGAATAATTCAACAAAACGAACAAAAAACGAAACAAACAATATAAACAAACAATAAAATAATCAGTTTGCATGAAAGGGCCATAGTTCAGCCTGTGCCACGGTCCTGATGATGGCTACTGTCCTGATGCTCAGCAGAAGCACAAAAAAAAAACCCCTAAGGACATGTGCACAATCTTAACACTTAAAATATGTGCACTGGTCGTCACGGGCACATTCGCCCAAAATATCATTTAAAAAATATGGCGTCAAGTGCGAATGTATCAAATTCCGGAATATTTGTTTTAATGAAGCACACTTTACTTAGAATATGCTCTTTATATCGAGAGATACAATAAACATAATCGCTTCTTGGCACGACCGGTTATGTTAAATACGCTCCAATCACATTGTAGTGTACACTTAAGTGGACAAGTAAAAAACGTTAATAGCCATATAAAATTTATTTTCATATTTTTATACATAAAGGTTTATATTCTGGATGTTTTCTTTTTATTGGGTTTTACATTATGAGTAGAGGTTATTTTAGTTTTACATATTCAGTTTCAATTTAGAATTTAGACCAATAATAAAAATTATTTATGATAAAAATTTGTCATATATGATTCATTGGCAAAAGACTAAATTCGAAATTAGTACAAAATTTTTTTATCGCAAAACTCTGTTATTTATTAACCGTAAGAGAAAGAGTATACTTCCTATTTTTGTCTTCTAGAGAGATCTCTCTAAAAGACATACTAACTAATGGAACATATTAGAGCAGCCATATGCCGAGAAGTAGGTAAACTAAAAGACATTATGCTAATCATAACAATGATAAAATTTAGACGACTATCTTAAACGTTCAAGATAAAAGACCATTTGTGGGTTGATTTTTTTCTTTTCGGTGCCATTAGTATCTTAAAAAGTAATTGTACTCCTAATATTAAGGGCAAATTTAAAGAATAGACAATAAAGTTTAATACAGCTGGTCACAATGTGAACATATTGAAGTAGTTCTTTATTAGAAGTTAATTTATTCTCATTGTTTCCTAGAGCTCTTAAGATTATAATTTACGTTGTTAGCCGTTGTGTAATTGATTGTACATAGCCTATGAGGTCGACGGGTACAACGTGTCGGAGCTCGGAAATCGACAATCTTCTTATTCGTAATTTTATGATTAACGCGATTATTAGACTCTCTGTTCTAATTGAGGTCGTGGCCCTTCAATTATGTACATTAGATTAAACCTGTACATACATATATGTATCGTAATAGGAGTAAAAGGTCTGTCAATTAAATGTTTCTGATATCAGGGTATATAATAAATCATAGTTACTTGTATAGGTATCTATATTATACTATTATGTAAAGCTGAAAAGTTCTCAGAAACTACTGAGATTCCGATTTGAATAAATATTTCAGTGTTAGCCTAGCCCATTTATCGAGGAAGGCTATATGTATATCATCACGCTAAGACTAATAGGGGCGGAGCACCAATGAAGATTGTTTTAAAAACGGGGTAAAATTATCACACCACGGGCAATAGAAGACGCCAACGAGGTTGGGTGGATCAACTAGTAACAAATCTAATAATATGTATGCAGGGTAAATTTTTTTGTGATTTCTTTATCATTTTACAATTTTTTTAGGCGTAGGGAACCTTAGTATTTATATTATATATTATATATTATATATATACATACATATATATATGTGTAAACAGAAGTTAAAAACGGCAACCAGCTACTATATAAATAAGCCATCAGTGTGCGAACGCATAATGTGAGCCGACGACGTAGCAGTAATTTATGTTTAAAACTTTAAACCGGTTTTACTAGATACGATGCTCGTAGTGGAATTTTTTCGCTCAAATGCGCCTCTGGTGCCATCATTGCTTAACCCTTCACCGTTATGTATACGCCAACTTGAGTACATACGCCTTTTTATGTGGGAAAACATAATAATATAACTCTACTAGTGATATGTACGAAGAAGAAAATCTATCTTAAGGAAAAGCATTGCAGCTTGCCACACTGAGGAAGTAAAGCACATTTATAACCTTACTGGCTGTTGTCCGCGGCTCCGCCTACATATATGTCGGTAATCGTTGCAAATAGTAGCCTATGTGTTATTCTGATGTATAAGCTATATTACTGTAAAGTTTCATCCAAATCCATTTAGTACTTTTTGCGTGAAAGAGTAACAAACATGCACACTCACTAACTTTCGCCTTTATAATATTAGTGTGATGATATGATGGTATGATTTTTCTTTTTCCATGTTTATAACCCCTGAAGAACATTAAACCGCATTTTATGTGACCTCTAAAATTAGAATATTTCAAATTTAAATTTAGAATGTAATCGAACAACTTATTAATGGGTTTTACTTTTACGTCATTTATTACGTCTACATATGTTCGATCGTCATTTGTTAAACTTTTGCTATACCTACTAAATAAATAAATACATACATGCCGATTGTCCATTCCCATGCCGGGTATCCATTCCTTATGTTTTTATGGACACAGTGTGCATTTACAATTTTAAATCAACCTGAAATAGGGTAAGGTAGGTATTTTATGTAGGTAAACCTATTAAATTCATGTACAGTTTACCTTCAATCATAGATTAACTAACTGTTATATTAAACTATGTTAAATATACTAGTTAGTTAATATAATACTTACATTTATAAGAAATAAAAATGTTGCATAAGCAAATGAAAATAATAAAAATATGATTTCTTTCCTTATCTTTCTTATAAGAACAAACTCAATAAGAAAATCATCATCATCAATCTGGTTTGAGTATCAATCATGCAGAAAAAAACCTTTTCAAGTCTTTTCAAATTAAATACAAAACTTTGTCGTTGTTATTTAAAAATAAAAGAAAGTAAAATAAAAGGCCAATATCGTTCAAGTTTTATTTCAGCAACACGTGAACAAAACCGCTAATAAAAGAATGCCAGTACTTGGTTGGTGCATTAAACGACAGTAAACGTTATACCAAACCCAATTCCTGAGCTTCTCAGTTAATAGCTATAATCATTTTACGACTGAGAGTTTTTCGGGTCCAAAGTATCATCGTTCGGAAGTTAGCTACCAAATCGCGTGTTCCGACCAAATACGAATAGTGTGCGATCAAACTAAACCAGTAATCCTAAACATTTTATATTTCCGCAATAGGCATTTCGGGTGGCAACACACCAAACGCTCGGCGATCGCACGACTCATTTCACTAAATCCAATACATTTTTTATTCATGAAACGATTGACGTTTGTATGTTAATTCACAGGGTTAGTCCCACCCGAAGGATGAAATATTGAATTATTGCCCAAAGTCGGGAATATATCGCGGGGGTCTGTTCGATATTAATCCGTTGGCTGCCCGGGGCTCTGGCAGGAATTCAAATAAATCGGCTCTGTGACAAACAAGATGTATAAATCAATCAGGGCAAGGTGGCGTGCAACCTCTATTGCAATAGCCCCTACAAAGCGCCGCGTGGCTCTATCAGAACTTCAACTAATTTGTATCGGTAAATTTATTACTAAGGTTGAACTAAACTCGTTATGAGTTTTAGCTAGAGAACATTTTATTTACAGGTTGTACTTTTGATTTATTTCTTCTTCAAGATCAAAATACTTTTTTAAAGTAACGAACTTTTATCTCGGCGTGAGAGTCTTTTGTGCTTGGATTTACGTTATCAATAACGCAGCACGTACCACGAACTGGCTTAAAATGATTATAACATTATCGATACTAAATTATACACACAGGTAGGTAAGTGTACTTCAATAATTTTATTTATATCATAGGCGACATTAGGTTTCATATTTTTCCAATGTTTTCTTTTAAGTTTACGGTAACATTTACTAATTTTAAATGAATATTATTTAGTAGCATATGGACAGTTTGCAGGTGTGCTTAGCAGCTTATTAAACTAAATGTATGGAGTATGCAGACACGACTAAAATAATCCCTATGATAATAATAGTACATAACAAACATACAGATCAAATTTCAATACAGGGACTTTACCACAGTCGTGGAATGATCACACAATTTCACTTATTATTTATTTATTATTTATTAACCACTCGATGAGCAAAAAGTAGCGGTCTTATATCTAACCAACAATTATTTCAAAGTTTTCTGAGTTGAAGTCAATTTAGGCCTATTGGTACGGGAGCTAGCAACGTTTGAAAAGTAAGAATTTTAGGTCAGCTGATTTTGTGATATGTCGTCCTTCTTGTACTTTCGGTTAGAGTCTGGGCTATCTGGCTGGCGGTAGCGCTTGCGTTCATTAGTGCGCATCCTACCTGTCCAGGTAATAATCCTGGATTTTAAAAACATTTTAGAAGGCGTAATTTTTAATTTTTTGTTTTTAAATAAGTCTACCTGACATACTTTTTTTATTGCCAGACATTTTTGACAATGCTAACTATGTGCCATACGCGATTTTTTAATTTTTTTTTATAAAAATTTCAAAGTATTTTATAATGTCTGTAATTTTAATATTATGTTATTTAAAGATAATAAAAACTTAAAATAAATTTGCCAGACATTAATTCGATTGTTAAGTCTTGAATTAAAATTAAAAAGTCATGAAAAGTATTGCAGTATAATGCTAGTAGTCCGAGAGAGACAGTTGCAGAATAAGTCGAGAATGATACAGGGAACCATTACGAAAGTAAATTACTTTTCACTGTGCATATAATAAAAAAAAAATAATAATAATAATCATTTTAGTCACAGAAAGTTTCAAAAAAAATGTAAGCATAAAAATTAGATTAAAATAAAAAAAAAAAACACTTTTTATTTAAATTGTTCTGATTATTAAATGTAAATTACAAATAATTAATATTAAGTTTTTCAAGTTGTTTCAGCCTATAGTAACGTCACAAAAAAAGAGGCATCTTCATTCATCATCATCATCATCGTCGCTGTCTTTGTCAGTGTCATTCATATCATCTTCTTGAGAACTTTCGTTATCTTCTAAAACTCTATCATCTGTAACATAAAAAAAATAAACAGTGTAGTTCTTCTTGTTTGTTATAAAACATTTTAGTTATTCTTGTATTTTGTATTAATATTCCATTTCACACTTACTCTGAACAATAATATCTGCAACTAAGGATGGTAATTGATCTCCCAAAAACCAGACAAAATCATATTTGTCACCGTTAATGGTCTAAACGAAAGCCATTGGAGATAAAGATGTTGAATGTTTTGAGTGAGCATTTCTCCAAATTTTCGTCACGTAACGAACTCTCAATAAATGCTGTTGCAATTCCGCTTTACAGGGTGGCAAACTGGATGAGTCAAAGTTTCGAAATTTTTTGTCGAAGTTCACATCTGATTTTTTAGACTTAAACGTACTTGAAAATAAATGAAATCGAACATCATTAACATTGGAACAATTTTTAACTCCATACATTTGACAAATAAATTTCTCCAGCGTTACAAACGTAGTTTCAAGTACTTCTTCGTCATCCGTAATTATACTATCAAAAGTTAACTGGTATTCTTTAGAATTTTCTAATATTTTAAAAGGCTTAACTTTGCCTTTTCTAAAAAAAGCTGGCGTGTAATCACATCCGGTTATTGCGTGGAAGCATGGTAAAGCTTTGCATAAAGAGTAAATACAATAATGTACTTGTACAATACTTTTCATGACTTTTTAATTTTAATTTAAGTAAACTTAACAATCGAATTAATGTCTGGCAAATTTATTTTAAGGTTTTATTATCTTTAAATAACATAATATTAAAATTACAGACATTATAAAATACTTTGAAATTTTTATAAAAAAAAATTAAAAAATCGCGTATGGCACATAGTTAGCATTGTCAAAAATGTCTGGCAATAAAAAAAGTATGTCAGGTAGACTTATTTAAAAAAAAAAAATTAAAAATTACGCCTTCTAAAATTTTTTTAAAATCCAGGATTATTACCTGGACAGGTAGGATGCGCACTAATGAACGCAACCGCTACCGCCAGCCAGATAGCCCAGACTCTAACCGAAAGTGCAAGAAGGACGACATATCACAAAATCAGCTGACCTAAAATTCTTTCTCGAAAACGTTGCTAGCTCCTATACTATATATCGTTTAAATAAGATATATCAAGGACGCCAGTCGGTATGCACCGAGAAACTCCGTCCATAAATACCCGTTCATTTTAAACTAACCGTTCAATTTCTTAACAAGCGATACATCGCGTCTTTTATATACCTCCATCTGTGAGAGCAACTATCGTATAACGCAATGTAGATAACACACTGTATATTGTGGAAAGTGATAACACAAATCACAGTGGAGCTATTATCGGCCCACGTCACCCGTTACTAAGACCCGCTGATAAGATACGGGGAGTATTTATTTCGACTTAGTTGAAAGATTGGAACTATATAACAATATAGTAAGATGATGTTACCGTTCGATTTTGTCTTAATAAAGTGGTGATCCATACTAATATAATAAAATCTGTCTGTCGGTTTGTTACGCTTTCACGGATACACCAATGCACGAATTTCAATGAAATTCGGCATTGAGATACTTTGATTCTTGAGACAGAGACGGACAGAGGATAGTCTTTATTGCGATAACTGATATCCACGCGGGCGGAGCCACGGGCAAAAGCTCGTATGTATATCTATACAAATAAATGTGCTTTGAAAATAACATTAGTTTAATACGCTTAAAACAAGCCGTTCGAAATTATAATTAGCATTTGTACACCAATAAACGATTATTTTAAGTCATATAAATGAACCATAGAGGTTAAAGCATTTTTACATTACATTGTAGTAATATTAATGGCGTGCAATGTCTACAGATAAACTGCGTACATTAATTGCAAGAATAAAAGTCACACATGTCACATAACAGCATAATGGCCGTTTAAAAAATAAAAGGCAGTGACAATTTTTTTCACACTCACCATAAATTAAACTTACAGATGTATATACGAGATAAAAATAACTTTTATTTATACAACATTACATTACAAAATTTGCCATTCATGTCAACAAGTCCAAGACGTGCAAAAAGTTTTTGATTTAAAAAAAAAATATTTTCAGATATGCTGTATCTAAAAGAAGCTCTTCCAGAGGAATAAACAGCAGAAATCAAGCCGCGTAAATTAAGTTTTTTTTTTAAATCAATGAAAGAATTTCCTTAAATATAATGTAGTATTTAAAATTCGAATTATTTCAAGTTATTTTTTTTTTTAAATTGAAATAAGAACTCCTTTCAATTGCCTCAGAATTCTCCTTTTTAAAATAGTAAAATGAAATGTTTACCATAACATAACATAAAATGCGTACTATGGAACGTTTATCTAACGGAAATGTCTAATACGAATACTAAGAACTGGCCACGTGGTCGTAAAAAATTGAACTTTATCATAACTAACTAAACACTGACAATATGACCTACAAAGTACAATTAGGCACTTAATGAAGCGAAAAATAGCCAACCCGATTGAAATACTACGCCTTGTTATGGTAACAGTTCTGAGAAAGATCAGTACACAAACATACTCTACTATCGGCTGCACGTGTTAGATATTCATTTGCCATTCATGTCAACTGTGCCAACGTACTATGGTCTACTGTTATTCTAACATAAATCTTACCTAATACATTATACATATACTGAATTATACATTTATCATGTTTGTCTTGAGTTCCTTCTCAATTATACTACTAATATGGTATTACTTATTTTATAGCAAGACTTAAAATATTATTAGTTTATTTCATAGCGTCGTGTTTGTAATTTAATTTAGGTGTTTCTAAATTTACTTGGAAAGAGCAATGAAAAAGAATGAAAATGTAAGACTCGTAAGACTCGACTCGAACGCAACGTTTCGGTTCTTCTTTCTTGTGCCGAGCGATTAAAACAGTTCCCATCCCATTATGATCCCAGGTCCTTTAAGCGGGGCGTGAAAAAGCATCTTACTAGGCCGCCATAGTGTGGGTCACTATGCTGCTCTGTCCACGTTCGCATTGAGGATAGTGACCACCACTTTTGGATTCTACTTATGCTTTCCATCAGGCAGAGTAGAGTCATTTTGGTAGCTTGATCATAAAAAAAAAAAAAAAAAAAGACTCCTGTCTCCTTCTTTTTACGAAATCGATATTTCGTATCTATCTATACTAATATATAAAGCTGAAGAGTTTGTTTATTTGCATGCGCTAAATTCAGGAACCGCTGGTCCGTTTTGTAAACTTCTTTCAGTGTTGGATAGTACATTTGTCGAGGACGGCTATAGGCTATATATATATCATCACGCTAAGACCCATAGGAGCGGAGCACCAATAGAGAATGTTTAAAAAACGGGATAAAATTTTCACGCTATTGGGAATAGGAGACGCAAACGAGGTTGCGTGGGTGACCTAGTCGGTTAGGCAAAGAATTTATCGAACAATTTTAAGGTTTTACTAGGAGAATCAGTACCCACTGATCTGTTTTATTTTAAAGCATTTTAACTAAACTGCACCTACTTCCTGTTTTCTCTGGACCCAATGGTTCAATAAAAGTGCATGATGTTTACCGTGGGAGAGCCACGCTTCGGCATGAATGCGCCGGCTCGACCGGAGTGATAGGCCTCACAGAAAACCCATGTGAAATCGTGCTTGCTGTGCTTCACCGAGTGAGTGAGGATACCGGAGACCCATACCCCAACCCCTCCTCACATCCCTTTCCCCATCCCCAAAGGCAACGCACTTGTGACGCCTCTGGTGTTGCAGGTGTACATCGGCGGCCCTAATCGCTTACCATCAGATGATACGTCTGTTTGTTTGCCCTATATACCATAAAAAAAATGTATCAAATAAATTTATAATTATACAGTTTACACTTTCATGTAAAGAGAAAAATGTTCTCCTTTTTCTTCCAAACACATTTTTCGTAAATCTTAATTATAACTACCATATTACATGTTAAATTTCACCTGAAAATAAATTAAGGTGACGCTCCGATATTGAATTTTCCATGATCTCTATTTTTAAATCACAAATCGTATCTTGCGTTGCTCCGGCAAACCGTGATAGATTTACGGCAAAGCGTATTAAATTAATTCTCGGTTTGCCTTAAGAACTAAAAGCCGTAAAGAAATATATTTATGAACGAAATGTAAAGTTATACTCAGTTTTATTTTAGTATATTATAAGTGGGTCAGACGCACCGTGGTTATATTTAAAGTTTATGCTGATAATATGTTCTATATTTATATGAGATACTTGCTAAAATATGTCAATGTCATTTCAAATAGTATGTATATAATGTTCTTTAATATATATGTCTAATATATATTTAAATAAGTGTCTTATCAGTGTGTCAATGATTGTATTATTTGAATAGTTCAATATCGCGGATTCTAAAAAAGTTTCTGATAAAAAAAAAACAAGACTATTCTATTATCTATGTTATAATCAATCCTAGTCTATGAATTATCTATTTTTTAAGGTTTCCTGAAAAAGTTAAACGAATTATAAAAGAAAATTGTTTGTTAATATTGTCGGCGGAAGAGGAAATTACTAATAAACTTAAATGTTGGATTTACAATTAAGATAAAGCAAAATGCATCCGTTAGACGTAGTGTGGTATTAGTATATTAAAATGATATTGTATATAAAAATTATGCCTTTTGTTAATTAGGCAGCTACTACGCAGCTACTTTCATTCTTAGACAGCATAGGAAGTCATTAAAACTTATTTGATGATGATCGGTGGCATCTTCTAACTATTACATTTGTATGTGTTATACAAACAACCTCAATAGTCCAATCAATAGGCTTCAATAGTTCAAACAGAGATTGAGCCTAAATTTTGACACAACACGCTTATAAGAAGCATGGAAGTCAGCTTGGCGGTCATGTTGCAGTTGATTACTGGTTACGAAATATTTTTTCTAATAATATATATATATATATATATATATATATATATATATATATATATATATATATATATATATATATATATAATATATATATAAAATAAAAACCAGTTGCTCTTCACTCAAAACTCCACATTCCCCCGTTCGCGAAATTTTCCTGAGACTTCCAATGAAATTCGCCTAAGTACACAGAGATCCATCGAATTTAACCATCAGACATTAGGTTTCAATACTTTTTTTTGTTTATTTAATTAACCACTACTGCTTTAACTGCCAGTGTTTAAAAGTTATATGACAGGTAAAAATTTGTATTAAATAAGTGTAATTATAACTATTTTAAATATTGGATTAATCATGTAAAAAAACAAAGAACATTTTTTGCGTGTTTCAAACTCTTAAAACGTAAACCTTCATAGACATACTGCCACGCGATGGCATCTCGTGATCCAGACTGAAGTTTTTTAATATACACAAATCAAATTTAGAATTCGAATTTTAAATTGAATGGCCATTAGTTTATTACTGTTACGGAGCTATTTAAAAGAACGTAGGATATGATGTGCTCTGTTTACCGCGGCGTCGACGTGTGACTACTTTATACAAATAATTAAACTTAATTTTTATTGGTATTTCCTACACCTATAGGGTCTCAATTTACTACAACTGCTCATTTAAGAAATTACTAAGAATACTAAGCTAAGAAATTTCATGAATTAAAGGGGCCCTAGGTCACTGGGCAACTTTTCCAGCGAAATTGGAAAAGTGAATTCAATCTGTGAAATTTATAGGTGACTCGGTTTCAAGTCGTTGTCAAATTAAAAAAATGATATAAAATATATATAGATAGATAGGATACAACACATTTAATTAAAGAAACATGTAAAAAAAATTGGTTTTGATTTATTAATAGTTTGATTTAGTTTCAAACAAGACAAAAAATATCACCTTGTTTTGAATAACCTATTCGCAAATGTTGAAAATATAATTCGTGGAAGACTCAATTATAATCTTTATGAGATATAACATTGAAATTTAGTATGTTTCATAGTATTTTTTCCTGTTTTCTTTTTTATATTATGCAATTTCGTCCAAAGTGTATATATCTATACAAATAAATAACATTGGAGTGTCTGTTTGTAATATTAAAATAACCGGTTTTTACAGAATTAATATGAATGTATATTCGCTACATATACCAAAAATGTT
This sequence comes from Spilosoma lubricipeda, assembly GCA_905220595.1. Classification (NCBI taxonomy): domain Eukaryota; kingdom Metazoa; phylum Arthropoda; class Insecta; order Lepidoptera; family Erebidae; genus Spilosoma; species Spilosoma lubricipeda. The sequence goes on along the minus strand of HG992282.1, from coordinate 15,712,704 downwards.
GTTAATTTCTTTTTGTCTGTCCCTCTGTCCGTTTGTTCCGGGTAATCTCTGGAACGGCTAGACTGATTTTGAAGGGACTTTCACTGGCAATTAGCTGATGATCCAGGGAGTAACTTAGGCTACCTTTTTTAGACTAACTTTGTCCCGCTTCGTTACTCGCGGTACAACTATAACCGCGGGTAACATAGCGGGATTCAGCTAGTTAATTAATATATTAGTGAATGGTTGATATCATGAGAACAATTTCCTTTTACTGCATCGCAAACCACATTTTAATAATAATGAATGATCGTCACATGGACTTGTTATCGGTCTCATATACCGCTCTGCAAATATAACATTCAGTGTTATCTATCTACAAGATGGCGGTGTGTAAATCAATGTAACCTCAATTGCTTATTAAGAAAGGTCTCGGTTGGAATTTTCCAACGATTAAGTGATATATATCGTTTACATATTATTATGTTAATATTTTGTTTTTAAAATATTGCATTGATATAATACTTTTATTTAAATGACAATATTAATGTATATTTTCTTCTTTTTTGTAGGTAACAAGCGACTTCATTAGTAAACCCGTAATTCTTAGGTTTCACGCGTTCAATAAACACATTTTTCGACTTAATAATATGTATTATTTATTACTTATGTTATTAATGTTTACTTAGATCTGTTGCACATCAGTACATACTAACAGGGCCTCCCTAAACTGTCGGGAAACAAAAGTGTACGGTTTAAAGATTTGTTTGTGAATTTAGTAAAATCAGTTTATTTTTTTATACTTAAGTCCCCTTGGATAATGCAAAATTAAAGTAAGCCATAAAATTTATTTCAATGAATGAATGATGAATGAAGCCTTATAATACTTTATTTCAATGTTTTAGGTGAGTCCAAGTTTTCTGCAGTTAAGTAATATATCAAGTATCATTGCCAACCACCTTTAACCGTTCATTGCTGATCCTTTCCTAAGAACCTGGTGAACCTTTCCTAAGAAAGGAGATTTTGGCCCACCCTGGCCAGGTCGGTTGGTTTTTTGCAGTGATGTCCTGCGTAGATTACTTTCTTAGTGGCCTCCTACGATACCCACTTATTAACTTACTAGCTGCACCCAGCGGTTTTACCCGCGGTTAATATTGTACCGCGAGTAACGCCGCGGGACAAAGTTAGTCTAAAAAAAGTAGCCTAAGTTTCTCCCCGGATCATCAGCTACCTGCCAGTGAAAGTCCCGTCAAAATCCGTCCAGCCGTTCCAGAGATTACCCGGAACAAACAGACAGACAGACAGACAAAAAATTTTTTAACTACATTTTTGGTATATGTATCGTGTATACATACATATGCATTAAGTAAAAAGTGGTTATTTTAATGTTACAAACAGACACTCCAATTTTATTTATTTGTATAGATGTATAGATTATGTCTAGTTTAAAAGTAATAATCAGTCACTTAATTATCTACAGATATTATTTCGTCAAAGCCACCGGGCGTTTGCATATCTGATTTCTACGATACCTTGGTGTTTATTTTAACATTTTCGATTACAATTCCTAGACCAAGGTAAACACAGTCGTTAGCATGAAGTCCGATGCATAACACGACACATTTGATATTGGAGCAGCAGTTAAAAATTTAAAAGCTGTTCCATGGCGCCATATGACGTTGTTGACCGAGCGTCAGATTCCAGTGCCATTCGATACGATGTATACTGGCAATATTTTTTTAAATTCTGTAATTCGATATCATTATTGTTTCCTTTATAGGTTACTCAGCCAGGATACTATACGAGATTTTGCGAAGGCGTACTAACGGTCTCGGCTAACGGTAGCGTTCATTTGCTATTCAACAGTGCCAACGTCGACATCGATACGTCGAATACGAATTTTTGTCCCAAAAATATCGCTTCTGTTTAGGCTGTATGAACTACCCTACATCCGGCTAGGATTTGCACTTAAAGAATCGCTTCGCACTAAGTAGGTACATTTAAAAAGATATGATTTAGAAATAAAGTCAAAATTTACTTATGAACAGTACCTAACATATTCGTTTGGAATTTTATTAATTATTCAAAAACACGCGTTAGACTTAGCCCCACTGCTACTGGTTTACATTTAGAATAAACTGCAATATGATAAATATGTAAAAAAAAATGAATAGTTGTTACTTACTCTTATGGTACTCTATCCATTTAGATTCATTTTTACATTTAAAAACAATAAAATTAAATGTAAATAAAAAATAAAAAAAGTTAATACGTAAACAAAATCCCACTTAGCATTCTCAGTAGAGAGTAATGGTCTGTAAAGTAAGTGATAATTACGGTACGTACATACATAACAAGTTATGTTCGTATTGTTTATGAAAACATTAGGTTTTACCAAAAAGACGTAATTTAATTAATAAAGATCATAATACTGACTAAGAAGTGATTCACCATATTTATTTTTTTCTGTTAAATCAACATCACGCTAATACAGAGAAAATCAACGTAAAATGACAGCGATCGTGCTGTCGTGTTTCGTTGGTGAGTGCGAGACCGGAGGCCCAATGATGCAGAAGCATCACTAGTCCGCCATGGTGTAGGTCACCATGCTGCGTTGTTGCATTGTCTGCATTCGCAGTATGGTGACCACCACTCTTGGATTCTGCTTATGCTTTCCATCAGGCAGAGTAGAGTCTTTTGGCAGGGCCAAACATAAAAATGCGATAGTTTGTGACTGTGTATGTTTGTTATTTCCTCACGCGCAAACAGTTGGACCAATTTGGTTTACATTTGGTATGCAGGAATGTGACACGCTGTATTAACTGTGTGTATAAAGACTACTTTAAAAAATTGTAGTGAAAACCGATTAAAACGCGGGCGGAGTCGCGGGCGGAGTCGCGGGCAACAGCTAGTTTAAAATACGTTCTGCAGCATGACAATAATTTGTTTTATAGAAGACTAGCTTTTGCCCACGGCTCCACCTACGTTTATGTCGGTTATCGCGGTAAAAAGTAGCCTACATATTTTCCCAAGAATCAAAGTACCTATCTCCATGTTTAATTTTATTGAGAAAGGTGCAGCGGTTTACAAATAGACAGCCAGAGTTACTTTCGACTTTACAATATTAGTATGAATGACGGGATGTTACTAAGTTTATTTATTACTCATTCAAATAATTATAACTGAATTTTATCATATAAAAATAAATCAGATTGTATTTTTAGCATTTTATTCATAGCTGATGATAATGGTATTGAGTAAGTATATTAAAAATATCGGCATATGAGAATAAAAAAAGTAATGTGCATAACACATTTTTCATAGGGTTAATTAAATTGTGATAGGTTCATAAAAAAAGGAATGTTAAAATAAGCTTTACTCAAACGCTTTATAAAAATTACATTTGCTTCACAAAGCGAAAGTAAGTTGTGTAAATCGTAAAGATCAAAACAGTGTAGCGATTTAGGACGACAACGTGCGAGGAATTTTTAAATTATATAGTTAGATTTTCGAACGAGATCATTTTATTAATTTTTTTGAAACGAAGTTCTTTATATGGCGTTGCGGAGAGTTACCCTAGCCGACAAACAGCGTCCGTAAAGTTAAATCTTACGTTAGTAAGATTGACGGCGTCGGTTTCGCAATGGTAGCGTATTCCAATGCTGTGTTTGAGGTCTCGGGTTCGAATCTTGGGTCGGATCAAATATTTATATGATCTGCAAATAATTGTTTTTTCGGAGTTTGGATGTTTTCTATGTATAATATGTATGTACTTTTATAAAAAAACAAAAAAATAATAATACATAAACAAATTTTTCTTCACCCTTTTTAATTTAATTATTCTGTGAACAATAAATTTACTTTTATAATAACGAACTTCGTTCCTATCTGGTGTCCCATGACACCACACGATTTCTTTTACAATTAAAGTCCACATACCGTTTGACAGACAGTTCTGATATATTAAACTGTCAGCGAAATCGATTAGTATCTACAATTATACGATTGCTATGAGAAAACGATATCAGTTATTTGTAGTTACTTATTGATAACAGTTTTATGTATGTTACTGTTAAAAGTTCATATGGTATTATTATATCTTATATTTTTCTTGTAAATCTTACATAGTAATGTGTCTGCAGGTAAATGCAAGAATTAAAAAAAAAACATAGTATTCGTGCTTTTCAGATCTGTCCCAGGGACAGATCTGAAAAGCACGAATACTATGTTTTTTTTAGGCAATTTTTTTTTTACATCTGGCTAGGTTTAGCCAGATGTAAAAAAAAATTTGCCTAAACGAGTATATTAATTTTACAAATTAATAGTTGATGTTTAACACACATTCACTCCATTCTATTCTAATAAATGGTGGGTTCTTTAAACTAGGTCTTCGACAGTATAGTTATTTTTATCGAAGTGTAAAAGTAAAACTGGAATGCGTTACGCGAAAACCGCTTTCAAATTGAATTTAGTCTCGGCTTGACTAATTTTATTTCCTGCAAATATCTTCGTTGGTTTCACCTCTAAACCAATCTGGATTAAATCTATACAAATAAATAAAATTGGAGTGTCTGTTTGTAATATTAAAATAACCGGTTTTTAATCAATGCATAAGTTATACACGATACATATACCAAAAATATAGTTGAAAATTTTTTTGTCTGTCTGTCTGTTTGTTCAGGGTAATCTCTGGAACGGCTGGACGGATTTTGACGGGACTTTCACTGGCAGGTAGCTGATGATCCAGGGAGTAACTTAGGCTACTTTTTTTTAGACTAACTTTGGACAAAGACAAACAACAATAACCGCGGGTAACACCGCGGGGTTCAGCTAGTATTTTATATAATTAGTAATTGTTATCAATTATCAATCAAAATATGTAATGTGCAAAGAGCTGAAAGCTCCGCTCACGTGTCTATAATTTATAATTCATTCACCTTAGAAGGTGTCGTATCATCTATCTCGTTCATTTTTCATCAATCGTGTCATGTAATAATGTGACGCATGACTTCTACTGCTAATTAACTAAACTCACAATGACACGGACCGTCAGTCTGAATTTGGACTTTATTGCTCTAGTCTTAATTGTTATAATTGTCGACACGCCTGCAGCGCTTGAATGGGCATTGTATGCGTAAACATTAACCAATGCCATGGGTACTCTTGAAGGTCATCGAAATCGTGCATTCGTGTTGTACGCAAAATTTTGTTGGTAAATTATTTTATGTAATCACCTCAAAATAAAAAATTAAAACATTAAATTCACAAATACGAGTGTATCGGAATAGTTCACGTCTTTTTATAAGTATTCAACATCGGAGGCGTATCGACGTCATGTGACTGTGATATTTACACACGCACTAAAATTATACATGTGAACAATATCCATTGACTAGTGGATTTAGGAGGATTGTGACGGTATACATTGCGTAACGTCAATGTATATGAACTATGAGGTTACATCGTTATAAAATCGTGGATTGAGCGTGTAATAGTGTTTTCATTATCATTTATATCGGTCGTGTCACAGCCGATTGAGATAGCGTGTGCCACAGTGCCACTGCGCAGTTCGACCGAAAATGCGTAGTGCTCTGGGAATATTAAAGAGAATATTTATGGGGGCAGGAAGCCTACTTAATACGTCGTTAAACTATTTGTGTTTTTCTCTAAGCAGGACGTTTGAACAACAATGGAACATTACAGACTCGCAAATCATACGTTTACTTAATCTATACAAATAAATAAAATTGGAGTGTCTGTTTGTAATATTTAAATAACAGATTTTTATTCATTGCATATGTATATATACACGATACATATTCCAAAAATGTAGTAAAATTTTTTTTTGTCTGTCTGTTTATTCCGGGTAATCTGTGGAACGGCTGGACGGATTTTGACGGGACTTTCACAGGCAGGTGTAACTTTGGCTACTTTTTAGACTAACTTTGTCCTGCGGCGTTACTCACGGTACAACAATAATCGCGGGTAACACCGCGGGGTTCAGCTAGTTCTTACATAAATAAAAATGAATCGCCGAAATGTATGTACGCGCATAACTTCCGATCGACTGCACCAATTTGGATAATTATTTTTTCTATGTGTTCTTTATTGTTAGGACAATGTTCGTATAGAAGAAAATTAAAACATAACCGAAAAGTTATTATTTCACTGTCCGCGACTGTACACTACCTGTGGGAATCTGAGGCAGGCATTATTATTAAAACAAGTAGGTATTTCAGAAATTTAGAAAATGTTCTTAAAAAATATGTCGGTACGAAGTTCTCCGGGTCAGCTAGTATTCCATTATATGCATGAAATTAAAAGATTCTTCTTTTTATGTAAACTTAGAGAACTAGTACCTATTACGAGTTCTGCCAGTTGAGTTGCAAGGCCTTCTCTTTTGGTTAATCCCCGAGATTTACATACACTTGTGTGTTTAACGTCAGCGATAGAGGTTATAAGAACCTGATAAACGATAATATGAATAATCAAAATAAAACTGTGCCATATTATACCTACTAGAATCTATATGTGTATTATATACAAATATGTAATCTACATAAATCTGTGTTACTCTGTATTGCGGAATTTGACAATTATCTAGTCGAATTATTTTTATAAAATTTCATAAGTACAATTTTAAGAAAAATAAATCCGACTTCAAGGGTCAACTCGATCTCTCTTGGATGCCATCATCAGATATTAATGCCCTTATCATGGTACCACCGTTGGGACATTTCCTTTCCATTAAAAAAACAGTCATCGTAATCGGTTCAAAAACGACGAAATTATCCGCGAACACACATAAAAATAAAACATATACGGTCGAATTGAGAAACCTCCTTCTTTTTTTGAAGTCGGTTAAAAACGGTACATTATATTACTTTTAAATTAATGATGTAAATATGTTACCAAGACATGGATCATATTATGTACTAGCTGAACCCCGCGGTGTTTCCCGCGGTTATTGTCGTACCGCAGATAACGCGGTAATTATTTTAATATTACAAACAGACATTTAAGTTTAACAGGTGAACACACAGGTGATTTAACGAGGTTTTAAGAAATTATTTATCAATAAGTACCCACCTACCCTATTGCTCAAGTAATTGAGACCACGTTACAGTGTATAGCATATTGATAGAAGATAATTTTAATATGAAGATGTAGTAGAGATGGCGTGATGCCACCTTTTTGCAACTCGATGGACTCACGCCAAATGATTCACATTGAGGAATGCCCTTAAAAATATTTTCTAAAACACTTTCGCGGTATATTGTCGTATACCCAGTAAATATGAAACACTTATGTTTGTAAATATTTATTCAATGGTTTCTGGAAAAGCCTGTCATTGTTTTACCGATAAAAACAGATTAGATTTTTTATGGCAATTTACAACTTATAGTTATATGTTTTAAATTATAACGAGCATGATACGTCTCTCGAAAAAGAAGCAACTGTTCTGAATTTACACCTATGGAGGCATTTGTGCTTTGCAGACGTGATACCCTAATCCTATAAACTTCTGTCAACTCCGGATAAATCTCCGGATAAACCCGTACGATTGAGTATATTTTATCTTTTGTTTTATATCTTTCTTTTTTGAACTAAGTAAAGAAGTATGCATAAAAATTGTAGTTTTTTAAATACTGCTTTCAATTTTCGAAGCACTTTTATACGCATGCATGTAAATTTATTAACATATATGAGTAACTTCATACACTACGCTGTATATTATATTCATATAGTCATTATTTTAAGTTCATTTATTACTTATATCAATACGGAAATCCGTTGCTTTAAATTTCATAAGTACGTCATACAGCATTTAAATTCGTCAGTGCACCGTGCACTAAACTTTCGTACACGTGCTTTCATTTAAATTATCTTCAAAAACCGACATGACGTAAATACAAAGTAAATAAAAAAGAAAAAGATCTTACCTTCCAACCAGCTGATGAATTACTATCTCCTTTATCTTTAAAATATGGCACATTCTGGACCATCCACTCGTAAATCTGTGACAACGTGAGCCTGTTGTCTTGAGCCGAGGTGATGGCTTGAGTAATGAGATCAGCATAGGAGAAGTTACCCCAAGCATTCCGACGCGAGGAGTTCTTCTTTGTGGCTACTGACGTGGGTAAGGGAGGTGCGCCTGAAACAATAGGATACGTTTACTGCTGAAGAATCTTATTTCTTTTTAGCTAGATAGATCGAGTCAAGCTGCCTTTTAATCCCAATGACGCTTAAAGTTAAGGACGTAAGCTAAATTTCCTTTTCTTATATTTAATAACTAGCTACTGCCCGCGGCTCCGCCCGCGTGTATGTCGGTTATCGTGGCAAATAGTAGTCTATGTGTTATTCTGATGTATAAGCTATTTCACTGTAAAGTTTCATCCAAGTCCGTTTAGTAGTTTTTGCGTGAAAGAGTAACTAACATGCACACTTACAAACTTTCACCCTTATAATGTTAGTGTAATTGATGATAAAAACGGTTAAACAAACAAAAACAATACCATGTATAATTTAACATATAATATATTTGGTGCTAGTCGCATTTGAAAAATATAACAGCCTGACAATGACAACTTACCTACCTACAACCTATGTAATGTAATTAAAATAAAAACGAAATAATTCGGTATAATTACAGCTACGTAATCTATAATAATTAAAATAAAAATGAAGTTTGTACGTGGAATTTTGTACGTGTAACTTCAAAAAAAAACTGTCAATACTTAACCTTAGTCCTATATTATTTTAAGTAAAATGCGTTTTTAGCTAATCGTAAATGTCTTGAAAATTCGCAAAACGGAAACAACCATCATCGACGTCTGCCCTCACGCGTCTATCTACCTACCCTCGTTCGGGTCGTACACTCAGCGATGAGCAATCTATTCCTCGCGCCAACCGCCATGCGCCATCGTAATATCGTGCACTCGGTTTATCATTATCGCAACTAATAATTTTAATATTTATTCATTTGTATTTATTTGTATAAATATTTATTTGCATAAATATTTATTTGTCCAAATGATGTAGGGCAAAAGATATATTTTATCTACTTTAAATACCAGAAGCGATAAATGTGTCCATTTTCATTCAACTTAATACTATCATACCAAATGTGCATTTGAAATAAATCATTAATTTTTATTGTAGTTATGGTTCACTATGTTGGCTTTAATGGCTTACACATTTTAACTATAACAGCTTTTAAGATAAACATTTCCATCAAACATTACATATGTAAAACTTTAGCGATTTTGGCGGCGCACGCCAGTATAGCTCAGTATAGATGGTAGATTTTTTCTACTACTTGATGACACTTATCGTCATATTTTAGAGAATTCACACAATATCTTTATTATTTGTAGCCTATGTGTTATTCTGATGTATAAGTTAAATTCCTGTAGTGTCATTCAAATCCGTTCAGTAGTTTTTGCGTGCAATTTCACTGATATGTCCACATATTGTGACAGTGTTACCTTTATTTAAAGAGCTTCGCTGTATACCATGTTATGTGTAATGCCATTGGAACAATATACGAACATATTAGCATTGTCGCTCACCCTCGACAGAGCCACATAGAGCTTTCCGTTGCTGAAACAGTTCGTCTATGCCTGCGGTGCGCAACGTCTGTTATGTCTTGTTTATCGTCATCGCAAAGCATAGACTCACAGACTCACCAAAAACTGCACGCGTTTGAAGCGGAAAGGAAAATAAACTATGGATTGGGGTCATCCTTTAAGATAATAGTCTAAAAAGACATATTTCACTATAAATCAAACAAAATAATTTAAATTTCTCGCAGATTGCACGAAATAAAACTAACAATTTTTTTGAAATTTTGTCTTCGACATAAAAGTCTTGTGATTGGTTGCAACTGTGGTGACGTCACATGCTAATAAACGAAAGATTCCTCTATTGAATATTGTTTGCGTTTTATGTTTTCGGAGTGGTAATAATCGATCTGTGAGCTATTTCTGCAGGACTTTTTTTAATAAACTATTTAATAAGTGGTTCGAAACAAAAAGAAACCAAATTTTGTGCGTGCCGATAACATCAACCTACATGAGATAGACGCTTTTATGGGTTCACTTTTCTATCTATACAAATAAATAAAATTGGAGTGTGTTTGAATATTAAAATAACCGCTTTTTACTAAATGCCTATGTATATATATACACGGTACATATACCAAAAATGTAGTTAAAAATGTGTTTGTCTGTCTGTTTGTTTCTTCCGGGTAATCTCTGGAACGGCTGAACGGATTTTGACGGAACTTTCACTGGCAGGTAGCTGATGATCCAGGAAGTAACTTAGGCTACTTTTTTTAGACTAACTTTGTCCCGCAGCGTTACTCGTGGTACAACAATAACTGCGGGTAACACCGCGGGGTTCAGCTAGTACATAATTATAACATTGATAACTATGCTGCAGAACTGAAAAATGTTAAAGCAGCTATGTTGCACTTGCATAAGTACAACATAAAAATTGTTTCTGTAATAACCTCTGGAAAAATTCATTCATTATTTTTGTAAATCTAATCTAATATCTAAAGTAAATCTAATTTACTTTATGTAGGTAGGTATATCTCAATGCTTTTAGGTTACATTTTGAAATAGTACAAAGCGTGGTATTTAAAGATGTTTTCTGACCCGACGAACTTCGTACCACTATATTTTTCTTTCGTTACCAGCTACCCATGAGTAGGGTGTAGTCACGGACAAAAAAACTTTTTCCTTTATTTTTTATTTTTTCTTGTACAAACCTTGTCCTAAGAATAACTAACACATTAAAAAAATATATAATTTGGTGTAGCCGATCGAAAGTTACGCGCATACATACATTTCGGCGTAACGCCGCGGGACAAAGTTAGTCTAAATAAAGTGGCCTAAGTTACTCCCTGGATCATCAGCTACCAAAAAAATTTAGAATGAATACCGCATATTTTTTAAAGTGCCTGTTTTATAATTTATTTTAATTTAAAGTTAAGAAATAAATTATAGTGTTTTCAGCTTGTAATTAACATTTTTTATATTAAAATATGTAGTCTGTAAATGAATGAAAATAGAGGTGAGAATACTTTATAACGCCATATGACGTCATTAATGTAATTATTTTGTAAGTGATACGTCTATCTATTTATCTACTTCTTTATTATAACCTCTTCTGTATAATTTAAATGCCAATTACGTAATAATTTTAATAAATAACGGCTATTTAAATTCACATTATTTTATGTTTCACAGCTGTCGGATTATTTTCAAGGCCTTGATACTAGAGACTATTCGGATAACCGGCAACTCTTCTGTTTGCGAACTATCGAAGGAAAATTACTATCCGGCTATAATTCACCGGATATAATACGGACATTACATACAGCTATGATTCGATATATAAATTTAAACTACATTAAAATACATTCTAAATATTTTTATAGTTAAATTATCATAAAATTTTGTGATATTCATTAGTTAGATACTATGTAATGTATGAATATGTAGTAATGTAAATAGAATGTATTTTTTTATGGTATAGGCGGCGAACGAGCTGGCGCTTCGCCTGATGGTAAGCAATTACCGCCGCCCATGGACATCCGCAACGCAACACCAGAAGCGTCACAAGTGCGTTGCCGGCCTTTGAATGGATGGGGAGGGGGATGGGATGGGTTAGGGTATAGGCCTCTGGTTTTCTGTAGGGCCGTGGTATCACTCCGGTCGAGCCGGCCCATTCGTGCCGAAGCGTGGCTCTCCCACAGTAATTCCACGGTATTTGTGGAAATAAAAATATAATGAATATTAAAATAAATTCATACAGTGGATATTGGTTGCAAGGCGGTATAGATTAGCTAAACCGACCATAATACGTCTAAATTAGTGGTGTGCGTAGAATGTGCCTTTATCACACTCACACTTATATAAAGGCGAAAGTTTGTAAGTGTGTATGTTTGTTACTTCTTCACGTAAAAACTACTGGACGGATTTGGATGAAACTTTACAGTAATATAGCTTAAATATCAGAATAACACATAGCCTACTATTTGCCGCGATAACCGACATAAACGTGGGCGGAGCCGCGGACAACAACAAGTAATTATATAAAAATGAATGGCTCAAATGTATGTACGCGCATAGCTTCCGATCGGCTGCACCAAATTAAATAATTCTTATTTATTGTTAGGACAAGGTTTGTGTACAAGAAAAATAAAAAGATAACGGGAAGAGTCTTTATTATTTGTCCGCAGCTGTACACTGCCTGTGGGAAGTTGAGATTGATGTGTAAATATGGCGCTACGAAGGTCGTGTTAGTTATACTATTTATGACTCAAGAACGGCTGAACCGATTTGTCTGAAAATTGGTGAGGAGGTAACTTAGAACTAGGAGACGGACATAAGATAGGATAGAGACTTTTGACATATTTTTTTTTACTTAACCCCGCGGCGTCAACCGCGGTTGATGAACCGCGGGTAACACCGTGGGGCTCAGCTAGTATCTATAGGATAAATTTAAAAGCAAGTGACATATTGACTTAATTTGTAGGTAAAATCCCGTTTTATTAATGGTCGTGAAACTTGCTGATTTTTTATTAGCTACGTCACTACGTTAGTATTGTAATTTTGGATAAAGTATCAAATCTAAAATATATATCGTGGAATAAAACCAAACATTGCTTCGACTGGTAGGTTTCTGCGACATGATAGTCCGGGCATTATTTCATTTAAATTATTAGATTTCCCACTGCATATTTTAGTGTATTTAAGTAATTATTTAACATATTTGATAGGTGTTATTATATATTTTCTAAAAACCGCAAATTAAGTCTAATAATAGTATAGTGACAATATCACTAGTTTTATAAACTTCGGAGTAACATATTTTTTATGTTTTACGACAGACAAATTAATTTTAACCTACATTTTAAATAGCCGTAACATTCAAAAACATTTTTGTAGAAATAAATCAATCATCGTCATCAAATTATATCAATTTAATTTGAGTTTAAGTTTTTCAATGGAAGGTAGTATATAGAACATGCAAAGTAACTGTAGGCTCATAATAAATGTACAAAGTTATTTCTACATTTACGATATCAGGGTAGCGAGTTTGATTATAATAATATAAGGTTAATTGTTATTTTTTTATTACTATTTAGATTTTTAGATTTAATTTTTTTAAATATTTAACAGTATAACACTATTTTTATTATTTTAATAGTTCTATATATGGAGATTACGGTTAGAAATTATCAGATAGGTAATACGTAGCACAAACTAAGTAGATCAATGTAGCAAATCACATAACTCGCATTTTTAATACTAAAACTAACTCGTACAAAGTATGAAATACTTTTCTTCATTGTTTTTAAAAAAGAGTGAGGTGAAAGAGTCCGTATAGCTTCTTTAAGTCTTTATAGTGACTCGATTAGTCGCTTTCTTACTATTTATCTTCTTCGAGGAATATGTAAAAGTAAAATTAATTCTATGTAAACTCTCGCACACTATTTCATACAATTCTTCTACAGTATCTACATGCACATTAGATTCGAATGATAAGGTTCCCATATACTCAAACCACCTATAGAACATAAGTGATATGCCTATTTACTGATGCTTAACTATCACAATGTGTATTGGGGAAAAAAATGACATGGTACGTCTATTAGACGTTGCTTATTAGTTGCATATTGTAAGTCAAGGATATTTAGATGCAATGCCCCCGTGTATATAACTTACTAGCTGATCCACGCAACCTCGTTTGCGCCTTATATTGCCCGTAGCGTGAAAATTTCCCCCGTTTTTGAAACATTCTTCATTGTTGCTCCGCTCCTATTAGTAGTAGCGTAATGATATATACCCTATAGCCTTCCTCGATAAATGAACTATCCAACACCGAAATAATTTTTCAAATCGGACCAGTGGTTCCTGAGATTAGCGTGTTCAAACAAACAAACAAACAAACTCTTCAGCTTTATATATTAGTATAGAGTATAGATGAGATTCTATGCAACATGTCGTCTGACAATATGACTTTATTTGATGTATAGGTTTGTTCTTAATTTGATTATTATTTTTAACATTTGTGCAAAAGTGGTTGTTGCCATTTTGTTTTTTGTTACAACCCATAAGTTCCCACTACTGGGCTCGGGTCTCCTCTCAGGAGAGGGTTAAGGCCATACGTCCCCACACTGGCCAAGTGCGGGTTGGTTGCTATTGTACAACTCACAAATGATTTTCGTTTCGATTCACCAGACTACGGGAAAGGGTTATAACTTTAGGCAGCCTTATTTTTGTACGTTCCACCGTAGCGCCTAAACTAACTGATTTAAGTGAATGAGATGTCAATCGATTCGTACTACTGTCCCGAGTGACATAGGCTATATAAATTTTATCAAAAGTTTTTTATTGTTATAGTTTTATTACTTTTTCTTGTTTCACCTCATTTTTATAAAGCTACAGAATGACGTACGTAAGTTTTCTATTACGGTTTTTAATTTAGATTTATAAAGATTGTTGACTTTTTTCTAAAATTCACTACGAGTCATCAACAACAGTCTTCAATAGTCTACTGTTGCTCTTGCTGACAAGAGGGATTGATATAGGGTTAGCTTTAAGCTTTCCTTCTTATTACAGAGCTGTTGTCCTACAGTTTGCGCCTTATTCTCTTACGACAACACGCGATGAATAGGGTTGGTGACTCTCCGTAATCTTAATTCATCACAACACGGACTACGAGCAAATGAGTATACGCATCGTCTGACGGTAAGCGATTATAGCCACCCATTGACACCCGCAACACCAGAGGCGTTACAAGTGCGTTGCAGGCATTTTAAGAAGGAGTACGCTTTGAATGCCTAATGTCTTATAATGACGTGCTTAAAGAAGTATCTGATCTTACTAGATATTTTCGTATCCTTAAATAATGGCTGTGGTAATAAATAAACTGAAATTCTTAACGTTAAACTGATTGTTTCAAAGAAATGAGTATTACATGCTCGTATATGGAAATACCTGGTTTTTTTTTGGGACTTATCCCGCCCACACGCCCACCACTGTAACTCCTGTACACCAGGATCAACAGCAGTGACCCACGAACACACCGAGTTATGACACTCGAATTCGAAATACCTGGTACATTGGAAATTACATAACAGAAGGATTTCATAAAATGAAATAAATTCGAATTTAATTTGATTTCTGAATACATCGGTTTCGCGATACCCGAGTGTAAACTAAAAGTTAGAAAAGATTTACCCAAATCAAAAGTGATTTTGATTAAAAATGAGAGTTCCCAGTTTTATTTTTAAAGTATATATCTTCTGATATAATAACCTACCCTGTAGATAGTTAATATTTAAACACGAAACACCTTAGTTAAGATATTTCTGAACAAGAAACAAATACACCTCATGCAAAAACCAGGATAACATTGCAAAGTACCTTATGTTTTAGTTCATAGGCTGGTAAACTACAAAATGGATTTAATTTGACGTAGTCTGTCATTTACTTAAGAGGAAAAGGCACGCTCGTTAAAACTATGCAACAACCATAGTTAGGAATAAACTAAATTACAACCAAAACCACGATATATAATGTAATTAAATAAATTTGTCTTTAATTATTTTAAACATGTAACGTGCGGTTAAGTTGTTTTAATAATCATCGTTTTAGCTAGTCCCTTGAAGTTTTAATTTCCGTACACGCGTATAGTCAAGTAAACTAGGTACTGTTATATTAATTCAATTTTAACACGAATTTTAATACGTGCGCTGTCTGGGTGAAACAGGTATTTTGATGTACACTTATGTGTATAATTATATGCATATTTCGTATATTATATATTTAGTTTATTTGACGTATGTACAGCAACTAGAAGGTGATATTTTTCTTATTGTTTGAGATTAGTTAGAATTATGGAATTTGTTTCTTTAAGGAGATTGGAGGCAATCAAGCGAAAGGCTAATTTGATTGTTAGTGGCTACCTCTACTAAATTTATTTAATGGCTAGGTTACCAGAATACTACCGATGACAGACTCTCCCACCAATGTCTGGTATGAAATTACGATAACAAATTTGTAACTCTCGAGTTGTAGGTGGATACCAAGTTTGTTACCGTCGTGTCAAGCCTCCCAGAATTTCTGGGGGAGTTTGGAGTGTGGTAACTTGGTAAAAGGCAACGAAACAATTGCTACAGTCCACGGCTGGGTATAGACATTCACTTAGAAAGGAGGCTTAGTAATTATATAATTAATATCAATATGCCTTGTAAACATGTGTTCCTTTTTTAAGCATCGTTCTGTGCATGTGACTTTGGAAACTCTTTGCCAGAGATAAAGATACTGGATACACAGAACATATTTTAGTTAGCCTATTCGTAAAAAATATCATGTGAAGAAAATAAAAAGCTAGTTGTTGTAAGGCCTTTTTTTATTGTAAACTTTCTTTAGAAAAAAAAATTGTATGTTATATTTCTTCTTCTGTAACTATATGAATCGACTAACTGGCTTTGGTTGGTGGAAATTCGAAGTAGGATTTCATTTAATTGAAAAAAAAATCACAGGTTCAGCGGTCAAGAAAATTAAGAAGACAGACAAACCGCCGCCAATTAGGTACTCATTAGTGTGTTAAATTTTGTAAATTGTAATATACTATGTTCATCATTCCTCAATTTTCCCATAGAGGTGAATCTTTTCTTCAAATTTTCAATGGAATCAAACGAACAGGAGGGCCTTGCTTTTTACTTGCCTTTTAAGAAAGGCCTGATAAATCATACATTTACATATTCCATAACGATAGTCTGATCTTAAACATTTCCCAGTTTAGAAGTGTCGTTTCGTATGTCAGACTGCTATTTAATAAAGATACTTGAATATTTCTATAATATATTGAATATTGACTGCCTCGTTGGTCTAGCGGTTGACGTGTGCGACTGCTGATCGTGAGGTCTCGGGTTCGATTCCCGGGTCGGACCAAATGTTTGTATGATCTACAAATATTTGTTTCGGAGTTTCGGTGTTTTCTATGTATAATATGTATGTATTTACAAAAAAAAAGTATATTGTATTTGTATCAGTTGTCTAGTATCCATAACACAAGCTCTGCTTAGCTTGGGACTAGATGGCGTTGTGTGATAGATGTCCGAAATATTTATTTATTTATCTATTTATTTATTTCTCAATGCGTATATACGTATATTTGACCTCGCTGGAAATTTTATTTCTTTAAAATTGGCAGTAACAATATCAATTTTCTATGACGTCTCAAGTGGGAGATCGATTTTTGTTTTTTCGAAAAACGGTCACCATTTCATATCATCCACATGTTTTTAATATTGTTTATTATTAATTTCATCACAACAAAGACTTGAAGACTTAATATTTAAAGACCATAAATACTTGACATTGGCAGAAACAGCTGATCCGGCTGGTTGCCATTTCATCGAAAGAAGAGAGAGATACGTTTCATGTGAATAAACTAATGAACCATATACTCGTATTATGTACTATTGGAGTATGCACATTCTATTCACCTACCTAGTACCTAATCATTGTAAGTAGTTCAGGAAGGAAAATAAGTTTATAGGCTTAGGTTTTAACACATGTTTCAATATAAAAGGAAGTTTTCCTTATACATTTATGTATATACATACGCTTACAGTGCGGTAATAGTATACTACACATTATTGTTTTGAATATGCAAACGTGAGATTATTGTTTTTTCACATATCAAGTTGCGTATGCTAGAAAAATGATGATTTTAAAAGTTGGTTGAAAAAATTTTGCAAGCAATGAAAAAAGGAAAACGTTTTCTTTGCGCCCCTCTCATGTATGTTTGTAAAGACACAATATATTTGTATATAATATGTACATGAAGAAAAAATATCTTATATCAATATCTTATGCAACTCCTAATATTTACCTACGTTCTGGGTAATACATTGTATTTTACAACCCTTAATTTTCCATTTAAATTTAAATGGGGGCCAAACAAGAACTAGATAGGTAGGTATATCATCCAAAATAAAAAGGAATTTTCCAAATCACTTCATCAAGAACATTCAAGTCAGAGTAAGAAGTTTTAAAAAAACAACCAATTTGATAACTTCCTATTTTTGTGATCAGTAAACAAAAAGTTCATTATTTTATTTGTGAATTATTATGCTAACTATCTAAATAATATTTCTACGAAAAGTGATCGTAGAATAATATTTCTAGGAGAAGTGACGATATTTACTTAATTTTATAACAAATTGTGTTATCATACGGTTCATTATTGAAAAGCATGACGTGTTGTATTAGTTCTAACCCAGTGGATGAGTCGCTATCGTATATCGTAAGTTTAGGCATATTAAATTTGTACTACGCAAAATATTTTGATAGACTTGTTATTGTGATTTATTTGTATACAACATGAACCTACAGGGAAAGTCAGTTGACGAATACCAACCACATAAACGCACACATTTTACCCGCCTACCTATAACAGCTAAATAATTCAAGTTATATTTTGATTCGTATCAGTCAGTGTCTTAAAGCGTTATTCGTGTTTTATTGGATTTTCACCGAGACGCGAGTGGTTTCGGACAACGTACGTAGGGCGACCTAAATAGCAGCGCGTATCGTGACTTCGACCTCAAATGTATCGCGTAGTTGGACAAATGGTATTTACCACTCAGATTCTGATTGGAGTTCTTCTTAGAGCCGGTGTCGTCAGCCGCTTCTACGTAGTTGTCTGGCCTTGGTAGCGGCCACGTGTTGGATCGCGCGCGCGTCTGCGGCTCGAAACCGACCTCTGCCAGCTCGCCCAGAGGCTCCAATTCCAACTCGGCCCCCGTCGTAGACGACCACGGACTTTGATAACCACTCATGATGCCGGCTTTATCTAGTGCAGTGGAATTTTTCGACAGGTAGGTGTGTCAGAATGAGCGCTCACCGGCGCGTGCCGATACCGGCCATTAGCATCTCAACGCGCTCTCTATTTATTTTTTTGAACCGATTTCTTTATTTCCAGAATCGTCAGACCCGGATCGCGAGCTGGAGAGGTTATCTGTCTTGTGCTTATCGGCTCTGTTATTCGAAGCCAATAACATGTGGCGTCTCACTAACGTTCATAAACAGCGATGTGCGCAGAGAACGTCAGCCGTCGGACCGCTCCCGAGAGGCGATTTTCGCTAAATATAAGCGCGAGCGAGGCGGGGGCGGGGCGCACACCACGTGAGCGACTACGCGCCGATTTTCCAATTCATCACTGGCGGGCTAGAGACGCGATAACCTTGTAACGTGGCTCGAATCGGCCAACAACGGGTATCGTATCGCCTAAGGTCGTCACCGGCGTCGAAGGTCCCCAAGAATACGTAAAATCAGGCGTTTTTCCAAGTTCAGATCACACTTTACAACTTTTCCACACTGATAAGAGTTATCACTGGACCTCTCGCAGGACTTTTAACAAACTTTTCACGGTTCTAGGGCTTATTTAGAGTAGGAGGCCACTTAAAGTTGTTTTATTACAGTCCACGCGGTCAGCGATAGTTTTTACTGCGTAATAAGCAGAGTAGTGCACGCGGCGCGGCAATTCGTCCTCGGCCGCGAACGGTCTAACGTACACTGACTGAAGTGACTGAACCGAGTCGCGAGGCGCGTCGCTCGTGCAAATTCCGCTCAGCGGGCGCCGCGCTGGCCGCGGAGAGGCGGAGGGCGGCGGCACGAGGCGCGGAGGGCGCTGATACAGAGAAGTGGCGTCGTATAACCGCCGACCGAGCAATAGCCATTTCGGACACACTCCACACTCGCCACTAATTTGAAAAACTTTAAAGATCCCATGGGACAATTTAACTAGGTGAGAACCCGAAGCGTTCCTCAGTGATCATGGGATTAGCAAGCATTTGAGAAATAAGCAATTTGCTAATAGGCGCGAACGCGTACGAGCATGCGGGTGTACACGAGGCGAGGTTGTTGCATGCTTTATTGTTTACATACAATTACTTGTACGGCCGAGCTTTGTGTTTGTTTTATAAAGTTAGCAAAACTTTTTATGAAACGTTAGATAGAAACGAAATCTGATAAGTTTATTTTTTATTCTCACCATTCTATGTATGTGAAGTTCTTGAAGATTACGTTATAAGACCTCAATAAGAAAATCTGAAGCAGAAATATACCACATTCTATCAAAGTCTTATTAAAAATAATTTCTGATATACTTTGTTAAAAATTTCGGCCTCGACAAAAATCTGATGATGGTACATTAAAGTTTTAGTCGTAGAGTAGTTATAGTAGATGTTGTATTTTATAGGATTGTTTCTAATTGCCGTAGTTGACATGCATAATCTTTCTTGGGTACACCTAAGACCCTGATTGAGATTTGATGAATAAGACACTTAAGTTTTAGTCCCCTTCTATGTGGCCCTGGGGAAATGATGAATTGTTGAGGTTTTCAAATAGAAAGAATTTAGAAATATTCCATGCCAAGTACATTTTTCAATAGTACGATTTGTTCACTGAAACTAAAAGAGTTAAGAAGTTTGTTCCTCCTGTTACTTTTCCTTCTGCATTCAGTTTGTAGACATAATATTTTAGTAGTGTTTTTTTCTGCAATATTCTAATAGACTTATCTGAAGATAAACTTATCAGACTGAAAAAATGATTACTTTTCTACTTAATATAATAATAAGATAATTTTTAGTCAGATCTGAAAGAATACTGCCTGTAGCTAAACCAGAACAGTTTGGATAATATTGTATCCCCCAAGTAAAAACTAATCCAGAGTTCTGTGGAGCTGTGAGAAAGCAAGGTATTTTCTTGAAAAAGAATGCCACGGACACTGTTCCTGGGTAGCTCGTATTCAAACTCTCCTAAAGGTTAGTGCAAATTACAGTCTTCTAAAGAAAGTACTAGTGTCCACTAACCGCTATTTTTTATTAATGTTCTGACGGCAAACAATTTTTTAAGCAACTTATAGTCTTTATAAATATAGTTCAAAGTTTCGGCTTTACGTTTACGTTACGTTTTGCAATGTTTCAATACGACAGGATTCGTGGTCTTTGGTGACATAATTTGGTAGATTTTAACTATGATGTATGATGAAATTACATCGCTCGATTGGCTGGGTCATCGTTCAGGTACTCTTGATCCCGTTCATGGAAGCAATAAGTTGCTAGAGCAGGAGCAGACTCCTTAAATGGAGCATTTTGACCTGTAAGAACTTGATCTTTGAGATTTCTTGAAGGAAATAAAGGTTCATTAGAAATCATAGCATCACCAAATTACAATATAACACAAATAAATGATAAATGCATCATTTATTTGTAGTGTGTGTAGAAGCATCACTAGGCCGCCATGGTGTCATGTCGCTATGCTGCACTGTTGCCTTGTCTGCATTCCCAATGAGTATGCTGGTCCATACACAAAAAAATCGAATCATCGATCAGGCTACATTCAGTCGATGTCAGTCTGAATAATTATAATGTCAAGATATTAAAACTTTTACTAAATACAAGCTACAATAAAGCCGATGAATAATTCAACAACATCGTAATAGTAGTACACACTTCAAATACCCCACTCAAATCGGGTGTTAATGTGGGTTCCTTAATTTATTTCGTGAAAGAAGCCTTTTGGATACAATTAAATGGTTAAAATGGTCATTAAGGAAGATTAACTGAACACACATGTTGAAGTTCTCTCGCAGTATCCGAACCTAACAGCGTTGGGTAAAGAATTAAATTTGCTTTCGATTTTTCGCTATTAATTTTATTCTGTTCTGAAATGTTTGAAAGAAAGGTGTCATTTAATCTTTCTTTTTAACTATTATAAAACTTTGGTCTCTCTACTACCTGTTGTTGCTTTGTGCTTATCTGACAATCATTGTTTTCTGTGGTCATCGAACACAAATATAGTATAATAAATAGTCAAATAGGCAAGTTTTAATAAATTAAATCTTTGCCCAGACATGAAAAACAGTATAGGTAATCCAACTACGTTCAAGTTTTTGATAAAATTTCTATAGCCACACCCAGGTCATAATTATAAATCTATTCACTTGATTGATTGATTTAATTATTTCATTCATCGAAATCGGTTCAGGGCTTTAGGCGCTACGGTGGAACATACATACATAGACTAGCAAAACTATACGTTTAGTTTCGCCGTAATCAGGTAAAATGAATGAACAAATGCAAAGCCGAAGTAATTTGGTTTTGTTATAACACTTTCTTCCAAAAAATAATTCAAGGGATACAAATGAAGTTTACAACTTTTATCTAAGTTAAAACGTTCCCGGTTATGTGTTCTAAAATTAAATTACCCGATATGTACTTTTTTTCATGGTTTTTATTTCAAGGGGGGTGTATTGTAAGTTTTATTGTTATGATTTTATTCGAAAACTTCCGCTTAGGAATATAGCAAGTGTCGCGGAGAACTTCACAGACATACCTGAAACAGACAAAAAGAACTCCCATACTCAAAACAACCCTTCGGATTTGAACCTACAACATTCCGGATTAAATTCCAACAATTATTTTCACGGGAATTAACGCGATCACTTATTAAAAGGTATTACATACCTCTGATTTGCCTGACGTTTCGACCAGGTTGCACAGGCCGTGGTCACAGGCTGACTGGCTCAGCGGCGCACGCCCTCCGTCGTCGAATCCGTGAAGTAGAAGGTTCTTCGTCCACCCGCACTTTTTCGATATTTTTAATAAATTTGTTGCGCCATGTTCCGTCACATACCACACTAACAGTGTCCCTATTCTGTAAGCAAACCGATGTGCTCCTATTCTGGTGTTTATCCGACTGCGCAGAAAAGCGAGGTGGTATGTTTTTTAATACTGGATATATTTATAATACTGGATTAATAAGTGGTCGCGTTAATTCCCGTAAAATAATTGTTAATATATCATGGAACGCGAAAGTTTAAAAGTTAGTATGGGATTTTTAGACTTCAGTATTTTTGATATGACCCTTTAACATTTTTTTTTTCATTTAAAAAGGCTACTCCCGTCGGGGGGCACTTACTTATATAAATTAAACAGACGCAAAGAACACCTAGACTGAGAAAAACAATTTGTGGATCACAAAAGTGTTCATCCATGTTGGATTTGAACCCACAACACTTGGCGCAGTAGAAAGCGGCGTGACGACCGCTTAAACCGCTAAGCCAATCGTGCAATCAAAACTGCAAAATTGAAACTAATAAAGTTAGAATTAGTTAGAAGCCGATGCCTATATCCAGCAGCGTACTGCGATAGGCTGATGATGATGATGATGATAAAAGTAGATTTATAGATGTACATAGTAGGCAAGGTAGGTAAGGTGACGGTAATGGTAAATAACTACCACTGCCCTTAAACACTTGCAAGTCAATCGTTAAAAGTGCGTTGACGTCCTTTGAGACCTACTCCAGAATCAGAAGGTGAACAGGTTTCGGCTTCAGTAACCTCAGTCGGTAAAAAGCAACAATATAATTGGTTAACACCGGTTTTCTGTGAGGCTTGTCACTCCGGTCGAACTAACTCACCGTTTACCGTGGGAGAGTCACCCTTCGGCATGAATGGGCCAGTTCGACTGGAGTGATATCACGGCCTCACAGAAAACCGGTGTGAAACAGCGCTTGCGCTATTTTTCACCGAGTGAGTGAAAACACTGGAGGTCCAACCCCTCCCCACATCCTTTTCCAAATCCCCCAAAGATCGGCAAGGCACTTGTGACGCCCCTGGTGTTGCGGGTGTCCATGGGCGGTGGTAATCGCGTACCATGATGATGATGATGATGATGATTCGCGGGCTTGGTTTCCGCAACTCGACGACTTGTTGCGCCTATTTTGCGTAGTGGGTCGGCGCTAGTGGTGCCAACCCAATTCTTCCAGGAAGCCTAGCAGACCCTTTGCGTTGCCGACGACTTCCTGAAGTGACCTCGGCGATCCGAGGTGTCTTGCCCGGTATTTCGCCACCTCAGGACATGTCAGGATGACATGGGCGGCCGTTTCGTCTTCCTCCATGCATGCTCTGCATAGAGGGCTGTCCGTTACACCTAGAGTGAAAAGATGTTTGTTTAATAGTGCATGACCAGTTATTGCTCCAATCAAGAGTCGAAGCGGCGGCCTCTTAAGTTGTTTCAGCTTCCGTGACAATCCGGGGTTGATCGTCGGGAGGGCCTCTTTGGTCTGCCTGCAGGTACAAAGGTTGGACCATCGGTTGAACAATCGCGTACCATCAGGTACGTCTGCTCGTTAATCTAATTTAAAAAAAAAATACCCATTTATGCAGAAATCTAGAAGAGTAGTATTCTGAAAACTGCGTATTTCTAGACCATTGCTTATGAAAAGGTCTGCCTTTAGACTCATAGATGATATTAGAGACATGTGCATACAAATTTGTTACTCAGTAAGACTACCTCGGTGGTGCAGTGGTAGTGGTAACGACGACTGTGATGAGACTTCGAGTTATATGATCTGCAAATATTTTTTCAGAGTTTGGGTCTTTTCTATCTACAATCTGTATTTACAAAAAGGTAAATAATTATTGTATGAGTTGGTTTGAAGCCAGTTGGCGTTATGTGTCAGATGTCCGAAATTTATATGAAACTAGCTGAGCCCCGCGGTGTTACCCGCGGTACAACAACAACTGCGTGTAACGCCGCGGGATAAAGCTAGTCTAAAAAAAGGAGCCTAAGTTACTCCCTGGATCATCAGCTACCTGTCAGTGAGTCTCGTCAAAATCGATCCAACCGTTCCAGAGATTTTACACGGAACTAATAGACAGACATAAATTTTAAAAATGATATTTTGGTACATGTATACGTATGTGTGTATGTGTACGTGTATACATACAAATGCATTTATTTAGAAGTAGTTATTTTAATATTACAAAATTTAATAGACAGACAAAAATTTTAAAATTTTTATTTTGGTACTTGTATACGTGTGTGTGTATGTGTACGTGTATGCATATGCATTTATTTAGAAGCAGTTATTTTAATATTACAAAATTTTATTTATTTGTATAGATTCACTTTTCTTATTGTAGTTAAAACACAATAGTTTTTAGATTTGGGGGCTTTCCTATATGACCAGACTAACTTATGACGTCAATTTCCGTTTGGCTGTCCATAGATCCCCTTACACTCGTATGTAGGAAGTAGGAAATTGTGTGATATTTCCTACGCTCTCTATTATTATAAAAGTACTCTTAATTTTTCCTAAATAACATTTACTGGTTGTTGTTTATTATTTTATAAAATAAAAATAGTTTTCTGGCAAAAAGTGGGATGCCGTCCTTTGAGACCTACTCCAGAATCAGAAGGTAGTAGAGCCACGCTGATTTCAGCACGAACGGGACAAGTCGACCGGGGTCAGAAGATCAACGTAAAATGACAGCGTTCGTGCTGTCGTGTTTCGTTGGTGAGTGCGAGACTGGAGGCCCAACGATGCGAAAGCATCACAAGGCCACCATGGTGTTGGTCACCATGCTGCATTGTTTGTATTCGCAATGAGTACGGTTACCACCACTCTTGGATTCCGCTTTTGCTTTCCACCAGGCGGAGTAGTCATTTTGGCAGGACCATACATAAAAAAAAAAGTATTAGAGGAGAGTGTTCTAAAAGACAAGTTAAACATAGTTTGATGATATTATTTGTAAAACAAAAACATTTGTCTGCCTTGTCTATAAGCTGCCTAAGTACATTCATACATACATAAGAGTAAATAATATCAATACAAATAGAATATAGAAGCATTTTGACGACTTCACATCTAATGGAAACAGTCACATCTAAAGTTCGCAAATCGGTGCTTCTGGAGATTTGTGCGTAATATATAAATACTCACAAACTGCAATAGTCGCATAGTTGCATTTATTCTCAGTAAGTTATTTCATCATATCAGCCGTAAGAAGTCCACTGCTGAACGTAGGCCTCCCCTATTGATTTCCTTTGCGACCGGTCGGTAGCGGCCTGCATCCAACGAGTCCCGTCAGTAAGTTATTTACAGCATGAGTTATTTTGACTTTTTTCTCTAAAATGATAAAGAATCAATGGGTATTAACTGAAAATACCGATTTTTAACCCGTTTCAGACAAATAAATTAATATATTTACTACTAGCTGAACCCCGTAGTGTTGCCTGCGTTTATTGCGGGTAACTCCGCGGGGCGAAGCTAGTCTAAAAAAAGTAGCCTAAGTTACTCCTTATATCTATATACCATGTATACATACATATATTATGCATTTAGTAAAAAGCGGCTATTATCCTACCAATATTATAAATGCGAAAGTTTGTAAGGATGCATGGATGTTTGGATGGATGTTTGTTACCCTTTCACGCAAAAACTACTGAACGGATTTGGATGAAACTTTACAGTAATATAGCTTATACATCAGAATAACACATAGGCTACTATTTGCCGCGATAGCCGCGGACAACAACTCCAATTTTATTTATTTGTGTGTATGTATAGACTAAATTAAAGCAAAAAAGCATTTTTTTCAGGTATATTAAGGTAAGTAATTTCATGAAGTATCATTAAAATTAAAAAAAAATCTTATTAAATTGAGCATTTAAAATTTAAATTATCATGATATAAAAATGTAAATAGACTGTTGTCTGTAGGAATCCACTGGGAACATGGACTCCTCCTTAGAAAAGACAATTAGGTCTACACACGCCGGTAACACGCCGCGCGGCACGCTGGCTAGACTGATTCGTTTTGTATTAAGTCCGCTTTGGAATACTGTTAATCCGCAGAATAGATCTCGTGATAAACATATGTATGTAAATATGTCCAGCATTTCAGTAAAACTGGTACATGCAGCTGAATACGATTAATGGCACTAAATCAACAATGGTTTTGTGATGACTTCCACATAGAACGCAAAACAGAAATACTACATCACCATCCACCGAAGATGCGTCAAACTATGAAGTAACGAAGGAAACGAAGAAACTACCAATCCTGAATCGCGCAATAGAAGTTCCCGCGCCGATTAGCTTATACATATGCAACTTCTCAACACCGCTGGGCTGTGGCCCGCCAGGCCTCGTCGTCGTCTGTTCGGAGGATTCTCACTTTGTGTTGGAGGGACATGCTACCCGTTCCTCTATAGTTACACAGTTACACACATCACAAAAACATACATGTTAGAAATCAAGCATAAACAAAATTACGATTGAAGTTAAGGATAATATCGGCTACTGGCTTACTCATAACTCTATGATACCATAGTACTTGAATTAAGTAAATAAACTGAAAATATTGAATATCCTTATTAAATTACCAACACGCTAAAGTTTGTTTCCCATTGTACTTTCCTGTACGCAAACTGTGGCTGTGTCTATTCCCTGTCTGGCTCGGTTTGAATAGGTATATTCAAGTTCCATGCCAGTGGCAGTGGCTACCAACTACCGAGGCCCAGAAGGACATTGAAGTAATATTGACGAATTAAATAGTATTGTTATTGATTTCCTACATTAGAGACGACTGTGATAGAATTAGTCAGTAAGACTATAGATATTATTATCTTCGCTACGGCCTATGCTATACATAACAATAAGCATTTTTTACTTCTTTTTATCGCGCATATTTAATGAGCAAAGAGGTTCATAGGTTCATTTCAGGTGAACTTAAACAGCTGTTTGTTTATAGTTTTGAGTTTACACTTCTGTCGGCAGTTCCTATGACTGTTTTGTTTTTTTAAATAAGTTTATACATAAACATTTTTCGGTGGTTTGTCTCAACACAGCGGTTAATTTTTGTCCACCAACTTTTGTCTGGAAAATTCACTTATATACGTATATCAACCAATCGCCGTCCACTGCTAACGAAGCTGCCCCAAGTCACTTGCCTTTTGAATAAATTGAATTGTGTCGTACATATCTAGTGTTAAGTCTATTAAGTTTTTTTATGGTTTAAGGGAAAAACGTGCTTACAGGTTTTTTTTTTTTTTTTTTTACGTCGTAGAATGCATTTACGCACTTCGTTCGCCCCCCGCGGGGGCAGGGGGTTCGCTTCGTGTGGGACTCCCGACCTCCCGGTCTCGGAGGTGGCCAGACTACCCACTAAACCACCACGGTGTTCCTCCTTCGCCCAATCCGAGCCACGGGATAGGTTGCTCACCGCGACTCGGCTGGGGATGCCCTGGTTGTCGGGCTCGCCTCCGTCGAGGCCCCACCCTTCGGGCCACGTGCCCAGATGGCGGGGCCTGTCCTCCTCGTATGAATGCACCCCAGGAACACAGAGGGGCGCATTCCGCCACTTTAGCGTGGGGCGGCAGGTCCCCCGACTCACCGCCCGTGGCCACTCTCATTCGGGGGCGCGGGCAAACTACGCTGGCCGTTGCCCCGTCGCCCATGCCCCGCAGGGAAGCAGTCGGGGGATCCCACTCCCGCAGGGCTCGGACTCAGGAACGCAAGCAAACTGCGCTCGCCGGCGCCCCCCCTCCTCGCGGGGTACTCGGCTCGCGAGGCAGGAGAGCTCCCCGCTCGATCCCGCTCCCGCAGAGCCCTTCCCCCGGCCGCCACCACCCCGTCGGCCGATCCCATCGGCGTACGAGGCGACGGCAGCCACTGCTTTTAACGACTTTGTTGTGGGTTTTAAAGTCTTTTCCTTGACGCGGTTCAGCCCCTGCATGAGCAGTGCGCCGACCCGTCTCTCGTTCCCTGGCACCGTCTCATCCCCTGTCCCCTCTGCTAAACAGAGGGATACTGGGAGCGACGGCGATCCCTGAAAAGGGCTGGGATCTCCTCGGCAGCCTGGTCTTCGGCGCCGTCTTTCCCTTAGTCGCCTTTTACGACACCCACGGGATGAGATGGGGTGGGGCTATTCTATGCCGGCCCCACACGGCGGACGTGCTTACAGGTTATTTGAGGGTCTCGCAGCTTCCCACAGCATCGTATCGCGTGATGTGATCCACAAATTGTTCTGAGTGTGGGTGTTATTTATTTCTAGTTTTTTAAATGTGTGTTCCCCGTGACACAAGATATATTACAAGTGCGGAGTTGTCTTTTGAAAACTTAATAATATAAATAATAGTATTTAGTCGTATTATTATTACCACCTGTTCTAAGAGTCCATTGAAAAGTTACATTTGGGGTTGCATTTCTTACAAGATGAAATTTGTTTTTTTTAGATTTAAGGGTGTTGTGTAAAAAAAATGTCAGACCTATAGTTTGGCAGATAAAAAGGTTTCTCCAAGATGGCAACCAGGGACAAGGGTTGCATCCCACAAACTTGAATTTAACACTAACACCTCCTTCATATCTAAAAAGTAAAATTGCGTCCTCTAAGAAATGCATACTAAGCCCATAAAAAAATTATCATTCAATAGACTTTAAAGCAGTAATCTATACAAATAAATAAAATTGGAGTGTCTGTTTGTATTATTAAAATAACCGCTTTTTACTAAATGCATGTGTATGTAAACACGGTACACATACAAAAAATATAGTTCAAAAAATTTTGTCTGTCTGTCTGTCTGTCCGTCTGTCTATCTGCCTGTCTGTTTGTTCCGGGTAATCTCTGGAACGGCTGGACCGATTTTGACGGGACTTTCACTGGCAGGTAGCTGATGATCCAGGGAGTAACTTAGACTAACTTTGTCCCGCGGCGTTACTCACGGTACAACAATAACCGCGGGTAACACCGCGGGGTTCATTAAGTATAACGTCTTAAATGTTTAAGTTCAATTTAATTTTGAATGTAATGTTAATTTATTTTTAGAAAATCAAGTAGAAACTGGGATTTATCATAAGCCTCAACGTTAAATACAAAAAAAAAATCATAGTTCAAAATCCATTAATAGGTAAATGGATTTTGAACTATATTTTTTGATGATGAAAGAACTACAAATAACTAGTAGACTAGTTATTTGTAGTTCTTTCTTTTGTATTCTAACTTGACCGACAATACTATATTAAAGTCGTTTTGCCACTTATTGCACTTAAATTCCAAAGGTGAAAGAATTTATAGCTAGATAGATAGATAGTCTTTATTTGTATAAACATGGTGTACATTCATTGCATGCAAGATAACAATAACCAATAACAGCTTCAGTCATGTTTGGCCGCATTTATCGGCATACAAATTAGTCTAGATGGTGCAAAGCCTATAACAAATTAAATTAATTTTAAATTCAAGCTTTTATTGGACAGCCCTCATTATAGTAATAGTACTCGTCTAGACGAATCAAACGAGTCCAAACTTGATGGTGTTGCGACGTTTCTTTACCGAGTTCCTATGCCCACCTTCCAGCTCCAGAATCAGATCAGTTCCATATCATGGTAATATTGCATTGTCATGCTTTAAACATTTTAGCAAAATCGGATGAAGATATCAGATACAAAACTGAGTTTCAAGATTCCACCCGAATATACACACATACATTGCAAGTTAATAAAAAGCTTGTAAAAATATAGGTGAATGCTATACAGTATAAACATATTACCAGTCATGTCATATTAGACAGTCCAGTCATCAGTCGTCACCATGCACACTCGTGCAAGCGCCCTGCGCCGACGTCTTACAGTCATGTCTCGTGTCCCGTCGCGAGTTTAACATTTTTTACCCATACCAAAATAAATTTTGCTAAAGTGCATAACGCCACTAAAGAAGTTTATCTTCAAAAAAATATTTATGAAAATGGTCGTCCTGCTTTGTTATGTACATTTATTTATGTGTGTGTGTTAAGTGCTTTTATTTAATAGTTTTTTTATTCTATTCGTCTGAATACATATTTGTCAATGGCTTTCTTACAAAATCATCGACGATAGAAGAACACTGCAGAAAAAATAAGCTGTTTAGATTTTCTTCGTCTGTAAACTTTCAAATATTAAATCAAATGTATTATTTATTAAAATATATCACTTCTGATGTTTCTTAATTAATTTGAGGCAAGACAATCTATACTAATACTAATATCTATACTAATATATAAAGCTGAAGAGTTTGTTTGTTTGTTTGTTTGTTTGTTTGAACACGCTAATCTCAGGAACCACTGGTCCGATTTGAAAAATTCTTTCGGTGTTGGATAGTCCATTTATCGAGGAAGGCTATAGGGTATATATCATCACGCTACTACTAATAGGAGCGGAGCGACAACGAAGAATGTTTCAAAAACGGGGGAAATTTTCACGCTACGGGCAATATAAGGCGCAAACGAGGTTGCGTGGGTCGGCTAGTAATATTATAAAGCTGAAGAGTTTGTTTGTTTGAACGCGCTAATCTCAGGAACCGCTAGTCCGCTTTGAAAAAATATTTTAGCACACGACCGGACACGGCAGCACAGGACCGGTTGTTGTGGAGAACCTTGTCATCACTTGTCAGGAGTTGTTATAATTGCCTAAAATTTATCAAGAGGTAAAGTCTGTAAGAAATTGCTTTTTAGCGATAAGGCCGCCATTTGTACATGGTTGTAAAATTAATATACTCCTAAATGTAAACTGTTTATTTGGTGTACAATAAAGTTTATTCTATTATATTCTATTCTATTCTATTCTAAAGTGAAACAGGTTCCTTAACTAGTATTAGTACCTGAATGACCGACCTTGCTCAGTATTCTTTTCTTGGTAAATTTTCTAAAAATGAATCAAAGTTAGATCGATTTATCACCTCCGAAACCCCGTGCATTTTAAATTTCATGAAAATCGTTGTAGCCGTTTTCGAGATTAAGATTATTTAAAAAAGAATTGCTGGTTCAAAGGTATTAGATTTACATCTAAGCTACTGAGGAAATATGATACTTATTACTAAATGTACTGAAAACGAGCAATGTAACAAGGGAAAATAAAATCTTCAGCAACTATTTACTATACGCAATTTAATGAGCCTACAAGGAAAACTCATCTATGTAGGCACATGTTACAATAAAATATAATAAAATCTATTATTAATTTGCCCCATGGTCATAATACGATTCGTAACTTTGTCATTAATACAATATAGTGACGTTATTGTATGCATATACG
Source organism: Spilosoma lubricipeda (assembly GCA_905220595.1). NCBI lineage: Eukaryota > Metazoa > Arthropoda > Insecta > Lepidoptera > Erebidae > Spilosoma > Spilosoma lubricipeda. Next base: position 15,680,773 of record HG992282.1, on the reverse strand, counting down.
ACACAAAAACATAGAGAACTTGAAGGGGGCTTTTCCCACAAACAAACATTCAACAATTTTCAGATATCAAAAGGAAGATGGAGTAAGGTGTTTATATAAAGTTATGATTCAGACTGTAAACCACAATTAGTTTATAGTAAAGGAAAGGAGAAATTAAATATTTTCGTAAAACAGTTCACAAAACTTATTATGTTTTTGTCAAGTAGTTCTAAGTCATTTTCACATTTATAACATTATAGTTACTAGCTTCTGGCCACGACCCCGCTCGCGTGTATGTGGATTATCGTGGTGAAGCCTATATCCTTCTTTAAGAATCAGAGAATCTCTATGCTAAATTTCATTTATATCGCTGCAATGGTTTAGCTGTGAAATCGTTCCAGACAGACAGAATTACATTCGATTTTTTTAGTATTCAAGTATGGGATTAAATTAATTATATTTAATGATTAATAATTCTATTATAGTTGCAACTTACGTCAACAGATTGTCTGCTCGGTTGACCTGGTGGCTTAAGCGGTTGCGACGCCGCTGCTCTACTGCGTTAAGTGTTGGGGGTTCAAATCCCACATGGGACAACACTTTGTGTGATTCACAAATTATTGTTCTGAGTCTGGGTGTTATTTGTATTCATTTCAATATAACATGTCCGTAAAGTCCCCCGCGACGGCCGCGACATAGGACGAATGTTTCTAATGGGGGAGTAGTAAAAAAAATTGTATTACTGTCGCAACTAAATTAGTTATACCGACTAAAATGAAAATATTTTAATACATTTTAAGCAGCATCAGCACTGACGTCGTATTCAACAGTGTAATTATGAATTTAACTCTATTTTTATTCTACTACAACGCTTATTACCTTATCATCTAGATTGTGCTCCGGATCGTTTAAAAGCTACTCAGATGGCAGTACTTTTCACTCCACATTGTACAGCAACACTGCAAAGAGAAAGGAAAACTTGACAAACAAACTCTAAATCAATCCGTCTGGTGAGTATGGTAGGAGGCCAAAACCTCATTTCTAAGGAGCGGCCAGTATTGGGCTTGTGAGCACTATTGGTAGTGACTATTGATGGAATGCAAATTGGCTTAAAAAACATCACTGAAATATGTGCAGAAATATAATGATAATATAGTTTGCTGTGAATAGCAAACTATATTATCATTATATTGGGGGGGGGGGGGGGGGGATATATATCTATACAAATAAATAAAATTGGAGTGTCTGTTTGTAATATTAAAATAACAGCTTTTTAATCAATGCATATGTATGTATACAGGATACACATACCAAAAATGTAGTTAAAATTTTTTTGTCTGTCTGTCTGTCTGTATGTCCGGGTAATCTCTGGAACGGCTGGACGGATTTAGACGGGACTTTCACTGGCAGGTAGTTGATGATCCAGGGAGTAACTTAGGCTACTTTTTTTAGACTTTGTCCCGCGGCGTTACTCGCGGTACAATAATAACCGCGGGCAACACCGCGGGGTTCAGCTAGTCAACTTATATAGTGGAACTGAAATGAACCGAATACTCCAAATCTCGGCTAAAATATGTAAGGGATTGTCCGATGTAAAGTGCTCATAATTGCAGTTAAGTTAATCTAAGCATTTAACTAACTGTTTACCTATGATCAACCACTAAAGTTTTGAAAATAATAGATGTAAATAAATCTGGAAACATTGGAATTTTTTATGCTTTTTGTTAGTTGACAAATGACAGCAAACTCGTAGAATATTTAAAATTGGAAGTTTTGAGTATAGTCACAAAATAAAAATAGCAAATAACCACAAATTACAAAGTGAAACAAAGAACGCACAGCTATCAAATACTTAAAAATATCATATGCTCTGTAAAAATAAGTCAATCTATGAATTTTGTCAAACAAATCACACAAATGTACACAAATCAAAAACCGCCATACAAACTTGCAAGAGTCGATAATCTAAACCGAGTTTGTCCACCAAATTTTATTCTAATAATTTAAGTAGTATTTCAGAATCCCTGATTAATCAGCAGAAGATCGGAAGAAGGGCCCAAAACGTCATCTGGCTTTCGAAGCAGTGCCTTTCACGCTAGGTATAGACAGGTGAAAACACTAGTCATTAATTGAGTGTAGTATTGACAGTAGTTTTAATGCTTGTTGATAGATTGTAGCATTGATACATGACGTCTATTATAGTGATATCCGTCTTGGTGATGGATAATGATAAAAAGAGATCACATAAGATTTAAATTGTCAGATTATTTATTTGTATACTAGGTGCAGTACTTGGTTATGTCCGTCGGTTGTTTCTATTTCCACCGTTTATCTCTCTGTGTTTAACTCCTTTACCTAGCAGTAGGGTTAGATGTTTGAAATTAACAGCATCTATCAATTTAATTGAAGTCATGAACGAAGTTGTATTGGTTGTTTTATTTGTTTTTTTTAATTGTTACATAAAATACACAATATAACTATAATAATACATACATGGTTGTGGATCAATCAAAATCGATACATTCATCATTAAAAAAATATCATTCAATCAATTAATATCATTTAATGATTAATCATCAATTACATCGATAAACATGGATCAATTACATGTTTATCGCTGCTGAAACTGTTCAATTTTCATTTTTAAACATAAAATAAAAAAAAAAACAGTGAACAAAAATATTCTTTAAAGGTACGAGTTGGTAGCGGACTGCAGACTGCAACAGCAGTCGACGTGTCGCAGCGACACCACTGGTTTCTATGTATTTCTATGAAATACCCTCTGTAGTTAGCGATACGAAGCTAACGATGCGTCGTCGAGCGGCAGACGGCAGTGTCGTTCGACAGCAGATCAGGGGTGCCGCTGACGCTGGAGCGACGTCGCACACGACCACGTCGAGCGAGTTATTTTCAAAATGATTTTTCCGATTCTGAAATATATAAACTTATAAACCACGTGGCTTCAATGGTTTTTAATCAATATTGAATAAGTTCCCTCGCTTGCTCTGCATTTCAGCATATGACGTGGTGCTTTTCGTTTTTTTCTGTATAATAAAAACAAGTCATCATCGGTTTTCTTCCTTTTCTAATAAAAAATATAAATAATTGGTATCACTGTTCTGGAACACGTAGACATTTTGTTCCACAGAACACTCGGAACCAACTAATTGCTATCTGCTGTTGTTGTCTGCAGTCGGGTTCGAAATCATGACTGCAGCGACAAGATGCAACGACGTGTCGTGGCGACATGAAACGACGACACTCGTCGTCTGTTGTTGCTGTCTGCAGTCCGTTACCAACTCGTACCTTAAGTTATCACTGTCTGTTCTGGTTTGTAGATATGCTCAAATCTTTTTTTAAGATAACTCCCGCATTAGGAATACAGTTCCTGTGCTGTAGGGGAATTTACAAATATACATGAAACATACAAAGAACACCCAGATTCGCAACAACAATTTGTAAAGTAAGTACCTACGTACGAGCTACGGACAAACGTAGTTTTTACCCGACTACGGAAAAAAGTAAATATTAATACCCAACTACGACAAAACACAACGCTGAAAAAGCATGAAACAAGTTTCAAAAGCCGTAGTCATGCGTTTTTAAAGTGTTATGGACTATGGTACATTACAATACATGGACTACGGCTTTTGAAAATTAGTAATGTGCACCTGGTAGGTGGTAGTAGGTGTAAGGGACACCCGGATGGAACGAAGTTCACTGTCAGGATTCATTATTTTTATTATTAATTATGTACAAAAAACCTGTATTTACTCAACAAAAATAATCGTCGCGACACACACCATGCGAAATAGAAATGAAAATGTCTGGCTGGCTTTCTGTAAGAGAGAGAGAGAGACAGAGAAACATGCGCACGCCGCACGGCTTACAATCGCTTACTGTAGCAAAAAGTGTCGTGACAATTTTTCATAAGTTTTTTTGTGTCGTGACAACTTTTCGTAAGAGTTTTTTCCGGCTAGCCCCCTTTCACAACGCGCGATAAGGAACTTCGTTCCAATTAAATATTTTTATATACTATAAAATAGTAATATTTTTGCGCAGTCGAGTAAATAGAAAAACAACGAGAAATATTATTAACCATTCGTAATCGTTATTCAAACCTTGTAATATTTGCAACAATTTATTATTCTTTTCATGTTAATAAAGTTGATTGATAAGTTTTAGGTTAGAAAAGTAAAATAATTATAGCCATCATCCTGTCAAATCATGACCAAGTTTGAATGCTTTATGTGCAGTCCCTATTATTTGCTTTGCGTGTTTTCATAAGTTGTTGTAGATAATTGACTTGTAACATGATCATTTTTTACTTTTCTTTTATTATTATAACATTTCTTTACCTTTACAAAGAACTTCAACCAATCCATGCAATGTAAAAATGACTTTTTTATCAAAGTGTGATAATATTTGTTACAAATAAACAAAAAACAAATTATACGAACTCATATTTAACTTGAATATCTCAAGTACGACAAGGTTTTTTGACAAACAATGGAATATTTTTATAAAAAAGAAATTTTAAGTTTGAAAAAAAATCTTCAGAATAAATAAATAAATAAATAAATATTTTTCGGACATCTAACACACAACGCCATCTAGTCCCAAACTAAGCAGAGCTTGTATTATGGGTACTAGACAACTGATATAAATACTTATATACTTTTTTTTTGTAAATACATACATATTATAGATAGAAAACACCCAAACTCCAAAACAAATATTTGCAGATTATACAAACATTTGATCCGACCCGGGAATCGAACCCGAGACCTCAAGAACAGCAGTCGCGTACGTATAAAAGTCATATAATATAAATAGGTACATATAAAAAAATAGAATAGTAATAATAAGTTATGTACCTTCATAACGTCCCACTGCTGGACTCGGGTCTCCTGTCAGGAGAGGATTAAGGCCATACGCATCTTTTAATTATTAGTACATTTTTTTTTTTTTTTTTTTTTTTTTTTTTTTTTTTTTTTTTTTTTTTTTTTAAAGACAACTCCCGCATTAAGAATAAATTTCCTGTGTCGCGGGGACTTAACAAACATACATGAAACGGACACAAAGTACAGCCAAACTCAGGACAACATTATTGCAAAGGCCGGGAAATAGGCCATTGCAGGTCGAGTGTGAGTTTGAAGGCCGAGCCGTAGGTGAGGACTTCACTAATACGAGACAGGCAATTGCCATTTCCGCCGAGGCATATATAGTGCTTTTCTCAAAAGAATGCAGGGAAATAAAAGTAGTTAAATTTCCATAATTTTTCTAGTTAATGCATTTTTTAACATGAACTGTACATTTCAGCATGGAATAAATTGTCCATAATGTAGATGGCTTTTTAGTTTTAGCAATCTCATTAAAATACGCCAAAAATACTGTTTCGGAGAAAATGTTTACTTTTTTATGGTTTTTCCAAATCATAAAATTTTCATATACTTTCATGGATTTTTCTTTTGACTTCGCTGGAAGCAGGTTTTCCATTGCCAATTTGGCTTCTGATCTTAAATCTGGTGGAGTACAATTAATTTCCATTTCACTCTCTGAACTGTTGGGATTCATTTTAATTATACAATTTATATTTATAAAATATATAAATAACAAATCAAGACGAATTTTCATCAAAACTTCATCTATACAAATAAGTACAATTGGAGTGTCTCTTTGTAATACTAAAATTACCGCTTTTTAGTAGTTATTGCATGAAAGTGTAACAAAAATCCATCCATCCATACTTACAAACTTTCGCGTTTATAATATTAGTGATAATAGTCTATGCGAGTCGTAATAACTTCGGTTCGATGGAAACTGGAAACGCCATCTAAGTGAAAATCATAGTAACATTAACATCGGTTGTTATGAAATAACCTAACAAAGTTTCTCTCAGAAATTGCTTGGTTAGTTCTATGTAATATATACTAGATGGCGCAAATACTTTTTCGCTAAAAGCATAGATGTCACTGCGAGCGTTTGGAACTTAGTTACATGAGGTCGTAGCATCATTTCCAAAGTTGTATTTTCATGGAAAATGCGAAATCGGGAAAAGCCATCCCGGATACGACTCAGTCGGTTCGGGACCCTCAACGTGCGAACTTCCCTATCACTCTCCCATTCGACTCCCCATAAAGGGTTTGAGTTTTTGATTACGCCTTCACTGTCCAAATGTTCACTTATAAATTTAATATTTAAAATTTGGTGCCGGGTTTTGACATTCTTTGTTCAATTTCCATCGTGAAATTAACTTTTAAAAAGTAATTTTAAAGGAGTTCGGATTAACAAAGTACCTGCTGAATATAATGATAGGTGAGCTAAATAACTCTTTATAGCGACACGTTTTATTAAGGTTTTTGAATGGTCGTGAATGTAAAGGTTTTGTTTATTTTAGATGTCTTGCTCTTCAATGTTTTTCTTTCTTTAATAACTTGATCTACAAAACTAAACTCATTATTACATTATTTATTAGCTTGTAGTAATAATGTAAAAAATATAATTAAATAATAATAACACTTTTAGTATTTTTTAATCTCGGAATATTTTGTCCAAAAATAGTAGGTAAAATTGAAATTATAGAATTATATTTGTCTGTTTGGTTATTTTCAGATTTTATTTTACGTATTTATACATTTAGGTACTTATGGTTAATGTCCAGTGGTATTGCAATATCTAGTACGTGTTGTTTTAATTTACTTTTTATCAAATTAAAAATAACACAAGAATTGCTTTTTTTCATTTTACGTTTGAGATTTTGGATAAAATTGCTAACTTTTAAGCCGCACTTGGCCAGCGTGGGGACGTATGACCTTAACCCTCCCCTGAGAGGAGACTCGAGACCAGCAGTGGGACGTTATGGGTTGTTGATAAAGTACTTTTAACTTTACATGAATAAATATACGACTCCAGTGTAACAAATATTTGTATGATTTGCAAATATTGTTTCGGAGTTTGGGTGTTTTCTATGTATGATATGTATGTATTTACAAAAGAAAAGGTATACATGTATTTATATCAGTTGTCTAGTACCCATAACACAAGCTCTTCTTAGCTTGGAACAAGACGGTGTTGTGTGTTAGATGTCGATAGAAGATAGATGATAGAATATTTATTTTTATATGCAGGAGGTGGTATTTTTTAATTCATAGGTTATCTATTTACAGTCGTTATCGCACCATATTTGGATAAACTATATTCTGATAAATAATAATCGGTGTCAGCTCTTTAGTACCTAGTTCTTTGTTTAATTGGCTTGTATTAATAGTTTAAATTTAGTGAAGGTACTTAGTGAAATTTAATCCCAAAACCATGTCTCCTCATCGAAAGGCCGATCTCTCATCACAACCACTTTTAAACCAATAAATAAAGTAAAATGAAAACCGAAATCGATAAATTTCAATCCATATAACAAACATTCTATTTATTTTGTGCGCCATTTAACAATTTTTTCGACGAACAAATTTTTCCAATTTTATCTTTTCACATGTGTGGTCAAATAAAGTTGGGTAATAGCTTGTCGATACTCGAGGGGCTTTTATGGGACCCTTTTTTATTGTACCGTCAAGTATTCGATGATAATTTGAAAACTTTGGAGGAACACATTTACATGTTTCAACAAGTACCCAGTAATATAACAGAATTTACCCGTATACTTAAAATCCTTTTTTGTTATGAAAAAGAAATCTGTCATAGACAACCGTTTTTTGTCTAAGCTGTCATTAATCCCCTCACTTACACAATTGATACCATGTTGTACTAGCTGTTGTAGTAGTCGAGGAACCAGGTGTACTCTAATGAGGAAATCTTTGGTACCCTGACGTACCGCGGTTCATCTACGGCTTCTAGATGGCCCCCTATGTGTGACGTTTACAGAAGAGTGTTAAACATCCATATTCTTTTTCTGTCTGTGATTTGTGATGAATTCAGGAATGTGAACAACAATGTGAGCTCTAACTCTTTCTGCCTGTTGCCGATAAAGTCCGACTCCTCTGACAACTTACATTGCTGGAAAATTGTTTTTTTTATATATTTGGCTGCTAAAATGACTCTGCCCCGCCTGATGGAAAGCACAAGCAGAATCCAAGAGTGGTGGTCACCATCCTCAATGCTAACAAGGACAGTGCAGCATGGTGACCAGCACTATGGCGGCCTAGGTGAAATGCATTTTCACGCCCCGCTTAAAGGATCCGGGATCATAGTAGAGCGGAAACACGTGCGGTGGTAGTGAGTTCCAGGTTTTAACCGTTCGTCACAGGAAGGATTTTTTTGTCAGTGTTTATATTACTATTCAATGTACTTATTATCTACCAAGTTTTTCATTTTAATACTAGCTGGACCCCGCGGTGTTACCCGCGGTTATCATCGTACCGCCAGTAACGCCGCCGCCAGTTAGTGTAAAAAATGTAAGTTACCCTTAATTACTCCCTGGTTCATTAGCTACCTGCCAGTGAAAGTCCCGTCAAAATCCGTCCAGCCGTTCCAGAGATTATCCGGAACAAACAGACAGACAGACAAACATTTTTTAACTACATTTTTGGTATATATACCGTGTATACAAATGCATTTAATAAAAAGAGGTTCCAATTTTATTTATTTGTATAGATTAATCCATATCCTATGTAGAATAAAATATATCCACACTGAGTCTAATACAAAGATCAAAGAGTATAACTTCCTTTAGTTATATATATATCCTACTACGAAACATATTACATCTTTCCAAACAATGAAATTTTTAGATATTGGACATAAAACTATTCAATATTAGAGTCGAATCAGATTATTTCCTTAAATATCTCAGTTATAGTCCAATACGTCTCAATTTAGTTCAATCTTCAAGTTACAAAGATCTTGAATCACACACCTGTTGTTTGAATCGAAACCTTTCTTTGTACGTACGCTTTAAATTGCTTTATTCCAAAGATAAAGGAGAAATGCGAAGACGAAATTTGTTCAAAAGATTATTTAATTTCGTTTTTTCTTTGAAGACTTAAAATAGAACCTTGCGATTTGTATTAACTGTTAACCATTATGCTGGCAGTTTATAAAATCCTGAAGATATAAAAGCCATTAACAATAGATTTAGATTTTTTTAGTAAACAGATCCCAAAATAACTATGCTGAAAGCATGAGTAGGAACCAAGTGTGGTGGCCACCATAGTCATTGTGAATGTAGACAATAGGTACCGCATGGTAACCAATAGGTACTATGGCGGCGTATTGAGATGCTATTTACGCCCACATGTATGGAGAATAGAATTATGGTAGACTATTTGTTGCCGCGGCTCCGCCCGCATTTATGTCGTATCGCGGAAAATAGTAGCCTGTGTCTTATTCTGATGTATATAAGCTACTAGCTGACCCACGCAACCTCGTTTGCGCCTTATATTGCCCGTAGCGTGAAAATTTCCCCCGTTTTTGAAACCTTTTTCGTTGTTGCTCCGCTCCTATTAGTAGTAGCGTGATGATATATACCCTATAGCCTTCCTCGATAAATGGACTATCCAACACCGAAAGAATTTTTCAAATCGGACCAGCGGTTCCTGAGATTAGCGTGTTCAAACAAACAAACAAACAAACAAACAAACAAACTCTTCAGCTTTATATATTAGTATAGATAGATATTACTGTAAAGTTTCATTCAAATCCGTTCAGTAGTTTTTGCGTGAAAGAGTAACAAACATTCATCCATCCATCCATACTTACAAATTTTCGCGTTACAATATTAGTAGGATATAATTTAATTATGACTATTGAATATCACTTTGTGATCGAAGTTTTTTTATCGTATAGGTTTCGTTAGGAAGTATGTAACGCACTTTACACTTCACGTCAAGCTAGCTCAGCAAACTTTAAGTACAATGTTAGACATGACATCAACAGTGTTTAACAATTCCCTGCTGGACATAGATCTCTACTTAGTGAGGAGGTTTTGGCCTACTATAAGTAAGGTCATAAAGACAAACTGTTTAAAAATTTAGCATTCTGTTTCTCTACTTAAAAACTTAAAAAACTTGATGTGTAATAATTTTGCCCTCGGCTTTATTAGTCGTAAAAAGACGTACAAAGAATTATATTCACGTATGATATGGATATTACACCAGGTATCAGTGATTTCGATCTGCCTGTCTTCAATCTGTTTGAAAATTATCCTTAATTTCTATTTATAAGCTGTTTGGTCTAGAATTCAAAATTGCGTCACATAAAGCGAGAGTGAAATCACTGAGTAACATCTGTTACTTTGAACAATTCTAGTCAAATTAGATAACTTAAGGTAGAACATGGTTATGCTTTCATATTTGTAGAATTTATATAATACAAGCGAAATGGTAGGAAATAATTAAACACATGTTTGAGATATTTAAAATGTTACTTTTAAGCTGTTATTCTTATTCTGATTATTTATAAACAGTAGGACCCACAGATGATATAAGACTTGACGGCATAGTCGTGAAGTCGGATCGGAACTAAATTAAGAATTATTTTTTCAAATACAAGACAAGTATTTCATTACTACAACTGCGATCCCACGTAATCTTGGGAATAATAAAGGCTAGGAAGATAATGAACCTAATACAGTCTATTAAATATTACTCTAATAACTTACATTAAAAACTATTTTACATGAATTTAACTCAAATATTATTCTTCTAACTCGGTTCACTCTTGGCAGAGCGGTCGTGGTCACTTAGAGTGCACACTGGTTGTAGAGGCGGACAGAGCCCCTCTCACAATTTCCCGCCATCTCACCCTGTCAGCAGACTGCCGGCTGCAGTCGGACACGCAGCTTCCGATTGTGGACTTCACCTGGTCGGTCCAGCGCGCTGGTGCCCTGCCGCGGAGTCTGATCCCCTCCACCTTTCCCTGCACCACTAGTCGCTCTATTGAGTCGCCACTCCGTCTAGAGACATGGCCAAAGTACTGCAGTATGCGCGACCGTACTATGGTTGACAGACGCTGTGTAATGCCGAGTTCTTCTAGCACAGACACGTTAGTACGGAACTCCGTCCACGATATCCCGAGCATTTTTCTCCAGCACCACATTTCCAGAGCATCTATCTTCCTTCTTTCCAACTCGCGTACTGTCCATGTCTCGGCGCCGTATAAGAAAATGGGAAATATAAGCGACTGTACTAGCCTGATTTTGGTGGCTTTGGTAATGTTCTGATTTCCCCAAACTTTTCTCAATATTATATATGTCGGAGAACGAGTAGTTTTCTTAAGTTTTAATTTGAATTCGTGTTTATTTCAATCGATTATTCGAAACTTCAAACTGTCCATCGAGAAACATGGGAGTTTGGGTGGAATCTATGCAAAAGAAGGCGCACTGATTATTTGTTATTAACGATGTGATTATTACGTCTTAGTTTACTTACAGCTTGATTTAATAATGTGGTTTTAGTTTTAGTCGATTCTGTAAGCGATATTAAATTAAATGTTACTAAAATGAGTGCGGGTAACACCGAATAGAGTGGTAGGTGTCACCACTAGTTAAAGCGAGCAGCCGGTATAAAAGAGCGCGGCCGCACGAGTTGCGGGACTACTAACCTATTGGCTTTTAAACTAACTACCCACCGTTTCTCAATAACCGCTTCGACCGATCGACCCACACTGCGACTCCGACATCAGAAGTGGGATTACCTGTGAATTACCCCTGTGGACTACCCCTATAGATTACCCCCTGTGGATTACCCCTATGGATTACCCCTATGAACTATCCCTATGGATTATCCCTATAGATAACCTAGAACGGATCAGGAACAAAATACAGGGCAGACTTTTATTATTTTATTTTCGTTTACCCTACGTTAAAAAAAAATCTTTTCGATACGTAATTAATTTGTGCTATACGAGAACTGCCAACTAGTGAGAGATCTACTCCGACTGTAAAAGTGAAGTGATGTGTGAAAAATACAAGGGCTGTCACAGCTGTGTCAAAATCAAGTTTACGTAATCCAGTAAAGATTAGGACAATTTTAGTCGTGACAATATTGCTAACACATATTCTGAGATTTCAGATACTACCTCTCCTGACAGTCGAAGGAAACCAAAGCGCAGAAGACGATTGCTTGAACCTTATTCAAGTGTGGTGTCATAGATGCCGTTCCAGTATGAATGCCAAGGCAAACTATTTACAAACCGAGTAACCAGTGAATGTCAGCTCCATCCAACCAGCTCTAGTTCAGCTCTAAGAAAGATTTGGTGAGAAGTTTTCATTTTGTTTCAAATGCTCTTTAATAAGACAAATTCTGTCAGATAGATTTCTGGGCCAACGACAATATAGTGCAGTACTATTATTGAGGGTAGGTAACGCCCGCCCTTATTGTAACATAGTATTGTGTGGTCCACGAATTGTTGCTCTGAGTCTGGGTGATCTTTGTGTACGTTTGTAGGGTCCCCCGTGACATAGGATGTTTGTTCCTGGTAAGGGAGTTGTCTTTTTAATAAAACAAGAAAAACACGAAATTCTGTCAAGATATCCGGGTCGAAAAAATGCACTGAATAGTATTTCCTGTAGTAGGTACACGTTTACTGTATTTCAACCGACATAATTATTTAAGGAAAAGAATGAAAATCTGCTTGCATTAGGCTTTTCACTTGTAATTTTCGAAACGTTCTTAAAAATAATAAGGTCGTTTCTATTGGTGCCTACGTTCTCTTATAAAATGAGGATCGCAATCAAATTAAATTAAACCCACAGTATAAAGGTCCTTACGTGGTCGCCGATATACTAGAGGGAGACCGCGAATTTGCTGTACACACATATTTTCTACCAACCATTGATCATCTACACTCGCAGTTATCAAAGTGAACACAAACCGTCAGATACCCACTAGTAAAGTCTCTATTGATTTGTCCGATGAACATGATGTAGGAAACAATGATCCTTGAATAGTTTATTAAATTAATCGAACGCTTTATTTCTCTGTTTTGATTATTTTGTTCGTGAACAATTATTTGGAATGTATTTTGTGACGTTTTAAGTTTATTTTAATTAATAAACAAAGTTATTTAATTACAAGGGATGTAGTGTTAGTAACCTGGTTTCACAACCTGCTTAGGTCTCGCTGGTCATTTGTAGCCGTAGCTCGAGCAGTACTTATCTGTAGAGAGTGCGCGGTGCGCATCTGGCTATGCGAATGTTAGTCGCTGGTTAAGTGACAATAAAAAGATCTCGATCTCTGGTTAAGAGTTGAGCAAAAGGCCGCTGGTTAAGTGGTTATTCGCAGTCGCTAGTTAAGTGACTACGAAATGGTGCTGGTTAAGTGACAATAAAAAGATCTCGATCTCTGGTTAAGAGTTGAGCAAAAAGCCGCTGGTGAAGTGGTTATACTCAGTTGCTGGTTAAGCGACTAAGTCAAAACGTCTAAACGCTGTTCCTGGCGATTTAGACAAAGGTGCTGAACCTGGGTTAACAATCATTATTGTTTGTACTAAGATTTGTGATTATGCTGGTAGAGATATAAATGAGCATGGTCAGAACCTTATCGTGATACTGACGTGAATAGAAACATCAAATTTAAAATCATGAAGGCAAAATAATTTGTTATAATTGAAATTGGTTTCTATGAATCTTTAATTTGGTCAGGAATAGCCGAGAGGACGGATTCACTGTCCAGATGATTCCTCAGTTAACAAACACGTAGACGTGTAAGTCTTATCAGAATGCCTGTGGGCCAGGCCGAATAAATTAAGCTACTGTGGTTGCTTTTTTCTTTGTTTACAGATGACTCACACGAGGACGTGTGATGCATCAGGACGGCCGTGTCGGAGAACGAGTAGTTTTCTTAAGTTTTAATTTGAATTCGTGTTTATTTCAATCGATTATTCGAAACTTCAAACTGTCCATCGAGAAACATGGGAGTTTGGGTGGAATCTATGCAAAAGAAGGCGCACTGATTATTTGTTATTAACGATGTGATTATTACGTCTTAGTTTACTTACAGCTTGATTTAATAATGTGGTTTTAGTTTTAGTCGATTCTGTAAGCGATATTAAATTAAATGTTACTAAAATGAGTGCGGGTAACACCGAATAGAGTGGTAGGTGTCACCACTAGTTAAAGCGAGCAGCCGGTATAAAAGAGCGCGGCCGCACGAGTTGCGGGACTACTAACCTATTGGCTTTTAAACTAACTACCCACCGTTTCTCAATAACCGCTTCGACCGATCGCCCCAAACTGTGACTCCGACATATATATCAAATATTATACCAAATACCAAATCCCTCTATCTCCCCTCCCCATCCCCAAAGGCCGGCAACGCACTTTTGACGCCTCTGATGTTGCGGGTGTTCATGGGCGGCGGCAATCGTTTACCATCAGGCGATACGTCTACTCGTTTGCCGGCTTATTCCAAAAAAAATAACAATATTTTCATGAATAGCCACAAAAAATAGACTGTCCATTTCAAACTCACCAGTATTTTATTGCACATGCCGCGCCGCCATTACATATCATCAACATGGAAAACTTGTTACAAATTTCGTTTACAGATATGAATGTTGCATTAATAAAAGTGCAGAGCCTATTTTTCACAAGTTTGATTATTATTTTATTGGCCGTCTGAAATGAATTTTGAAATGTTTTTTAACTGGTGGACGTGTAATGTTTACTTATTTATTACTAGTTGCTGTCATGGAATTTCCGCGGGTTTAGTTGCTTTAGAACCGATGTTCACTATTTCGTTGCATTTATTTATGTTCTTAAATATTTTTTGAAATAACCTTTTTTGTTTAACTCCTTAAAGCCATCAATATGCACACGAAAACACTACTTTCCTTAAATTCTATTCTAAATCACCTAAATTAGAATGGATCAATGTTTTCTACAATTCTATTTATCAGAGTTGTTTTCCCATTAAAGTCTTATTGGTAAAGTTGGTGATTGCGGTGCACGAGCCCGCTCACTATGTACTTTTTTTTCAATGTCTTAGTTTTCTCGACTCCTTCGTAATTTGCAATTCGTTGCAGAGCGTTTTAGCCTTATAAATTCATCAAGTTGTCGACGTCGCAAGTTTTTATTGCTCATGGAGCAGGATACCGTTTACAAATGGTACCTGTTTCTGGTTTCTGTTTGCAAATAGTTCGATTTCAAATTGATTGCCGTAAAAGGTTTTTGACTCGTTTATTTCAACTGCTTCTGTATTCTCAGCTTAAGAGCAATTGTAGGTCCGGTCCATCTATCTAATACCTTAAATGAGCAATTCTGCGTTCTTCTGTGAACTGTATTTTTTATGAACTGACTATTTGGGTTAACATCTAATAATTGGAAACCAAAAATTTGTCATTTTTTAGTCCAGACGCTTCAGTAAAGGTGTTAGTGTAGATGCTGATAGAGCGTCTTTATACTATTGAGCTCAGTAGTATTAATTAAATAATAAATAGTTCCGTCATGGCTAGGAAATTTTGCTAATTAAACTCCACACTGTACAATGTATATACTTTGTTCTAGGAATGTATGAGTAGTGTAAGCTCGTCAAAGTTTGCTCGAACGCGTTTCGTGTTGGTAATTACCTATCTGGTAACTGCCACAACAGTTTGCGTCCATGTCACCTAACACAGGAACAAATTGTTCATCTGACGAAGCTAGTTTATACGTTTAGACTGAGAGATAGAAGACTGACTGTCTTAACAATGTTGAATACATGTGTCTAAAATGGCTTGCTTTACGAAGGTAACTCATGTGTGTATGACAAATTAATTTCAATTTCGAATAAAAGTAAATACATTTACAACGTTACATACTTAATTGATTTATAGAAATTAATAAATATAAATCCCCGTTCATATGCTTGCCGAATAATAGTAAACAAACACCAAACACGAACATGTGGATGTTGTTTGAATGTGTGTTGTCAGTTCTTGTTTGTGTTTGCCACTGTTTGGAGTAGGGTTTTCTTTACAAATCAAAGGCTGTTTGGCCAACAGTTTGCGATGAATCCACACGCTTAGAATATAGATGTTTAATGTACACCAGTGCTGGACCCTTCGATTGGAGGGATACCTTAGTGAATAACCATCCGTGCCCATGAGAGATCAAAACTAAACACTCACAGATCAATCACTACTGTACTGTTCAAGCTGGTTGATGCACCCTATAATATGACATGAAAAACTTACCATGGCGCTGTGTAGCCTTCATTGACGTTCGACGTGGTGAAGGGGCCCCCCTTGTACGCCGTTAACTGGAGATCTGGTACACTACACAATATCCTGGTACACATACACGTACAAGCCGAAGGTCGAGGGAAGTCAAATCCGTCATCCACCTAAAACCAATCTTCGCGTGGTTCTACAAGTGCCGTTCTGGCGAAATTCAAAACTCATGTGTATATATTAATTAGTTTACCCAACACTCGGTGACACTAACAAACCCTAAAACTAATTCAATCCAAATCACGGCCCGCCCAAAAATATTTTGACTGTTCTCGACCGATTTTTATCTAACAGTGACATGACGACAACAATTAATTTTACGGGAATTAACGCGATCACTTATTAAAAGGTATTACATACCTCTGATTTGCCTTACGCTTCGACCAGGTTGCACAGGCCGTGGTCACAGGCTGACTGGCTCAGCAGCTCACGCCCTCCGTCGTCGAATCCGTGAAGTAGAAGGTTCTTCGTCCACCCGCACTTTTTCGATATTTTTAATAAAATTGTTTCGCCATGTACCGTCACATACCACACTAACAGTGTCCCTATTCTGTAAGCAATCCGATGTGCTCCTATTCTTGTGTTTATCCGACTGCGCAGAAAAGCGAGGTGGTATGTTTTTTAATAATGGATTCCACGCTGTAGATAATTTAAAACCATCTTCTCGATTGAAAGTTTCATGTTTTGTAATCTCAATCGCTTCACGTACAACTCTTGAGTAAAAGTGACGTTCGGTGGAGAGGACTTGCGTGCGGTGAAATTCAATCCAGTGGTTGATGCCTGCATCGAATGCATGTTCTGCAATCGCTGATTTGCTTGTCTCTCGGTTCTTCACAGCAGCGATATGTTCTTTGACCCTTTCAGCAATTGTTCGCTTCGTTTGGCCTATATACGAACTTCCGCAGCTGCAGTCTATTTTATAAACACCCGAAGTTTGTAGTGGCAATGTATCCTTCGGTGTGCCGACGATGATGTGAACTTTTATGCCTGGTGTGTATACTGTCGGAATTGAGTATTTCTTTAACACGGAACCGATCTTATCCGTAACTCCCTTGACATAAGGCATATAGGCGGGTTGGCTGTTTACTTCTGGATACTTGCATCTTATTTTTGGTTGCTTCCGTCCTCCATTCACTTGATATCCGTTTCCTTTGAGTACCTCCTGAATGTGTTCTAGCTCCTATTGTAACTTTTAAACTTTCGCGATCCATGATATATTAACAATAATTTTTACGGGAATTAACGCGATCCTGATCGAAACGTCAGACAAATCAGAGATATGTAATACCTTTTGATAAGTGATTGCGTTAATTCTCGTAAAAATAATTGTTAATCGATACATCGTTGTTGGCGCAATAGTTTTTCGCGCGTAATGGTGTCTGATTGGTCGGAAAACACAACTCTTTGCTTTTTAGAAGCGTATTATAATGATTCATGCATTCAAAAAAGAAATTCAAAAGACATTTACAACAAAAATAGGCAGAAGTAAACTTTACAACTGTCACCAGTAGCGATGAATCTTAATGTTATTGCTAGAAGGTATTTAACTGGTATGGTGTCTCTGAAATCAGCATCTTACTTCAAAACTAGGGGAGAAATTTTGTTTAGAAAATATTTAAATTCTGCAAAATTCATGGATGAGACGGCAGATGTTTTGAAACTGTTCTAATGGTTCAAAAAGAAGCTCATTAACATATCTTGTATGATTTTTTTGAATTTTAGTCATCCACCATAGCCTTCGTCTTCTTCTTTAGAGTCCAATTTGTTTAAATTTAAAATAGGTCAACCTGAAATTGATAGCTGCCACAAGCTTGCCGTCCGCCTCAGAAAACACTGGCACGTTCGCCAAGTGTGAGGACGACTGTTTAATTCCTTGCACCAGGGATTAATTCCTGGAAGTCAGGAATCCCTTGATCTAGGCTCTAGGGTCCATGAGTAAGCCAGAACAGTCGAAGTTTTGTCCTCCTGGTAAAGAAGTCAAACTAGAGGCCAATGTCTGTCTATCTCCAGTTTTAAATTTATATAGTTTATTGAAATCGCTTTGAATTTACCTTGAAATGAGTATTTAACAAAATAGCAAAGCTCAATTATCTTATATATATATATAAGTCTTTCTCTCAGGTAAGTACGCTGTAAAAAAGTACTTTTAAAGGTCAGTAAAAATTATTTTCAGCTTTTAATAAAATTTGAGTTTATCTAGAATGGTAACCTAGGATTTTATTTCAGTGTGAGTTTAAATATAATATATCAAGAAAGTACAGTCGTAGTTTACCTACAGCTAAAACGTCCTTATGAGTCCATTTCCGTCAAACTCCACGGGTTACTTTGAGTAAAACTAGGTCTCATTTAAAGCGTTTTTATTTTAGAAAAGGTAATGAGTTCTTAACACCATTGAGCTTTAAGTGCGTAATTTAATTTGTGTAGATTCATTTAAGAACAAAATATTTTTTCATTATTCATACACGCTTATTTGGAGATTAGAAATAAACACAATGATACTCTCAGGAATATAGCTTAAGAAGGTCTTTCATACGTCCTTATTTACTTGGATTTTTTTTGTAGCAGAATTATGTAAGTAATTCTGTCTCATTTATTTCTTTTACTTTCATTTCTCTTTAAAAAAAAAAACAACTTCCGCGCTAGGAATATGCATCCTGTATCACAGGGACTTGACAAACATATATGAAACGGACACAAAAAACACCTAGACTCAGAACAACAATTTGGGATTTGAAGCAACAACACTTGGCGCAGCAGAAAGCGTTTGCTTTAGCCATTAGGCCAACCATGCAGTCTATTTAAATTTTACTTTCATGAAAACCTTTGTTATGATGTTATTTACCGCTTACAGCGAGACCTAAGCCTCATGCACGTACTTAAAAGAGAGATCTCCATTACGGCAAAGTAGTTGATGGTAATACTTATTTGCTCTGGAGTCACTTAAATGCCATTTGGGACACCCTAATTGTAAGGGCAGCGCTTCACTTTGACTTTAAGGGTAAGTGAAATCTACGAGTAAATCACAGAGATTTATATATACAGAGAGTTTTAGACTATTCGCAGCAGAGTTGGAAACGAAACTTAAAATGATAAAATAGGTAATCAGGTACTCAATTATGTACTAAATTATTATTTAGATAATTTTATTACTAATAGCAGAAGGAGAAGCATTTTCAAATCTTAAACTGGAGTTATAATTATATCTAATACCTTTAAACGAGCCATTCTTATATAAATATACTCCTAAATATTATCGGAATCTCGATAACAGCTGTAACAATTTTCTTGAAATTTAGTAATAATTTAGGAGGTTTCTAGGAAGGTAGATCGATCTAGATAGTACGCATTTTTAGAAAATTTACCAAACAAAGGTACTGTATTTTCTATACGCAGCTCTTATAATAACAATATATTTTAATTTTCATATCGATATTTTGCATGACGGATCAATATAATCTCAACTTCAAATTAGTCAGTATCTTAATAAAATAAATTAAATCTAAGACCTTGTTCTTGGTGAATCTTGAATAAATAAACCCAATCCATACCAAGTCTAAGTAATTTCCAAAATCACATCATAGAACATTCGAATAATATAAATTCTCGCAAAACCTAGTGATATAATATTAATCAGCTTCCAGCTAAGATTGATGCTGCATTTAAATTAAATTTCTGTTTACCTGACAGATGAATCTACATGCGATAAGCGAGTACCGTGTACAAAAACAATTTTAGAAATAAGGCAATATCAGCAACATAATATGACGACTGGCTTTGCATTGTAAATATTTTTTTTTATTTAAAGTGAAATAAAAACAACTAATTAATTTTATTATTATGTTTTCATGGTCCTTAAACACTTTCCCTTTGGTCTATAATCATGATGGAGCATGCATCAAATATTCGATTATCTATGTACTCACGGACACTATACACAATGAAAGATGTTACACCAAAATAAATGAATGTGTTCTTAACCTGAATAATATATTAAATTACACATAAAAATAATTGTGATAAAAATAGAAATAAGTCTAACTTCATAAAAATCATTAAGTTCAAAAATCATTAAGTTAAGAAATATTAAATTCAAAGTGGAATATTTGTTCTAAAGTTAACTTGAAAGAAACGATATTAAAAAACAGCGGGTTGCATTCCGGGAGTGCCGGAGTGAGTGAACATTAACGTTGTGCATTTTTGATTTATTAAATTTCATTTTTTTAATTTCATACATAAAACACAATGAACGATGCTATACAAATATATGTCTTGATTTGCCGTTAATATTCCTTGGGAACGCTAACTACAAAATGCTTATTGCGATGTTATAAAAATATAGGTGAATGTAAACGGTATAAACATATTACCCGAACGAAGCCGGGTTTACACACACACACACACTCGCACAAGCGCCCTGCGTCGCTTAAACGAAACAGCAGGATACATTTTCGCCGCGCGGTGAAAAGAGAAGGGGATATTACTTCCTCTCCTACGCCACGCCTCCGTCTTACTAATATTCGATCAGGTCACGTGTCCTGACGCATGTTTCTGACGCTAGTTTAACAATTTTAATCATCGCAAAAAAGTGCTCAACGCCGCTTAAGAAGTTTTCTCTTCAATAATTTTCTGTTGACTGCTATGCATGTTATTATGCTGACTGTACCAAGTATATCAGGATTCGTATTCGAAGTGGGGTGAAATATATTTATTAGGTGTTTGAGCACTGAGAAGCAGGATCGTTATGAACAGTAATCCCCTTGGCAAGAATTGTTTCTGATCGAATACATGTAAATTCTCCTTGTGTCGAAATAATATTTGTGAAATTGGGGAGGAACCACGTGCATACTAGTCTAAGTTGTGATATTTTAATCTGTATTTTTTTTATTATTTACTAGCTGACCCACTCAAACTTCGTTTGCGTCTCTCCATAAGAAATATTTTTTTCCAACATTTTCGGTCGATACCCGGCTCCTATTGGTCGTAGAGTTATGTTACATAGCCTAGTTTTTACTAGCTACAATGTAATATTATTTATATTTCATAAATTTACCATTTTTATCTCAAGAACTAAATTTGACCTAATAGCAAAAACCTCATTATTTCGGTATGTTATTTTTTAGCTTTTTTTTTTCAACAACAGCAATTATTATTAAACAAAAGCTAACCACTCAAAATGCTGAGTGTATTATCCTGTTGGTAAATATAAATCGTAGGTGGACTGGACTGGGTGCGAGTAAATTCCACAAAATAATGGGAGGCCGTGTAAACCCGACCACGTTGTTTATTATTCACAAAGGCTCACCGGCAGTGATTACGGGAATCACAGGAGTGATCATTTAAATAGCCAGTTGGCTCTAACTGGGTTTCCTTTGCCTAGAAATATTATGTTCAACGACAATTGTATGTTACACTTAATTAATATAAATAGATATAAATATTATCGTAGCATAAAATTTGTTAAAATTTAAAATGTGATAGAAAAGAATATAGATAAAGTATGTTTGAAATGGGATGGGGTACATCGACAACTCTAATGGTAGTGGTACAATGCTTGTAGTTCAAATGACGTCAAACCTACTGTCTCACTTAAATGTCTCTGCTATTATAAAATATTATGTTTTCTTCCTTTAGCATTATAAGTAACAGATAATAAGAAAAGAATTATAATCCAATTTCGTTGAAAAAAAGTTTAGAGACAATTAATAGACAGACCTATGTTATCGTTTCCATGGTTTAAGTGCTACGGTAGAACATACAATCTCTTGCCTTCGTCGTAGTCCAATAAAAATATACCTACTATAACTAAAAATGATACGCTCTTAGAATAAGATATTTCTTATTCTAATCTATTCTATATTCTACACACAACAGCTACCCTCGATGCTCCTTCTTGATATCAGTATCCCAGTTTCCTTGATAACAGGTTCCGTTCACAAAACATGCCAAGTATATCTGCTAGTCAAATGATACGAGGCCTAGCAACAATGACAAATGCCCCGGTCGACTTAGATAAACCCGAAAGCGAAGTTTGTCCCCGTTTATTGCGAATTTTGTACTTTACCCTTCGAGATATGCAGCTATAGAGGTGTTCGTGAATAGGGTTTATGTGTCGTACGATGTGTAAAGAGGTTTCGTTTTAGAAGATATACTATGAAAATAGTTATCGGCTTGCATGATAAGAAAATGAAGTTAGTCACTAAAGGACTGTGTATAAAAGTACCTTAAAAAGAATGCAGTGGGTCTACGGATGCTGGGATAGCATACCTACCTTTCCCTTACATTTCTAACGCCACAAGGCTAGTGACATCAGTTAAGCAACAGCCAATAAATATTTTCTAAAAAAACTGTATTCAATTCATATTACTCAAGAAAAAGTTGAAAAAGAAAATACACATCCGACTACGTAAGAACTTTTGATACAATTTATTTAATGTTGTGTCGTTCATTAAAATCGGTTCAGCAGTTTGGGCGCTACGGTGGATCAAACAAAAATACAAAGTCAAAACTACTACCCTTTTTTGACTTTGCCGTATTCGCTTGAAAATCTAAAACATTAATCAGTAAGTCAAATACTATGAAGAACAGAAAACACAAGATAACACATTTGCATCGCCCGCATAACGGTTGGTTATCACGGTGATTCTCCAAACTAACATAGCTTTTTATTTATGAACCGATTGAAATGAAACAAAACAAACAAACACTGAACACAAACCGCAACGAATTAGTGAAAACCACATTCAAATCGGTAAAACCATTTCTGAGATTAGCGAGCACAAACGCATAGACATACTGGCAAACAGACAAAAATTCTTATAATCACGATTTTGGTTTTATTGCGTTCATGAATCCCCCTACAGTTTTTCCTATATAATTTACATGCACAGACAGCGACCAGTTACGGATTTATTATATGTATAACTGATTGATATTGACACCTGACATACAACGTCACCTACCCTCACACTTCGAGGAGCGTCTATTTTGAAAATTGGATTGACTGATAGAATACTATAATATGTAAATACATACACATGACTTATTAAAAATACCTAAATAAGCCACCAAATATTTGCAGTTCAATCACAGCAAGAACTCAGCACAGCAGTCACATAAGCTACCCCTGCGCCAATCAAGTAGTCTTGTTAATAAATTATCTGTTACCATGTAGATAATTTTCACTAGGCATTGTCTGAGTATGATAAAATCATATGCTAAACATTTTACTCCTACGTGCGATACGCCTTCATTTAGCGTCGTCAACTCCTTAACTTTGGGAGTCTAATGGAAATTTTAGGCTTATATTGAAAAGGTAGGTACACTGATCCGCGAGACAGCTGAGCTGGGGCCTTTTGGACGCACTGACCTTTTTTTGTATACATATTATAGTTTAAGTTTTGATCTGTTTTTCTGTTACTTTTTTTTTTTTCTTGTTCAAGCTTGTAAAATGTGTGTCCAATAAATGTTTCATTCATTCATTCATTCATTCATTCATAAAACAGGTAAAAAAGTAAAACAATAGAAGGAACGGCTTACACAGGTAAATTGAATAGTTTCATCAATATATGAGCAGGTTGGTGCAACTTTATCTGGAAATGATTGTTTCTTCAAGCAATCCTAGTTTTTTAACCATTTCAACAATGGATCATTAACAAATTTCAACCTAATATATCTATGGCTAGAAATTACTATTTTTATATGAATGTAATATAATGTACAATAGGGATATCGCTACAGAATTGAGCAACAATATCATCATTCGAAGACCCAACCTTCATTAGATTGGAAGCTATTACGGCACTATACCTATTATTATAATCTCATGTTATCCCAACTTTAGGGTCGACTTGATACGATATTACAAGTTATGTCTGAATAGTAAACCTTTCACTACAAAATGGAGGTCATGTGGTTGAACCACTTTACGTCACAAATATACTAAGTAACAAGTGTAGTCCCTTAAATCATTTAAATATTTGTAATATACACACAGGATTATGGAAGTGCTATTAAATTCTTTAAATATCATAAACCATACAAGTCCATACTTCGAGTAGTCCATGTATATATGTACTAGTTGTTGCCCGCGGCTCCGCCCGCGTATATGTCGGTTACCGCGGCAAATAGTAGCCTATGTGTTATTCTGATGTATAAGCTATATTACTGTAAAGTTTCATCCAAATCCGTTCAGTAGTTTTTGCGTGAAAGAGTAACAAACATCCAAACATCCATCCATCCTTACAAACTTTCGCATTTATAATATTAGTAGGATATAGATTATACGAAACATTTATGCTACATCATATAATTGTTCGTCATTTCAGAGATCGGAATCGTAATCACATACCGTAATTAAAGCCAACCAATCAGTGGCCGCAATCACAACAATTAGATTCACTAAATTATTGTATTGAATGTGAAATTGGCAACTATATTGGTTTCTATCGACCTGATTATATTCCTATCATATATTTATTATGTAAGTGTGCCTCAACGTGTCTCTCTGCTAAGAGATATAACCTATAAACTAGAGATTACTTCTGTAAAATAGAGTCGAATTTAGACAGTAAATAAATAAGTTTGTAATATATTTTTGCAGTCATCTTGCCCTTAGTAGATTGTTCCCTTAGTCGCACATCTGTTTTCTAGATCCGCCACTACACGGATCAACCATCAGCTATATTTTTCAAGTTTTTAATCTATACTAATATATAAAGCTGAAGAGTTAGTTGTTTGCTTGTTTGTTTGAACGCGCTAATCTCTTTACCAACTGGTCCGTCTTGAAAAATTATTTTAGTGTTAGATAGCCCATTTATCGAGAAAGCTATAGGCGATATATTATTACGCTAAGACCTATAGGAGCGGAGCACCAATTAAGAATGTTAAAGAACGGGGGAAAATTATTACGCTACGGGCAATAGAAGGCACAAACGAGGTTGGGTGGGTCGGCTAGTAACGGGTCGGTTATTATTGCTTTGTAAAGCGGTAATGAGTAGCCTATATCTTTCCTCAAGTATCTCTATTTAAATTAAAGTCTACATACACAACATACCTATTCGCATAAGAGAAGGCCTTAGTAACAAGCATATTCCTTTGATGTTTTAGTCCATCTCTCTGTCTTTGTGCAGATGGACCTTGAAACATATTGGACACACACACATACACATACATAACATATCTCTTACCTATCTATATATATTACGGGTATCTACATATACATAGGTATATGTAGATACCCGTAACGCATCTAATATATTCTGGTTAAGACAAGCCCGTTTCCGAATCGGAGGAGACATCATTCCGCCATTTAGGCCGTACACGTTTGCCGCTGTTACGCTCCTATGAATCCTAACTGGTACCTACGTAGATTTTATATTATAGAATAGGGTATTATTATGCAAAAATAAAGAAAACTATAATCGTACTTTATATTACCAACTAGCCGAGTCCCGCGGTTATTGTCGTACCGCGGGGCGAAGCTAGTCTAAAAAGTAAGTTACTTCTTATATCATCAGCTACCGTGTAAACATATATGCATTCAATGAAAAGCGGTTATTTTAATATTACAAACAGGCACTCTAATTTTATTTATTTGTATAGATTAATAAATCAATTTACGTAAGAAGGTACGTACCGATTCCATGGACTGATAATGAATATATAATTTTGTGAGTATAAGATTTGCTGCGGGTCATTTCATTTATGTCATTTCTTTGATTTGATTGTAATTAATTTGAACTGAAATATGGCTTGTTTTTAGTTGATAAACTCAGATCAACCTTCATTAAAAACCTAACCTAAAATTTTATAAGTTTAAGTTGTTTGGCCCTGATACAAATTATGCGTCACAGGTTTAAAAATAGCATAACGTGATTCATGTCCTCGTAACGTATTATCGCAAACTCAAAATTAACTTTGTTTCTGAATACTAAGAAATACACTTAATCCTTGATTGCACTTTTTAGTATGATATTGTTGTTATATTCAAACTGAAGCTTCGGCATGCATGCAGCGGCCGGCTCGACCGGAGTAATACCATGGCCTCACGGAAAACCGGTGTGAAACAGGGCTTGCCCTGTATTTCACTGAGTGAGTGAGGATATTTGAGGTCCAACCCCCATTCCCTTCCCCATCCTCGTGTAACGCCTCTGGTGTAGCGAGTGTCCATGGGCGGAGGTAATCGCTAACCATCAGGCGATATGTCTGCTCCTTGGTCCCCTATTCTATATAAAGAAAAATCAGATTACTGACACGCAACGCCATCTACCTTCAAATTAAGCAGAGCCTATACTATGAAGGCTAGATTGACTAATAGAATATTTATCTACATTTTTTTTTTGTAAATATATACACATTATAACGTGTTATTCTATGTATACATAGAAAACATCAAAACTCCGAAACAAATATTTGCAGATCACACAAATATTTAGTCCGATTCGAGAATCGAACCCGAGACCTCATACAACGGTCGCGTACGCTACCATTGCGCCAAATAACTTGTTTGTCTTCTTGAATAAGTGAAAATAGTACTATAGTTCGAAGAATCTTAATACGAACAGCTGTAATGATTTAATACGTGACGTACTATTTATCCTGAAAATTATTCAGTTATATAAATATGTAGTAGGTAGTTTATTTTTTTTATGAACGGCCCTGCCAAAATGACTATCTACTCTGATTGATGGAAAGCATAAGCAGAATTCAAGAGTAGTGGTCACCATACTCATTGCGAATGCAGACCAAGACTACTAGGCCATGGTAAGGGGACCAAGGTGACCCACACCATGGCAGCTTATTGATGCTTTTGCATAATGATATATCATATCTCCATTGAAATAAACATAATGTGGCTCGGTTTAACGTATAGATAGTAAATTGCAAAGCAGTGTGCTATCATCTGTCTATCCTCCACGGTGACATCGCTGAATCCATTAATGGCCTCTAAATTGCTTTGATCGTTTTTCCGGAAGACTAATGAATTATCCCGCTCCAATAATCTCCACGTCGCACCTCTCGTAAACCTCTGTAACTTATATTAAGTTGTCAATTAAAATTGTTGTTTAAAGCCCTTGGCAATGCTCCAAACTGGGAACTCGTAATTTGGCAGCGTGATTTTGGCTGTCAGTATAATTTTTGAATCTTCAATTTTAAATAAATGCTGAGTGAACCCTCTAGTATTCTCTGTCTACGAGGTGAACTAACTCCTATTAAAAGACTAACCTATTTAACAATATCTGCCTATGGTAGGATCGTATATACATTTTAGTATATAAAGATTTCATTTAATTATATAACAATAATCTTTATTGTCGCAAATAACTTTTTAAACATTCCTTAGAGCTGAAAGTAATAAGGTTAAATCTTATAATTATAATGGTAAAGGTCACACAAATAGACTCACCCTGACTCCCAAACTAGGAGTTTCTGTGACTTGGGAGTTAGTGTTCTGTTGTTACAGACAGGTAATAGGTTTAAAAGGTTGAAATAAAATAAAATGCCGTGAGTGCGCCTGTGTGTGTATATGTGTTTGTGGTTATAAATGTACAAGTGGATGTATGTGCGTTTGTCTAGGTATGGGTATATGCTTACTGCTGAAGCTGAAATAAAATAGATTTAAAAAGCAAATAAGGTAATTAAAACTTTTAAACTTACTGACGGTATGAACAGAGTTAGATCTTTTTCGTGGATTAAAAATTTCACTAGTAAAGGCGAATGAATATCTCCTTTACGCAATGAAGTATTTAATTTTCATTTAGTTAAGATATTCATGTATAAATTTTCCTTAAATGCTCCTGAAGTTGCCCTCTAGAATTTAATTTTGACAATTTATTGTTTTGTACTTATGTAGATACTACTATTATTATTTTAACAAGTACTTGTAGGATATTAATTTCAGATTGTACATCTGAAGATGTGTGGCCCATTTTGAAATTATATTTTGGTGAAAGACGAGATAGAAATGAGATTGACTTGATCAGAGTATAATAGGGCGTAATATTTTTAGTCCTACTCATATAATATTCTTCTTAATTTAAACAGTCAACGAAAAAACTTGGTTTTGCGGAACAGTAGTAGTTGATTATTTCTTGTTTGGAAAGTCTTATTTTTACTACAGCACAAATCATCTAACATAATTTTATTTTGAGTTTACAATATTATTAATTGGTAACAGAAATATGAAGTTTAGAAAATTAATAAGATTTTGATCGGGTGAATCTAACGTGAATGAATCTAATCTAATCTGAATCCAACTAGCAAACCAGACAGATAAAGTGTTCACTAACGAAATTCCATCTTGAAACTTGGCATATGCTTGGGCAACTTTAAACTAACTATTGGAAAACTTGCCCAAACACTGTAGAAGTAGAAGTTAATCTTTAGGCAATGGCAAAATCAAATAAGAAATTTGAGCAGGCTCGATATTAATCCTAGGGGAGGATTTTTAGGAAAGGCTTTTTTGAGTGTGCATTTAAATTTACTTTTAAAATTTTCCATCTAAAGTTAAAAGCTTTTCTGTAATATTTTAGTGACAGTACGCTAAGTTTCTCATTCATTGGTTTAAATTATGTATCTTGTGATTATTCTGTGTTTGAACTATGATTATATAGTTAAAGTGTCGAGTATCAATAAACATTTATCAATCCTTACATCCTACTAACATTATAAATGCGAAAGTTTGTGAGGGTGTATGAATGTTTGTTACTCTTTCACGTAAAAACTACTAGACAGATTTACATGAAAGTTTACAGTGACGTAGCTCTTACATTAGAATAATACAAGGACAACTTTTTACCGCGACATCCGATTTACAAACGGGCGGAGTTGTGGGCAAAAGTTTTTTCCTACGTAAATGCACTATTTTTTACTTGCAACTTACAAAATTTTCGACGAATGACTCGAGCTATGAGTTAGTAAAATTATCCCATTTTACGTACAAATGAGTAAACTTAAAAGCTCTAACTTCTTACTCCGTTTAATGTTACTTTTCGTACTCTTTGACGGTACGGTACAGTTGCTTTGATCTTTGCACATTAGATTATCCCATCAGTAGAACCTTTGCTTCAACATACATTCACATAAGTAGACGTAAATTGGATGTAGGAATTTCTGAAATTCTTGACTCTTTGTAGTTTGAATTTCTGTTACTAAACTTTTTTTGAAACTAGCCATCGTATTCCATGAAAACCTGCATATCAACAAACATAATTCCATTGCTGCCAACTAAGTGAAGAATTTCTTGTCTCTAGAATTTTTCTCTCCCTGAAGTCGGACCTTCAATGAGATTATTCACTCGGTGAAGAATATGAAAGAAAAAAGAATTGCATAGCATCTGTCTATTGTGTGGCCGTGGTATCACTTATGTCCAGCTGACTCATAAGTGCATGACCACAGAAAAACGAATTTATTCTGTGTAAATAACGACCATGAACTAACTTTATCATTAACACGGCGTTACGTATTAATCTTGCGGTAGTAATTCAGTAATAATTATTTATTGTTTGCATATGTATGTACGATTGAAACGTTAGATTAGGGGTGTAGATATTTAAATGGAACGTCATGAGCCTATTGCAGTTAACTGCTGTACATAGGTCTCTGCGATTGCACGAAATCGCAAAATACTTTGATCGATTATGGGCTTCCCGCATCCAGCTTCTACATCGTCATTGTCAATCGTCACTCTACCTGGCCTGGAAATAAATTTAGGTAAATATTTTATTTTAAAAGGGGCTAAAAATATTCCTCTATAAAATTATTTGTACATAATATAATGCGAGTGGGAGTTAAAACTGTTGGGTAATCGGTAGTTTTGATTCCCAGTCGTAAGTTCTTACATATTTAAATTTAATAGTTATTAGGTACATAGTTTTCCTGTTTTATTCTTTTATTTTTTGTGTTGTGGTTGTACATTAGCCTAAATTGTAATAGATGTAACCTAAAATAAGTAATAATGTTATGACTGTAAGCAAACCATAAATAAATAAATAAATAAATTA
This sequence comes from Spilosoma lubricipeda, assembly GCA_905220595.1. NCBI lineage: Eukaryota > Metazoa > Arthropoda > Insecta > Lepidoptera > Erebidae > Spilosoma > Spilosoma lubricipeda. The sequence goes on along the minus strand of HG992282.1, from coordinate 15,650,633 downwards.
GTGTTAAGAGTTTGATTTTATATGGCAGTATCTGGAATTGCCTATTCCTTTCATAAGTTTACCATATTTATTGTAGATCTACGTTCTGCTTTCCTATCAAATGTTGATTTATTATAATAACATTTTTCCAAATCATTTTTGATTATATTCAACATAGGTTTCGAGACAATTTAACTTTCGTTGTGATTGGCCGACTGGCCCAACTGCTGTCCCATTTTCAGGTCACTGATTATCAACCTGGATCATATGAATCACCATAGTAGGAAGTGCAGGAGGCGTACTTTCAGTTAAATAGAAAACTCTAATATGACTCTTTTTTAAAAAGAAAGACACCTCACACAAAGGAATATATCATTTATCGTAGGGCTTAAAAACGCAAATCTATACAAATAAATAAAATTGGAGTGTCTGTTTGTAATATTAAAATAACCGCTTTTTACTAAATGCATATGTATGTATACACGGTACATATACGAAAAATGTTGTAAAAAAATTTTTTGTCTGTCTGTATAATAATGAATGAATAATAAAAGAAGTATAACTGGTTAACAAGTATATGGAATATACCCGTATAAATGTAAACGTAAACCTAGAATAGCAATAAAAAAATAAAAACCTTTTATAAAAAAATAAACCGACTTCCAAAAAACAAAACTCCCTGCCAAAAAACACTAAAAAGCTCAAAATAAACTGGCTCTTCATTAATTGCAATGTGCCAATTCTTGTCTATACCTAACTCTTTATTCATTTAAATAGTATTATTATTATGTGTGCTAGGTACCTAAAATCTGATTGAAGTCGGTGCCAAGCCAAATGTAATAGTAGGAACACACTCGCTACATTTCGAGACAACCATAGGTAGCCCGCGCGGGTCTGCCTGCTTGGGTTGTTTTGTTCTACACGAAGAGCTGCTATCCGGCAGCGGCGAGTGCGATACCTTAGTACCTACTATTACATTTTGGCTTGGCACCGACTTCAATCAGATTTTAGGTACCTAGCACACATAATAATAATACTATTTAAATGAATAAAGAGTTAGGTATAGACAAGAATTGGCACATTGCAATTTATGAAGAGCCAGTTTATTTTGAGCTTTTTAGTGTTTTTTGGCAGGGAGTTTTGTTTTTTGGAAGTCGGTTTTTTTTTTTATAAAAAGTTTTTATTTTTACATTTTTAGTGTAAATAATCATAGGTAAGTAGTGAGTTAAACTAATTATTTAATACAAATCGCGTGAGCCAACCTACGTAAGTGACCACCTACAAACGTTACTCCCGCTGATGCGACTAACTGTAGGAGTTGGAAGCACGTATTAAAACTGAGCTTAAGCAACAAGCCAACAACTCATATTGAGATGAACAATTTATACAGGTTTATACATACGTATGAAAGTGAAAGAATTATCCTCTAACCCCTAACCATTAAGGAATTGTACCTTCCATTATCAGCTCACCTAAATAAATTAAAAGAATACGACTACCACGCAATAATATAGGTAACACGCAAACATTTGATATTTAAAGAATTATTCTCCAACTTCTAACTGTTAAGGAAATGTATCTTCCATCATCGGCTCATCATCATGAAATGATGACAAACATATGCAAATATTGAAATACCTTTGAAAATATGTGATAAACATTATGTTTTCATCAATATAATTGAATAAAGTCGAAACACAATGTGGCTACTCTAAATCGTTGAGAAGTTCCCTTAACTGTTCTTCGTCTTCATTTTTAGACAGCTAATGATAGTTACAACTATTCTAGGTGTGAAGTTCTCATCAATACAAATTAAACAAGCCCAAACACAAGGCAACTGCTATAAATCGTAGAGGAGTTCCCTCGACTATCTTTCGGCTCCATCATCAGATCGACTCCAGACCTCCATTAAATTGTAGTGCTTTCAAATACTTTATTAAAAAAAATTACAAATGCACTAGTCGCCCCTACAAATTTCGAAGGTTCCCCTCGATTTCTCTGGGATGCCATCATCAGATCCTAGTTTCCTTATCATGGTACCACCGTCGGGACATCTCCTTCTCAACAAAAGAAAAATCATCAAAATCGGTTCATAAACGACGAAGTTATGCCCGAACACACATAAAAAAAAAAAAAAAAATATACGGTCGAATTGAGAAACCTCCTCCTTTTTTTGTAGTCGGTTAATAACTTTTACCTTTTGTTTTTTGTTTTGAAACGACCAGATAAAGTTATAATGACTTTGTTACATGCGCATGAAAATATGATTCCTCGTCAGTCTGCGATGACTGTCAAGTACTATGTAGGTATATTTACTTTAGGCATAAATAAGGCACTGCTACCGCAAAACTACCTTAAAAGATTTCACCTTTAAGTTAGTAGGTTACTTCAAGAAAGCAACAAGGAACTTTTCATAATGACTTCTACGTTGTTAATAAACTAATAAACGATGAAAAATTGATAGAATGTGTGCGCAAGTATACTGTAATATATGACATGTGCCATTCTAAGTATATAGATAATAAATACAGAAATCATCATCTTCCTAGCCTTTATTATTACTAAGCTTTGGGGTTGGCTACTAGTTCAACCGGTTTTACCTGAATATCAGTTTTTACATGGAGTGGCTGGCATCGGCCTCCGCAACCCTGAGGATGAACTGGATTCGAAGGTTCACAGTCAGGAGGACCAACGGATTAACGTGCTCTCCTAGGCACGGGCGGAAAACACCGCCATCTTCCATACTCCAGGCTGCTAATAAGAATTTCTTGTAAGAAAAACCCAACAGCACCGATCGACCCGAAACGGGAATCGAACCCGAGACCTCTTGATCTGCAGTCGCTTACGCTAACCACTAGACCAACGAGGCAGTCAAATGCACAAAAATATTATTTGGAAAAGACCCGGAAGACCCGGCTGTGCAAAGAATAATAATAATAATAATATCGCTTTATTGTACACCAGATGCATTACAAGTTAAGCTTAAAATTAGAGAAGTACAATTGGCGGCAAAGAATATACGCCAACAGCCCGGTGCAGCATGAATGACTGCCCCGGCTGGCGCACGGTGGACGTGCCTTGTCCGGGGCACGGCTCGGTCTCGACACGGTGTAGCGTGAATAAAGCTTTAGTCTGCGGCGGTTGTACTCTTTTGAAGTACGGTTTGAAATGAATTGAAGTTATATTGCATCTTACAGAATAATTGAAAGCAGTACTGAATAGAAAAATGACTAATGTAACAATTTTAAATGTTAATTTTAATATTTTTACACATCTCACACACGGTGGTCTGATTTCAAACTAGGCAAAACCCGATGAAAGACTGCTGATGAAAGATTATTTCTAAATGCCTACATATTTAATACAAATTACATCAAAACATAGATGACTCAAATTGGTATGTGCGTCCACCAATAAGAAGCTTGCCTAAGAGAGCTCAGTCTCTCTCTCTCTACTCTGATCATATTTTCCGCCCGTTCGGCTGCCCCTCCAGGTATATATGGTCTTAGGTAACTACACATTTAAATAATATACATTTTAAGATCTTAAACGCTAAGCTCATAAGGATAATTTTCACCATCAGGTATTTGGCACAATCACGAGAACACACTGGCGTTGAGCGCGAGCGGTGGAGGGCGGGGGCGATAGTATCACGGGCCGCGCCCGCGCCGGCCGCATCCCCCGCACGCCCCCCACGCAGCGCAGGCGCACCACCGCCCCTTAACCATGGTGCGCGACAAGAAGGGACCACACAAGACCGACTCGCAGAAATGTAAGTAACTTACAGTTTTATTTCATAAATATATGAATACAAAATCTCTATCGTAGTCTAAAATACTCTGTTCTTCTGTTAAATATTACTGTTATCAAAACTAAAACTGCATACCTACGTAAACTTTATTTTATTTAATAGCCTGCCATATTGACTCGTTTCACCCGACTACGGCAAAGCCAAAGGAGGGTTATTAACTAAACACTTTAATATAAAAAGCCGACCAAGTGCTGTTGAATTTCCTTATTCGTTTTTTTTTGAAATAGGTATAATAAAGCTTATTTACGTTCGACGCTTATATTTAAGTAGCATATTGTTTTCGTTCTAAGCTATTAATCGCGAGTCCTTGCAAATACAGGTTCCTGCCTCTTAAATATAGTACAGATTAAATATTAATTTCGACAGGCTATAAAACATACACATTAAACACAAATTATTACACCTAAAAGCGCTTAATGAACTTAGCTATTCTAGGAGCCTTTTTATTGTGCAATATTAATAAAAATAAAATAAATAATATACGGCAAACAAAGGAGGGAATGGAGCGTATTGCTCGTAAAATTTTACGGCCAATAGGCATAGTGAGCGAAATTAAATAACAAGTTATGATGTGTATCGCCAATGAACAGAAAATATTAAGGAGAAATAAAATTTTCTAAACAAAAATCTTGAAGGCTCTTTAAAAAAACAGTCGTAGACAAACAGAGGTGATTTAATGCCGCTATCTGAGCTGGTATCCGGAGCTGGAACATTTCAAGGACAGGTAAAATATTGGAGAATTTAATTAGCAATATGTGTGAATGAAGAAGAAGAAATTTTAGGTTTATTGAAAATTATTACAAAAGCTGAGATGAACTGAGAACATCCTTTAGCATGTTTTTTTAAATAATCGATAATACCGATATGAAAATGAAAATCTTCCTCTAATTGTACCATGTGAGTTTTCAATTGATAGTGATAGGTTTAAAAATAATGTGAATTCATTTAATTTCAAGAAACAAATCTTTAATGAAAAGAACAGAAAGACTAAATAATTTTGACATTATCGATAGAATGATATATTGATAGAATCGATTTTTCAGTTGCTTATACCGTAACTAGCCGACCCACGCAACCTCGTTTGCACCTTATATTGCCCGTAGCGTGAAAATTTCCCCCGTTTTTGTAACATTTTTCATTGTTGCTCCGCTCCTGTAGGTCTTAGCGTGATGATATATAGCCTATAGCCTTCCTCGATAAATGGGCTATCTAACACTGAAAGAATTTTTCAAATCGGTCCAGCGGTTCCTGAGATTAGCGTGTTCAAACAAACAAACAAACAAACAAACAACCAAACAAACAAACTCTTCAGCTTTATATATTAGTATAGATATAGGTACGCTCAAGATCACGTTTCAATAAAGTGCTGAGCCACTAGTAAGACAAGCCATTCCTAAGGCGCCTTTAATTACTCCTTTACATTTTTAGGTTTCTAGGTTGTCATCACAGTATGACGTCAAAGCTGAGAAGGGCCAACAAAGTTTTTCGCTTCAAAAGACGACCGTCCCTTTGATTTTAAGGTTTAAATAATACGACGATTAAGAAACGGAATCAAAAAGTTCTGCTTTGAACTGTAGGGTCAATTAAAAATATTAATGAGAATTTATAAGTAATGTTTACCTTTTACTGAGGGGAAAGTGAAGCTTTTAGAAATTAAGAATTCATAAACAAGTTTTGTAATGAGTTTCAAATAGTTAATTGTTGTTAGGAAGGATTTAAGTTTAAGTCGTAATAAATGTGTTACTGCTTAACACTTATGCAGTTTTTTCATTATGTCTTATGCTGAACCCTGTTACTTTAACGCTTGGGAATTTTTATAGATCTCTGAAATCACAGTTCGACTAGTAATGTTCAAGTAGATCGGAGATTACTTAATCTACAGTAATGTGACAGAAAGCTTACTTGTATCAGAGTTTTTGATATGTAATAGCTACTGATATAAAAAGTCTATAGCCAGTACTGTATTCCGATATTGCATTTTTCCGACTCGCAGCCGACGGACATATGACTGAATTGAATCAATTTATTTCTACTGAATGCGAGCCCAAGCTTTCGAAGACACAAAACATCAATTCAACTATGGATCGATGGAATTCTATTGCTACAGGAATAGGCTTGATGGATGTAAAAAGAAAAAGTATCTTAATAAATTCAATTTCAACTTGCACACACTTGCATACACAAATACAAAAACTCACACAGACGAAAAACAAAAATAGCAGAGAGGAAAACTGAAGTGTATGTTAGGCTACACGCGGTATAGGGCTCCGAAGTTTTGTTTTAATAGTTATGTAGCACCTCAAAGTTTAATATTATGATGTCAATATACTTTTCTGGAACTTAGTTCTTAAGCAACAAAGTGGCGTTTATGTTTACTAATGTATAAAGCTAAAGAGTTTGTGTGTTTGTTTGAACGCGCTAATCTCAAGAACTACTGATCTGATTTGAAAAAATATTTCAGTGTTAGATAGCCCATTTATCAAGGAAGGCTATAGGCTATATATCATCACGCTAAGACCTATAGGAGCGGAGCACCAACAAAAAATGTTGGATGGAAATTTATCACGCTACGGGCAATAGGAGGCGCAAACGCGGTTGCGTGGGTCGGCTAGTACGAAATAAATAGTGTCTAACGTTTTCGGATTATTATTATAGAACAATGATATTAATTTGAAACCTCAAAAGTATAATAATTTGCACTATAAGGGTATAACGAAATTGGTTTCAGATGATCAGATTTTAGTCTCCTTATCATGGTACCACCATTGGGACATCTTCTTTCCATTAAAAAAAGAATCATCAAAATCGGTTCATAAACGACGAAGTTATCCGCGAACACACATAAAAAAAAACTGTATAAACGGTCGAATTGAGAAACCTCCTCCTTTTTTTGAAGTCAGTTAAAAGTATATACGGTCGAATTGAGAAACCTCCTCCTTTTTCTGAAGTCGGTTAAAAAAGATAAACATACAGAAAAGCTCAATATCACCAACAGAAGCTTGCAATACCTAGCAACATTTAAAAAGCATGATAACTATTTAAATATGTACCTTCTTGAGGTTCCGTTAGTAATTTGTTTAAAATAAATTATAACTGAAATATTCAAAGACACTATTAAAACTATTTTAAAAGCTATATTTGTTAAAAATAAACATAAAATACAAAATAGTATGTGCATTTCTGCTGTCTTTCCAAGTCGTTAATTTTTAATTAAATTTAATCATCTTATATAAATTCCCTTACTTTATCAAACTTCAAATTTCAGGTTACGGAAATAAAATTTCGGATCAGAACAAAGTTGCGGATAAACGATTAAAATTTTACCGGTTTCTGATACGATTACGGATATGAAATTATTTCAGATTATCCGATAACTTCGGATAATATCAGAACTGATATTATATTTCAAGGAATTTTAGAGGAAAATGCAAATAGAAAATGATCTGTCTTTATTTCTAACTAGCTGTTGCCCGTAGCTCCACCCGCGTGTATGTCGATTATAGCGGAAAATAGTAGCCTATGTGTTGTCAGATGTCTAAGCTATATACTGTAAAGTTTCATCCAAATCCGTTCAGTAGTTTTTGCGTGAAGAAGTAACAAACATACAGACTCAGAAACTTTCGCCCTTAAATATTAGTGTGAAGTATGATGTGAGAACATACTTTATTTATTTATTCAATAGTAGACACCGTAACATCTAGCAGCATTATTAATAATGCCCGAAGGCCCGTGGTACATGTAAGAAGTCAGTGCTTGAGGTAGCTTCAATTTATCACTTGGATCAGCTGTATAAATAATTCCCTTCTTGTGTGTTAGGTTAGGTTAAGTTGTTTTTTGTAAACTTTTCATGAAAATTATGTAAGTATAATTTCATTTATTAAACAAAAACACTACAGTTTACCTATTTTATACTTTACACTAGATAGAGTGGGCATTGTTCATAATGGCCGGGAAAAATGATTAAAATGCTGTTTTAATCACATTGTCGGGTATCATGAGTACAGACCGTCCATTATTAATAGTGCCCGGACTTATCAAATTGCCCGAAACATATATATGATCTGAATCTCGGAAACGGCTCCAACGATTTTCATAAAATTTAGTATCCAGGGGGTTTAGGGGTAACAAATCGATCTAGCTAACATTTTATATCAAGCATAACACATTGATCCAGGACTAACTAACTAACTTTTAAATTTTATCTATTAAAAAACTGAATACCGAAATTCTGAAAAATACATTTAAAGAATTTAAAAATTGGCAGAATATTTCACATTTAGAACATTCTCCAGTTTAATGTTCTTTGAATTTTATAACTAATTTGGATAAGAGTTCGCATAGATTTTTATGCCCGATATCCGATACGGTTATGTAGCTCCAATGTAACACAATCTTGGCACAACATTGTGATCTTTAGTCATTCCTTATCAAGGTACACGTTAACATAGACGGGGCGTTACCTTGAAAATTTATATTTCCTTTCTGGGGTTGCGGCTTTCACGCTCATAGAACATTGATGGCATTTACTTGTAGTTATTTTATTTTGTGCATATATAATTGTAATGCATTACGGTTTTAAATAGTTGTAGTGATTAATATTTAAAACCATAATACATTGGTACTACTGTATTTTTGTTTCTGAATGGGAAGTCAAAGAGGGACCGATTTTAATGTCTCATAATATTCAGTAATGTCTACGCTACTGTTAATTTTATTCTAAACTAGCTGAACCTCGCGGTGTTACCCGCAGCTATTGTTGTACAGCGAGTAACGCCGCAGGACAAACTTTGTCTTAAAAAAGTAGCCTAAGTTACTCCCCGGATCATCAGCTACCTGCCAGTGAAAGTCCCGTCAAAATCCGTCCAGCCGTTACAGAGATTACCCGGAACAAACAGACAGACAGAAAGACAGACAGACAAAAAATTTTTTAACTACATTTTTGGTATATGTACCGTGTATACATACATATGCATTTAGTAAAAAGCGGTTATTTTAATATTACAAACAGACACTCCAATTTTATTTAGTTGTATAGATGATACTTTACAAAAAGTATAAGATACGCTTTTTAATGCTTATGCTATTGTCATAACACAGTTAAATGTGGGGGCCTCCTCGTCTAAACGAATCCCAAATGCCGGATTGGCGATAATTGTGTTTTAAAATATTAGAGTCGCTACAAGTAAACCTTAGGTGGTGCAGATATTTAATAAAGTAATTAAGGAACTTTTCAAATATAAGGTATGTAATACATGTACTAAACTTTATTATTTATTTTTAATAAACGTAGCAATGTTATGCAAACAGTGATGCAAAAAATATCGAAAATAACTTTGCAACAAGAATTTACTTTTAGCTCTTCGCCAAAAATACTTTTATAAATATCAGGAAGTCATAAAAGCTAATAAAATGTAATGTCCAACCTGACCTTTCGAGAAAGATAGATACAGAGTACATTCTTTATTCAAATACATTTATTATCTAGGTATGCCGTCCTTTCCGCGCCAAATGTATGAATCGTGACTGTTTTTATATTTCCTAATACGGCCACTTTTAGGTCTGTGCCTTAAAAGTAAAAAACGTAACCCTTATAGGATCACTTTGTTGTACTTCTGTCTGTCTATCAAGACCCTTTTTCTCAGTAACGCGAAGGGGTCTTAAGCTGAAATTCATATCCAGTACTCAAATCTACTGTCCTTTGGAGCTGTGAACAAATCAAACTTCTAAGCCAACGCAATCAAAAGATACAGACGTTTATGCTGCAAACTTTCGACACTCGCAAGGGTATCAAAACCTACAGAATACTTTCCGTGAACTCAGAATCTTGGAATTCAGAGACACAGCGTCTTATAGCACGGATAAAGGAAAAATTGCGAAAAGCATACATTTTGAGTTACATCATATAATATACCTACAGGTTTGTACGGAACCCTCGGTGCGCGAGTCCGATTCACACTTGGCTGGTTTGTGAAATTGATATCAAATGCTATAGTCGTATTTTTATTTTATTAAAGTACTTCTAATTTGATGTTTACCGAATATAAGATTTTGACATCTGAATATTTAATAAAATATAGTGTAACATTGTAGTGCAAAAAATATAATTATGTCTATTTAATGAAAAGTTTTGTCACTATCGCTTATTTTAGTGAAGAATCACTGATAGCCTATGCTTTTTTAAATGACAACTAGCTGACCCACGCAACGTCGTTTGCGCCTTATATTGCCCGTAGCGTGAAAATTTCCCCCGTTTTTGAAACATTTTTCATTGTTGCTCCACTCCTATTAGTAGTAGCGTGATGATATATACCCTATAGCCTTTCTCGATAAATGGACTATCGAAAACTGAAAGAATTTTTCAAATCGGACCAGCGGTTCCTGAGATTAGCGTGTTCAAACAAACAAACAAACAAACTCTTCAGCTTTATATATTAGTATAGATATAAAGTTTTAAAGGAATAAACATCAACCTACTTTGAGCAATAAATCTAAAATGTAGGACTACAATATGCTTCCATTTCTAATCAACGAAAGAACATCAGTGAAGCAAAACTACAAAATTGGCTCTTCAAACCAACAGGCAACTGTCCAATTCTTCCCTATTACTGTTCATCAACACTTACAATCGTTTCATAAGATCACTAATGAATCTTCGTGTCATTCACTCGGATCCAATTCTTTTGTGACGTCCAACTTTCAAAGTAGACGTGCTGAGTAAGCCTTTTCGCCCCTAGATTTATCTCGCTTGACTAACAGAGATCGGTTTTGTATATAAGATTATAGACTCTGTAAGCTCTATTGTCACAAAAGTGAATGACAGCTGAATTGAAAGATTTGTATATCCTTCTATTATCAGGCTTAGATTTAGTAACTTTATTAGTTATTTTGTAAGTCGTCTTATAAAAGAATCAATTTATATTTAAATTCACATTTGTGAAGCTGTATTGCCTTGAAGATAGATAAATAGTTTCATTACGAGAAAATGTAATCGAGTTTCTATTACTTTTCGATCAGATAGTTTCAGTGCCCTGTAATCGATATGAATTAATCTTATGTGATTCTCAAAATATGATTGATTTAGGTTGTTTTAATGAAGAACTAAGTTAAATACCAAAAATTACGAGAAATACTATTGCCAAAATACAAAATGTTTTAGGAACATTTCCAGCAAATATAAAAACAAATCGAAATATTCTTTTCTTCTAGCTGGATGTTTGATAACTCTCTTACTTATATTCTATCAAAAGGAAACAGTGATTCTGCAATACGCAAAATCGAAAAACTGTTTGAGCTACTGTCATAAAATCATTGCAGCTACATTTTTGTCGTTTTGCCTTCTACAGGACGTTTAAATTGTCCTTTTGTACAAATACCGGGTTCAGACCAGCCTTTTCTCGTTTCTGACGCATCCTAACGGTGAATTTGAAATGAATTGCCTCGAATACGAATCAACGCCTCACTGCCTACAAAGGTTTCCATTTGAAAATTTATAGTTCCATAAATACATTTTGGGTGTTGAATGTGTTTCGAGTTGGGTCGCTTTTGCAGAGCTCTTTGTTAACTTCTAGGAGCACATTTCTGACTTATATACTTCGACAAGTATATCATTCCATCAGTATAAATCTTTTATTAACAATCTTAGCTCAACACTCCTTAGAATTGATTTTCATTAATTAACCAATTTAACTGCCTCATTGGTCTATTTGTTGACGTATGCGACTACAACCACGAGGTCTTGCGTTTAAATTCCGGGTCGGGCCAAAAGTGCTATTGAGTTTTTCTGATTATAGAAATACTTAATTATAGCTCGGAGTTTGGAAGTGGTTGTCTGAACCCCCGGTCTTCGGAGAGCACTTAAAACTGTCGGTTTTTTCACCAGATCTCTCCCCGGGCGTGTCGGATAACGATCGGATGATAAAAGTTAGGGAACAGAGAGTGCACCTGTGTTTAAGCAGATACTTGTGCACTAAAATATCTCCTGCGTAGTTAGCTGGTCTCCGTTAAGACTGGCCGCCGTGGCCGTAATCGACCGTTAGCTACATTGTCCTTCAAATTGCGTGGTACGTAATCTCGGTCTTACGCTCAAAAGTTTTTGTCCCTGCTACCCCTGTTTGTTACCACAATCGAACATTTTTATAATTTAAAAGGTGGGCCTCTAATCAAAATGAAGCCACTCACGAAAAATTTGCTTAATAGTAATCTATACTTATATATAAAGCTGAAGAGTTTGTTTGTTTGTTTGTTTGTTTGTTTGAACACGCTAATCTCAGGAACCGCTGGTCTGATTTGAAAAATTTTTTGGTGTTGGATAGTCCATTTATCGAGGAAGGCTATAGGGTATATACCATCACGCTACTACTAATAGGAGCGGAGCAACAATGAAGAATGTTTCAAAAACGGGGAAATTTTCACGCTACGGGCAATATAAGGCGCAAACGAGGTTGCGTGGGTCAGCTAGTAACTTCTAAAATTTGTATCGGGGATCCCGGACTATTTCAATAGTAGTATCGAAATAAAAATTTGAAGTCATAAAGACCGCCCATAGAATTGAAAACAGAAAACTTGTGGCTAGCTATTTCTTTTCCTTGCTAACGCTCGCTATTAAGAATGTTATTTATAAAATTAATGCGTAAAATGTTAAATTTCATGATTAAATTAAGTCACCATGTTGGTGACGCGAACTCACAAGATTTTCTACTACCAAACAGTGACCAAGGCGGCTTAAGAAGTTTTTACTTCAAGATCTCCGGCTAGATTCAAACATGAAAGGAAATCTATTTAAAGGAGTAATGCGATATTTTCAGATTAATTTAATTCGCCACATGTTTACATTCCATCATACTAATTTTCTCAATAACTACACTACTTAAACTTAAATAATTTTTCGAAATAGATTCCTAAACTCTAAGATATTGAAACAAACGAAACATGTAAATTATAAGGCATATGTTTAAATCATAATTCCAAATTTTTAATACCAAACGAATTGTGTTAAACAAACTGAAAGGGTCATATATTGGTTAGAAATTAATATCGATTCTTTCAAGACAGCTTGTATCCCTCAAGAGGTCACTCGCCAAACAATAACCCTCGAGGCTCTAATTGTGGCATCAAACAATATTGACCTAGGTGTGCAACGGTTTGAAACGCTCTAGAAACTAAGCGAAGCTTGTCCTTTATTAGCACGAACGTCTTGAGATTCCTGAAGGCAAGGAAATTGAGAAGGAGGGGTTAACTGGGAGCAGGGGAAATTTCGTTTCTCCATCAATAGCAGCAACAACATTCTAGCTAGATAAGGCGTGGCTTTGTGCTACATGTGTCGTCTCTGGTATTCATGTTTCATACGTGTGCTACAATGTTAAGGAATATTCCCAGATTTTGTGTTTGAATCTTGTTACATTGCACTAACGCTACGTTTTTCATTGTATTTAAGTATTTTTATATCATGTCACAATTTTCGTTAAAATTAAAATATATTTTTGAATAGAGTTTATTACTAAAAATGTTTGAAGCATGGCGTTTATGAATGTTATTTAAGAAATATTAATGTTATAAAACCTTCGATTTTAAAAACCAAAATATAAAAACTTAACTTACTTACTCGTTCTTGAAATCAAACTAAACGAGTTTCAAATGTTTTAAAGGGATGTGATATAAGCAGTGTTAAGCATGGTTAATTAGGCATTTAAGCATGGTCAAGCCCAAGCAGACCAAGACAGAATTTGCACTCATCTATACAAATAAATAAAATTGGAGTGTCTGTTTGTATTACAAACAGACACTCCCACTCACTTAGGCTACTTTTTTAGACTAACTTTGTCCAGCGGCGTTACTCTCGGTACAACAATAACCGCGGGGTTCAACTAGTTTTTACTATGATATTTCTGCTATATGCTTTCATATTTACTAAATAAACCGACCGTAGAGTTATTAATGTCTCGGTGACGAAATTATGTGTCCAAATAATAATTCTTACAAGATTATAGAGTCTGGTTACAAAATAGATTATATTGTCTAAAGTTATTCTAGAAATATTCTGCAGGATCAAACGTCAAGATATATACAAATAATAATTGAACCCCGCGGTGTTACCCGTTGTTATTGACGTACCGTACGTTGTCTAAAAAAAGGAGCCTAAGTTACTCCTCACATCATCAGCTACCTGCCAGTGAAAGTCCCGTCAAAATCGGTCCAGCCTTTCCAGAGATTACTCGGAACAAACAGACAGACATACAGACAGACAGACAGACCGACAGACAGACACACAAAAAGTAAAAAAATGATTTGGTACCGGTAGCGTGTATACATACGTATGCATTTATTAAAAAGCGGTTACTTTAATATTAACGTAGTCGGGTAAAAACAGACAATCCAATTTTATTTATTTTTATAGATAGGCATTAGTATAACCAGTATTTTATCAAGTCTAACGAATTTAGTGATCCCCAGAGTGGACGGTATTACATGTCGGAAGGAAATATATGAGTATACATATAGAAAAATTTGCAGTCAAGCTCTTCAAATAAATCATGGTTATTTTAAACGTCTTATTTTATTTAATTGACCAACATAAGTTGACCGTTATTATTTTGATATTGTACAGTGACATTCCAAAATATATACTAGACATCAATCGTTTTATGTATTTTTTTTATATATTTGAGCTGCCAAAATGACTCTGCCCCGCCTGATGGAAAGCAGAATCCAAGAGTGGTGGTCACCATCCTCAATGCGAATGAGATGATAATGGTGATAAACGATGGTGACCATGCTATGTAGGGTATGCGACGAGTTCTCGGCAATGCGCTGGGCATCCGCTGTGACGTAAGCCTTCCTGTGGCTAAAGGCTTCGCTAAACGCTGCTTTTAGTCGATCCACGTCGGGGTGGCCATGAGCGCGGGCCCTGGTCTATGCGCGGTAGGCCGATTGTTTTTGGGCAACGGCGTGGGCGCATTCGCGATTGAACCAGTGGCGAGACGTTGTTTTACTTTGTTTTTCCCTTTTGAAGGATTTTAATGTGTTGTACATTTAAAGTGTCAGTTAAGACAGTATATATTTTCTTTCCATACCCGTTTTGTTAACATAAATATAAAAGAAGAGCTGTTCAAAGTATCTCATAATACAAATGACACCTACTAAAATCACATATGTCTACCTAATGCTGCCATGACAGGATAATATATTTAGCGTAATGTCTCATAAATTCCCAGCTTGTCTCGCAAAGTGCGTGTTATCTAAAACGTGAATATTATCGCCCTGTCGCCATTAAAATACGAATCGAAGTGTCTTGGGAGCTCACGATCAGTATCGTGACGACGAAAAATGATCATATTCGCGCTCTCAGATTATGTACCTATAAATGTCTTTGTGACGTACTCGCTTTAATGTACCCAAGTAAAAAGAAAACTTTTTTATGGACATCTGTGAGGGGTTTTATTTTATCGTGACTTTGAAGTCACTTATGAATATATCTAATATATAAAATTCTCGTGTCACAGTTTTAGTTGATAAACTCCTCCGAAACGGCTTGACCGATTCTAATGAAATTTTGTGAGCATATTGAGTAGGTCTGAGAATCGAACAACATCTATTTTTCATCCCTCTAAATGGTAAGGGTCACCCATCCTTAAAAAAAATTTATGGCAAAACGACGTTTGTCGGGGTCAGCTAGTCATTTTATACTTATTCATTTCGATAGACGGTGGTTGTCATTTACAAGCAGGTGATACACGTAGTCCTTTGTGTTTACTATAAAATAAAATCATAGACTGCAGAAACGGTTTGTGTCAAAATTTGATAATAAAAAGATTTATTTCAAACAAATTTTCGAATAATTCCTCACTATAAACGTCTGTCAGTGACATTGGCGGAATCTCTGCGTTGACTCTACACGCAAGATAGAGTCCATAGACAACTAATAATAATAATAACGTCTGTCAGGAGCATGAACATGATTATCTAAAGTCGGAATTGCCAAAATTGAATTAGTCATAGAGAGCCTATTAGCTAAGAGTACCAGACTAATTGATCTAATGACAAATATATATCGGATAACTTACTTCGACGTGTATTAAAGGATACAAACTCTAAAGACGCTACAACCTCAAAATTAATTTGTACTGAATAAATTTCGGAAAAATATTATGAAAATTCTTTCAATGTTACTTTAAGAAAGTGGAGTGACAATCTTTTGAAACTGGGACGAAAAAATCATAAGATTCAAAACTTAAGAGGCTTTAAAAGATAAATGGTCATTATAGTTCAATTACCATACCATATGTTTCATTTATTTTTATTTTATATACATTAGTTCCAATTATTCACGAAAAAAGGAATGTTTGTAAGCATTTAAGAAAAGTGTTCATATCATGTTTTGACGTGGTTACAATAATATAATAACAATAATAAACTTTACTATCTTTTCACAAATATATGGCTCAAGATACAATAATACAATAGTGACATGGCTTCCGAATTCCACATTTGTGAAAGACATCGGCATGAATGGGCCGGCTCGACCAGAGTGATTCCAGGGCTGCACAGAAAACTGGTGTGAAACAGCGCTTGCGCATGTTTCATCGAGTGAGTGAGCCCGGAGATCCCAACCCCTCCCCTATCTCTCTCCCCATCCCCCAAAGGCCGGCAATGCACTTGTGACATCTCTGGTGTTCAGGGTGTTCATGGGTAGCGGTAATCGCTTACCATCAGGCGATACGTCTGCTCGTTTGCCCCCTATCTGTACAAATAAATAAAATTGAAGTGTCTGTTTGTAATATTAAAATAACCGCTTTTTACTAAATGCACATGTATGTATACACGGTATATATACCAAAAATGTACTTAAAAAAAATTTTGTCTGTCTGTCTGACTGTCTGTTTGTGCCGGGTAATCTCTGAAACGGCTGGACAGATTTTGACGGGACTTTCACTGGCAGGTAGCTGATGGTCCGGGGAATAGTTTAGGCTACTTTTTTAAACTAACTTTGTCCCGCGGAGTTACTCGCGGTACAACAATGACCGCGGGTAACACAAGTAAGTAAATAATCTTCATAGCCAAATCCTCCTCATAATCTTCCTCAAGTAGTAGTAATCGATAACGACGAATACTTTTAGGAATTATAACATTAAAATTAACAATGAAACAATTTATTTTTTCCATTTTATATTTATGTCAAACATTGTCAATAAGATTTCACTCTGACCATTGATACAAACTTGAGACTTGAAAGCAGATAAGTATCAAAGCCGCAATCTAATTGGCCGTAGCCTCGCAGGATAGAAAGTTTAAATTGGTTTACAGTATTCATGACCTCGCAATTGACAGTACATACTGGTTGTATAATTCAACAATTTTGTGTATAACTAGCTGACCCACGCAACTTCGTTTACGTCTCTTATTGCCCGTAGCGTGATAATTTTCCCCCGTTTTTGAATCATTTTTCATTGGTGCTCCGCACCTATTGGTCTTAGCATGATGATATATAGCCTATAGCCTTCCTCGATAAATAGGCTATCTAACACTGAAAGAATTTTTTAAATCGGATCAGCGGTTCCTGAGATTAGCGTGTTCAAACAAACAAACAAACAAAGAAATTCTTCAGCTTTATATATTAGTATAGATTCAATAGTGTGTAAATTTGTTTATAATTATGTATTTTGGAAACATTCCGGGTTACTTCAAGTAAAGATGTTGAAACCTTTATTTGAAAAAACACAGAATGTTTATAAGACGTAATAGATATCGGCAGGAGTTGAGTGTCACAACTAATATCCAACACAGGAGTGACGTCATTTATGGATTTATAAGAAGACTGAACTTAAAACTTATAAGTGGTTTACTTATCACTTTGATATTTGTGTGTTTTCTGCATGTGCCATTTGATTTAGCGTCTGCCCGAAACTAGTATTTTAGCCGAAACTTAACTTTTGGTCTAGCTATCAGTTTTGGCCGAAACCGAAAGTTACTTGAAACAAACGTGAGCCTGTGAAAGTTTTTGGCTGAAACCGAAACTAGTTTTTTTTTGGGAAACTGGCCGAAACTGAAACTTTCGATTACTAGTTAATCTGTAATCTAAGTACTTACAATGAAAGCTTAATTCAGTATTTATGAAGATTAAAAAAAAATATTTTGTATATTTTAAAGTAGGTTGTTCTTAATTTCTTTGATCAATATATATTATTTATTCTAAATATTTCAGATATTTATAAATGTCTGTACATTTAATACACATATATTTTTTATTCAGGTGTTCGTAAAGGTAGTTTTAGCATTTAGAAATGAGTATGTGCTTAAAAATGATACCAAGAAAGTCAGTTCTTTGTCTTATCTATACTATAATATTATAAAGCTGAACAGTTTGTTTGTTTGTTTGAACGCGATAATCTCAGGAACCGCAGGTCAGATTTGAAAACTTCAGTATTAGATAGCCCATTTATCAAGAAAGGC
Source organism: Spilosoma lubricipeda (assembly GCA_905220595.1). Lineage (NCBI taxonomy): Eukaryota > Metazoa > Arthropoda > Insecta > Lepidoptera > Erebidae > Spilosoma > Spilosoma lubricipeda. The sequence goes on along the minus strand of HG992282.1, from coordinate 15,632,398 downwards.
TATAGGCTATATATCATCACGCTAAGACCAATGGGAGCGGAGCATCAATAAATAATGTTTCAAAAAACGGGGGAAACTTATCACGCTACGGGCAATAGGAGACCCAAACGGGGTTGCGTGGGTCTGCTAGTGAATAATATAATTCATTCATGTAAAATAGTTTTTTGATCTCATAGATTGTATATCAGATCTTAAAGGAATAGTTATTTGTTATACAAGAGTGCAAAGTTGCATTTTAACCGCGTGCTCAATTTTGATGCTGGTCATCAAAATTGGACGGACATCAAGCGAAGTTAAAACTTAGAATCCTGAGCGTCAGCAAGGGAATCAAAAGAGCACAAGGTGAAAAATCTTTGCACTCGAGTGCAACACGTAACTTTTAATTCCACCTCAGCTGGAAATGACTAAATGACGTGAAAAGAAAATGGCGCGGGAAAGCAAATCAAAAAAAAAAATCCCAAGAAAGTTCCGAGTCTGAGTTCTTAACAAATTAAAAACATCGCATGCTAAATTCGGCACCATGAAGTTAAAAGTAAATAGGTTTAATGATGTTTTGAACTCACACGCGATGTTCTAAATTCAATTTTACTTAATCCTCTAGCGGATAAAAACGACTTTTACACTCAGATATCGAAGAGCAAAAATACTCTTTCCGAGATGGTGGGATGAAAAATATATTACTACCACTTCAAGCTCTGCTTACTTGTGTGTCAGATGTCGAAAATATTTATTATTAAAAACTATTTAAATATGACATATATTTTTTCCTAAGAAGGAAGTACTCAAATATCATGGAGCTTGCCGATGTGTTTAAAAAAAATCTTTAGTTTAACTGTAGGAAAGCTGTAGGCCTTATAATATGTACATATATACTTACATAAACAGTTATTTCAGTCACATTGCAGGACAGAACAGAGATATTATGTAAATCTCAGCGCTCTATTCCGGTACAAAGTGTCTTGAAGTCGTGTTTATGTTACCTAGAGGACAACTTTATACTATGTAAGTCTTACGATTTTACTGCCGTTTAGATTCCCAAGATTCCTTTAGTGAATATATAACTTTTACATCCTTATCCTGGATCAACTGTTAGTTGTTGTATTAGTTTTCGATATTTCAATTCAGTACATTATGGTAATCATACTGAATCAAAATTATGCGAAAACAGGTGAAATACTAACATCAGTAACTTAGTAAATAGAAGTGAATATTTGAGTAATACCTTCAACGGGCAATTATTGAATATAATGTACATTCATGTTCATTAGTTCCCTAATAGCTCTTCAACTACTTATTAGAACTGGGCAAATAAGGTATCGTTAGAAGCGTATTGATTGTCTTCTGGTTATAGACTATATGACATGTCACGGAACCTAATGTGGCACCCTCTAGCGGTCATAAAGTACAGTTAAAAAAAAATTGAGATGAATATGCCGTGTTAGATATCATCGGAAAGGACGTTACTTGTACATTTCAAAAATATATATATTATTAGCATTTGCTCGCAACTTTGTCCGTATTTATTAGATAATTGTCATATTTAAATTATAACGGCACCAAAACAGTTTAAATAAAAAAAAAGCAATAACTAAAACCCAACTACGACAATAAACGACGCTGAAAAGTATGCAACAAGTTTCAAAGGCCGTAGTCACACGTTACGTAGAAATGTACCATAACACATTAACAAGACGTGAATACGGCTTTTGAAACTTGTTTCATATTTTTCAGCGTGGTTTTTTGTCTTAGTTGGGTTTTAGTTATTACTTTTTTTTTATTATGTGTGTTAAAAGATAACGGGAAAAGTCTTTTTTTTTGCCCGCGGCGGGAAACTAAGTCAGATATGTGAATATAAATCTGAATCTCGCAAAAGCTGCTCCAAGGATTTTCATGAAATTTAGTATACAGGGGGTTTCGAGGGCGATAACTCGATCTAGATAGGATTAATTTTTGAAAAATTTATAAAGAAAGCACGGTCGTGCAAGTATTTTTACTTAGTCGGAAGAATAAAAATCAATACTAAGCATTGTGGTAGGTACTTACTAAATAATATACAATATATAATAATTATCTAAGGGGAGCTTGTGTAATGGGCACTAGACAACTGATATAAATACATATTATTTACTTTTTTTTGTAAATACATACTTATTATATATAGAAAACACCCCAACTTCAAAACAAATATTTGCAGATTATACAAACATTTGGCCGACTCGGGAATCGAACAGCAACCTCAAGCACAGCAGTCACATATGCTAACACTACGCCACCGAGGCAATTGAACACCTAAACTTGAGTTAACTTAAATTAACTTACCTTTATGATAGTCAATAAGAATAGTTTTATTTCATACTAGTTGTTGCCCGCGGCTCCGCCCGCGTATATTTCGGTTATCGCGGCAAATAGTAGCCGATGTGGTATTTTGATGTATAAGGTATATTACTGTAAAGTTTCATCCAAATCCGTTCAGTAGTTTTTGCGTGAAAGAGTAACAAACATCCATCCAAACATCCATCCATCCTTACAAACTTTCGCATTTATAATATTAGTAGGACAATAGTAATAATCATAAAATAAAATTTCATCACACTTCACACTTAATATATAAAACCGAAAGTTTGTGAGTGTGTATGTTTTTTACTTCTTCACCCAAAAACTACTGAACGGATTTGGATGAAACGTTACAGTAATATAGCTTATACATCAGAATAACACATAGACTACTATTTGCCGCGATAATCGACATAAACGCGGGCGGAACCGCGGGCAACAACTAGTATTTAATATAATGTGTCTTGACTTAGCAGAATATGGCTCGCGGGTATTTATCTATTTATTACATTTTATAAACTGATGCATGTACCAATAAGCAAATTATTCTTATTATTTTAGAAGTGTTCTCATATTTCTTTTGTCTAATTGTTTAAAATACTTTAAGCTACACTAACTTTATTTAAATTACCTATGCAATAAAAATATTCGTCACAAGCAATACAAACAGATATGTTATAAATATGTATTGCCATATCGTTTCGCGCAGGCACTACCCGTTAAATGGCGATTACAGAGCTAAATTCAAATAAATCTTATAATTTTACTCAAATGGGTTAATATTTTAGATTTGTCAACAGTGATATTGACTGCTAAGAGAGAGGTCTAGAGTTAAAAATGAGAAAAGCACGAACTTTTATTGTAATGATAAAATTTATCAACATCATGTATATGTATATATATATTTAATTAAAAGGTAGATATTACTTTTATTTGGCAAAAGCGATCACTTCACCGCTTTCTACTGAACTAGTGTGGTTGGTTTATTCATTTAATTATGTTATTTAAACCCCGCATGGAAAACCCATAGGAATGGTTTGTGTGCTTCAGAAACTCAGGAACCAAACTCTCGCGCTAAGAATATTCCTAATGTGGAACTGCTTTATTTTTTATTTGCTTCTGAAGTAAGAAGAAAGAGAGTAAGAAACTGTGTATATACCACGATTTCCGGTTGCTGAAAAATGCTGCTTAAATAAATGCATTGAATTGTTCTAAAGAGTAGTAAATATATTTTTATACCTAACGCTTTTTGCGAGTTCTTAAGTTAGATTCCCAACTTTGGTAATTTTACTGGCGGTCACGTCGCCGATTCCTACTGCACTGTGTGTTATGAATGCAAACCCCAGATGGATAACCCATGCGGATGGTTTGTGTGATCCAGGAACTCAGGAACACAACTCTCGCTATAGAAATATTCCTAGTGTGGGGGTTTTCTATTGTTCATTAAATAGGACAGACACGTGTGTGAGAAATTAGTTGAGTTATTATTAATAATATTTCAAAATATATTTTGTATGCTAATAATCATTACGTTATTCTTGAGGTCTAAGTACTTTACTTGCCTGAAATATGATCCTAGTTAGAGAGCTTTAGAGTTAGAGAGATAACACACCATTTATCTATTTATTAAATCAACTGCTCATTACAGTTATAGCTTCCCCAACACGTGTAACTACAGCGAGCAACTGCAACATTACAATGTTTTAAAGTACCACGTATAAAGGGTGTTTTAAAAAGTGTTATTATAGGTATGTTTATCTGGGCAGTGCTATTTGTAGGTAGATATTTGCGCAGCGGTGGCTGCCGGTGCATTAATGAGATCCAACACTCAGCTTTCTGTTGTGACAACAATTTCATAATTGAATTTCATGCAGCCGAGATAACTTGTAATGGTTTTATTATTAATAGATGATGTTAATCTTTGTAGAACCAGTTATTAGCTATTAGTGCGCACCCAGTTTAATTACATTTTAATCCGATATGTTTTTTCAAACAGAGAATGCACGACTGCACAGATGGCGTGGTATTATGGGTCCAAGCCGGACCACACTGTGTGATCCACAAAGTGTTGTTCTGAGTCTGGTGGTGTTTGTGCCTGATTCATGTATTTTATGGAATATGGGGCAAACGAGCAGACGTATCACCTGATAGTAAGCAATTACCGCCACCCATGGACACCCGCAGCACCAGAGGCATCACAAGTGCGTTGCCTTTGGGAGAGGGATGTGGGGAGGGGTTGGGGTATAGGCCTTCGGTGTCCTCACTCACTCAGTAAAACACAGAGCAAGCGCAAGGTTTCACATCGGTTTGCTGTGAGACCGTGGTATCACTCCGGTCGAGCCGGCCCATTCATGTCGAAGCGTGGCTCTCCCACGTATCTCCAATGCAAAGTTCCCCGCGATACAGGATTATATCTAGTGCGTGTGTTATAAATAAAAAAAATATTTATTAGGTAGTATAAATAATATATTTTTTATGGTTTAAGGGCAAACGAGTAGATATATTGACATGATGGTAGGAGAATAGCATAATCCATGGTCCCATGTAATTAACAAGACAGTGTGCTTACCGCATTTGTAAGTTTTCTGTTAAAAAGCAATAAAGAAAATATTACATTATTGTTGGCTGTAAGCTGTAATTTAAAGCAAGGAATATAATATAAATTCATTGTCGTATAATAGGTATGTATTCGTCGTATGCAAAGCAAGAAATGTAAATTTTATAATATATAGATATGGTACTTCTATTTTTTTCTAAATTGAAACTGAAGTAGGCCGTCCTTCCGATATACACATTTTTTATTATATTTGTTCCTGGAAAAATGACTCTACTCTGCCTGATGGAAAGCATTATCAGAATCCAAGAGTGGTGGTCACCATACTGCGAATTCAGATAATTCAGCATGGTGACCTACACCATGGTGGGCTAGTGATGCTTCTGCCTCATTGGCCCTCCGGTCTCACACTCACCAACGAAACACGACAGCACGATCGCTGTCATTTTACGATGTTTTTCTGTGCGAGGGTAGTACCGCCCTGGTCGAGCCGGCCCGTTCGTGCTGAAATCAGCGTGGCTCTACTACCTTGCATCTAAGTATTTGCAAATTAATCAAATCTATACTAATATATAAAGCTGAAGAGTTTGTTTGTTTGTTTGTTTGAACACGCTAATCTCAGGAACTGCTGGTCCGATTTGAAAAATTCTTTCAGTGTTAGATAGTCCATTTATCGAGGAAGGCTATAGGCTATATATCATCACACTAGGGCCAATAGGAGCGGAGCACCAACGAAAAATTTTTCGAAAACGGGGAAAAATTATCACGCTACGGGCAATAGAAGACGCAAACGAGGTTGCGTGGGTCGGCTAGTTAATTTATATAATGAAACTTAAACCTTGAACAGCATAAAGTAAGCTATAACTTATTCAACTGTTGCTAATCTAATTAGCATTCCTACTCTCTTTGAGCTGAAAATTGGGATTCACACAAAATTTTACTCATAAATATATGTATATTAATACCATGAATCTAAATGTACATACATAAACAGCATTGGAAAGCGAAGGTTTAGCGGGAGAACAGTAAATTGAACCAAATTGCTCTCCAGGCACCCGTCACGCGAATATATTTCTTGGCTCCGCAATACATGCGGTAATGTACGTTTAACTTAATTAGTTTTATGTTGTTTGGTGATTACTTTGTTAATAGTGATCATGAGTTGTTACGAACTGTAAGTTGAAAGTCATTGAATAGACTCGGAATTTAGTAATTTGAGTTTTTTACTCAAACCCTTTTTACTTAATACGCCATATTCGCCATAGGTATAATACATTTTGTTAAGTTAAGAATATAAATGAAGTCCTCAAAATATTAAATCTGAATATTTCAAGCATTAATACAACAACAACAACAACATAATTCAATACTTTTGGAACAAATATTTATATTTTTCCTTTTACTATTAATAATCTAATATTTGATCAAGGTTAAAATAATGTTTATATATAAAATACTAGCAGCCGGCCCCGGCGTCGCAGGGTAGACATAGTTATATAACCAACAATTTAAATATTTTATTATGACACACTCTTAGCAAACTTCAAGTTTAGAAGACTCAACCAAGTCTCTTTTTCGCAAAATTAATAATCAAAATCATCCATTTGGGATTTATGCTTTTTTGCAAATGTAAAACCGCCTATATTACTTGCGGATGATTTAGCTTTCTAATGGTGAAAGAATTTTCAAATCGGTCAAGTACTTTTCGAGTTAAATCGTTACAAACAAACAAATAAATCAAATCTTTTCTCGGTAAAATCTTAGTTTAGCTAATACCTTTATGAGCATAGTTATCATCATAACTTTTAAATGGTATGTTTGATTTGAATAAATCAAAACGTAATTAATAGGTACTGATATAGCCTTGAATATGAAGTGATTTCTTTGGGAAAAGATTAATACCAAGGTACGACAATCAGGCCTAGTTTATATCAACGTCACTCTCACAAACTAAAAAGTAGGTATTGTGAACTACCTGTAATAGTTAGACATATGGTACCGCGGACTTTTTTGTGGATATTGATGTCCTCTATAAAACTGTGGTACATCTCTTTGCTCTATTGTCAATACTTTCCGCAGCGCACGCGATATATGAATATTTTTAGGTATTTTTTTTACACCTCGGGCAACATTTTGCAAGTTTTCTTACGGATCACTAATTTTTTTGCAAATGTAATGTACTGTATATTACTGAAGGATAATTTAGCTTTATAATGGTGAAAATAAAATTAAAATCAGTCAAGTACTTTTTGAGTTAAATCGTTACAAACAAACAAACAAAAATCACATCTTTCCTCTTTATAATAGTCTAGTCAACAAGTTCAACTTTTTCAGCAGTCTCCGATAATTATGATTGAGGTGTCATTCGATTCGGATTCGCATCTAGGTGATTTTTGAAACAAAAATGAAGTTGCGCTTGCTAAACATTATGCATATTAATTAACCGACTTCCAAAAGGAGGAGGTTTTCAATTTGATTGGTATTTTTTTAAGAGGAAATGTAGTTACCACAAACACAGAGGAAACCAAGGGCTGCTAGTAAAACTTTATATGTAAAAATATTAGCAGGCCCAAGGAAAAGTGTATCAATATAATATATAATATATAATATGGAAAAAACAATGTTTCTTTTCCGCATACCTACTGGTTTTATTTACCTATCTTAAAGGTCATAGTAGAGAAGGCATTTATACAAATAAATAAAATTGGAGTGTCTGTTTGTAATATTAAAATAACCGCTTTTTACTAAATGCCTAAATGCGTATGTATAGGTACGCGATACATATACTAAAATCTCATTTTTTTCAATTTTTGTCTGTCTGTCTGTCGGCTAATTTTTGGAACGGCTGGATCGATTTTGACGTAGGTAGGTGGTAGGCTTTCACTGGTAGGTAGCTGATAATATTAGGAATAATTTAGGCTACTTTTTTAGACTAGCTTAGCCCCACGGCGTGACCCGCGGTACGACAATAACCGTGGGTAAAACCGCGGAACTCAGCTAGTTGGTAATAATATTGGCAATATTCAACAGCTCCTTTAATTCCTTTAACTGTCAATATACGAGTTTACTTAATTAAATTTCCCAAAGATAAAGTACACAATTATTTCGTTATTAATATTCAAAGCGGTATTCAAACTTTACGCTAATCGATTAGCTGAAAGTGACATTTGAAACTTTTGACAGTGGCAATAGTTAAATTTTGGCGGTGAAGTTAACCACAGAATAAGTAGGTTTATAATCTGTGATCTTGCGATAGTCGAACTTCGCAGGCAGATTGATAAATAGCCGCTGTGCCGTACAAAGACGTCGCCTTAAGTTAGATGGAGGACAAATATTTGATTTCATCCGTTTGAGTTAAAATCTTTTGATGAGAGGAAAGTATAATTATATACAACGTCATTTTGGTAGACGTGTGTAATGTACATACCTTTATGCTAAGTTTATAATTTTTATTACGATGATACCTTTATTTTAAGTTTTTGATCCAGCAAAGAAAAATATAATGGTATGCATTTTTCCAAAATTATTAACTCAACGTCTTTACTCAACTTGCTAATAATTATGATGAGGATAGTGGTTTTCAGCAATTTCGTAAACACCACAAGTGTACCGCCATGCTCATAGCCAATTACGTTGAGGATAATCGACAGGTATTGGGAACACATTTTCAAGTGAAATATTCTCTTACCACCTATCGCGTTGGAGGTCTAAAAAGTAAGGCTTCCTTAGATATAGTATAAAATAACGCATGAAGACGTTGGCGAAAACTAGTACATTATAAAAAAGTAGTTGGATTTTCCTTACTTATGTCCTCCGCTCCGGTCACGTTTATATGTATGTCGGATATCGCGGTAAAAAGTAGTCTGTGTGTCATTTTAACGTATGAGCAATATTACTGTACACTTTAATATAAATCCGTTCAGTAGCTTTTGCGTGAAAGAGTAACAAGCGATCATATATCCACTTTCACTACTAGTTGTTGCCCGCGGCTCCGCCCGCGTAAATGTCGGTTATCGCGGCAAATAGTAGCCTGTGTTTTTCTGACGTATAAGCTATTGCTACTGTAAAGTTTCGTCCAAATCAGTTTAGTAATTTTTGCGTGAAAGAGTAACAAACATCCATTCATCCATCCATATTTATATACTATATAATTTTACGTTTATAATATTAGTATAGACTAGCTGACTCGGCAAAAGTTGTTCTGCAACAAAAAAAAACTAGAACTGGGTCCCCCTTATAATTTAGGGTTATGAAAAATAGATGTTGGTTAGTTCTTAGACCTCCCCGAAATGCACACGAAATTGCATAAAAAGCGGTCCAGCCGTTTCGGAGGAGTCTTAACAAACACCGCGAGAATTTTATAGAATATTATAATATTATAATATTAGTAGGATTATTGGAATCCAGTCACTTACTATAACAATCTCCGGCACTCTAACGGAAATACTGAGTTGTGACTAGATCTATTAGGCAGTTTCATTTAAATAGTTTGTTAACAGTGACTCTAAATGTCTCTAGACAAGAAACATGTTAGGTACACAATACAGACCAAGTCTAAACTTAATTACCGAGCTGACCTTAGGGTAAAGTTGGATAAGTAAGGGTAAAGTTAACAAGGGTTTGGAGTAGGTATGCGGAATTAATATTCGTTAATTTGCCCTGTTTAATTACATAACCTTTATTCATACAACTAAACGACTGTGCCCTCGAGTTGTGGTAAATTTATACAAATTTAATTATACGTAATTACGATGGTGGAATTTTATTGCATTAGGAAGGTTAGGCTTGATCATTTTGACAGCTTGAAGTTGCTGCATTGAAATGACCGCTGCGACCCACGATTTAATGACTAAGCAAAGGCAAAGCCATAGATTTTTCAAGTGGTTTTGCTTCAGTCTAATGAAAGCAGTGTTTTATGCAGATAACCTTATTGCTATTCGGCAAGCAAGATAAGATAAGCTCATACATGCAGTTCACTTCGTTTTCAATCCCATAGTTTATAAGTGTTTCTAAATCAACTTAATCTAACACGATCCCTAGTTAGGGACGCGCATTTTTAGCTCGTTCCGATTTTATGTAACGTAATGGATCGTAACGTCTAGATTCTATCGGATGAAGACAACATTTTATTAATAAATATGATGTGTTTCATTTCAAACGAAAAAGGATTAGGTGGTTAACTTGATATCCAAATGCGTTGTCCATCTGAGGTTGTTTTTATCACGTCACACTCTTTACGGCCGTATTAATACTAGGTGATAAAGGGTACAGATGAAGACTATAAATGTCGAGCAAGATTTGTTGTATTTTCACTGGTTTCAGGTTGTATACATTTTTTTTATGGTTTAGGTGGGTAAACGAGCAGACGTATCTCCTGATGGTAAGCGATTACCGCCGCCCATGGACACCTGCAAACACCAGAGGAGTCACAAGTGCGTTGTCGGCCTTTGGGAGATGGGGAGGGGAGATGGGGGATGGGGTTTGGGTTATGGACCTCCGGTATCCTCACTCACTCGCTAAAACAAACAGTGCAAGCACTAATTAACATCAGTTTTCTGTGAGGCCGTGGTATCACTCCGGTCGAGCCGACCCGTTCATGCCGAAGCGTGGCTCTCCCGCGGTAAAAGTCCACCCAAAATAACACACCCAGATTATAATTACTCTCTGAAAATAGTACGTTTCGGACCACGATCCGATATTTTTTATATAGATTTGAATGGATCAACGATCGGATCGCCTGATTTTGATCCGATTCGAAGATCTGTTGATGGTGTGTTCGCGAGCCGATTTTCAGACTTGTCTGTTGAATCGTCGCACTTGAATACCTGTTCAAGGATTTTTAAAATGTTTTTTTTTATTTTAATAAATGTATATCTATCGCGCTTTTATACTCCTGAGGAGTAAACGTAATAGAGATAAGATGTGTAGGCTGTACCACGATTTTGCGGTTCTGAAGGTGTCATTTAGTTTATTTGCTGTAAACATGCTTTTTTATGTATGGACCTGCCATAATGTGTACTCTGCCTGATGGAAAGCATAATCAGAATCCAAGAGTGGTGGTCACCATACTCATTGCGAATGCAGACAATGCAACAATGCAGCATGGTGACCCACAACATGGCGGGCTAGTGATGCTTCAGCATCATTAGGCCCCCGGTCTCGCACTCATCAACGAAACACGACAAGCACGAATGCTGTCATTTTAATGCGTTGATCTTCTGTGCGAGGGTAGTACCGCCCCGGTCGAGCCCGCCCGTTCGTGATTAAATCAACGTGGCTCTACTACCTCTAAACCTGCCTGCTGCTTAAGTATATTGATTTATTTTTTCAAAAAAATAGTAGAAAACATTTTTATAATTAAGACCTCGCAAAAAGCCTTGTACGTGGCGTTTTGTCAGGTCTAAATTTAGATTCCCAGGTTCGAAAATACGGAGATACGGATTCTGGAGAAAAGTAGACAGATATCGGTTTCTATCTATTGTATGCATAAAAATGTAGTTAACCTAAGCTAATATCTTTTGTGTAATGTTTCGGGTCTACGAAACACATATTTATGTGTGGCTGTATTGTGTTTCTCTTTGAATTCGATTAAAACCTGTCGGGAATTTCAATCAAGTGACGCATCTAATTCTGGGTTCCCAGCGTTGATTGATTGATTTTTTTTTTACAAAATGTGTTTTAGTAGTCAAAAAGCGCTGTCATTAGAATTTTTATACATATCAAAATCAGTATTAACCATGTTTCGCTGAAATTTGGGTCCGTACTCTGTTGTCACGCTCCAATGATTTGATTAAACATTCATTTATTTTACGATGTAATGTAATAAAATGAGCATAAAATATGTAACATTATCTATACTTATAATAAAACTGTAGAGAGGTCAATTCTGTACATTGAATATATATTAAAAATTAATATTGGGGGATGAATGGTTGTCGATACTGATGCCAAAAATGTAATCAGTAAGTTTTTTGTCTGTCTGTCTGTCTGTCTGTCTGTCTGTCTGTCTGTCTGTCTGTATGTGCACGCATGGGTCAAAAACTACTGAAGGGATTTTAACCAAACTTTGTACGATTGTAGTCCATACTCTTGGGCAGGTTATAGGCTATATAACATAACGCTAAGATGCATAGGAGCTGAGCAGTGACGATAAATTTGAAGCAAGTCGGATGTAAATTTTCGCTTTCGAGCTCTTATCCTCGCATACGTTGATCATACACCAAAAATATGTACTACAAAAATGATGGTCTTCAAAAGATCTACAAAAAAGTCCTCAATAGTATATTTCTATCTTTTATAAATTAGCCACAATAACGTGTTTAAGTGTTAGGCATTTCTTCAAGGTGTATTAAATACTTCAATATGTTGTATTTCACATGGATATATCCTTATCACTATACACTTTAATATCTTTTTAAAATAAAATACAGAATTATAAAATTATAATTAATAAACACACAAGATATAGATGAAATAAAACTTCCAAATCTCGCCGCACCAGTATAAGTACGACATTACGGTTGATTTTTGTTTAACACGCGAAGCGGCGGGAAAAAGGCGGGAGCGCTCACGCGCTGACTCCACTCGAATTGTCACTGTTAATGCGAACGAACGTGGTTCTTATTGACTCTTCTCGGAATAAGCGCGCTTTAGATTTAAAATATACATAGATACGTAGTTTTTAGATATCAGTTTAAAGTAGGTATTAGATAATAATATAATTAGTTTGTTTAGTGTTTATTTCTCCTTCTTTTCTTTATATTTATAGTTGTAAAATTAATAAGTATAATTTCAAATAAGTAAATTTATGCAATGACAATAAATAAATCGCATCATCAGACTTTCCGCGTTGCTGGAGTAGATCTTAATCTCAGATGTTTTTCACATGGGCAGTTGTACATCGCTTTTTCCTGGGTCAGTAGTTCCACAAATCTTTATGCATACGTACCGGAAGCGTCCACTTTGAATAAATGTAATTAAATAGATTTTAAAGGCAGCGTCATATTTATCTATTAAATTGTAGTTTAATAGTCTATAGTTACAAAAAAAACATTATTGTAAAAGGAGATCCACGCGGACGAAGTCGCGGGCACAGCTTTAAACAATAAGATATTATGTCGCATGTCTGGTCAAAGTACAGAATATTGCTTCATCCATCGGGTGGTGAAATGACTACTTTACCGGATCAAATTTTTAAATTCGTTACTTTACTTACCACTTTTACCCAATAATAGGCTATTTGACTAATTATTGGAAATCGTTTTAAATTATTCTTTTTTACATAATTAGCACATTCCGATATTTTGCAGAATTTCTACTGTATTATGAACTATTATAATAGTATAATATTAATAAAATTGGGGAAAACTGATAAAATGAACTTAAATTTAAGATAAAGTTCAAGTTTGACAACCATTTCAAAAAACGATATTTCTGTAATGGCGCTGGTCACATGAGACGCGTGACGTCACACTCTAGCCACAACAAAACAAAACAGCGCAGTTTAAGTTAATTTTATCAGTTTTCCCCAATTTTATTAATTAAAATGTCGAATAAATGGTGTGTAGTGCCACAGTGAACAAATCTATACATCTATACAAATAAATAAAATTGGAGTGTCTGTTTGTAATATCAAAATAACCGCTTTTTACTAAATGCATATGTGTGTATACACGGTACATATACCAAAAATGTAGTTAAATAATTTTTTGTCTGTCTGTCTGTCTGTATGTTTGTCTATTTGTTCCGGGTATTCTCTGGAACAGCTGGACCGATTTTGAGGGGACTTTCACTGGCAGGTAGCTAATGATCCAGGGAGTAACTTAGGCCACTTTATTTAGACTAACTTTGTCTCGCGGTGTTACGCCGAAATGTATGTATGCGCGTAACTTTCGATCGGACGGATCGAACTACACAAAATTATATATTTGTTTTATGTGTTAGTTATTCTTAGGACAAGGTTTGTGTACAAGAAAAATTAAAAAATAAAGGAAAAAGTTTTTTTGTCCGTGACTACACCCTACCCATGGGTAGCTGGTAACGCAAGAAAAATATGGTGGTACGAAGTCCGTCGGGTCAGATAACATCTTTTAATACCACGCTTTGTACTATTTCAAAATGTAACCTAAAAGCATTGAGATATATCTACCTACATAAAGTAAATTAGATTTTACAAAAATAATGAATGAATTTTTCCAGAGGTTATTACAGAAACAATTTTATGTTGTACTTATGCAAGTGCAACATAGCTGCTTTAACATTTTTCAGTTCTGCAGCATAGTTATCAGTGTTATTATTATGTACTAGCTGAACGCCGCGGTGTTACCCGCAGTTATTGTTGTACCACAGGTAACGCCGCGGGACAAAGTTAGTCTAAAAAAAGTAGCCCAAGTTACTTCCTGGATCATCAGCTACCTGCCAGTGAAATTTCCGTCAAAATCCGTCCAGCCGTTCCAGAGATTACCCGGAAGAAACAAACAGACAGACCAAAACATTTTTAACTACATTTTTGGTATATGTACCGTGTATATATATACATAGGCATATAGTAAAAATCGGTTATTTTACACACAGTGGTCACAGGCTGACAGCCTGTGACCACGGCCAGTGCAACCTGGTCGAAACGTCAGGCAAATCAGAGGTATGTGATACCTTTTTAAATAAGTGATCGCGTTAATTCCCGTAAAAATATTTATTTGTTAATATCATGGAACGCGAAAGTTTAAAAGTTAGTACTGCAGAATTAGCTCTCAGATCGATTATTACCACTCCGAAAACATAAAACGCAAACAATATTCAATAGAGGAATCTTTCGTTTATTAGCATGTGACGTCACCAGAGTTGCAACCAATCACAAGGCGTTTATGTCGCAGACAAAATTTAAAAAAAATTGATAGTTTTATTTCGTGCAATCTGCGAGAAACTTAAATTATTTTGTTTGATTTATGTTATATGTCTTTTTAGACTATTATCTTAAAGGATGACCACAATCCATAGTTTATTTCCCTTTCCGCTTTAAACGCGTGCAGTGTCTGGTGAGTATGTGAGTCTATGCTTTGCGATGACGATAAACAAGACATAAGGTCAGACGTTGAGCACCGCAGGCATAGACCTCACCACAAACTGTTTCAGCAACGGAAAGCTCTATGTGGCTCTGTCGAGGGTGAGCGATGCTGCTAATATGTTCGTATATTGTTCCAATGGCATTACACATAACATAGTATACAGTGAAGCTCTTTAAATAAAGGTAACACTGTCACAATATGTGGACATATCAGTGAAATAGCATGCTTATATAGGGTTAGGGAATACATACATATAAAAAGAAATACTCATAACTATTACCGTGAGTTCGAGCCCTGAAATCGGAAGAAAAAAAAACCGCTACTACATAATAAGAGTTTATTGACGGGATGCGTAAGTATAAAAAAAATGATTTTTTAACCCAATTTCGGTTAGCATGAACTTTCCTTTTATACATTTTTTGACATTTTGTTGCAATCTTGCTCAGTATTAATTATAGTTTTTATTCATGGGCATCTACGAAAAAACGTTAAAGTATTGGAATACTTTGAGATTTATCTGATATCTGATTTATATATTTATATGTATATTACGAGAGAGCCTCGGGAAAGAGACAACGTTTAACACATGAAATAATAAAGACTCGCACGAAGCACTTTGTTTGAGTATTTTATACGCACAATGAAGAAACTACATACCTGATTTACTGTCTTCTGAGAAATACAAAGAAAGTCTTGCAAAGTGCAACGGATCATAGCGTTGCTTAATCCTACTAATATTATAAATGTGAAAGTTTGTAAGGATGTATGGTTGGATAGATGGATGGATGTTTGTTACTCTTTCACGCAAAAACTACTGAACGGATTTGAATTACACTACAGTAATTTAACATAAACTTCAGAATAGCACATAGGCTACAAATAATAAAAATAGTGTGTGAATTCTCTAAAATATGACGATAAGTGTCAAGTAGGTAGTAGAAAAAATCTACCATCTGTGAGCTATACTGGCGTGCGCCGCCAAAATCGCTAAAGTTTTACATATGTAATGTTTGATGGAAATGTTTATCTTAAAAGCCGTTATAGTTAAAATGTGTAAGCCATTAAAGCCAACATAGTGAACCATAACTACAATAAAAATTAATGATTTATTTCAAATGCACATTTGGTCTGGTAGTAATAAGTTGATTCCTAAATGAAAATGGACACATTTATCGCTTCTGGTATTTAAAGTAGATAAAATATATCTTTTGCGCTACATCATTTGGACAAATAAATATTTATACAAATAAATACATACAAATAAAGACAAATAAATAAATATTAAAATTAATAGTTGCGATAATGACAAACCGACTGCGTGATATTACGATGGCGCATGGCGGTTGGCGCGGGGAATAGGTTGCTCATCGCTGAGTGCGCGACCCGAACGCGGGTAGGTTGACGCGTGAGGGCAGACGACGATGTTGGTTGTGTCCGTTTTGCGAATTTTCAAGGCATTTACAATTAGCTAAAAACGCATTTTATTTAAAGTAATATAGGACTAAGGTTAAGTATTGACAGTTTTTTTTAGAAGTTACACGTGCAAAATTCCACGTACAAACTTCGTTTTTATTTTAATGACATTACATAGGTTGTAGGTAGGTAAGTTGTCAGTGTCAGGCTGTTATATTTTTCAAATGCGACTAGCACCAAATATATTATATGTTAAATTATACATGGTATTATGTTTTTGTTTGTTTAACCGTTTTTATCATCAATTACACGAACATTATAAAGGTGAAAGTTTGTAAGTGTGTATGTTAGTTACTCTTTCACGCAAAAACTACTAAACGGATTTGGATGAAACTTTACAGTGAAATAGCTTATACATCAGAATAACACATAGACTACTATTTGCCACGATAACCGACATACACGCGGGCGGAGCCGCGGGCAGCAGCTAGTTAAAAAATAAAGTTATTTATTACGTAATAAATTCATTATTTTTGTATTTATAAAATCTAGTCGTGTTTTTTTTATATTTATTGCCTATTACTCGTAATTTTTAACACATTTTCTTGAGACACAACGATTGGCAGGGATGAAAGTGCTCTGGTTCTTAGAAATCCATCGTGACCAAGAAAAAAGTTTGTTTTGATAGAATGCAGAGTTTTCAATATGTTGTGTGCTCTCTGTAATTTATATTTGCTTTTGTAGGGCGATGTGGTCGCACAGCGACAAAGCCTTTTGATAAAAAAAAAATATATTTGTTTTTGTGCCTTATTAAGTCTTGGTGCATGTGTGTTTAAGTCATGCAAAATACAGTCTTCGGTCAATAATTATAAGACAATCCAGATGGTGAAATATGCTAGGTAATTGTTGGTTGAAATTCAAACTTGAAGATTTAATGATAAACAATAACAGGTATTATTTCAATGTGCCATAGATTCCCTCGAAATATAGTGTAGTGCTTCATAGAAATATTTCTCGAAAAAATATATCAGATTTTTTTTTAGTTTGATACAGTTACTTGACCTTTATATAGAGTTTGGTGTTGTCTCGGTTGAATTATGCGGATGCTGTGTACGGTCCTCGGCTGTTATCCAAAACCGAACGTTTGATACAAAGACTTCAAAATGCATGTGCGAGGTTCTGTTTCACCGTACCCATAAGGGGTGCTGTCAGCCCATTTCTTAATAAATGCAACATTTTAAAAATGCTTGCGCGTCGGAAGCTTCATATGGCTAGTCTCCTCTTTGGCGTAGTTAAATTCCAAACACCTGCCTATTTATTCGACAAGTTAGAATGGACATCTAGGCGCGACAAGAATCTGGGTAGAGAATGCTCACTACAACTTTCAATACCACATCATAGAACAACTGCCTTCAGAGGTAGTTTTCGTTACTCTGCGTCGAAATGTTGGAACAATATCCCTCCACCCATAAGAAGAAGAACCTGTATTTACTCTTTCAAAACTAAGCTGAAGGAATTCTTACTACAACACCAGAGAGAGTTTGAGGACATCAGAGTAACTCTTAGCGCGATATAGTGAGTCAGCCGTGACCTTAGATGCCGTGATATGCCAAATCTCATCTTATATAATTATTTATTACATCACTTATACTTTCGGTTCTTTAATACATTTACTACTACAGTTTTTTACAAAGTTCTGAAATCAATACTCTTTTCTAATCAATAAATCTATATGACTAAGCGGGCACGAGGCAACACTCTTGGGCTGCAGCTGAAAACCAGCGCTAGCGCATTGTGCTAAGCATTATGCTGAGCTGTGGTCCTAATTGGTACAGATGTAATTTTTACCCGACTACGGCAAAGCCAAAGGAGGGTTATGATTTTGACAGGCTATGTATGTATGTATGTATGTATGTATGTATGTATGTATGTATGTATGTATGTATGTATGTATGTTCATTTGTTCCCTCCTAGCTCCTTAACTACTCATTAGATTTAGACGAATGAGGTGTCTCTAGAAGCGTCATGATTGTCTTCTGGTTATAGGCTATATGACGTGTCACTGAATCTAATGTGGCGCCCTCTAGCCGACATAAAGTACTGTATTAAAAAATAAATTTGAGATAAATATGCCGTGTTTGGTATCATTGGAAAGGGCGTTACTTGTACATTTCAAAAATACATATATTATTAGCATTTGTCCGTGACTTTGTCCGTATTTATTCGAAAAGTGTGATATTTCAATGGTATGCTTATTTGTTCCCTCATTCTTTCTAAACTAGTCAGTATAAGACAAATGAGGTATCGTTAGAAGCGTCTTGATTGCCCGCTGATAATAAGCTATATGACGTGTCACTGAATTTAATGTGGCGCCCTCTAGCCGACGTAAGGTAGTGTATTAAAAAATAAATATGAGAGAAATATGCCGTGTTTGGTATCATACGAAAGGGCGTTACTCGTAGATTTCAAATATATATATATTATTAGCATTATCTCGTAACTTTGTCCGTATTTATTCGATAATTGTGACATTTCTGTGGTATCTATTTAAAATATACTTTGCAAAGAAATTAGTATTATAGAGGCACCAAAACATTTTAAATAAAAAAAAGTAAAAACTAAAACCCAACTACGACAAAAAACGACGCTGAAAAAGTATGAAATAAGTTTCAAAAGCCGTAGTCACGCTTTGTTAAAGTGATATGGACTAAGGTACATTAATAAGTTTCAAAAGCCATAGTCCCTGTAGTGTAATGTACCATATGGTACATATCACTTTAACAACGCGTGACTACGGCTTTTGAAACTTATTTCATACTTTTTCAGCGTCGTTTTTTGTCGTAGTTGGGTTTTAGTTTTTACTTTTTTTTTGTTGTATATATTTAACAATACCATGTAAAAGCGTTGTAAAATGTGCCAATTAAAGTATTTTTCTTTCTTTCTTTAAAATATATTTTAAAGTAAAATTTATGTATGGAAGTCTGTAGTATGATATATTGTTTATTTTTAGTACATTAAATTCCACGATCGAGTAAGAAATGACACTTACTTCAACTGCCTTACATTCATCTTGTGAACTAACTATTAAATCTCTTCTTATACTTAATTTGATTGCTTAATCCTGTCTTGATGCAACTTTGTGTGTTTGATAAAAGTCTAAGTGTGTTTTAAGAAACTGTTCTTATTATCTCTTGTGCCACTAACAACATCGATGGAAATCTTTTTTGTGCAATTTAAGTGTCTATTGTTATCTAAATTAATGAATAGATTCACCTTGTGCAAATTGGTTGAGAACATCGGAGTGTTATTATAACAATCAAATTTAACCTGCTTCGTTTGGGAGTAGATGGCGTTGTGTGTTAAATGTCCAAAATATTTATATTTATTTATTTATATCCCGTCGAGTGTATGGGTAATGTAGGCCTCTTCCACCTGTAACGGTCTTGAGCCGCCGACACCCAATATTAACATTGAGAGTATGGAAGACCTACGTCCAAAACAGAATAGAAAGAGGCTGAAGTATATGGATAGATATGGGTAACTGATTAAAATAAATTTCTTCACTACAAATGATACGGAGTGTCAAAATTCCTATTGATTCCGTGTGTGTCATAAGAATCGTCTAAGGTAAACTACGTTAGACAACAGCATGGCAAAAAGAAGGAAAATTTGGCACATTCTGTATACCAACCCGTCTAGCCAAGCGTACTATGGTGGGCTTAAACTTTATTTCTACGAAGAGGCCAGGTCCAGCAGGGCACTATTAAGAGCTGTTGCTGCTCCCTGCATGTCAAAATCAATTTCATTAAAGTACCTCGAATTTTAAGACGTAATATAATTTATATTTCGGTTTTACACTTCAGTCAAGTCATGAAATTATGCACCACTCCCACACTCTTAATAACTTTCATATTACCTCTATGTCCTTATACGGTGTAATGACCTTCAGATATCGTACCATATTCAATACCTTTTAATCATTTTATTTTTACCTTGATTTTAAAACTAAGTATTTTCACTAATTGCGAAGTTGTTAATAAATTGTGTTAAAGATGTTACTAAGTGGCGTATTATTCAAAACTTACATTTATTTCTGCTCGATTGTGTAAATTTCATTACATTCATCTCTTTGAGAAATACTTTGGAATAATCGCGCCTTTTATAAAATATGAAAAGTATTTTCTAGAGTAACTGGAAATATTTGAGTTATTCGTAGTAATTGAAAAGAAATCTGCTATACCTCAGCTTTATATGTAGTCATAATAGCTATTCCAAAAGGTATTACGTTTTAGTACGTTCAAACTAACCTTATTACGGACGAAATAAAGGATAAAATAAAATAAAGATGCCATTAGCTCGAGAGTGTTTTCTGGCATACAGCCAACAATCTATCCCTTTATCTGTCTCGGTAAAACTGTTCACCGTTACCTAGAAGGTTACAGTATGCACTGTAAGATAACAATACTCTGGCAGAATTCTGTGTCATAAATAGTCTGCTTGCCTTGGAAAATAAAGTCTTATCTGTGCAAAAATTGGGTTTTATTTCATTATGACCATTCTCTTTGCTTTCATTCTGCTCTCTTTGTTATGGGTTTATTGAACTACCAGTACATTTTTTACAGATAAATGAATTCATGACTTTATCTATTTGATACTAGCTGGTGCCCGCTACTTCGTACACGTGAAATTTGGAATTTTTAACAGTTTAAACTATCCCTGGACTACGAAAAACTATTCAAAACTAAAATCAGCTAAATCGGCCTAGCTGCTCTCGAGTTTTAGGGAGACAAACGAACTGCAATTGATTTTTATATAATAAGACTAGCTGTTGCCCGCGGCTCCGCTCGCGTGTATGTCGGTCATCTTGGCAAATGTTGACCTAAATGTTATTCTGATGTATAGGCTATATTACTGTAAAGTTTCAGCCAAATCCGTACAGTAGTTTTTGCGTGAAAGAGCAACAACCACATATCCTTACAAACCTTCGCATTTATAATATTAGTAGGATTACGTGAAGCAAAAACTTTGTACCCCTTTTTATTAAAATTATGCGAACTGAGTGCAAAATATGAAGTTTATACGGAGGAGTGCAGACAGCTAAAAAAAAAACAAAAACTAAATATGGCTGGATTTCGACTACTCGGCCACCACTAGTATTTTTAATTGGTTGAATATCGAAACAAGTGAATAAGTGTTTTTTCTGAGTATACTTTTAAAGCCTTTCCTCTGATTGGGTAGAGTAGAGACTCAACGGACTGCAACGTATTTTCGGCTCTCGAGTTGCAAGTGTTCATGTGGGGCGATGGTACCATCAGGAGTAGATGCTCATTTATCTCGTGATATAAAATAAAAAAATAAAAAGTTATACTTGGTTTCTTAACTTTGACAACGCTTCAATAGCAATCGAAAAGTTGTTTTTTAATAGGTAAAGTGTCAGAATGTGTTTACTGGTGTACATTGTCAGAATATTAAATATTAATCATGCAAACCGTTTTATTATCTGTATATTCGCGATTCTTTGCTTAATTCTACTGATTTGACGGAATTTCACAGCAAATTACCTTACACATCAAGGTCACGCAATTTTCTTTATATTTTATATGAAACGAACGAATATAGCATAACAAACTGTTACGCTGAAGTGTATTCATAAAAGTAAAATTATGGGACCATGAGCGTTTTTATATTTTAATTTATTTGGAGATCCTTAATATACTGTTCGAAGTTCGAGACCAAACGAAAAATTGCTATGGCAACACTGTGTGATTGTCTTTAGTTATTCAAGGTAAAATGTCTTTCAGTTTGGAACTCGTTTTGGGAGAAAAATGACGGTTGGTGCCGTGTTTTAATTGTTAAAATCATTCTAATTAGGTCTCGATGAAACTCAATAATGATAAATCCGCCGCTTGAAAGTGGTGATAGTCGTTTGGAACGACCTTGTAGGATCGAACTTAGTACCGGGTGTTGTGTAAAGATTAGGGAATCTTCCTCGGCCTTCGTGGAAAAAAAATTGAACTTGTATGGCTACAAATGAGGCCCCATATCCGGCACAGAAATATACACAGTGTACTTTGTGATTAATATAAATTTTAACGGGGTGTTAAAGCTTCTAGTTTGACCTGTTCACCGGTGATCGGTCTATGAGGTGTAGCTTGTCTCTATTTATGAGTTTACGAGACAGACAACGAAACTCTTTAAAAAAATAATAACAGCAATTGATGCAATCACATAGTATTGTTTGAAGTCGGTTCAACCCGTGGTTCAACCACAGAACATTACTGCTGACACAACTGATTACCAGCGTCGGCGGACACTTGCACTACCAGGTATATTGATATGGGAGTAGTGATCAAATGCTCTCTTCTGCCGTTTGTTTATGTACCCGTAACCGCTCATCATCAAGTGGGGGTACTTATCTTGCAAAGTGGTTATACAATACAAAAAAAAATAACGACTTCCATTTCTCGCGTGTTCACCATTGTGGTCTGTGACTTCCTATCGAGTTAGTAACAATAACGGTATACAGGGTCAATGTTACTATTCGGTCACGTTCGCATCACAAATAGTGAGCTATTTTCACATTTGAAATAGGAACAACTTTGTAAATCTGCTGTACCTAGTTTGCTAACTTGTGTATGTGGTTAATCATTGCTTAGTCACAATACTAGCTGCGTGTATTTTCTAAAATAACTCCTAATGTAAAGATACCAATTCGATTAATATGTATAAAAGTATACATTAATAGTTTAATTAAATATTGTCTAAGTAAAAGGTCATTTCTACAACGAATTGCCAAGCGAGAGCTCTCGTTCTCTGGAGCGGTCAGTACCTGGATGGGTGACCGCTGGTGACATGATACCATGGGAGTCTCCGTGATTCGGTCACGTTAAGCAGTCGGTCCCGGCTATTATCGTATGATAACAGTCGTGATGCTTAGTTGGAGGCCTTTGGGCAGCTTGAAAACATCCAATGGGAAGATTACATAGCCACAACGTAGTCTTGCCAGTCCCGAACCGGCACTTGGCCAGCGTGGGGACGTATGGCCTTAACCCTCTTCTGAGAGGAGTGCCGAGCCCAGCAGTGGGACGTTATGGGTTGCCGATGAAGTATTTACCAAATTTTTTTGAGCAAAGTTCTTAATTCTCACACAGACTGACAAATTCTCGACGTTTGGAACTTGGGAATATACAGACTTGGTACTTCCATAATTATTATTTTTATGAAATTTTAGTATGTTAGTAAGTTGTAGTATGTAAACGACGTTATTCGATATAATTCAATATTTGAAAATAATTTCATACACACAATTGAGGAATAAATTATTAATTAATAGGAAATTGGAAATTATATGTGTACGTCTATGTAACTTTTTCTTTTATTGGAGATCTAATAAATAAATAATACCCAAACTTCAATTATTGAATTCACTTCACTAGTGAAATATTAATATTATTAGTATTAACACAAAATCAGCTATATTTAAGAAGAAAGTGCATAAATTATACCATTGTATTACAAAGTTGTTTAACCAAGCTATCCTCTGGCTTTTACTTAACACACTTGCTCCAATATGTACTTGCATTTAACTGTATTTAACGAACAAAACGTACCGTTAACACTAACCACAGATTTATTTGCAATGCACTCGAAATAAATACCCACCAAAGATTAGAACATCAAGGCTAGGTTTTACTAGAGCTGAGAACATTAATAGCACGTGAATTAACTCGTAAAATGGGATAGCATTTAACCTCATAGTGCCTCAGAACTGGCCATAAAGCGTTCAAACAATAGTTTACGATCTAAAAGGATTTTATTTACAACCTCATATGTTGTTACTTGCGTTTACTGTCTCATGTTTAATAATAAAATACAGAAAAATGTCAAATCAGATACGACTTTTGCAATAAATCCTTTTAAAATTAATTTAAAAAAGTTTTACTGTGTTCAGTGCCAGTGCAAGTTTTTGTTAATTAATTAATTACCTCTGAATTTTCCAAAGTTGATTGTTTAAGGACTTAATTTAATTTGAATTAATTTTATTTACAACAAAACATTCATTTAATAAAAAAAAAGAATGTAACCAGCATAAATTTATATTTGGTCGAATTAAGCAATACTAATTCTTCTTTTCAAAGACCATCAAAATGGTTGGTCATTAAATTACACTGAATTGAATATCAATATTTAAAAAAAAAAAATTTACATCAATGTAATTATGTTTATTGCAGACAGAACAACTTGTATTATTTACTACTGTATAATTACTATTTAATTCATCTATATACGGGTCGTAGGCTGATATGATATTGAATGCTCAACAGCCTTGAAGTAATGGTCTATTGTTGAAAATAGACCACTTCTCAGAACGTAGGTTTTAATCTAATTCACCATGCTGACCAAATGGATTGGTATTATAATTTGTTTCAAGTTACACTTTTTATAATATTAACAGCTTTTAATAATTACTCATATTATAATATACGAAGAAAGGGCTCTTCCAATATGTTATTCTAGTTTTTAAACTGTCAGATGAATCTGACGTGAACTCTAAAATCCAAATCGAGGATCATCATCATGAACAACTTTAAATAATTTAGTTCTGGACATAGACCACTGTTTAGAAGATAATATATCACAAATCAAGGAAGCAGCCATTAACTAGAGACAGTTGAAAACATCAGACTTTGTCCAAGGGAGAAATTCATTGAAACAGACAATACGTCAGAAACTATAACAAAAAGATTAAGTACTGTTACAAATTTCAGTCATACTCTAAGAGTTCACTTTATAAATCAAAACCCAACTACGACTAAAAACGACGCTTAAAACTAAGAAACAAGTTTCAAAAGCCGTAGTCACGCGTTGTTAAAGTGTTATGGACTATAGAACATTCCTAAGTTTAAAAGCCGTAATCCATGTCGTATACCATAGTCCACAAAACTTTAACAACGCGTGACTACGGCTTTTGAAACTTGTTTCTTACTTTTTAAGCGTCGTTTTTAGTCGTAGTTGGGTTTTACTTTTTACTTTTTTTTATTTAAAATGTTTTGGTGCCTTTATAATACTCATTGTTGTGCAAAGTTTATTTCAAATAGGTACCATAGAAATATCACACTTATCGAATAAATACGGATAAAGTCACAAACAAATGCTAATAATATATATATTTTTGAAATCTACAAGTAACGCTCTTTCCAATGATACCAAACACGGCAAATTTACTTCAAATTTAGTTTTTAATACAGTACTTTATGTCCGCTAGAGGGCGCCACATTCGATTCAGTGACACGTCATATAACCTTTAAACAGCGGACAATCAAGACTCTTCTAACGATACCTCATTTGTCTTATTCTGACTAGTTTAGAAAGAATGAGTGAACAAAAACGCATACCATAGAATTATCACACTTATCGAATAAATACGGACAAAGTCACGAACAAATGCTAATAATATATGTATTTTTGAAATGTACAAATAATGCCCTTTCCAATGATACCAAACACGGCATATTTATCTCAAATTTATTTTTTAATACAGTACTTTCTGTCGGCTAGAGGGCGCCACATTAAATTCAGTGACACGTCATATAGCCTATAACTAGAAGACGATCATGACGCTTCTAGCGACACCTCATTTATTCAAATCTAATGAGTAGTTAAGGAGCTAGGAGGGAACAAATGAACATACATACATACATACATACATACATACATACATACATACATACATACATACATAGCCTGTCAAAATCATAACCCTCCTTTGGCTTTGCCGTAGTCGGGTAAAAAGACAATAAAAATCTCTATGCACAATAGATACTTTCATAACTAAGACGTATCATCTCTAGTGTAAAATTCTATTCCTTTTATCTCATGAAATGTCAGGTTTAAAAATTGTATTTCTTGGACAAAGTAAGTTTACATTATTATTAAATTTACTTGTTGCTACAAAACAGGTTTACATTTTGGCTTTCCGCCAAACAAGTTTTAGTTCTTCAAAATGTATTTATGTGTCGTTCTTATTTTGATTCTCAACTGTTTTATATTTTACCAGTACCTTTTAAATGACTTTGGAACCTCAATGTAATTCAAATGAATACTCTTGTAATTATAATTTTTTAATGTTGTAATAATGTCTCCTTACAATTAGTGGCAGTGCATATTATAAAGTGTACATACTTGACTGGTAAGCATATACGACATCAAAATGCAAATATCTTTCTCCAAATTAAATATCAACGCCATCTATTTTAATTTATTCAAACTAGTTTACATACCAATATATCAACGCATTTACAATCTTAACAATATTGTTTGTATACGAATCAATCAATTTAATAACAATTTCCATAAAATAATAACTCTGATTTCTGCGTGCATTAATTAAGTAACAGTATTTGTAGCAGCCGTGTCTGTTGCGTAGTTAATTTATTATTATACTTACAAAGTGTAGCATGTACGGATGCATTCAATTCTCAATGAAGTGGTATCATCCTTACGATTACATCATCCCTTTGTAAACTCTGACATTTAAAATATATGTTAATTACTACTTTACATAATTATCAACGAAATAACTGGATCAAGGTATTTCAACTATCACAGCCTCATTTAAACAATACCTATAAAATAAATTAGCTCCCGAGCAAAGCGATTCATACCGATCATCTTTATTTACTCGAGCTATTCTGCAAATAATTAATTTTGCTTTTCTATGCTTCGAATTCCAATGACTCTACGCTTTCCGCTTCAGTTGGTTATAGAAAGTGTTAGCAGCTTTCAACGCATCAAGCACAAACCTATCATCGCATGGATTATCGTCAAAGAAAAAGGCCCCACAACCAAGTGATTCAGAACAGTCTTCATTTATCTCGTTTTGTTTACAGCAGCCGAGGATAGCTCGCGCACAGGGCGATAGCATTCTCGGCCTCTGCGGTACACCGTGCCTTTCCTGTATGATGTATACCAGTTCCTCGTAGGACAGATTCGCTGGAGCGCTTATCGTGCCGCCGACTGCATTTTGGTTGATCTCGGTGGCACAAAAAAATTGCGCTATGAGCATTGTTACGACGATAAGTGTCATATAAGCTGCCATTTCTGCAACAAAAACCATTTAGTTTATAATTTGTTTTCACTATCATAACTATTATCGATTGCCTGGCCTGTTTGCCTAGTTTCTCACTAGTTGATCCTGATAGACAAACTAGATGCCGTGGATTCGAGTCACATTCAAGACAAACAGTTGTGTGATAAGCTAGATAATTTATTGGGTGTCTGGGTGTAATGTGTCTTTAATTTGTGTGTTTAGTAATATATGAGAATGTTTATTATCCATCTGGTATCTAAAAACTGAAGTAAACAGTAAAAATAAGACATAGTCTGATATCAGCCTGCCTGCCACGCCACGTCCTTAGTCGCTGATCAAATTTTAAGACTCTACACTTAACGTATATATGAAGCCTTTAGACAACCATCTTATACAAAAATAACTATTTAAAACTGACCATGGTTCCAAAAATTTAAAAAAATAATCTTTAACTGCATTATTGTATTTTTTTAATATTTAATATTTCGGACATCTAACACACAACGCCATCTAGTCCCAAGCTAAGCAGAGCTTGTGTTATGGGTACTAGACAACTGATATAAATACATATATACTTTTTTTTGTAAATACATACATATTATACATAGAAAACACCCAAATTAAAAAAAAAATGCATTAGTATATATAAGTAAATAACCGTGGGAGAGACATGCTTCCGTAACAATGGGATGGCTCAGCCGCAGTAGTACAATGATGACTTCACAGAAAACTGGTGTTTGTCCCTAAATATATTTCATTGATTATTTACCCTTCTATATCAGATAATAACTTTCACATAATATTTCATGAGATATCACATGTTTGACTAACTAACATGAACTGAAATGGAACGAGCTTTAAATTTAATATGCATTAAGGTTCTCGACTTAAATGTTTATGAAACTATGAAAATGGATGGATATGAGCTGTCCAACACCGGAATAGTTAGCGCTCCTAGGGAGGGGTCCTTGTTCAGCGATAGACAGCGATATGCTGATTGATTGATTGATTAAACTATTTCCAAACTACACTTCTCATTATAAAAATCGAAAGTGTTTCTATTTTGTAATGAGATATGTAGATAAACATGGACAAAATTTATATCCACTCTTTAAGTTTTTAAACAAACATAGAATTACTAAAAAGAATAAAGTATGTGTTTGTACCCACGCGATATCAAACGTGATCTTGTATAATATATGCATTAATGTCTGTCACCGACGTACTTGGTTTTCCCACTTGAGAACAACGTACGGTGCGCGTGCGGTTTTTTAACCTACTATTATGTATAGCTATAAATATCAATAAGGTTTGTTCCAATATTCGACACACTAAAATTACTCAGCCATGACTGTGGGCGAAATGAAACAATGCTTGTGATGTTAAGGTGTAAGTTGGGGCCAATGTTTGTTAACCCAGACGTTTAAAGTTGTTTTACTTTACAGTCAATGTGAAGGTTAGATACCAGAGTGTTCCAGTTCAATCAATAATTAATGTCAACACGACATAGTTGTATAAACATCAATGAATGTCAGTTGATTTTAAACTAGGTTTCGCCTGCGACTCTGCTCGTGTGTATGTCGAATATCCGATTATTATTTTTTGGGTAAATATACAGCCTTTAGCACTCACAAATAATGTGGTTCTGTTTTAGTAAAATAACTTTCAAAATCAATTGTAGAAGAATTTCCAACAGATCCAGATAAACTCACATTTCAATCTTTTAATATTAGTTTAGATAAAACAGAAAACTGTTACAGTATTACATTAAATGTGATGAAATTATGTGACCCTCAATCAAGATACATTCAAAGTAAAACTACGTACTTTAATTCTATAAAGGTCCGATTTTTTAACAGTTTACATTGAATGACTTAATCACTCCAAAATTGTTTTTTGACCGTGAATCTGTTTGTGAAAATCCTTCAAAAGCACAACAATAATTATTATTTCTGACAGTACAAGTACAATGACACACGACCTCAAAAAGTTAAGTAAAATATATTCCTAAGCCATGTTTCAAAACGTGGCAAGTCGCGATAAAACAGTCTGATTCACATTATTAATATTATATCATGAACAGTTAAATAACACTTACTGAATAATTAATTTTATCTTGAAGATATATTTGCCCTTTTTATTCACAACAGTTTTTTTTCACTTTCTCGCTCCACACGTCCGATCTGCAGCTGGTTATTGTAGCGTCTGAGGATATTTATATTATGACGGACTTTATTTACATCTCATGTTTGCGATATTTTCCTCTACATGTGTGCGGTGTGAGGGACTTTTTGATTTTTAGTGATGTCAATTAGAAATTTCGGATAATCGAGGCTCAAATCTCAGAAAGCATACCAATAGTAGTGAATAGGGAAAACCAAGATTTATATAAGTAATCATATGTGCAATCTTTGTTTTGATACGTTAAATGATTACGTTATAAAGTTGTACAACGACTTTTTGTAGTACTATTATAAATAAATGCAAAAGATGGTATGTAATGCCAAAATAAAACTAGTTTCTTTATTTTATTTTATTTTATAATGAGCAAACGAGCTTTCATATCACCTGATAGTAAGCAATTACCGCCGCCCATGGACACCCGTAATACCAGAGGCGTCACAAGTGCGTTGCCGGCCTTTGGGGAATGGGGAAAGGGTTGTGGGGAGGGTGATGCGCCTCCGGTATCCTCACTCACTCGGTGAAACACAGGTTCACATTTATTATTATACACACACGCAGGTATTTCACACCGGTTTTCTGTGAGTCCGTAGTATCACTCCGTTCGAGCCGGCCCATTCATGTCGAAGCGTAGCCCTTCCACGCTTCGGCTTATTTTCCAACCATTCACGTTTTAAATATTTCACCGAACAACTTTATTTTCCATACACGAATGAAATATAAAGCCATTGGCAAAAGCTAGCCTGAAAATAGCTACCTATGATTGACAGGACGAAGTTGAGTGTATTGGATTTGATTCTCACATTGTACAGTCATGAAATATTTGCATTATTCACTGGTACTGTTTCTAAGTAACATATTGAGACATATATATTGTATCATTGACACAGATCTTCTTGAAGAATCTTGAACGATTAAAAAACTTTTCATCTTCGCTTCATTTGAGCTAAATTATATATAAGCCAAAAAAATCATAATCGTAATCATCACAGAATTGTTTGCCCTGGGTTAGAGATTTGAATCGTCAGCACTATCCTTGTACTAAAAAATAAAAGTAAGCCAATGGGTAAGGTAAGTAAGTAAGGTAAGTATACTTGATAAAATCCCTTTTGATGTCTGGCTACTCCAGTCTAGCCGGATTTTCGGTTATGAATACTATGATTCTTCTAACACCTATACATAAACTATAATTACAACTATCTATAGTATAATGAACATAAACAGCCTTTGATTCTTTACTGCTGGATATATATATATATTCTCTATAAAATCTCTTTTGTACGGAGAGGCCTATAGATATAGATATATATATTAGTAGTATATTTGAGATTTTGAGCCATTATAACGCGCTCGCCAGACCTGTTGGTGTAGAGTTTGCGTCAAGTTATCTTTCTCTTTGGCGGTCTGTTGTCCTGCGTAATTTACTCCTTAAGACGGCTCTTACGACACTCACGGGATCAATAGAAGTGACACTCCATATACTTCATCCATCACCGCTCTGATACTATCTAATATTCGAGTGTACTCGTATATAAAATTCTCGTGTCGCGGTGTTTGTTACCAAACGTCACCGGCTTGACCAATTTTTATGAAATGTTATGCGCATATCGGGTACTAGCCGAACCACGCAACCCCGTTTGCGTCTCCTACTGCCCGTAGCGTGATAATTTTCCCCCGTTTTGTAATATTTTTCATTGTTGCTCCGCTCCTGTAGGTCTTAGCGTGATGATATATAGCCTATAGCCTTCCTCGATAAATGGGCTATCTAACACTGAAATAATTTTTCAAATCGGACAAGCGGTTCCTGAGATTAACGTGTTCAAACAAACAAACAAACTCTTCAGCTTTATATATTAGTATAGATGTCTGAAAATAGGCCAACATCTATTTTTCATACCTCTAAATGATAAGGTTTAATCTTAAAACGAGTCATATAAAGGTAAATTTACACTTGTGAAATTTTGATTATGATTTGATTGTTAGATGAGTGAGAATATTAACTATTATTATGAAGTCCACTGTTGAATTAAGGCATTTAGTTATTGATAAGTTGAAGAGACAATGATCCCTGAGTTTGTTTCTTCCTTTCTTCTCAGGGCCAGTCCAGTTAGGAAAGATCGAACTCATATGCTAAAAAAAAGTTTAACTTGACAAAATGATCATATAACCCACTTGCAGAATATAATAAACTAGCCGACCCACGCAACCTCGTTTGCGTCTTCTATTGCCCGTCGCGTGATAGTTTTCCCCCGTTTTTGAAACATTTTTCATTGGTGCTCCTCTCCTATTAGTCTTAGCGTGATGATATATAGCCTATAGCCTTCCTCGATAAATGGGCTATCTAACACTGAAAGAATTTTTCAAATCGGACCAGTAGTTCCTGAGATTAGCGTGTTCAAACAAACAAACAAACTCTTCAGCTTTATATATTAGTATAGATAACAATAATATAATAAATATTTCGGACATCCATCACACAACGCCATCTAGTCCCAAGCTAAGCAGAGCTTGTGTTATGGGTACTAGACAACTGATACAAATACATATATACTTTTTTTTTGTAAATACTTACATATTCACCCAAACTCCGAAACAAATATTTGTAGATCATACAAACATTTGGTCCGACCCGGGAATCGAACCCGAGACCTCACGATCTGCAGTCGCACACGTCAACCGCTAGACCAACGAGGCAGTCGAATGTTTTTCATTCATCTAACAGAATTTAACTATAAAGAGATAGATACTCTAAGCCTAAGAGAAATTGTCTATAATGCAATGAAATTGTGAGTTATTTTTTAGTATATAAATATTGTAGGTACTTTTTATACGAGTACATAGAGTTTTTAATCCCCATCTTCAATATCTCTATCAAAAAAATATTATCACCTAAGTGTTAGTTTTTTTAATGTATGGGCCTGCCAAAAGTACTACTCTGCTTGATGGAAAGTATAAGCAGAAACCAAAAGTGGTAGTCACCATATTCATTGAGAATGCAGACACAATGCAACAATGCAGCATGGTTACCCCCACCATAGCGGCCTAGTGATGCTTCTCCATCAATGGGCCTCCGATCTCGTAATCACCAACGAAACACGACAGCACGAATGCTGCCATTTTACTTTGATCTTCTATGCGTGTAGTACCGCCTCGTAATAATTAATAATCCATGCTTCAGGACATACCTATGCACCAACTCGATTGAAATGAAACATCGCCTTAAGAAAACCCTGAAAGAAAACCCTGAAAGAAAGGGAAGAAGCATGAAAGAGAAAAATATTTATTTTTTAAATATAATCAGATTTTCAAGCCAAGTGACCCTATATATTAAGGTGATGAAGGACCATGCACGCATTTGCAGACCATGATAATCACTAGGTGAATAATACGCCCAGTAATAATAATAATAATCATCATCAGCCATTGTAGTGTAGTGTTTGTCATTGTAGTCCATTGCTGGACATACAATGACAAAACTAACATTTTTTTTAAAGACAACTCACCTGTTAAAAATAAATCCTGTGTCACGAGGGACTTTACGAACATACATGAAATGGAAACAAAGAACACCCAGACTCAGAACAACAATTTGTGGAATACTTAAAGTCCACACACTTGTCCCAGGTTTGAACTCACAACACTCAGTGCAGTAGAGAGTGGCGTGGCGACCGCCTTAACCACTACGCCATTCGTGCAATCTATTACATTAAACAAAACCAAAATATTTATTTTGTTTTTGTTATTTTTCAAGTGTGATAATTCTCATAGGCCCTCCTCAAAAAGGGTGACAATAGAATAATAATAAATATTTCGGACACACAACGACATCTAGTCCCAAACTAAGCGGAGCTTGTATTATGAGTACTGGACAACTGATATATAAATATATATTATTTATACTTTTTATTTACATACAGTCACGCCTTTTTCCCAGAGGGGTAGGTAGAGACAATTGATCTCCACTTACTACAATCCTGACACACCTCTTCTGCTTCGTCCACATTCATCAATCGCTGCATGCATGCTCGTCGATTCTGGTACTCTTCACATTGCCCTTTTCAGAACAGCACCAATTTGGTCGATAAATGTTCGCCGTGGACGACCGCTTCCGACACTTCCACACACATTCACCCAATGAATTCCTTTCGTGAGTCTTCTATCATGTATATGGAAAACGGCGGTGTTTCCCGCTCGTGCTTCGGAGAGCACGTTAATCTGCCGGCCCCGGTTTCCATGAACGTCAAATTCAAATTCACATTCAAAATCATTTATTCAATTACTACACAAATTAAAATCGACACAAACATATGCCACAGCATGTGCTGTATTGTCGAGGTAGATTAGGCGAAAACACCAAAATCTAGTGCCTGCCTGTGTCCATCCATAACTTCCAGTTTCGAAAATGCGTAGAGCCTCATGAGAAGAATACTAGCAAAGAAACTCATGGCCGCTCTTTTGAAAGTCAGATTTTCAGGTACAATAGTGTTACTATTACATGTAAGGTAAACAGTATGCAAGCTGTTGCCATCTGAGATTCCTTTTATTAAAATGCTCCAAAATCTAACTCACAAACAAAAAAGAAAAATCACTCAGTGATAATGTTGAAGGTTTTAGTCTATTAAACATAGAAATCATTCAAGGTGCACATTTACTTACAATCAGTTGCAAAATCTGCTATTAAAAATAATTCGTGACTAGATTAAAAGGCTACAGTTGCAGTTGAACGAACCAAAATAATAGTATGTCTAAAGCATCGCTGACTGCGCCACCGAGGCAGTCAAAATCCAAGTGTATCATTTGAGTTGCAGATGCCCACAAGATTCGTCAAACATAGACAAGTTGCCATTGTAAACACACCTTTAAGTAGAGTTAGGTCCAAAGTCTTGTGATTTACCCATAGTTCTTTATTTCTTATAAAATTTTTATTAAAGCTACAAGAAAATTCAACTTTATCCTTGCTTATTAAAGTTCCAGTAAGCATGACTCCAGTCTTGTTTACCTTTATGGATACCTAATAAACAACATCTACGTCAGTTATATGTTTGGGAAAGACCCACTTTTTAGCATGTTTATTTTATTAAATTGTTCGTTGTATTATGTCTTTGGATATAATCGTATATTGTAATTAAGAATATTACAGACAAACTGATACGTTGCAAATGATTTTAGTCTTAATAAGTATTGTGTGTATTGTATTGTATTATTTATACAACGTTTTTCCGTTGGGACTCGAACACACAACCTCCTGTTTAGCAGTGACGGTCACCAACCACCAGACGAAAAGGCCCGTTTTTTATCAAGGAATTACCACAAAGGATGGTGATATAATAAAGTTGAGAAAAAGGTAGGAGGATGATGAGATAATGTGGCAATATATTAGTGAAAGAATTTTCCGGATCGGTTAAGCAATTTCAAAGATTATCCCTTACATACAAATTTACAAACCAGTCTTACTATCTATATATATTATACTATACCATTACATCAAGGATATTAAAAAATGAAACAAATAAATAGCATTTTAATACTGTTTATTTGTTTCATATAATCCAACGGCGTCAGCTACCTTGTAGGTGGCCGACGTCGTTGGTTGCGGCCAGTATTGTACCGGTTTTTGTGGAAAGCCTTGGGGGAGTCATATGTGTAGTAGTGGACGCCCTTGGCTGAGATGATGATGATCAGAATTACGAATTTTTAACATTTAAGTTAGGCAGATTTTAACCGCTGTGAGGGCAAATATTGAACATTTTACTTAGTATTTCTTTTACTTATCTGATTATTTATGACTGATACATATTAGTGTGCCCATCATATCTTCGTTTATTTGCTCAACAATGACTTACTCTGTTTCCAAGTTAGTTGTATCTTATAATAAGCCACGATGGGGCTGACATATTATTTTACAATAAAAGCCTCTAAATAAACGAAGATTAAAAAAATAAAAAAATAAAAAATATCTTCGTTGTTTAAATATAGAATACTAACTTTCGCCCGGGGCTTCACTCGCATTTAATAAATAGTATCCTATGTATATATACTATACTTCTAATACATCTAAGAATATGTGTACAAAGTTTCATGATCGGTTAAGTAGTTTTCGCGTGAAAGCGTAACAAAGTGTGATAAGTGTGGTGACACTTGCCAATAGGCGGATATATTGTATGATTTTAAACTCAGTATTCTATTTAAATTATAAATATTAATGGGATGAACTAAAACAAGTAAAGGTACAAAAATGTTTAAGGGTAGAAAATGTGCAGTTACTACTCTTAGTTTATTATTAAAATGACCAAAGTCTAATCCAATTTTAAATAACTGTTTTATTATCTGTTATGTTCTATAGTGATTTTTAAACCTTTGAATAACTTCCATAATGTTTTTGACACTACAAAAATCACTGTAAGCTAATGTACAACCATGTTCTAAATAGCATTCGTAACCTGCTGATTGTACAGTAACTGAGCAGCACGTTAAAACGGCAACGTCGCAGTTAGTGGGTGCGCGATCTTGATTATTGTGAGCTTCATCTCCTGGAGAAATTAAATTTCCACGTTCTACTGGAGGTACTGGTCTAGGTAGTGTTTGATTTTTTATAATAGCAACCAACGAAATCGGTCTGTTGTTACTGTTGTATTCTGTGTCTGTATCTTCTACATTAGGAATAACAAAACCCCAGTTTTGAAATGTGTCTTCAAATTCCGTCACGACCATGTGCCAAAGATGCGCCTGTAACACGAATATACCGAAAATAGTTGTGGTTTTCATCGCCATCTGAAAAAAGCGAGATTTAGATTTAGTCAAGCCAATTTAGTACTTCAAGTTGACAATTATAGATTTTTTGTTGATCTGCTCGCTGTTTTTAATTCAAAAATCTTTCTGTCACTTTGAGTGGGGGACCACGCTCGCACGCATGAGGTTAACACAAATGCATTATTGAATAACGTTATGTATTAACTCTATAATGTAATTTAATGCTACTTTAAATTGTACGAACACAGCAAAATTCATACTTAAGGACACCTACGAGTATCAGTTGCACTTAATAACGTAAACTCGACATCAGGTAGGTACCGACTTAGTGTTAATGTTTAGAACTTAATAATTATGGTTAGTTAGTTAGTTACAAAGATGGCAATACTTGTTTATACGTGTTATTTTAGGAAAGTTGTCAATTTAATATATTAATTGATAATATTTAAGTGAAGAAAATAATAAATTGCAGCTTCTTTTGATTGTAAATATGCTTCTTTTGTTAACCCACTTCACTTAATAGACCATGTTTTTTCATCCTGAGTAGGTCGAGATGTAAGTACCAAAATTTGATAATCCTTATGTATACTTCTTTATACCTTTAAAATACGCTTCCAAGGCGAGTATTTATTACCTTATCAGTATATTTACGTAGTACGATTTTCTTATTAAAATAAATAAATTAATATTTCGGACATCTAACACAACGCCATTAAGAAAGGTCTGCTGTAGCAATATTAGTATGGTCAAAGGTAAATCCAGTATAAATGCCCTAGTTTTTACCCGACTACGGCAAAAGCCAAAGGAGGGTTATGATTTTGATAAGCTATGTATGTTCATCTGTGCCCTTATAGCTTCTTAACTACTCATTAGAACTGGACAAATGAGGTGTAGTTAGAAGCGTCTTGATCGTCCGCTGGTTATAGGCTATATAACGTGTCATTGGATGTAATGTGGCACCCTCTAGCTGACATAAAGTATTGTATTAAAAAATAAATTTTAGATAAATATGTCGTGTTTGGTATCATTAGAAAGGGCGTTACTTGTACATTTCAAAATACAGAACTGCTTCTCGCGCAAACTATTCAGTTAGGCTAATGAATTAATGTTTTGAGGTGTTAAAATACAAGCCAGCCATGTGATATGTCAAACTGTCATTTGTTTATGTATTGAAATTTAAAGTACCATTTTTTTCATTTCTTATTAAAACAAAAATTAGTACACAATGAAGTTTATTCCATTCCATTACGTCATATAAATATGATGAAATTGAAGGGTTCGTTGAGTTCACTGTTAACATTATAATTCTTAAACTGAGAAAATATTAACATCCTCAGACAGATTTGCGAAAAACATCCACACTTTCAAACAGCTTGTGTGTCAATAAGATGAAGAGCATGAGGCAAGTTTTGAAACAACTCATTTGTTGTTTTGTAATTGGTAATAGATTTTTTTGAAACGAGGTGTTTATCTCTCAGTACGTTATTTATCCGACTTTTAACCTCCATTGCTGATATATTTTTACATACATAAATATATATTATATTGTTAGATCATCTATATATCGGTCTACAATAAACAGTTGCAGTGGCAACACATATTTAAAACACGCGCACACACACATACATATTGCTGACTATAATTTTAGTAGTAACTAGCTGAACCTTACGGTTTTACCCGTGGTTATCGTCGTACCGCGAGTAATGCCGCGGGACAAAGTTAGTCTAAAAAAAGTACCTAAGTTACTCCCTGGATCGTCAGTTATCTGCCAGTGAAAGACCCGTCAAAATACGTCCACCCGTTCCAGAGATTACCCGGAACAAACAGACAGACAGACAAATTTTTTTAAAAACATTTTTGGTATATGTACCGTGTATACATACATACATATGCATTTAGCAAGAGGCGGTTATTTTAATATTACAAACAGATAATTCAATTTTTTTATTTGTATAGATTACTGAAATGCTAAATTGTTTGAAATATACAAATATTTCAAATATGTAATTTTTTTTAAATCTGAACTGTCAATCACATTGGATAATTGACATCATGAAGCCAGTTTTTGATTGTTAATGTTTCCCGCAACCGCTTGAAGGAAGGTCAGGTAGACTTTACTTGGTTTTTAAAAAGCGAGAAAGTAGTCTAAATATAATTTACCACTGCCTCGGTGGGGAAGTGGAAGCGTATACGACTACTGTGCTTGAGGTCTCGGGTTTGATTAACGGGTCGGACCAAATGTTTGTGTGATCTGCCAATATTTGTATCGCAGTTTGGGTGCTTTGTATTTATAAATATGTGTGTGTATTTACAAAATCTATACATAGATATATGTATATATTTGTATCAGTTGTCAAGTATCCATCGACCTTAGCTCCTGCAGGAGAATGTCTGCAATCACATTTCATGAAGACACATTTTCGCTGAAAGTCTATTCTATTAAAATCTTTTTTTTACTAAAAACTGCGACACGAAACCAACTTTGTTTGTTCGATAGATTCGATTACTTTAAGTAACTTATTTTGAAATCTAAAATTTAAAGTAATAGGTCAAACGATATTTCAACCGATCGACTTTATTGAGTACTAGTTTTGCTTACGGTTTCCCCCGCGTGTATGTCGGTAATCGCGACAAAAAGTAGCCTAAATCGGTTTAACAGTTTAGCCGTCATAGCGTAACAGATAGACATATAAAGTTACTTTCGATGTATAATATTAAATATTTAAGTATTCAAGTCTTCTTCTTCCTAGCCTTTATTATTCCCAAGATTAAATTGGGGTCGGTTACTAGTTCAAGCGGTTTTACCTAAATATCAGTTTTTACACGGAGCGACTGGCATCGGACCTCCGCAACCATGAGGGTAAACTGAATTCGTAGATTGAACTAGGTGTCATTATATTATTATTTATTTATTTATTTATTTATTTAATTGAAAAACATTTACAGTATCTTTACAGAATTGTTATCCCAATACGACACTGTAAGGAAAAAGTAGTTACAATTATTTTATAATAAAGTATCATTTCCCGTAATATACCTTTGGGCAACTTCTTTGAAGCTCGGCAAGTTACAGCTATAAATATCCACATGTTTTGAAATTTCATTTATAAGCTATTTCATTTATGTTTTCATTATATCATAAAGTTTATCTCCGTACACTGCTCCGTGAGACACTTATGGTCTTCAGCTGAAAATCAGCGCTATGGTCTCCCTTGGAGACTGCATCGACAGCTAAACTGGGGCCTTTTGCTGCCCTTTCGCACTGACCTTTTCTATTATTTATATTTTATTTTAGGTTTTGATCTGTTTTTATGTTACTTTTATTATTATCTTTTTGTTAAACCATGTAAAATGTGTGTGTCCAATAAATGTTTTTCTTTCTTTCTATATTTGAGGGCACTGACTTCCCAATAACGATTGCCATAAATGTTCATGACAACCTGAACTGGCGGCTTAACGTGCTCTCCGAAGCACGGACGGGAAACATCTCTTGATCTGCAGTCGCATATGCTAACCACTAGACCAACGAGGCAGTTGGTATAAACTAAAATACTAAAATGAAACAAAGCTTATGGTTGTATAAATATAAATGAATTTATTTTGTCATGTATATCGATTATAACATAGGAACACTGTTGATATAAATATGGGGTACATAGCGTTAAAATAAATAAAAAATAGCTTGAACAATAGTTTGAAGTCTATTGAATTTTAACAATCGTCATTGAGACTCGAGTGGTTGAAAATTATTCTTGCATTATTCTATATTGTCCTTATGATCACACCAGATCATGTGTAGTTAAAAGGTAAATCCCACACATATTTAGATATGTCGTGTACATTACCAGCTAAAATTTTATAGATGTGTGAAATTAAAACGTAAAGAAAGTAATATCTGGTATTAATTCGCATCATTACAATACTAGACAGTACTATTGATTCACTTACATGATAAAATACTACGATACATAAGAGTTACATCACTTTTCCATCTAGAAATAATTTCATAAAATGAATTATCATAAAAATGTTCTTCAATGGAAATACACTTTCCGCATTTATTTATAGTTGAGAATACGATACAAAGTATTTAATATCATATTAAATTTCATATAAAACACTTTTCATCCAATAAACCGATGGGTGAAGCTCGCGGTCGTTTCTATTCGGATCTAAGGCCAATCTCAATCGAAAAGGGTGTCTTTTTCAAATTAAAAATCGAGTGTGAATACTCGATGAATGATTTTTTTGATACTTATTTTATTATTTATCATACAGCTGGTGGTGACGAATTATTGGTATAAAGTGTCATCATCCCAGATCATCCTGTGGGTGTCTAAACTGCCCTGGACAACACAAAGAAACCATAGGTATACCAATTCGCCTGGTCAGCACTGTATGTATAGTAGACTAAGGCCCGTATTTTAAAACGTGTCTCAGTCGTGAATATACTTTTTAAACTAGTTGAGTTGAGATTGGGTACTGAGGGTTACTGAGACTAGTTTCAACTGAGTAGAACTCAAAACGCATTCTATAATAAGAGCGACGCTTGAGATTTGATTGGAACTTAAAAGTAGTTTCAGCTGATCAGAGATCAACGGATACTTGAGACGCCTTTTAAAATACGGGCCTAAAATCTGATTTCTAAGAAGGGCCCTGTGTCCAACCAGTGGACTATTAGAGACATGCAGTTAATATTCAATAAAATGTCAAAAATTTATCTATGTTGTCATAAAGCACGTGTTCTGTTTGTTGATACAATTTAGTATCCAAACTACGGTTATGGTTTGCCAACTTTGCGTTTAATTTTCTATTGACCTTGACAACAATGGTTTGATCTGATGATATCATAGGTGTACATATATCTAAACGAATTTTATGTTCATTCAATTCCCTATGAGTGCTAGGTATGGTGTTTATTCAACTGCGTGCGTATTGACAGTAGATATCTATATAATATATATAGTATCTACAGTTAAAATTAACACCTTTCATAGATTTTATGCGTAGTATGGTCAAGTACGAAAATTTACGAAATTTATATTTTTCATTATTCTGGTATATTCTTTGTACATGTATCAATTTAACAAGGTCTTTTTAGTGACACTGTTATGTTCAAATTATGGTCTAAGACTTAATTATTGCCTGTGTCAAATTTTTTGAAGTAGCACTATAGTGTTACTTAAAAAAAATTTACGCATGTCTCAAGATTTAAGTTAATAAATTGGGATATACCTGTCACATTAAATACCCGTACTAAGAAGTTACAGCACATGTAAGATTTGTGAAAAACAACTTTCGTATCTAAATTAATATAAATTAACTTTATTTAAAAATTAACAAATGTTTTTATAGACACTAATTAAAGGCGCATTTACAAAACTTTGATTCAAATATTTAATCAAAACTTAGTTTCCTGATTTTAAGTTAAAAATTCTAATTTTTAAAAGAATTATAATATTCTCTTCCTCTAAGAGATTTATAAGCAAATATTTTCATGTACATCAATTTTTAGATATTCTAACAGCATTGTCTTAAGTTTTAATTAAATCTACAATCAGTTCGTAAAAGCGACTTTAAGAACTTGGTCTTAACATTCATCCTCTTCTGTTAGCGTAAAACCTCTGGAGCTTTTCAATGATTCTCAGAATGGAATTAGTATCACAAGGATTTCCATACGAGGTGATGTTTGGACAACCTTGGAGAGCGAAACAATCATATGCAGGCACAGATTGATGACAGCATGCTATTGTTGCTGAGTCACAAGCTGTTGGAGGTGCAAGAGGATATCCATTTTGTGGTCTCGATACTGGCGGTCGCGTGGGATTGTATAAACCAAAAGTAGGACGATCCGTTGAAGGTGGCGGGGACCGAGTAGTGGAAGGAGGAGGGGGACGAGTATTCGCAGGTTGGGGTGGACGATCGTTTTGAGGACGAGACGGTACTTGGTTCCCAGTTATATCACTCTGAAATGATCCATGTTCAACAGGAGGTGCAGGCCTTAAGATCGGCTGATTTAATTTAATGGGATCAAAAGAAATTGGTCGGCTGAATTCTGGTCTTCCTTGGCCTGTCGTTCTTTTTTCGCCAGTCTTGTTAACGAAAAGTCCCCAATTTCGTCTTTCGTCATCCATTTCTGAAAAACGAGTTGTCACATTCGCTTTATCTGGTGCTTCTTCGTTTGTCACTGGATAATTTGTTTGATCACCTGGTTGGTCACTTGATGGTTCATTTGGACGATCGATCGGTCCATCAGTTGATTGATCAGTTGGTTGATCAGTGGGTTGATAGTTATTGGAATTACAGTTACAGTCAAAGGGGGGTACAATTAGTACTGGGTAAAATATTGGCACGTGCGGTATCCTTGGGGGTTGTGGTTGTCTCACAAAGCTGGCTATTTCCTGTACATGTCTATGAATTTGTGCTAAGGGATCTTCTATTCCATAGTTTCCAGTATTGCCATAATCATCTCTTTTATTAAACCCGGGATATAATGGTGGATTTATAGGAGAAAATCCATAGGGATTGTAATATCGTTTTTCACGAACATTTTCTATAGAACTTGTATTCTCTTCTACTTCCTTTATGGGATCAAGCTTTTCATCAGCTACCTTGACGGTGGCAATGTCTTCTAGCTTGCCTACGTCATTCGGGGTAGCATTGACGTATAATTGCAAGATGAGAATGCCAAAATATAACTGGTTTAAGACTGCCATCTGCAAAAGAAGACACATATTATATAATATTTATTGAGTTTAATAAATGAATTAACATAATGAAGCTCGAAAGAGAGAAAATTACAATGACAAAAAAATACTTTGACTAATTCAAATCTGTCTGAATGGCTGTCATTATTGCATGAAGTCATTATAACTTGACATATTCTTATTTTTCAGATTTCATCTTCGCTTAAAATATATAATCTGAAAAATGCAACTGTATTTTATATTACGTAAATAGAACAATAGTAATACTTAATAGTGCTGTTAGATATTATAAAAGTCCGCTCGCAACCTAATTAGTGCAAGTCACAACCGTTCTTACTGTTCTATAAGTATAAATAATAAATATAATTTTATAATTTATACTTATAGAGCAACATTCTTTTGCGTCAATTTTCCATCACACATTAAAAATGACCTGAAATTCGGTTAGGTAGTTTTGAATTTTATCGTGAACATCATAGTGACACTAGAATTATAGAATAGATTAATAATACAAATACTTTTGCTTATACTTTTAAGATTACGTGAAAGTCGTAGCCGACCCAAAATCTTGGGAATAATAAAGGCTAGAAAGATGATAACTTGATAGTTAGTAGCCAAGTTTGGGCTAACGGCATAAAACACTTAGGACTCTTCTGTCGGGAGCTCGATAAAATATAAAGTTAAAATACACATGAAGTTTTCATGATTGTTGACCATTAGAGTTTAAAAAAAAAACAAGATTTGAAAGTAATTCAATTATAAGATATGTATGGACGTCATTTATGGGTTACATTTAAACCAATTTACTATTACGTTTATAAGTGTATGAGAGAATTTTGTTTGAAATAAAATGTTAAGTTTGAATTTGAGATAAAGATGAGTAATTAATAAAAAAAAGTAAAAACTGTAACCCAACTACATCAAAAAACGACGCTGAAAAAGCATGAAACAAGTTTCAAAAGCCGAAAAAAAACGCGTGACTACGGCTACGGTTTTAGTTTTTACTTTTTTTTGACAATGTCGTATCGCAAACTTAGTACGAGGTGAGAATAATTTTTTTCTTTCTGGAAAACCGTATTTGAGATGATGGCATTTTTGATCGTTAAGGATTATGCTATTAGATATGCACCACGATTCAATGTTTCCAACTCTTTCTGGACAAAGAGATTATCTTCTACGCACGTAATTTTCGTATTTATTTTAAAATATCACTATTATCGAATAAATACGGACTAAGTCACAAACAAATGCTAATAATATATGTATTTTTGAAAGTTATAAGTAAGGCCTTTTCCAATGATACCAAACACGCCATATTTATCTCAAATTAATTATTTAACACAATACTTTATGTCCACTAGAGGGCGCCATACGTTAGATTCAGTGACACGTCATATAGCCTATAACCAGCGGACAATCAAGTCGCTTCTAACGATACCTCATTTGTATAGTTCTAATAAGCAGTTGAGGAGCTAT
Source organism: Spilosoma lubricipeda (assembly GCA_905220595.1). Lineage (NCBI taxonomy): Eukaryota > Metazoa > Arthropoda > Insecta > Lepidoptera > Erebidae > Spilosoma > Spilosoma lubricipeda. Next base: position 15,587,830 of record HG992282.1, on the reverse strand, counting down.
GAGGGAACAGATGAACATACATACAAAGCCTGACTAAATCATAACTGTCCTTTGGCTTGACCGTAGTCGGGTAAAAATTCGGATTAGGAATACGAATAAGGAGTATCTATTCATCCCAAGGGTGTCGTAAGAAGCGGCTAAGGGAACAAGCTACGTAGGCAACATTGTAAAGAGAAGAAAAACTTGAGACAAATCTTATATAACAATACAAGGTTGTAGAGCCACGCTGATTTCAGCACGAACGGGCCGGCTCGACCGGGGCGGTACTACCCTCGCACAAAAAGTCAACAACAACCAGAGGCCCAATGATGCAGAAGCATCACTAGCCCGCCATGGTGTGGGTCACCATGCTGCATTCTTGCATTGTCTGCATTCGCAGTATGGTGACCACCACTCTTGGATTCTGCTTACGTTTTCCATCAGGCAGAGTAGAGTCATTTTGGCAGGGTCAAACATAGAAAAAAAAAAATGACCCGTCAGCCAGTGTGGGCCAGCATTGTATAGTACACATAATCTCCTTTTTAGAGAGAGACTTATTCATATTTAACTAGTGGACTGTTAAAGGTCTTGGAACGCAGTGGAAACGGACTGCAAAACATCTTCATACATCCCGTTTATGGATTTTAATGACACCTCAAACTAAAAAATGACAAATCTTTCTCATTTTTACACTGCTGAAAACATCACACTTACTTTTCTGGCAGGCGTGTAAACATTTTAAATCAATTGATCGATTTAGTTCTTAAATTTGAGGCGATTAATGCCAATCATTGACGAACATGTACCGTCAGACTTCCTTGCAATACTGACGACGATTGGCTTTATTGATTGAGTAGTTGAGTGAGAAATAAACAATAACGTATAAAAATATGATACAATAAGCTTATTTAATAAAGTAATTACTCCAGTAGACAAGTATTCATCCCATTCACTAGAAAATTCATTTAATTTTTGTAGACAGTCTCAGGCGTCGAGACAGACGGTTTTTTGCTGCATTCTCAGGCTTGTATATGTATATTGTCTACCACACAATTGGACTTCTGTTCGTATTCCCATTGGTACTCCAATAGAACAAACTCTAACATTTTCAATGTCTAATAATATACTTAGCTTTTGTTAAGTGTTTCTAGTTTCTGAAATAACTCAATGTTAAAAGGCTTTGAAATGGTAATGACGATATTTCTCAGGGTATTGTGTATATTTAAAGAGGTAGTTGTGTGTGACTGCTACTTTTGGTTATTATTTTTTTTTATCAAATAAGTGGCAAACGAGTAAACGCGTCGCCTGATGGTAAGCGACTAACGCCGCCCATGGACACCCGCAACACCAGAGGCGTCACAAGTGCGTTGCCGGCCTTTAGAATTGAAATTATATATTTAGCAATTTTCTATTGCTAACCTAGTAATTAATGTAGCTACCTACACAAAATTATCAAAATACTTTTATTTATTTATTTATTTATTTATTTATTTGCAGAAATGTAGGTTAACAGAGATCTTAAATATATCATAATAGTAGTGACCCATTTACATTCTACCATTTTAAAATAGTGTGCAAATATATAGCATTGTATTATTATTATTTTTTTTACATAAGTTAACAATAAAAATAAAAAAATAAATTATGAAACAAACAAAATATCTTAAAGAAAAAAATTAAATAAAAAATGTCGGAAAATTCGCTAATTAAAATGTCAGAAAATTCGCTAATTAAATGTCATAATAATGCAAATTAAAATGTCAGATTCAAACATGTCTCTTTTTTTCCTCAAATCCTAGTGCCAGTCATATAATAGTATGACTGGCACTAGGCAAATACTAAAAGCGAAGCCTTGCCTCATAGGCGTGCGGCATGTTCAGTTTTTTTTACCTAGTTCCATTTTTCTAATTTTTGTCTGCATTCGCAATAAGTATGGTGACCACCCACCACTCTTGGTTTCTGCTTTTGCTTTCCATCAGGCCAGTCCCGTTTTCCATCTGAGACTTTCGATATTCTCGACCTCAGTTGCTTGGCCCTCTCTATTTTAACACTATTAACAAATCTATAGAGGGTAATTAGTAGATTAAATAAATCATTAGGCTATGAAACTCATAATCTTGTAACTCACATCATCCTGTAGATCACAAGCAATCGTGATTATATTTTGCAACAATTTGACTCCCGGCGTTACTGTTGCATTTTTAATGATCAACCTTGATTCACTCATGAATTTTAGCCTATACAATAACTAGGGTCAGACGAGTAGAAGAACAATGCCTTTAAATTTCTCAGAGTCGTACCCGTTTTGTACATTAGCAGAAAACTTAAAGCGAGTTTTCGTGTTTGAGGCAAACGAACCGAAAGTATTTCTAAGCATGCATTGTTATGGAGTTTCTATAAAACTAGTGTTTTTAAGGTCCAATTTTGTTTAAAAAATGTATTTTGTTGTGTATTTAACTACTTCACTAACGGTGTATTTTGTGTTCATTTTCTTTATTAAATGAACTGTTCACTGCACTTACAACTGTAAGTACGCCCACACCTACAGCGAGCCAATAAATATTACATTTTCTCAATACTATAATATATCCTAAAAATATAGATTTCTAAATTGAATTCTAGCAAAATAAAAGCAGTTGAAGAATAGATAATAATTCTTTACGTATTAATAAACATTTTTGATTTATTGCAGTTATCGTCACATATTATAGATTCATTTACAACCATTTGCGGAAAATTTATGTTTTCATTCCAATCTAATGGTCGGATCGTTCCTTCAGTAGGACTATTTTACGATTAGAAACTTTTTGACCTAATAGGTGTCTTTTACAGATGCCACTCCTTTGATAGTTTTAATCAAAACTAATAGAAATGCAAATTGTAAATAAAAGAGTTCCTTTAGAATAGTGACTTCAGGACAAAAGATTTATTACCTAATCAGTGGGGCTATTCGAAAAAGTTGCAGCACAAATCCTCTACTGTAGGTCGTTGTTTTCTTTGGATACTTGATGGACCGAGAAAGATGAGAGGAGTTAGATTTCTTAACTGATTTATTTGCTTTTAAAATAGTTGTATGCTCAGGATATATAGTTTCGAATCGATTAGATATAGCTAATAATAGCAAGACATTTTTCATAGTATGAAGTGGCTCAATATGGTGATTAACCGTTCAAATGCTATGACAGTGATGACAGACAGACACAAAGCTGAATAAATGTCTATTACTGCTAAAAGTTGCCGCCTGACAAGCCTCACAACCCGACTACAAATATGTAGAAGAATCGCAAGAACACTAAGATGCAATCGATCTTAATATTACAAAACAAATGTATAACTCATTAAACGTTTAAATAGTATTTTAGTTAGTATCACACATTCCTGAATACTTGGCAAATAGGGTAATAAAATAAAAACTTAATTGCTTGGCTTAACGAAGCTAACAGCTATTTACGCCTCATTTAATATCGCGGTCAGAAGAGATGCATTCATGTGATGAACAGCTTTTATTTTATGTTTAGTCTGATTATATTTTATACATTCTTTCTTCTTATTAAAAGAGCGCAGATTCAGTTAATTGTTATGATTAAGAAATTCGCAATATTACAATCTGAATTCGCAACTAAAACTCTGTGTCTGCGTCGCTTTACTTAGTCACACAGAATTTACTGGAAAGTATTTTTACATGTCTTTTTTCGTCTCAAGTGTGTTTTTGTAAAATCCAGTCATCAGTCAGCCTGCGTGGTATGTATGGCTTAACCCTCTCTTGAGAGGAGACCCGAGCCCAGTAGTGGGACGATATGGGTTGTTGATGAAGTGCGTTTAAAGTAATATTTGCATAGATTTTGAACGAAAACTTTGATAAAAATTCAAACTCGGAGTAGTTTAAAAGGCTAGTTACAGTTGTATTAAAAATATTTTTTTCGCTGTCATTAATTCTTAGTAAAAGAATTGAAGCAGTTCATATTGCAAGTATATCAGTGTTCTAAATATTGATAGATGTCCTTGTTCCCCGGTATATCTCGATCTCATTTTTACGGAAGTTTTAATGATAATGAAGTGGTACTTGATTTAACTGTCCTATGACACCATACTCATTTACTCATTGGGAATGCAGACAAAGCTGAGACATTTCGCTAGGAAATTCAGCATCGATGGTGTCACACTATGGCGGCCTATTGAGGTGCTTCTGTGTCATTGGACCTCCGGTCTTACACTTACTAACGAAATACGACAGTAGAGAGTTGTACTGTCCGGTTGTCTGCCCATTCGTGCTATACTACTTTGAAAATTGAGTAGTCAATAAAATAGTTATATTTAAGAATTTACAACCTCATAAATATATTATGATTTATGTGAGTCAGGGGCCAATGACTCTTTTCAACATTAGATGAGACAGCATACATTTTAGCCAGATTTAGTTAACATAAAGTTATTCCAAAAACAATTATCTCACAATGCATCTTAGTCATAATGCTTCATTAAAGGAAATCAAACGGTTCCGTATAAGACAATCATACAGTGCGTGGTCTTCACACAATTCTGAGTCATTGTGACGTTACTTCTGTATACTTAAAAAAATATGAACGAAACATGCACTCATTCATTCTAACCAACTGTATTATTAGTCTCATAATTCTTATTAAAAATGTTTTGGAGTCATAGTGTAAATTTAATTGAAATAAATATTGGAATTCAAAAACATTTCTTTTAAATGCAGAGATATTGCATAATAAATGGAAAAAACAAACCCTTTTTGCTTTATCATATGAATTATAACGAACATTAACTGTTTAGCAACTTTAATAAATATTTTAAGCAGTATGAAACCTATAAAGCTTTAAGAAATCTTTCCAATAATTTACCTTCGTATGCTACTAATTTCTTACCTGGATAGTACACTCTTTTAAAACACGGTTTTATTAGTTTTTAAAGCTATTACTAAAGAAAATGTCTTAATCGGCATTCTGAAATTTTATGACCAATAAATATCGTGTTTTGCCTAACGTCTTGCACTGTCTAATTACAATGTAATGTTATAACATCCGTTAGCTCAGAATTAAGAGGCATATTTGACATTTATATATATAAAGTGACAAAACAAGGATGTTAATGATCCTAGGAATTTGGCAAGCAATGTATATACTAAAATATTTAGTAAGAGTTGCTATTGAAATCTGTCGATTAGGTAAAAAAATTACGTATATATAAGATTGCGTTAGGTGTCCTCTCCTCACAATACTTAACGGTTCAAAAATTTTAAGTATGTCAGGGTCTTAATGGATCGGGTCAATGACATGAATGTTACCTCGGCCATTCTGTTGAGTAAAACGGTATATTCTGCATCTCGTACTAAATTCTGAAATAATTTTTTAACTCAATCTTTTAAAGATGCTGTGTAAAACTGATATAAGAATGGAAATTGATATCATTTTATACTTGGCAGGCCTTTCAATATTCAGCGTTCGCCACACGCAAAAAAAGATATAAAACTGTAGACGACCTGATATTTATGATCCATAAATAACTGTTGAGTCTCTGTTTACCGACAATTGATAAAAAGTTTTTTTTTCATAGGTACCAAAAATTTTGTGCCATGACACAGTTTCAAAATTTATTTATCTGTGTTATTTAAACTATATTATAATTAATATTATAAAGCTGAAGAGTTTGTTTGTTTGAAAGTGCTAATCTCAGACATCGCTGGTCCGATTTAAAAAAATATTTCAGTGTTGGATAGTACATTTATTGAGAAAGGCTACAGGCTATATATCATCACGCTAAGACCAATAGGAGCGGAGTACCAATGAAAAATATTTCAAAGACGGGGAAAATTATCACGCTACGTGCAATAGGGGACGCAAACGAGGTGGCGTGGGTCAGCTAGCTAACTCATAAGTTTGGAGATTTTTCAGGACATAATTCTACTATACTTGTACTATTATCAACAGCGTTTAGCAGTCCACTGCTGGGCATAGGCATATTCTTAGAAAGGATTTACTGCTTGCTAAAATGGAGTCGGTCGGCATTCGCGGTGTTGTGTTGGAGCTGTTTCGTTCCTACTTGTCGAATAGAACCCAATGTGTTAGGGTAGGCAAATTCACCAGTTCCAAGCAATCACTTTCTTTTGGTGTGCCGCAGGGTAGTGTGCTTGGACCAACTTTGTTCTTATTATACATAAATAGTTTATGAACCAAGTCGCTACCCAACTGCAACATCATCACTTATGCTGATGACACTGCGCTAATCGTGCATGGTAGTGACTGGACTGAGACTCGGCACTACGCGGAGCATGCGCTTGCGGAGGTGATGGTGTGGTTAAATGAAAATCTACTCACTTTAAATTTTGATGAAACAAGTTACGTTGCCTTTACACCACGTTTTATCACTCAGCCGCCACCTGATTTCAAAATTACTGCACATACCTGTGGACTCCTGGATGGTTGTGGTTGCCCTCAATTAACCCGGACTGAACATATAAAATATCTCGGTCTAATAATAGATTGCTCGCTAAATTGGTTACCTCACATAAAATTATTAACAGCGCGAGTGAGACGACTGATTCCAATTTTTCGAAAACTCAGAGCATCGGCCGATCTTGGGACACTTCTGTGTGCTTATAATGCACTTGTTCAGAGCCTTCTCCAATACTGTATTGTAGTATGGGGTGGTATTGGAAAGACCTCTCTGCTGTCCTTGGAGCGTGCACAGAGGGCGATATTGAAGGTAATACTGGGTAAGCCTCGAAGGTACAGCACCAGTCTCCTATACAGTGATTGTTCTATGCTAACTGTCAGACAACTTTTTATACTATCAACTGTTCTCCGAAAGCATAAAAATATTACCTATAACGTCGTTACAAAGCGTAACAAGGCAAGGGTTTGCTCGGTTACTTCCCATCGTACGACTCTTGCCGAAAGACAATTTTATGTACTTGGTAATAAATTATACAACGCAGCAAATCATGCGAGAAACATTTATGCACTACCCATCAACAAATGTAGGGCTGTTCTTCGTGGGTGGTTGTTGGGTTTGAACTATAGTCAAACGGAGGAGCTATTGCATTTTTATTCTTGACAATATACTTGATAAATCCAATCATTCGTACTCATACATTCACACATCACAAACCAAGCGTACCTACATTCACACCTCACACTAACTCACTAGGGTATTTATGTCTACTTGCTATTAAGGAACTGGAAACTAGAAACATGTCCATATTTGTAATTTATAATGATTTAATAAATAAAATAAAATAAAAATAAATATTATTGATTAAAGTTTATATATAAATCAATTTTGTAAATTTTCTATGACAATCGTTATTGGGAAGTCAGTGCTCTCAAATATATTGACAACTAGTTCGAATAGTTCAATCTTCGAATTCAGTTCACCCTCAAGGTTGCGGAGGTCGATGCCAGTTGCTTCGTGTAAAAACTGATATTCAGGTAAAACCGGTTGAACTATTAGCCGACCCCAAATCTTGTGAATAATAAAGGGTAGGAAGATGACTTGTTTGAGGACATCTCTGTATGTTTGTATGGATATATATATAGATATATATTAATATTTCCTTGCTTAATTAGAGTCTAACACTGAGCAATATATTCTGAAATGTTATTTAATGGTTTTGAATAACTTATTTAAAGGTTATTGCAATAGGTTACTGTTTATACTGTGTTAAGTCATAGGAATCTACGAACTACGTTAGCCCTTTGCCCATTGATTAATATAGTAAAGTACAGCTGTCGTGGTAAATATCATGCTGTTAAGGATAGTTATAACTGATTAAGTGTATTCTGTATGTGTGTGATTTACAAGATTAGCACTTTAAAAGGATTAAGACAAACGAACCTGACAAGGCGTGATGAACGGCACTGTCTTAAATATGTTACTTTAATTATAGTGTGCGTTATTAGTTTATTTTATTACCTGTCAGTAAATAGTTTTTAAAAACTTTCGTAATTAAACATATATTATAAAACGTACTTTGGTTATTCATGTTTAAATTTAATTAATTACACTAAAATACTTTATTATATGTAAGTAAGTGCATAGAAGAGTTAAGTTGATTTGTGTACTCTTCAAAAACTCATAACGTTCTGCATCGATTGAACTCAAACCTTCACGAGGTACAACTTAAATGTTTTATCGTTTATAGTTTCGTTCCTCATGTCACAAAAATGTAACCCATAATATGGTATAGGCAACCGTGGCAGGATACAGCTTCAGTTATAGGAAACAACACTCTTTATTATCCCTTTGAAAGAATATGACAGTAACCCTGTCTGTTACTAAGCCAGAGAATTGTTACAGATTCGTTGAAATATTTTCAATATTTCCAAGAACTATATTGCTTGAAACTGCTAAGTCCATCTCATCGATCCCAACGACAGACGGCAGTCTTGTACATTGGATGTGGAACAGGTGTTTCATAGCTGACTGAATTTTATTTTGAAGTCGAAATGGCAAGTTTATTTGTTAAGAAGTTTTATTAAACCCGTATAACTTTGGAACCCGTAACTAATGTATGGTGCACCTTTTCAACTATTTCCGCACCACCCAACGGTAGACTGGTAGAGAATGCCTGTGGCATTAAGTCCGCCATTGTACGTTCTGTGCATAAAGTTGTTTAATAAAATAATAATAACAATAAACCTTTCTAGATACGTTGACGTAGTGGCTTTTGTTGGTTTTTGTTGCATATTTACGAATTTCAAGTAATACAGGAACCACTACAAGGGCTCAAAAAATTCTTAAACTTGAAGTAGTATTTGTAAATTATAATATTAAAACAATGAAGTCGAATGCTAACTTTGCAAATTTGCATCTCGTGAGAAATAATACTTACTAGGAATATGAGCCATATACGCAGAAGATATTACAGTGCACAAGCATGTGCACAAACACAGGCGCACTCTCTGTTCCCTCACGCTCACAATCCGATGGGAAGGCTATCGACAAGACCTGGGAAAGATCAGGCGCAGAGCCGACAGCTTTACGTGCTACTATAGCTATAACTACTATAGCTATCTACTAAATAGTCCACTCAGTCCTTCTCTGAATAGGAACACCAAAACTGCTCAAAACGTCAGGCAAGTTTAAGGTTATCAACGTCATCAACAGTCGACAGTGGACATAGAAAATTCCTTAGCAAGAATGTTTACCTATTAGTCGTATTAATTCCCGTTCGTTACCAATAAACAAAAAATAAACATTATATAGATACCTATATTTTTTATGTTGTAACCAATGTCATATTTAAATTATGTGTTTAATTCACTGACATTGACTTATTTTAACGATTTACTTTATTTTTTCTTTGATAACATCCTTTAAAATATTTTTTCAGTATTAATTAAAGCTATGTACGTGATTAAATAACACCCTATAGCAATATTTATCTTAAAGATTGGGATTACAATCTTCGCATCGGGTAGATAGGGGAGCACTAACTGTCAAAGTAAACAGACTTCAATTTACAGTTAACCAAACTAAGCCTACTCAATTTAATTAGAGTGTATGTACGTCTATAGTTTAGAACTAAATCTAGAAATTAGCTAAATAAATAACTCTACGTATACTTATATATTCAGTTTTTCCTTGTAAGTAATTTGGCCTGAGAATTCTGACAGAATTGTTGGCATATATTTTTTTTTTTTTTTTTTTTTTATATTTGGCCCTGCCAAAATGACTCTGCTCTGCCTGATGGAAAGCATAAGCAGAATCCAAGAGTGTTGGTCACCATACTGCGAATGCAGACAATGCAACAATGCAGCATGGTGACCCACACCATGGCGGGCTAGTGATGCTTCTGCATCATTGGGCCTCCGGTCTCGCACTCACCAACGAAACACGACAGCACGATCGCTGTCATTTTACGTTGATTTTCTGTGCATGTCTTTGAGTTGTTTGGTTTGCAGTATAATAATTCGACTGCTCGGATGGGCTAGTGGTTTAAGCCGTCGCCACGCCACTTTCTACTGTGCTAAGTGTCGTGGGTTCAAATCCCACATGGGACAACACCTTGTGCGATCCATAAATTATTGTTCTGAGTCTGGGTGTTCGTTTCATGTATGTTTGTTTGTAAAGTCCCCCGCGGTACTATATTTCTAATGCGGGAGTTGTTTTTTTTAATGTTGTAACTGCAACGGGTATGTTTCTTTCAATTATGTACCAAAGTATCTGAATTATTTTACATCAAAGGAGGGGCCGTGAAGAAAATTTCCTACCAAAGAAACTTAAATTCGATTCGATATCGAAGTAAATATTTACTACAATTCACTGAACTCTTTCAAAAGAATAAAGTGTAATATACCTGATACTTTTAACTTACAAACCACCAAACAGGTTAAAACTTCTGCAAGAATTTTTATATGTTTCAATTAGGTCTACTTGTCACAACATAAAGTAGAATATATTTTCAAAGTGACCTGAACAGAAACCTACGTTAAAATCCGCTTTGCTTCAATCACGAACTCTACATTAATAATATCATAATAACCATTATATCCGCAATCATATCCTTAAAGTATACCCTCACGAAACACATTCAGTAAACATCTTAAGTGTATAAAAATATATCTAAGTTAAAAGTTGTAATTACCTTTGTTGTGATTCGCAGCACAAGATTCTGCGCGCTCACCTTCACCTATAGTTTAGTTTAAGTAAACGATGTTCTTAGACTTAACTGTTTTTTAATATTCAGCTATATAATTGTTTGAGGTCGCATTGAAATCTGTCATTGATGTTCGTAATCTTAAGTTAATTTTTATCATCAACAGCCCATGATGATATACGAAAAGAGACCATAAGAAAGGAGGATTTGGTCTACTATGCCACGGCAGCCAGAAGCATTCGTATTGGGTTTGCCTCAAGTTTTACCTCTTCTCTGCACTGCTGTTGCCTGTGTAGTTTACTCTCTTCGATTTATACGTCACCTATATGATGAATAGGGTTGATGGCAAATCATATTCTTATTACGTCACCACACCGAAATCTGAAGTTTACAAGTACAATTTTAACAAAAATAAAACCGACTTCAAGGTTCGACTCGATTTCTCTTGGATGCATTCATCAGATATTAATGTCCTTATCATGGTACCACCGTTGGGACATCTCCTTTCCATTAAAAAAAAATAATCGAAATCGGTTCATAAACGTCGAACACACATAAAAAAAAATTTATACGGTCGAATTGAGAAACCTCCTCCTTTTTTTAAGTCGGTTAAAATAGTATATTCTATATTGTATAGAGACTTAACGAGCTATATATTTATGACAGTTACCGGCATTAACGCACATGGGCCACCGAACGGAAAACAGTAGCCACAGCGTCTTTACCCGATACAAAACAGTTTGTCAGTTTTTGCAAGGGAAAATCTACACACATGCACATTTTCGACTCACATTCAAAAACAATCACCCGTCATTACGAACTTACACATAACAATTAAAACAAAAACATTCAACATTTCACACACACATACACATTTTGTGTTATAACGTGGTTATAACAGTGTAGGGCGTAGGCCCATTTGGGCTTACATTTTGACAAAGGGGAACGCCTACGTATGGCTGGCTACTCCCTACCGTGTTTCTTTATGTGGTTAACACGGTCCGAGTTATGGAAGCTATTAGTTTTTATGTTAAAGAAGACTATAAACATGTTAGTGAAGTCCTAGGTAGATAAATTAATTAAATATTTAAAAAAATTGCCTTCATAAAGCCGCATGACTAAATTCTTGTTTATGTAATTACAAATAATAATTACAGCTTTACTACACTTAAATCGAAGGCAGACAGGACTAGTCCTAAGTACTATGTATAAGTGTACAATCATTGAAACAGCTGAACCCTGCGGTGTTACCCGCGGTACAACAACAATCGCGGGCAACGATGTGGGGCGAAGGTAGTCTAAAAAGTCAACTATCTGCCTATCAAACTCCCTCAAAGCTCAATAAAAAACCGACAGACACACAGACAAATTTCTAAAAATTGCTTTGCTTTTCTTTGATGTGAGTACCGTATATACTTTCATATGCATAAGATTTATTGAAAGGCTATTAAAATTACAAACAAACACTTCAGTACTATTTATTTGTATAGATTAATGTTACGCAAAATATTTATTCAATTATCCATTATTTGCAAGTAATATTATATTTTTGCCAGTAGAAACACGTGTTACTGTGAACAAGTAAGAACCTGTTTAAATGTAGGATCCAAGGTCTAGTACAAGATGGTCTGGTCAGCTTAATAATGAGTTACCGCTATTCTCTGTATAAATGTATTTAACGGTTTAACGTTTTTCTCAACACGTGCGATGTTATTACGGACATCAAAATAAAGTGACATTACTAGTAAGGTATATTTTTAAAATACTCTGTAGGTACTTATGCATAATATTATCTATATATTTAGAAATACAGAGTATATTGGCTTTGTCTTTGAAGAAAGTCACACCTGGCAAAAAAATATTGTAATAATGAAGTACTATTTAGGACAACAAGAAAAAGTTTAAATAACTATTACTCATCTACATAAAACTTTTTATAAAATTTATATAGCCTATATCACCCGAGCTATTATTACAAATGTATTATCACCTCATTAATTTGATGATTTACATAAGAAATGAATGATAGAAGAGTCAAGAAAGGAATTTACAGAGCGAATATATAGGAAGTGTAGGAAAGGGTCATCCGCGGCGAACATTTACCAACCAAATTGGTGATGCTCTCAAGAAGAGCCGTGTGAAAGGCAGTAGGAACCGACAAGCATACATGCAATGACTGATTAATGTGGACGAAGGTGAGTTAAGACCATTGCAAGCCGGTTAAAATATGTACATATTGTATTTAATAAATTGAGCCAAACGGACTTTATGTGAATTGAAGACTTAAAAGTTAAGTATTTTTTTATAAGTTAATTTATAGACATGCACAGGTACATTTATGAATCTATAATGCATTAGAAATTCATATAAAACGATGTTATACAAACATTCTAATAGACAGTTTATACATATACATAATTGTAACTGTAATAGACTATTTCATATCTATAATTTGAAAATATTTAGACAGTCTTTATTAGGTACCAAGTTATAATTTGAAGTATCATAAAGGAGTACAGATTTGTTCAATCTAGTTTCATATTTGCACTGACATTTATTATAATTGGCTTCAAATTTAGACGGCCATGATCTTAAGACTTTTACTAACAAATAGATAAAGCATAGTCGAATGTATTGTATATACTAGCTGACTAACGCAACGTCTCTGCTCGGCTTCTATTAGTCTAAGTGCAATGTTAACTGTTTTATTAACCGACTTCAAAAAAAGGAGGAGGTTTCTCAATTTGAACCGATTTTGATGATTCTTCTTTTGTTGGAAAGGAGATGTTCCGACGGTGGTACCATGACAAAGAAACTAGGACCTGTTGATGGCATCCTAGGGAAATCGAGGGAAACCCTCATTTTTTTCAGGCACATACTACGTTTTTCGTATATTTTCATAAAATACTCTTGAATTTGCATCTGGTAGTCATCATTTAATGATGATGAGCTGATGAAGTAAGGTACAACTCCTTAACGGTTAGGAGTTGGAGGATAAATATTTAAATATTATATGTGTGTATGTTAACTTCAGTCGTATTGTTTCAAGTTATTTAGGTAAGCTGATGATGGAAGGTACAACTCCTCAACGGTTAGGAGTTGGAGAATAATTCTTTCAATTTTATACATATCTATAGATCTTTAGTTGTACACTGTCAAGTTCTTGAGGTGTATTCGAAAGGGTATGCTTGCGAAGTGGTATGCTTTACCACCATATCGGGATCTGATGATGGGATGCCTGCGAAATGGAGGGAATCCCTCATTTTCACCTAGTATTACAGTGGTACCTACTATTACATTTGGCTTGGCGCCGACTTCAAACAGGTTTTAGGTACCTAGCACACATAATAATACTACTATTTAAATAAACAAAGAATTAGGTATAGACAAGAATTGGTATAGCAATTTATGAAGAGCCAGTTTATTTTAAGCTTTTTAGTATTTTTTGCCAGGGAGTTTTCATTGGATGCTTTTTGGAAGTCGTTTTTTTTTTATAAAAAGTTTTTATCTAGGCACATTAGCAAAACACATGTTTAAAAAATACATGAAAATTGGTTGGATAGTTACGGAGAGCAACAACGTAACATAAGAAATATATTTAATAGATAAAATAAAATAAAAGAAGGACTAAAGTACCAGTTGGTAACTTTAACTTATCTAAAAGAAACTTTAACCCGATAACTTGATCTGTAACATCAAGAAAGGCTCAATACCTAAGGGAATTACAAACAGATCTGCTCTGCCAGTCACTCAGAGCTTTCTACGAACTGTTTCCACTTTCTTGAGAAAGTAATTCCTAGGGGAAGTTAAAAATCAACATCAAAATATAGGAGTATTATCAAAAAAGCCCATTATAGGTCCAATCCAATTTAATTTATTGTTATATTTCCCTAGCGTATTTATTATTGTATTGAAAGTCCGAGAGACGGCAACTTCAAGTTATTAGTTCTACAAATCTCATTATTGAAGCTAATTACGGTGTTTGTGTGTGTGTTGATGTATAATAGTTTTCAAAGCTAATTTTACCTCAAAGATTAGTGGAAATTAGTTTTTTAGCCAAAACGGATGTTGGAGTTCACTTTGCAGCTCTCTTAGGATAAAATACATAAAATAAAATAGTTTGACATACTTTGTAGGAAATGTACTCAAATTTAATATTTTAGATTATTGTTAAACATTTTAATTTACACATCTATCTTCAATTAGTCAAAAATGAAATAATGTTGAACAACTGTCAGTGGTCGCTGTTTTTTCTACAAGGTAACGTGATTACGTGAACAGTCAAGACGAGGTGATACAGTTATAATTCGTCAGGAGGACATTTTCAGAACTCCCAGAAAACTACCAGATATAAAACTAAAACGTCACATGTAAAACTACCAGATATAAGAGCATAAAATAATTAACGAAAAGTAATTATTAATTAAGTATTTTCAGATGTTTTTTATGCATGGGCCTGCCAAAGTGATTGATGGTAAGCATAAGCAGAATCCAGAAGTCAGGTGGTCACCATACTCATTGCGAATGCAGACAATGCAAGTGATGCTTATGCATCATTGGGCCTCCGGTTTTGCACTCACCAATGAAACACAACAGCATGAATGCTGTCAGTTAATGTTGATCTTCTGTGCGAGGGTAGTACCGCCCTGGTCGAGCCGGCCCGGTCGTGATCAAAGCATCGTGGATCTACTACTTTTCAACCTTTATACTTCCCTATATTAGTTGAAATAAAACAATCGAATACGCAACAATGGCAGAAAAAATACGTAACTCATCAACACCTGTAATTGATGATGGTTGACGTGTTCTATAATTGCGATGACGCGATCCCCATAAGAACATAAGGAATGTTAATGTAGGCTTAAGGTATCTATTGTTTTATAATAAATTGTTCCCAACGAGTTTTTTTTTGTAAATTATACTCAATCATGTGGATGTGGGTTTAGCTGACCCGACTACGGCAAAGCCAAAGAAGGGTTATGATATTGACAGGCTGTGTATGTATGTATGTATGTTCATTAGTTCCCTCATAGCTCCTTAACTATTTGTTAGAACTAGACAAATGAGGTGTCGTTAGAAGCGTCATAATCGTCTGCTGGTTATAGGCTATATGACGTGTCACTGAATCTAATGTGACGCCCTCTAGCCAACATTAAGTACTGTATTAAAAAATAAATGTTAGATAAATATGCCTTGTTTGGTATCACTGGAAAGGGCGTTACTTGTACATTTCAAAAATATATATATTATTAGCATTTGCTCGTGATTTTGTCCATATTTTTTCGATAATTTTGATATTTCTATGGTACCTATTTATAATACACTTTGCAAAGAAATTAATATTGGCACCAAAACATTGTAAATGAAACGAAAAATTGTATACTCCTTATACTACTACTACATGTTCATCAACTAGTACCATAGTTTTTTTTTATGAAATTGGGGGCAAACGAGCAGACGTATCGCCTGATGGTAAGCGATTACCGCCGCCCATGGACGCCCGCAACACCAGAGGCGTCACAAGTGCGTTGCCGGCCTTCTAAGAAGGAATGCTATTTTCTTTAAGGTTTGAAGATCGTATTGGTTCGGAAATACCGCAGGCGACAGTGCATTCGACAGTTTATGTTTTTTATAGGTATAGACTGTACTTTTTATATGATTAAAATCATTTGAGGCAGCCCTCACACAGATTTTCTATGACAACCAGGCTCCTAGGAAAAATACACATATGCCTATTACTAAATTGAACTGAACACTGAAATATAACTTACCAACTGTTGTGCTCATGATATATGTAATTACTAGTTGTTACCTGCGGCTCCGCCTGCCGGTATGTTGGTTATCGTGGCAAATAGTAGCCTATGTGTTATTCTAATGTATAAGCCGTATTACTGTAAAGTTTCATCCGAATACGTTCAGTCGTTTTTGCGTGAAGAAGTAACAAACATACACACTTTTGCTTTTATAATAGTAATGTGATTAGCGAGAAGTGTGATCAATACAATTCAGTTTCACTATACATGTTAAGATTCTTATACAGAGTAACCCACAAAAATATACATTTATTCAAATAAATGCAAAAATTGCACGTGCCAATTTAAAAATTTCTCCAATTCTAAAGACAACCATTTGACTTTTATCGAGAACCAGATTTAATTTACAATTTTAAAACAAGAAATGGTAATCAAAGTACGAATATTTGGGGCGGAGAAATTCTTAGCAGGACGAAAACGAAAGATGGAAATAAGACTATGGTAATTCGGTAATTATGGCACAACTTTAGTTGCGTAAAACCTGTCTCTATAGACAGCAGTCTTTTCTTTATGTTCTATGGCTATATCCAGCTATTAATTATTATATTATTGATCTAAGTATTGTTTTTAAAACAATTATACATACATATATTTCTGTGGTGATATTATCACTCGTTAATACTGCTATAAGTACTATTTTTGTTTTATATCCTCATCCAGTAATAATTTATAGTTACAGACATAAAACGTACCTTAAAGATTCCCAATGACTAAAAGTATGTTTCTAGTAAAAGCATTGTCATAAGAAGTTTTTTGTTTTTATTGCCCTTTATACCTGTAGAAGAAACATAAGTTGAATGATAGCCAAGTCATTCGTGGCTATCGAGTTTATAAATACAAACATTATTCTTTAACTATCTTTAATTGTTCTTAGACTTTTGCGACTTTCACATAATTTATAGTTTTCGTTTTATAGCGGGCCTTTTTTGCGATGAAATTGTTGAAAAGGCTATATATTTATTATATATATCTTCTACTTCCCGAAGTTTCGACTGAGTTACACTGCACGTGGTAAATCAGTCATAGTCTACCCGTGATCACAAGCGCTGTTACTCATATAAAGCAAAATCTGTTTTTTTTTTTTAAAGGAATAGGGGGCAAACGCAGTGCGATGGGGAGATGTTGGGGCCTGGGCCTCCAGTATTCCCACTCACTCGGTGGAACACAGCGCAAGCGCTATTTTACACCGGTTTTTCGTGTTCCACTCAAACATCACTCCGGTTGAGCCGGCCCGTTCATGCCGAAGCGTGGATCTCGCACAAGTTATTGTCTTTTCCTAAATTTTCACCAAGATAAAAAAAATGATAACTAATGTAATACACACACACAGATTTGCTATGACAATCAGACTCCTAGGAAAAATACACATATGCCTATTACTAAATAGAACTGAAGACTGAAATATAACTTACCAACTGTTGATCACATGATATATGTAATTACTAGTTGTTACCTGCGGCTCCGCCTGCGTGTATATCGGTTATCGCGGCAAATAGTAGCCTATGTGTTGTTCTAATGCTTATAAAGCTGTATTACTGTAAAGTTTCATCCAAATCCGTCGAAACGTTCGTAACAAACGTACATCCATCCATTTATACTTACGAACTTTCGCGTTTATAATATTAGTAGGATATATTTTATTATAGATTATAGTTTATAATATTTTATCGTTGGTAGGAATCAAACTTATGCCCTCTGTTGAACTATATCTCTTACCACAAGATAAACAAAATAAAAATCAGTATCCGAACGGAGGAAATTTCGCATTTTAGATTTTCACAAGTAAAAGGCAGTCGAAATGAAAACTTTCTTTTGAAATACACAAAGAAATTCTTTATGTTTAATATGGTGGTCCTTTGACAATGCTTTGCCTTTGCTCTTCCCATCCTATGTATTTGCAATTTAGGAAATGTTTATGGTTCTAGTGAAAAAATGTAAATACCTTTAACATGTAAATTAAGATATACATAAATTATGTGTAAATAATATAATAAATTTTTTGACATAAATTGATGAGCCAAAATGTATTTTGTGACTTTAACTTACTAGCTGAGCCCCGCGGTGATACCCGCGGTTTATTTTTACTTTATTTGATTGTGATTTACAGAAAATATTATTATAAAATTTAACACATTTGGCGATACATTTTTATTTATATAGAAATTATACAGGCAATGTATATTAACACTAGCAGACCCACGCAACCTCGTTTGCGTCTCCTATTGCCCGTAGCGTGATAATTTTCCCCCGTTTTTGAAACAGTTTTCATTGGTGCTCCGCTCCTATTGGTCTTAGCGTGATGATATATAGCCTATAGCCTTCCTCGATAAATGGGCTATCTAACACTGAAATAATTTTTCAAATCGGACCAGTAGTTCCTGAGATTAGCGTGTTCAAACAAAGAAACAAACTCTTCAGCTTTATATATTAGTATAGATATAAAGAAAGAGATGGAGAGTACCTAGTATTCGTATGTTGAAAATGTATTAAGTATTAATATTTCCAACTTAGAGTATTTAAAGTCAAAATATTTCACCAATGTAATAGTTTAAAAATTAAGTAAAACGGCTGTAATAAACCATAAAATGTCACTATATACGTTACCTATCAGGAAAATCATAACAATATTAAGTCAATTAGAACTGTTTTGTGCTGTGATGCAAATGTTATAGCGATTTTTAGTATAATCTATATAAATAAAATAAGTATATATAGTCAAGCATATTAAATACATATTCCAAACTAATTTAATTATACCTTTACGGAATTTCCTTGTGTCTTTATTAATGATGTTGCTCTTCCGTAATCATTTCTTACTTAAAAGCAAATATAATATATTATCCACTTTAAAGATTTATTTGGTCAATCATTTATTCTGCACCAGAAACATTTATTCCATCTAAAATAATAGTTATACATTGAAGCTTTGTTTTGATTTCAGCGCTATTTGAATTTTGTTCAATTCATGTTAAACTATGAATAAATAATTTCAAATTTTGAAAAAAAATTAGTTATTCGTTGGTGTTAAATATGTAAATTGAGACTTACCTACTCGTAATATTAATATTACAAGGTACAGTAGTATTATTCTTTCGATTGTATTGTAGCGATCGTGGTATGAAATACTTGAATACTTTCGAAAATCTGAATAACAAAGCCATTAAATATACTATGATTTCCAGAAATACTGATTTAAAGTCGTAAATACTTGTTTTACAAACGTATGAAAACACTCGTACTCTGAAACAAATATTTGGTCCGGCCCGGGAACCGAACCCGAGACCTCAAAAATAGCTGTCGCATACTCTACCACTGCGTCACCGAGGCAGTCTATTCATTGTATTTGTGTTCTATTCATTTTTTGCTTGAAAATTAGTTAGTTACGACAAAAGTGAGAGTTCATTAATCAATTTCTGTAAAGCTTTAAATGATTGAAATTTTGAAAGAAGGCAGCGAAGAAAAGTAGAATAACCTTTCAATCTGTTTTGAGTTTCGACACTGAAGTCAACGTGCTCTATGCTTAGAGATAAAGCACCGAACTGTATAATAGAATTACAGTTGTATGGTATACTTGAACATAGATATTACTGTGCACCGTTCCTCGATAGAAATATAAATCTTTCAGTCGCTACCTTGTCCTACCGATATACAACAGCTCGGTTCGATGATGTAATGTAATGTAATGTTAAAATAGTACTCGTAAATGTCCGATATTATGATATGCAGATAAGGCGATTCGCTGAAAGCTTCACAGAGCGAATTCGCCTTTAATTCAATAAAAACAAATAATATTCCTTATATTAATTACTAAGATATTCCTGAATGTGATTTAGCGTCCTAATCATGTTTTATTAACATTTATAGGATTCTAATTCATTTTTGTAGTAGACAAGTTTGAGTTGAACAGTAGAGAAGAATTAAGAATTGAAGTAAAGAACGAGAAATTAAGGTAATTTTCTATTATAATATTTACAACTTACTACATAGCTAGTACCACTGCTATTATTAATTACCTACTATTTCAAATAAAATCTCAAACGTATAGCTAAACTAATTTCAAGGACTTCAAAATCAAAATGTTAATTTTTATTTTTATATTAGCTGAACCCCGCGACTTACCTTCGTCACGACAATAGCTGCGGGTCGAACCTAGTCTAACAAAAGTAGCCTAAGTTACTTCTTATATCATCAACTATCAGTGAAAGTCAGGTGAAATTCGATACAGCAGTTCCAGAGATTAGCCGAAACAAACAGACAGATAGACCGACGGACAGACAAAAATTATAAAAATGTTATTTTGGTATATGTAACGTCTGCATTTAGTAAAAAGCGGTTATATTAATATTACAAACAGACACTTCAAACTTAATGTATAGATTTAAAAATCAAACTAGCTCTTAAATTAAACGTTTATGGGAATTATCGAACACACCAAAATAATAATTTTGGCGCCGATTGGCACACATACGCATTGGTGTTTAACATCAAATGGTCCATAACGAAACAAAGTCATCATTCCGGTTTCTCAAAACTCGTTTGGCGACGAAAACGCTACCTACTTAAATGATACTGTTTACGAGTATTGTAAGGATTCTCGTATTTTTAACTATTTCGTAGGAATTAAACGTGTTCATTCATACTGTTAATATGATAGTAGTTCAGTAACATATGTTTTTAATTGGGTTTACATGTGCTAGTTTTTCATGGTAGGTACAGGGGAGCAAACGCCAACATTGAGAGTTTTAAGCGCGGGGAGGGTTCCGGACGTGTTTATAACAGCAGTTCCCGGATCCCTCCCGTCTCAGGCGCAGAGTGGCACACCGTGTGGTTTTAGTCGGTTCGATTCCGACACACCGTCCCGCCGCAAACCCCGGCGGGGTGACGACCCGAGGGGGTTTCCACACGTAAAATTTTAACAATAATAAAACCGACTTCAAGGTTTGACTCGATTACTCACAAATAAAAAATATATAAATTTATATATACGGTCGAATTGAGAAACCTCCTCCTTTTTTTTAAAGTTGGTTAAAAATGGGAGCAAACGAGCCACCTAGTCACCTCATGGTAAATGATTGCTGTCGTCTATACTTCTATTACTCAACCCTCGAATGAAACTCTGTCATGAAAAGCATTCGTGACTCTGTAGGTTTGAAGTTTGTTAAAAAACATTTTAATAAATCTACCTATGTTACGGGTTTAATGGTTTAACATTTACATTTCGTACAATTCATTTTCAGCTTATGTCAACTATTGTTAGCAGTCTATGTATCTTTGTGCGTGTAGCGTGAAGCGTGTAAATTACAGGACCTCAATGAAGTCTAGATTCGTAATAATAACTCCGGTGATATAGGTAAAATTACAGGTCTCAAAAGTATATATTTTAATTATTAAACATATAATATATACAGTGAAATCTTGCATATGTATTCGCGAGCGTGTCGTCTGAGACGAATTAATTGGAGCAAACGTAACGGGTGAACTGGTTAGCGATAATGAGTAAGCAAAAATTTACGACGCAATGGTAAAGGCATAATGTTATATTGATTTTTAAGGAAACTGGGAAGAATCACACTAAATAGACAAAAAATCATCGAAAAGAAAGGAATGTATAATATTCTTACCAGTATAATAGCGAATGCAATGTCTTACGTTACAATGGAATAGAAAATATAATAATAGAACAACATTTTTTTAACAATAATCAAATTAAAATAGTGCTTGTTATTATGCATATTTTAATGCTTAACTAGCTTTTGCCCGCAGCTCCGCCTGCGTATATGTCGGTTATATAAAAACTTGCGTATGTCTTTTCTTAATAATCAAAGCATCTCCATACCAAAATCTGTGCAGCTGTTTAGACGTTAAAGTGTAACAGACACACAGATTTACTTCAAATTTATATTAGTTAATATGGATAAAATAATAAAGTACATAATTAGATAATGCTAACTAGATTCAAGTGGTTCATAAATACAATAAAGTGATACATACTTTTAAATTTCATGGTGTTATGTCTTCGTCGGACTATTATTTCAGAATAAGGAAGATGCTTTTATTAGCTTAATTATCACGACCATCATAAATTACCGCAACCTTAAAATTGGCATCATAAAACAAAAAAATATTGTTTTAATTGATGGCTATATCAAATTTTAAGAGAGCATCGTGATTTAGTTATCATAAATAAACATTGGTACCGATTTTTCGTGTTCTTCACGACTGCAATGTACTTGAACAACGATCACGGTTGCACGATGTTCACCTATAATACGATTCACCTGTACTGTAATCTTAATCTTGTCTCTTTTTGGCATTACAGATATTGATGTATCTAAATCATTGAAGGTATTAGTCCCACTTAAAATGTTGCACGACTTCATCTTTATCTCATCAAATTAAACAATAATTTATAGCTCAACTTTTTTAGTAACTGTTTTGTATCCTGCTTAATGAGGATTTGTAGGTATTTTTTTGTTTTGCATTTACTTATGCATTAAAAAGTACCAATTTGTGGTGGATCTTGCCTAGCCAACATCATGTTTGTAAAGTTTTATGGAAGCTAATCAATGCAAGACCCATCATTGCGCGACACAGGTTTTCTAGAACTGTTAGTTCTCTATGTCTTAACCAGGTCCTTAGAAGAATGTGGGAGTGGCCACAACATAACTTCGATTGATTAAGCCTATCGAACTACTGAGCATGTCAATATAACTTTATAATTTATAACCACAAATTTAAATTTTTGAATTATTTAGCAAATTTTGTTTTGAAGTTTATACTTAAATGAAGGTTATATTTTGTTGCATTAACATTAAAATGACTGAAGGTAACGACATTTGAACAAAGATTAGACAGACCAGTTAAAAATAACAATGCAGATAACACTGAGAAAATGTCTGTTAATTCGTTTCGGCTTTAATACTTACGTTACATGTAAGCCTGCTTTATTGGGCTGTAGAATCATGAACTTTAAAGGTTAAGTATATCAAAATTATGGTAGATAAATTGAATTCTAGTCCTTCACGTCCAGTAAACACATTCACGCATACCTAATGCGATTCATCTCTAAAATCTAGCTTGAATGCAAAAAAATTTTTGAGATACTAATTAAACTCCATAATTTAGTGCACAAAATTATTTTTATTTACAGTTTCTTACAGGTAATAAGGTAAATTTATTTACATTTTATAAGTTTTGGCCTACTACCAGGCAAGCCCGATGGGTTGGTAAAAGATTTATTCCAAGTGTTCCTTCTCATTGCTGCTTGATTTTGTTAGGTTGACGCCTATGTCGCGTCTAGTACACCCATAGAATGTGACACTCCATATTATTAATTCGTCAATGCACTGACATGTTACGTAATAATTAACAGAAAAATATTTTTCGAAGCATTAAAATTTATAAAATATTTTTTCAAAAAGTTGTAGTTTGAGTTTTGAGTACATGAGTTCACGAAAATTAAAACCGTCATTGAAAACCATTCAAGAAATGAATTGAATGGTTTTTAATGAAGGTTTTAAGGTTTTCCTTGAAATAGTAAAATGATTATTTTTGTAATTAACATAAATAGGTTTCGAAATCACAGTACCTTGAATGTTACTTTAGTTTATTATCTTCACAACTACCTTCGTCTAGTTCTTGTGTTTCTTAAAGATATTCAACATTTCTTAATACATCTTCATTATGAAATATGACGTTAAATGTTTTTGATTGCGTGGTTTTATAAACGACTCTATTATTACTAATTTGTCCTCATTAACCCCATATATCGAGGTCATTTATAGTTATTGTATTTCAAATAGTCGTTTCATTTGTATGGGGTATAAAAGATTTTATTACAATGAAATATTATGTGTTCAAATGAGTTCATGATTTTCGAAAAATAGTAGTTTTAATAACTTTAAACACATTGTTATGTTATGTGATTTAAGTGGCAGCCACGTCGCTTCCTAGTGTGCTATGTGTTTTGGGTTCAAATCCCACATGGGACAACTCTTTTTGTGATTCACAAATTGTTGTTCTGAGTCCGGATGTTCTTTGTGTCCGTTTCATGTATGTTTGTAAAGTCTCCCGCGACAGAATGTACATTTCTAATGTTTTTTCATAAAAATATTGTAATTATAATTTTAAAATTTTGAAAGCAAATGAAAATATTGTTAAGAAAATAATGCTTTCATAGTTTTATTCCAACTTATTTTCAATTTGCCAATCGTGCTGTATAAAAATCGTACATCAAACATACTAATTATAAAATTAACTGTGAAACGTTCATTTGTCAACAATATTAAATGCCAAAAGATGCCAAACACCTTAGAACCTTCCATTTACGTTGTCAATTACGTACGAAATTATAGAAGTGTCATTAAATCCGCGAATAAATAATATTGTCTCGTTGTGTTTTTGTTTTATATTTGAAATAAACGTATCTTAGAACAAAATCTCCTGAGAAATATTAGTCAGTAGGAAATTACAAAAATAAAATGTTAAAAATTGTTTAGAAGGCAAGGATAAAACCATACGAAATTCTATAAAATTTATTATTAAAAACAAATAAAGTATCACTAGTTTTCGAGGTGGGGTTCAAACCCGTCATTTTTCAAACCCCTCTTTTTTCTGTGCCGAACCCGAAAGATCTCCGGCTTTTAAACGTTACCGGAAACTGGAGTAAATAATGTTTCCTTTTAAAACCCCTGTGATGGCCGGCCTTGAGCCACTCTGCAAAGACCCAGATCAAACCCCCTCACTCTTCAGGTTCGACATCGCACCTAATTAGGTCCTATATTGGGGTATATTGTACGCCCTAGCTTTTACTTTTTGGTACAATTAGGTGACCTTAGGTTTGCATATATTTAAAAGACTAATCATTACTATTCATATAAACCAGTGTTTCTTAATTAATGAAATAAATATTAAAAACATTAAATTGTTTAAATTGCAAAACTGCTATTTAAGGTAACTCGATGGCCATTCTACAGAAAAAGGATATACCAAATTTTTTTTGCTATATTTTTTGTAATTATATCAAAAATTTTACGATTTCATTCAAGGTCCACAAATACTCCATACCATACTAAGAATATTTACTTTTTTTACGTCTCTTTTATGTACAAGCGATTAGCAACTTTTAAAATTGAACTCCAGTGAGTGCTAGTTTAACATGTATGGAAATATTTTTCGCAATTCGTTGCAAAAGTTTTTTGTAACCTTTCACACTAAACAATAGATGGTAAATTTTAAATAATACACGTTTTTCCTTTCGTTTAACTTATGCCATAGAATAAGTAAGTATTATTTTACATAGAAAGAGTAATTACTAAAACTGACCTTTATATTTAGCACAATTGTGCTTAAAATAGAACAACTCTACATTATTTGCATCTACATTAGTTGTTTTAATTGCAAGTTTCAAGGCTTAGCCGTGTTGCTCTAACTATCGCAAAAGAACCTTTCAAAATTGATTACATTTGTTTCCCACGCTATATTTGGATTTTTTTATTTGTGTATCTTAAATTAAT
Source organism: Spilosoma lubricipeda (assembly GCA_905220595.1). Taxonomy (NCBI): domain Eukaryota; kingdom Metazoa; phylum Arthropoda; class Insecta; order Lepidoptera; family Erebidae; genus Spilosoma; species Spilosoma lubricipeda. The sequence continues at coordinate 15,561,905 of HG992282.1, read as the reverse complement.
TATTCGTTTTTTAATTTAAAATTCGATCCAATTTAGGGCCGTTCGTCTTTTATATTTTTTTATAAAATGCAGTTTTGTAATATTTTTTTTTTATTATTTATTTCTTGTTGACTTTGCTATTGTTTTTGCGAGGAAAGCAATTTTTATTGTGACTAACAGCTTATTAATTTGCTTTGAGTCAAGAAATAAGACGCTCTCTAGGTAATCGCGTTTTATTGTAACCTGTATCATCACTTAGAAATGTCATTATGATGGCATACATCCATTAATAAGTACATACTTGATCTAACTTTAGCAGTAACCTTAAACGCAAGTCTTGCTGTGACAACCTTGATACCTATTGAGGAAGTTCTATTAGCAAGATCAAGTTGTGCGTTAATAAATGAATATCATTTTATCAAAACCTGTTGAGTAAATATTATGAATACTTTGTCTTCGAAATATCAAAACCAAAGGAAAGAACAGTCTAAGTGACCAATTTTTATTAGTTTCGGTGTTTTTCATAATTGGGTGTTGTATTATAATTCACTTTCGTGTGTTCTCTACTATTTTTTGAAAGTTTAAAACTTTATAATCGTCAATTTCATATCTTAATTATTATATTAGCTTTAACCTGCTACCTACACTGTGGCACATGGAAATGATATTGTTGAAACTGAGACACAAAGCTGTCTTGGAAAACAATCCTTATGACAACTGAATACATAACTATAAATCGTAGCGATTAATCTGCGCACACCGATTTGCACAGATTTATCGAACGTGTGTGATAACATTTTTTTTTGTAATCCCTCACTAGGAATAAATCCTAAGTTACGAGGGATTTAACGAACATAGATGAAACGCATACAAAAAGCCCCCAAACTTAGAAGAACAAATTGTGGATCACAGAAAGTGTTGTCCCACATTGAACCCACAACACTTGGTGAAGTAGGAAACGGCGTGGCTGCCACTTAAACCACTAGGCCATACATGCAGTCACAGTCTAATTGTTGAAGATTTTAATTTATCGGTGGCGATTAAATCAGTCTGCACTGATTAATCGTTAAATGTTAAAACCTTTTGATTTTATGAAGCCTACTCAAACTAACTTTTATATATCTAAGATTTTACTAATTTATATTTTTTTTGGTTAGTCATTAGTACAGTGACGACAAGCTTGCTCAAATTAGTATTCACGGGGCGAAGGCAGGTATACACCTATAAAATATACTTTCTGTTATATATGTATATTTTAGTGGCTTTTATTTGTAAAGCCAAAGTAAGCGAATTTGAATTTTTCATTTTTTATAGAGTAGTATATATTTTTCTATCTATACCTTTATACTATTAGAAAGACTTCTTAAATGTTTTTATGGTATAGGTGGCAAACGAGCAGACGTATCGCCTGATGGTAAGCGATTACCGCCGCCCATGGACACCCGCAACACCAGAGGCATCACAAGTGTATTGCCGACCTTTGGGAGATGGGGAAAGGGATGTGGGGAGGGGTTGGGTATGAGCCTCCGGTATCCTCACTGACTCGGTGAAACACAGCGCAAGCACTATTTAACACCGGTTTTCTGTGAGGCCGTGGTATCACTCCGGTCGAGCCGGCCCATTCATGCCGAAGCGTAGTTAGTAGAAAAAGAGAGGCCTATGTTTAGGAGTGGACCACTAAAGGGTGATGATGAGGAAGTATGACGAAGGTTAATTTTTTTACTGTATAACATTTAACGATGGGCATAAATAAACTAAAAAATATTCTTTTCTGTTCATTCTATCAAGTGATTGCATGAAAAATGGTGCAATTTCTTATAATTGACGAAAATTATCAACATGATGAGAAGACTCCATGCAACTATTGTTCATTGCGATCATTGCGAATAGGTATATTTCGTTTTTTATAGACTAATGGCTTTGGTCTTGGCGCCAACTTTGGCTCCAACGCGTAATAGTTGTATTGATTGATGTGTTGCAATTATGCATTTACATAGACATTGAATTTTATAGTAACTAAGTATAGCACTATATTTTTTGTTAATTGGTTTTAGAGAATCATGTAGAAGATAGATATGTTGGTGTCCAAAAAGAAGTTTACCAAAATTAGAAATAAATTTATGAATCCATGGGCAGCGGTAATCGCTTACCATCAGGTGACACGTCTGCTCGTTTGCCCGCCTATACCATAAAAAACAATTGTATCCAAATACTTATTGGTAATATGGTGTGATAAACAACCTATAAACGTCCGTACCTACGTACTAATGGTGTTATGGAAAAGTCCATAAGGACCTTAGTTTTTCAATGTAAATTATATTGGAGAAGCTTTTTCTAAAATATTTACTTACTTACTCTACTATGTTACATTTTAACATAAGTTAATTAATACCAGAAATTCTAATATTACTTAAATACCAAACTACTTCAATCTCATGCCATTTCCTATATCCTTAATTTTTATTACCTGTACGTAGCGGTGCAAACAAAAAAAAAACAAAAAGAAAAAATCTCACCTCAAAAAAAAAAGAAATCCAAATCAAAAATAGAACACGTACACACTTTCACAAAAGTAAATAAACAAACAATTTATGTCATTTTCGTGTATCGATCACTTTGGTAAAGTTAGTGTTTGTCGAGTATTAAAGTATTGCGTCAAGTATGCTTCGCCTTCGTGAGGTTGTCTGCGACTGGCGGTATGCACACTTCTGTTGTAGTTTATACGAAGCGACCTGGTGCCCATCATAATGCCTCCTCCACAAAACTCGTACGGCTTCTACACCGTTACACACCACGCGATGTTTTGTTGTTTTTTTGTTACATTACTTTGCTGTTCGATTTAATGGTACTGTCACGACATTTAGGTTGCGATCCTTTTGTAAAAAGTTCCTAAATGGTTTTTGAGAATACATTACTTATAAAGCCTACTTTTGACTGCTTAATTGCATACCTTAAGATTTTATTTGGAAGAAAAAAAGTTTTATGTGTGTGTAACTGAAGTCAAACACTATAAGAAGGGTGTAAATTTTAAATTCATGTTTAAGTATTAAGCATTTAAAGCAATTATCGTCAGTGAGGTATTTAACTCATCCTAAATTTTAAGTTTTTTAAAGTTATATCGATAAACAATATAATAACGCATTTATTTGGAAGGCTCATTCGATTAAATGATAAGGAAAGTCGAAATATTAGACATTAATTTAAGGCGAAGGTATATTACAGGGTCACGATATTCCTCTAAGGATTAATCTAATGCGCCCAATAAAATAATGAAGTAATCGATAAAAAACCAAAGAAACAATACTTTACTTTACCAAATAAAAATACTCACATTACTTATATGAAAAAGGTAATAAGATTTTGAATATATATTTGTTATGATCAAATTAACATTCCTTAAAAATGTTATAAGTTAGAAATTACCATTTACATTCCATTTATTTTTTATTTTGAAGATTCAAGTTTAAATGACTTTAAAAAATATATCCTATAAAAAAATATGTACATATATTGTTTCGGCTCAGTTGGTAAAATTAAATGTACAATATAATAATAAAAAACAATTTAGTATTAAACAAGCAAATTAAGTTTAGAAAAATTAATGTTATTTATGGTTTCATATTTTTGTTTATTTTTTTTTTTATTTAAAATTCAGCTACAGAAAACAGAACTAACTTCTGAAGTTTATCAACAATAGGTTGTTAAAGACCTTATATTTTAGTTACATACATAACTACTTTAAAAAAGTATTACTGTATGTGTGGTGACGGATTTAATTAGCAATTATTCTTCACCAAATTATTATGAAACCACGGGATCTATTTAATAGGAAATATAGCCATCTTAAGAAATAAAGAAATGTACAAATCTATTCATAGATGACATAGTTTTATGATAGTCATAAAAAACGGGTTGAGTGCGAGTCCGACTCGCGCACCGAGGGTTCCGTATGTATATAACTAAAAATTTATGCTTTTCGCAATTTTTCCTTTATCTGTTCTAAAAGACGTTGCTTCGTACCAAATTTCATGATTCTGAGTCTACGGGATGTACCCTGTAGTTTTGATTCCCTTGCCAGTGTTGAAAATTTTCAACATAAACGGGTGTATCTTTTAATTGCGTTGGCTTAGAAGTTTAAATTTTTCAGCAGAATTGCAGCTTATAATACAGCTAATACCTCTACACGTTTCTCATAAAAAGGATCTTGACAGACAGACAGACTGCCAACAAAGTGATTCTGTAAGGGTTCCGTTTTCTCCTTTTGAGGTACGCAACCCTAAAAACATAAAAAAAATAAAAATTAATTGAGAACCTCTTCATCGTTTTAAATCGGTTAAAAACGAAACATGAAGAGAAACAGTAACACAATGCATACCGTCTAAGTTTACCTATGTAACCGGCTTTTTGTTGTGGTTTTAACTGTAAGCTAATTCCGTGAACTTAAAGTACTATTTTGTGCTTTCACAAGACATAAGAGGCGCTGTGTACTTTCTCTGAATGAGTCATTCGGTCTTTACCATATTAACATAACGTAGGAAGTCTTCATACAGCGAAAGTTTTGTTTTGAAAAAACACGTAGCCAGCAACCGATGCGTCAGGGCGTTACATCGTTTAAAAAAAGTCGTAGAACAAAAGAGTAGATGTATCTCCTGATTATAACTACCTGACTCTGTAGTTACTAACTTCAAATCAACCTATCGCCCTCCACTGCAGAATGAAGGTCTATCTTAAGGAGTGCAAACTATTCTGTTCTTAGCACTGACAAAATTCTAATTTCCCTTTAGTGGTTCTTACTTCACATTCATCTGCTGCAAGCTACTTTCTTCGAACCTGTCGAATATATAATCTACTGATTTCATAACTGTCGCGTATATTGTTTTATGTCATTCGTTTTTGTCATACCTGACAGCTTGTGACTTTTCTAGCTATGTCAGCAGTAGATGTATTGATCTTAGTTGAAATATTTAAAATTACGATAATGTTACATTGGTCTGCCTGCGACTGACTCGTTGGTCTTGCGGTTGGCGTATGCGACTGCTGCTCGTGAGGTCTCGGGTTCGATTCCCGGGTCGGACCAAATGTTTGTATGATCTACAAATATTTGTTTCGGAGTTTGGGTATTTTCTATGTATAATATGTATATATTTACAAAAAAAAAAGTATATATGTATTTGTATCAGTTGTCTAGTACCCATAACACAAGCTCTGCTTAGCTTGGGACTAGATGGCGTTGTGTGATAGATGTCCGAAAATTTATTTATTTATATTATTTATTTATATTTATATATTGTAAACGTCTTTTTATGTAACCAAGCACTCACTACATAGTGGAATAAACTAATACCCTAATCAACTTTTAGTCATCTAAGGTTGATTAAAAAAAGCAGTTTTAATTTTCAAGCTCCACGTTTGTGTAAATTAATTAATTGTATAATTTCAAACTTTGTTGAAATAAGAGATTGATGTTTGTAAAACGGAGTTCTATTTACAACAATCGTGATGGTTACAATCATTTAATTTACCAGTTCTAAGTTTACGTAAGACAATACCATTTCATCTACCCGAGCGTGAGAATCAAGGTTCGCTCAAGATTAGTAAAACTTCTTAGCGCCTGTCTTAATTATGTTCGCAAAGTTGTTCACGCGAGTAGAACACGCACAATATTGTTATGAACACATTATAGGCTGTAACTCCTTTGAACGCGATCAGCGAAGCGTAACATAAAAGTTTTGACGGCTCCACTGCGATCGTTCAATTGAGGTTATTTTGTGTTTGAATACAGATTATTATTACTATTTCATATACCTAGTTATTTATATGCATTTTATAAAGCCAAAAAAACATTTAAAATAATTTCACACATCGCCACATAATTTCACATATCACACGCCTGATCCTAAATTATTCAGAGCGTGTGATAACCGGAATTCTGGCTGACTTTCTAACATATGTAAATATTTTTAAATGTATATTTTAAATACCTAAATATCACGCCCAAATGATTTGACAAATTTTTGGTCTTGTAAAATATTCAATTCTGGTACTGACAATCAAAAAGTAAATTCTAACTAGGTAGGTGCTAAGAAGAAGCAAGTCTAGTAAAACACATACAAGTGTTTTCTTAAAATGTGAAAGTAGGTAATTGCGAAGCGCTCATAGCCCAATTGCACTCAGTGATTAGAAGCAATCACCGAGGGTAAGCAATGACGACCCGGTCAGTACCAGGATGGGTGAAGCTGGTGGCATGATATCAAGGGCGTCGTCGTGATTCGGAGGTCATGTTAAGCAGTCAGTCCCGGTTGCTACCATAGGATAACAGTCGGGAAGCTTAGTTGGAGGCCTACGGGCGGCTTAAAAACATCCAACGGCAAGATTACGTAGCCACAACGTTGTCTTGTCAGTCCCCAACCCGCATTCGGCCAGCGTGGGGACGTATGGCCTTAACCCTCTCCTGAAAGGAGACCCGAGCCCAGCAGTGGGACGTTATGGGTTGTTGATGAGGAATTGCGAATAGGAATAAATAAATCTTGCATTTTTTTATTTCCTGTCTTTCCGAGTTCTGGGCTCTGACCTTCTAAGTCTACAAATTAAAGTTAATCATGAGTCGGCATTTAATTTTCACGAGTTTAAAAAACCATAGCCCGACTCCGTAAGAACTTATTATAAATCTTTTGACACCTCCTTCAACAAAATCGGTTCAGAAGTTTAGGCGTTACAGTGGGATATTTTATTTTATGTTTGGCCCTGCCAAAATAACTCTACTCTGCCTGATGTAAAGCATAAGTAGAATCCAAAAGTGGTCACCATACTGCGAATGCAGACAATGCAACAATGCTACATGGTGAACCACACCATGGTGGGCTTAGTGGGCACGACAGCACGACCGCTGTCATTTTATGCTGATTTTCTCTGCGACGGTATTACCGCCTTGGTCAAGCTGGCCCATTTGTGTTGAAATCAGCGTGGCTCTTACATAGACTGCCAAAAATAATAAAACTTATTTTGGCTTCACCGAAGTCGAGTAATTAAATATTTTAAATAAAGGCGATATCTAAAATATTATGTAATAAAACCATAGATTCAAAGTTTCCGGGCTTTGCTAAGTAGTCTCTTAATAGTTGATCTATCAAAATGTATCAACGCCACAAGCATTGTTCAAAGGAATCTATGGATAACGATCATTGACCTCGTGCCCCACGAGCGTGATTCCTTTCCATTACAGAATCTCAATGTCACGAAAGTTCAGCTATCAAATGTCAGGTTATATGTCAATCATTAGGAACTCGAGTTTTGATTTTTATGTAAGGAAACACAAAAGAAGATGGGCTGTTATTGTTTTTAAAAAAATAAATGTTTATTCGGTTCGGCAGTTCTAGCGACGATTCTACTATTATTTAATTATCCATTCTAATCTATACATCTATACAAATAAATAAAATTGGAGTGTCTGTTTGTAATATTAAAATAACCACTTTTTACTTAATGCATATGTATGTATACACGCTACATATATCAAAATTGTAGTAAAAAAAATTTTTGTCTGTCGGTCTGTCTATCTGTCTGTCTGTCTGTCTGTCTGTTTGTTCCGGGTAATCTTTGAACGGATTTTGACGGGACTTTCACTGGCAGGTAGCTGATGATACGGGGAGTAACTTAGGCTACTTTTTTAGACTAACATTGTCCCGCGGCGTTACTCGCGGTACAACAATAACCGCGGGTAACACCGCGGGGTTCAGCTAGTAATAATATAAAATCGAAAGTTCTCTGTCTGCTATGCTTTCACGGCTAAATCGCTACGCTGCGACGCCGACCCGAATGAAATTTGACTTGATGAATGTCACATATTAGGGTGAGACTGAATCTAGAGAAAGGACATAGGCTATTCTTTAATTTTTGTCACGATATCCACCCGCTTCAAATATTGTTCTAAATGGTTTCCCCTTAGTTTTGCTCCTAATTTCTCATCAGTGCGACTTCAGTATAAATAAATAAATATTTTGGACATCTAGTCCCAAGCTAAGCAGAGCTTGTGTTATGGGTACTAGACAACTGATACAAATACATATATACTTTTTTTTGTAAATACATACATATTATACATAGAAAATTGTAGTCGCTCACGCCAACCGCGAGACCAACGAGGCAGTCAGTATACCGCAGTGAAGCGTGACAGAGTACAAATAATTACTAATATGAGAAAAGAAACATCACACATGTAACACACACATGTAACATGTAACGTTTAACCACTTATAGTGGCCTATATCCGGTTTGGATCATTCTCAGAGTATGAGAGAATACAATTATTGGCTATGTTTATTTATCAAGGCGACGTGCAGCGTTTAAGATAGGCGACGCATGAGTAACGGCACGGGTAAAATAAGCTAAAAATCAGCAGGCGTATGATGAGATGTTACGCCATATGTTTAGTATCACCGTAAAACCCTGACACATCACAAAGAAACACAACTTTAAACTTATCAAACGTTCTATTAAAAGTTTTCATAAATTGCGGATAGATTCTTGAAATCATATAAGTAATTAGAATAACATTTGATAGAAAATATTTATTGATGTCTCATTTTCTATATTTCAGGTAAGTATTCATTAACCCTAAATACGGAAGCGGAAAACACACCACGACCTAACTGTAAGTAATATTTTTTAGTGATTTGACTTCGTTTGAAAACTACTTTAACTTATATATTAAAGTTATAGAAATCTAAGTATAGTATAGCAAAATACGGAGCATTTATGAATGGGGACATGTTTTTTAAGTCTTAAGGTAAGTATACATCTGAGATTTGATTTATTATTGCAACTTCTATTTCTAACTTAACTGGAAAAATCAGAAAGAAGGCAGATGAATATTGACAGAAAAGGTAGGAAAAGGTCATGGCTTAATATACATATACAAGTGAAGTTACAACTTATCGTTGCAACTCAATATGTTTTTAAGTATTTATCGTTATCAAAACTCTTGAGGGTTATACAAAGTATGTTAAGCTAACCTAACTTGGGTTATTTTTGCTTCTGCGACTTTATTATTCTACGTTATAGGGCTACGGGTATAAATTTAAATTAGATCGGCATGAATGGGCCGGCTCGACCTGAGTGATACCACGGCCTTACAGAAAACCGGTGTGAAAGGCCGGCAACTCACTCGTGACGCCTTTGGTGTTGCGGGTGTCCATGGGCGGTGGTAATCGCTTACTATGAAGTGATATACCTGCTCATTTGCTAGGAGGAATTCCATAAAAAAAAGGACAATTTTATTACTACTTATGGTTTGGCCGGGTTTTTAACGGTCTCGGAATTTTTGAACTAAGCGATGAGATATTACCAGGAATATCTCCTTTTGAAGATACCAAATATTTAAATTGGACCTTTATAAGGAAGTTAAAGGTGTAAAGTCAAATTTCAGTTTATTCACAAAACGTTACTGACATCATCATACTTGACTGTCTCGTTGGTCTCGCGGTTACCGTGTGTGACTGCTGATCATGAGGTCTCGGGTTCGATTCCCGGGTCGGACCAAATGTTTGTATGATCTACAAATATTTGTTTCGGAGTTTGGGTGTTTTCTATGTATAATATTTATGTATTTACAAAAAAAAAAGTATATATGTATTTGTATCAGTTGTCTAGTACCCATAACACAAGCTCTGCTTAGCTTGGGACTAGATGGCGTTGTGTAATAGATGTCCGAAATATTTATTATTTATTATTATTATCAACAATTAAATGACCACAGTTTTGTATTACATACACCATTAAATTTACGTAATTGTTGTTGTATTGTGTCAGAATTTAAATATTTAATGGTTAGCTTAGTTCAACTAATTATTAAAAAAAATAGGTTACTATGTGAGGCCAAATAAGTAGGTATATTGGGAAATTATGCAGCATCAAACGCTGCATACAGAAATCTGTACCCCCGAAGGGTTTGGCAAAGGTGGACTAAACGCCTATTGCTAATTAAATTTGATTCCACTTGTAATAGGGGTTCCCTTAATACCTAGCGTGAACATTAGGATTTTTTTTTATTTTTATTTTTTTTTATCAATACTGCCTGCATTACATTTGCCTGAGGTGGCCACATTATGCATCATTATATACGTTGTTTCCTGCCAATGCTCCCAAATGTAATGAGATAGTATCTATATTGTAAAAGGAAGAACAAAATGCGAGATTTTCGAAAGATTTTTTTCATCTAGACCATATTATCCCAGATCCTAGTCCTATTATGTAAATGAGTAAGTTAATTGTCTCATTGTTAAATAAATTTAATAGAATTTAAAAAAACATAATAGTTTCACAGTCTTAAGATATACATTTATTTATTTTCCATATAATTATATATATGGAATGATTAAATCAATTAACAATATTAATAACATCCTGATAAAATCCAGGCCTCTCTCTGACCCTCTCTGACTACGGCAATCTGATTACAGAAATATCTCAAGACAATGTACAATGTATTCTTATTACAAAGAATTTCTCAGATGCACCTGAGCTCATCTCTTGCGTAAATTATAGTCGGCGGAGTTAGATCTAAATCGAGAAACTTTGAACGATAATAATGTAAAAAAAAGATAGCATACTGATCGAAATTCCATAACAATTACGTTTTCATACCTTTCAATATTTTGTTCTTTATCAGCATCCGGCAAGAGGTCATTTTTATGTTATTAATACAAGCTGTACATTATACTGTAACCTAGCTTTTGACCGCGTCTTTGCACGCGAGTATGTCGGTTATCGGAGCAAAAAGTAGCCTAGCCTTTCTCAAGTGGGTGCAGAGGTTTAGCCGAGAAATTGTTACAGACGGACAGGGTTACTTTCGAAGTTATGATATTAGTATGGATTTTAAACTGGTAACAATGTGAGCATCACATTTGAAAATTATAATAGAATTTTTATTTGACCTTCTATGTACATTATTATAATCAGATCCTACTGAAGTAAAATGTCAACTAGTGGCCTTTGTTATACTTATAGCGAGTACGTGTCACGATTGTTGATCATTTTTTTGAGTCTTGTATCTATTCAGTATTTCCTATATAATACATTTGACAAAAACTATCTGCATGTATTCAAATGTTAATTAAACATTTATCCTTGATATTAGTCTCAGGCTAAAGTTTAACTTATAGATTTTCTTAAACATTTGCAACTTATTTTACTATTAATTTGCATTTCACTGTTAACCCGCATTTTCATCAATCACTTTTAAAAACATCAAGTACCTAACGTTCCTTTCCTAGGTGCTCTCTAGGCGATTATGTATAAAAAAACATTATTATTATCAGAAAGGAATAAACGCTATAAATACTGCACTATAGATCATGTACTTACCTTTTTAAATTAAAAAGTTATAAAATACAACAACTACTGCAAACCCGTCTACAAAATCAGTTTTGTTGAACAAAACAAATATTAGGGATGCCTTAAGCCGTGTGAAATTTAACCACAATTAGCTAATTTTTAACTTGAATATTTGACTTTCTAATATTGACACATGGTGTTTGATAAATGTTGCTTCTACGTCTGTGAAAGTCTTACTGTTATAAGCACACAATATATATAAACATTACTTCTAACAATGTAGTTACTTAGGAGTAGTTTTATTACATGTGTTATTAGTTAGTTGAAGTGAATTCTCTTGATCAATCTGCATGTTCTTTCTTAAATAGAAACAGTAAATTATTGACAGATACATTAATTATAGTAGTATCCATCATCCCTTCGTCAATATATATGTGTAACTCACTGTTCTTATAATAATATACATTTAAGTTACCCACACTTATAACTTTGTGCATGCGGTTCATGTTGGAGATCTGGAATAATAGCTAAATTTAGTTACAGAAATACGACTGACCTTTTGACATATAGTACGCACACTTCATTCCATATGTATAGCAATATTCCTATCAGCTCGTAGCAATGATTTTTTTCTCATAAAACATATATTTTGTCTCCAAAGGTCTTATTACCAAACCAGACCAGTCCAAATTTTGTCCAATTGACTATTAGTTATCTGTATGTTCGTGAGCAGCGTGCTAGTAAACTAGCTATGTTTCTTCTCTCTACTTTAAATCTTCGATTATGGTTTCATTTGTCAAATATTAAAATCTCACTAAAACCAGGTTAGTCACTACTCGTAGATTGGCGCCAGCGACTGTGTCAACAAAGACGTCAATATTGGATAGTGACAAAATTGGTTTTCAGTAAAATTCAGTAAGCAAATTAATCGGGTCTGAAAATATATTAATATACTCGGATATTATGCTTCAGATGTTATACAATCAAGAGATAATAATAAAGTAAATAAATCATTTAAAGTTACGATCAAAAACTGTAATTCATAAATATAATCACCATGACTACCAATATGTAAACAAGTAAAAATCAATTAGGATTGTCCAAAATTCCTAGCTCTAAAACGTAACATAACATAGCTTTTTAATCTACATTCGTACCACTTTTAATCTTTACTGGTATTTGTCTAATTGATTGCCTTGATATTTCATCTAACAATCGATCACGATAGTAATTTTTAGCGCGTGATCTATAAGATTAAATTTAAGCCGTGAGCAATGAGATTAAAAACGTAGTTCATATTTTAAACTTTGTCTGCAGCAAATAGATATAAACATTAGTGACTGGTATTGTCAAGAATTGAAGTCTAGTCTGGTGTTAAAATAAAAGAACTGAAAGTGATATGTGTCAAGGTTATTTTAAATATATTTGACTGTCATCAACAACTTCGCTTACCGCCTGGTTCAGCTCCGTGTCCGGTGTCCGCTGAGGCGCGCGTATCTAGGCCGTGTGTTATTGCGTATCCTACAACGGAACGTTCAACGGATTATGCAACTTCGTCGGCCACAAAACAGGCTCTCATGAAGGCTATTAAGCCCAGTGACGAAGGTTTTCAAATTGTAGGCGTTAAAAAAACCGCAAGGGCAGGCGTCGTGTTGCGGGTTGCAAATGAAAGGCAGCTTAAAAAACTAGAATCAGTAAACGCCATTAAATCAGCAGGCTTACGCTTAGAAAAGCCGAAAGGCCGAAGGCCCCGTATAATTGTAAAAGACGTACCCAGTTCTATGGAGGATCGTACTTTCCTAACAGCTTTATATCGTCAGAATATAAAGGACGAATTAAAATTAACTGAAAGCGACTTTTTAAAATCAACCAAAATTGTCAGGCATCGTAAACTAGAACACGGACGCCAATGGATAGGCTTAGAATTAGAGACAGAAGTTAGGAAACACTTAGCTAGCACAAAAGATAAATTATACATAGACTGGGCCACTTGTAGGTTTATAGACGACTTAGAAGTAGTTCGTTGCTTAAACTGTCAACAATTCGGTCATGTTCAAAAGTTTTGCACTATTAAAACTCCTACCTGTGCCAATTGCGCCGGCAGCCACGATACAAGAGCTTGTTCGATTAAGGACACACCAGATTTTAAACCGAAATGCGCACAATGCAGCCGGTACAAAAAACCATGTGACCATCGATGTGGATCACAGGACTGCTCCACATATAAACTTAAATTAGAGCAGCTAATCCTAAACACTAATTACTGAATAGTTTTACAGCAGTAGTTTAGTAATTGTAGTACTTAATTAATAATGGATAATATCTCAATAGGCCAGTTAAACCTTCATAATGACAAAATAGCTACGTCAGAATTAGACAATTTAGTTTTGGAACAAAAGTTAGATATTGTCCTTATACAAGAACAATATCAAAGCGCTCGCTTGCGGAACAATGTAGTACAACTAGATGGCCGGTCACGGGCTGGGATATATGTTGCAAGTTCTACTTTTACGGTAACATCTTTGCGTAACCTTATGACGTCACACTGCGCCGTTGCTGAGATTTCATCCTCCACCTGTAAGGTTTATGTAGTGAGCTGTTATTTTCAGTTTTCACATCCCATTGATCCTCATCTACATCATTTACGTTTCGTTTTGCGGTCCCTCGTGGGACACAAAATTATCATTGGCGCTGATGTCAATGCATCTTCTACTTTATGGTATGGCAAGCTGCGTTCAACTGACATGGCCCGGCGCTGTGCGGTTGAAGATTTTATTGCGGAAATGAATCTTACCATTCACAATACCCCTGATGCACCACCAACTTTTTGCAGCCCCATGGGTGAGTCTTCTATTGACGTGACGCTTACGCGCGGCGACGTCTCGATATCTGGATGGCGTGTCCTACCGGACGCATCCTGTAGTGATCACCGCTTAATCGTGTACGAATTCATACCAATTGTTGCACAACATCCACTAATAACTCCGTACAATTTTAGATATAAAACTAAAGGGGCAAATTGGGCTTTATTTGGTTCACTCTTTGCAGTACATGCCAAAGACTTCACTCGCAGTTGTCTATCAGCTGAGGAAAGCGCAGAAATATTGTCAGACACTTTCACATATTGTGCTGATGTTTGTATAGGCCGCGGATCTATCACTAGCACTCGTAGATGTGATTGGTGGAACTATAAATTGGTCGAATTACGTAGAATCCATCGGAAAGCTCGTAAAAAACTAAATGTCATTAAAAAGCGTAACGTAACAGGAGATATTTACAATAATGCTCTCATTGCTCTTAGAGTTGCTAGGTCTCACTACAGGGCAGCAGTGGAGAAATCAAAGGGAAATTTAATACGCAAACTTGTAGATAAACTCGATAGAGAGGGTCCGTGGTCACCTTTGTATCATGAATTTAAGGCAAATAGATCTATCGACCTTGCATACGTACAGAACATCAAAATTCATAACAGTTATACTACAGGAGTAGAAGAAACAGCAAAATATCTTTTAGAATCACTTGTGCCCGACGATCGGCCGGAGGATGACACTGATTATCACCGACAAATTAGGCAGTGGGCCATCGAACCACCATTGTCTCCAACGTCTGACTTACCATCTTCAGACGAATTTCTTGGTATTGTTAGGTCATTACCACTAAACAAGGCTTCGGGCGACGATAAAATATCAAATAAAATGATAAAAGAAGCTTGTAAACTCTCGGGTGATACGATTTTATTAGTTTTTAAACGTTGCATTGCGGAAGGAGTATTTCCTAGTGTTTGGCGGTGCGGTAATATTCGTATAATACCAAAACACGGCGATAAGCCGCCGGACGGTCCTGGGTCCTATCGACCTATAACACTGTTGCCATCGCTAGGAAAGCTTTTAGAACGTCTTGTAGTGCCTCGACTTCTACCGGGTGGAGTTAAATTTCATGATAGACAATTCGGATTTACGTTGGGAAAATCAACAACAGATGCGGTCATATCTGTAAGGAAAACTGTCACCGAGTCAAGGTTTCAATATGTCTTAGGTATCTTCTTAGATATATCTGGCGCCTTCGACAACGCGTGGTGGCCCATGTTATTGCTAAAATTAAAATCAAGAGGATGCTTTAAAAATATTTATTCCCTAATCTCCTCATACTTCACACAAGGCACAACAAAATTAAGACTTGGGCATCATTCTGTGTCGAAGGCGCTTACGATGGGGTGTCCTCAGGGCTCGGTGCTAGGTCCATACTTGTGGAATATAGGCTTCGACGATTTTCTTACAATACCTATACCACCCGGATGTACTCTAAACGCGTATGCGGACGACGGTTTATTACTGGTGGAATCTGATACTAGAGCGGGGCTTGAGAGTCTGGCTAATAGATGTTTGAACTTAGTATCTCTATGGGGTGTACGTAATCGCTTGACTTTTGCACCAAACAAAACCTTCCAGCTACTTCTGAAAGGTAACCTCAAATCACCGCCGTGTATTAAATTTCAAAATGTTACTGTTAAAAATAAAACCTCGGTTTGCTATTTGGGATTAGTTTTAGAAAGAAATTTTTCATTTATCGAACATATTAGAACAGTTAATGAAAAGTCTAAAAAAAGTTTCTTTGCTCTGACGAGAATATCAACTGCCACATGGGGTCTTTCATTTAATACATTAAAAATCATATATGGAGCTACTTATTTGAGTGCTGTTTGCTATGGTGCTCCCGTATGGGCCGATAGAGCGACTGTAGGTGCTGTCCGTCGCAAACTGCTACAAGGCCAACGACTTGCATTAATCTTCTTATGCAAAGCATATAGGACGGTTAGTACTGAGGCATTACCGGTATTGGCGGGTGTTCTTCCGGTCGATCTCGAGGTGCAAAGACGTGCAGCCATGTACTATTCTACAAAACAAAACATGGAATGCGATTTTTTGGGCGTACGAGACCGCGATAAAATCATAAGATTGTTTCAACAGCAATCCAATGTCTATGACGACCTAATGGATGAATGGCAACAACGATGGGACGAATCATCTAAGGGGCGCCACCTCTACCAGTTCTTTCCATCTGTTCGCGAACGGATGTCGAGGACATGGCTCGAGGTAGATCACTGTGTCGCTCAATTTCTTACGGGCCACGGTAACTTTAAGAGCAAACTACACTCATTTAAATTAGTCGATTCACCATTGTGTCAATGCTCAACACCCGATACTAGCTGTGAACAATCGGCTCATCATGTTCTCTGGGAGTGTAGTCTTTGGTACAATGAACGTAACACAATGCTAAATAGCTTACAAATGACATCTGGGGCGGTATACTATGGGGATCTTGTGTCAACTGCGGTGAATTTCCGTGCGTTTAGGCGATTCTGCCATACATACTATAGTAATCAAATATAGCTCACTTAGGACCCCTAATACTTTATCCGTGGTGCTTCCCGGTTTAAAAAAAAGGTGTCTGCCTATTTTGACTTCATTTTGTCTCCCGCTTTGCTAAGGAGGGAAGTGGACTTATCATATTTCCAACTCCTCCTGTTTTTCTTCTGATTAATTTCGTTGCGGGTTCCAAGACAGTTAATATTTTTTCCTGGGACTTCCCGAGTGTCATAACTCGGTGTGTTCGTGGGTCACTGCTGTTGATCCTGGTGTACAGGAGTTACAGCGGTGGGCGTGTGGGTGGGATTAGTCCCAATAAAAATGTCATCAACAATGTGTTAACTTCTTACAAAACATAGCAAATAGTAATAGAAATGATTTATGTAAAAATATTTACAATGATTCTAGCTTTTGTAGAACATCAAAATTTCGATAGAACTTTTCGCTGTCTGGGAGCTCTAAACCTGCGCCATGTAACAAAAACATACTACAGAGCCATCTATCGAAGATACATCGAACTCATAATATATAATTCTGTATCTCAATATAGAAATTCTCGCGTAGATTAGCATTTATGCAACTTCCCAAACATCCGACGCTGGGTCACGGCCTGCCAAGCATAATCACCATGCCTGGTCGCAGGATCCCTTTATGTTGCTGAGATATATCACCCGTTCCTCCACACTATCATTGCTTTTATCCAGAGGGAAGATTACCGAAGTCTATTAAAAAAATGACAGTAATGCACTTCTGTCTCTTGAAGTGGAGGCCTTCTTAGGTGTCGATTGCTACCTTACATCAGAGTATCCATCTGTTCGTTTACTTGCAGGGCAAATTTTGACTTCTAAGAATCTTGACGTAGGTATTTAAACTATTAAGCATAGATACTAAAATAACACAAACAGATTTCAATGTTCCTGACATTTTAATAAATGCATTATCTATATCAGACACTGCGGTCAGTGCTAAATTATTTAAATAAAAAAAAACTATGGACCTTACTTATAAAGAATGCTGTATTTTTGTACAAGCACTTTAAAAGTAATTTAATATAAAAAATATTACTGGTACTTTTGTATCAAGCAACATCTTGAGATTTTTTATAAAATGGTTAAAGTAGTCAACGAGTTCATGACTCTACAAATATATTAAAAGGTGAGAATATTATTAAGTTTTATTAAAGTGTGGTTTAACATTTGATACAAAAAACTGATGAAGCATTGAACTTTTAGCACTTTATGTGATGAAGTATTTATATTAGTTGTGTCAATAAAAGATGACGTGCTGAATTATTTTTAAGAAGAGTATACGTTTTTACTCACATGAGTAGTTGGGGAAACCCGAACCACATGGGAGATCTTCATCAAGGGCTAAAGCAGCCATTCAAGATCATCCGAGTGAGTATAAGGTTTTTCTGTTTTTTTCCTTTAAAATTCTCGTGAATGGTACTTATATTTAATAAGTACCATTCAAGACTTACATTCTGGTAACGATCTATCCCTTTTTTTGGAACGAAGTTCCTTATCGCGCGTTGTGAAAGGGGGCTAGACGGAAAAAATTCTTACGAAAAGTTGTTACGACACAAAAATGCTTACGAAAAGTTGTCACGACACTTTTTGCTACAGTAAGCGATTGTAAGCCGTGCGGCGTGCGCATGTTTCTCTGTCTCTCTCTCTCTTTCAGAAAGCAAGCCCGACATTTTCATTTCTATTTCGCATTGAACAGTGTGGTGTCGCGACGATTATTTTTGTTGAGTATATACAGGTTTTTTGTACATAATAAATAATAAAAAATAATAAAAACAATGAATCCTGACAGTGAACTTCGTTCCATCCGGGTGTCCCCTGACACCTCTCGAGTTTATTTTTCTACCATTTTTCGGGCGATTAGTATACGTGCCATCTGTCTCGTAAGTATGTGTACCAGCAAATATAAAAAGGTGTAAAAAACAACATCCAAACTGATAGCACGTGCAGACGTGATGTTCACCTCGAAAATATTTTTGATGGTCTGCCAAAAAATGTTAATCATCTTTACGAAACCGTATCGTTTCAGCCTTCTTTCATTTTTAACAACACATTATGATTACATAAATTTCAATTTATGTGTAGTGTATGCAATATATTGATATATAAATGCATTAAATATTTCTTTCTATACATCAAGTGAGTCTTGAAGTAGTAAAATTTTAGAAGTTTGCCAGATAATTCTGACTAAAATAACATGCGATATTATTATTATTAGCTTATCATTGTGGTTACAGTGGTATATTATTGTTATTATCCGTATTTTTCTTCTATTAGATTTCAAGTTAAACAATTTTAAGATGACAATCTATACCTAGCAACGATTTTAAAGGTATTATAGTTTTAAGAATCCTCGTCTATGTGAAAATCTGTTCAAAAATATTAAATGTCGTTATTCGCCTTCCACTATGGCTGCTCATAATTTAACTTTCTCATTATAATATCAAGAAACGTTTGACATAAAGGAATACTATACAAAAGTTATGAGTAATTCTCTCCACATTATACTACATTACTACATGGCAACCTAAAAAAATAAACACGTTTTTACTAACAGAATGTCGTCATAGTATGACGAATACTATTTTACGTTAATTTCGTGGGTGTGTTATACTAGTCACCTTCGAGAGTGGTCCTTTACGCTTGAGGCTTTCCTTATGTATGAAGGATACTCGCAATTCATGGAAATGAAGTACAGGAAATTTGAATTCGTTGCACACTTCGGCATGAATAGGCCGGCTCGACCGGAGTCATACCACGGCCTTACAGAAAACCGGTGTGAAACAGCGCTCGCGCTGTATTTCATCGACTGAGTGAGGACCGGAGGCCCATACCTCAACCCCTCCCTCATCCCTTCCCCATCCCCCAAAGGCCGGCAACGCACTTGTGACGCCTCTGGTGCTGCAGGTGTCCATACGTAGTGGTAATCGCTTACAATCAGGCGATACATCTGCTCGTTTGCACCCTATTCCATAAAAAAGAAGTTATTAAGTACTTATCAGAATTTATACCTATTTAGTGTATGTTTCCAGATATAGATTACCTGTAAAAGATTGCCCTTGGGCGATAAGGCCGCCACTGCTACTGACCTAGCATTAAGTTATAAATGTATTTAGTTATCTGAAGTAGAATTAAGTGATTTTTTATTATTAAGTATGCTTATTAGTAGGTATATGTACGTATGTAAACATGTTTTCGTTAAGTTAAGTTTTTAAATATTATGCAAATTATTTATAATTGTGTTACGTATGAACGGCACTTAGGTTGACTGTATTAACAGGGAAAGAATTTAAAAACACATTGTTATTAACTCCCGCGCTAGCAATATTATTCTGTGTCGCGTGGGACAGGGATGTAAAGAAAACCCAGACTCAAACTAATAATTTGTGAATCACGCCAAGTTTTCTCTCATCTCACCATTAATAAATTCTTAAATAACGTGGTAAAAAACCATTAATCTATACAAATAAATAAAATTTAAGTGTCTGTTTGTAATGTTAAAATAACTACTTTTTACTAAATATACACGGTACATATAGCAAAAATGTACTTAAAAATTTTTTTGTCTGTCTGTTTGTTCCGGGTAATCTCTGGAACAGCTTGACCGATTTTGACGGGACTTTCACTAGCAGTTAGCTGATGATCCGGGGAGTAACTTAGGCTACTTTTTTTAGACTAACTTTGTCCCGCGGCGTTACTCGCGGTACATCGATAACCGCGGGTAAAACAACGGGTGTCAGCTAGTAGGTTAATAAAAGAAACTATGTGTAAAAAAGATCAATAAGCCATGTGCTCCATTGATGTTGTTTCGTTCAAAGTGTTATTTAGCTGCCTGTCAGATAACTCACAGTAACCGGCAGCTTGGAACTATGCCATTTTGATAGCATTAAGTTGGCCCTTTGCTACCAAAGCTATCCATAAATAGTGTGATAAACCTGTGTGATTTACGCGTAAGTTAAAGAGATGTTGAAAGTACTACGGATGTACCTTATTTGTTGTTGTTCTTGGATTTGATTGTGTTGATGTAGATTTTGCTATTTCAATCCCCCGACTCGCCTCTAGAACAGAATTTTATGGAAAACAAAAGTACAGAAAATATTTTTTGTGAATTCTTAAAATTCTATTTTGTAATCAATCTAATTTCAATTCTGTCAATATGTTCCAAATTTTTAACTACTGCTCTGATATACATGACAAAGTCAGTAATTATATTCTACTGGCGCCTGCGCATATATCGGTAATCGTGGTAAAGAGTAGCCTTAAGAATTAAAGTATCTCTAAGCCAAATTTATTTGAAATCGGAGCAGCATAAGTTACACAGAGCAGACAGACTGACAGGAGGACATTACTATGAAATGTATCACATATATCAGTATGGATGGATTTAAGTTTTAGCGTTCACACGCATTCAAACAATTGAACAGATAATCATTTTAATTAACTCAACCATTAGAATGGTCATGTTCCAATAATAATAAATTTACATTAATCTGTCAATTAATCACTGTTACTTTTAAAATATTAACAAACAATACTACAATTTTCCACTTAGATGCAAAATAAACAATGCATAAGAATGTGTTAATTGGTAGAAATTAACAACATGTAATTACGAAGTTGTCGTGTTAAGTTTTTGTCAAATGGTTAATATGACACAAGTCACGATAAAAAGGTAAATTATTTTTGCAAATAGGTAAAATTAACTACATAGTTAAATTTATGGGCTTTAAGTTAAACTATTCGCATGACGAATACAAAGCCAGTTTTTATAAGATTAAATATTGTATAAGGAATATTTAATTATTTCCTTCACCTGGGTGACATAGGCTACATTTTATAAAAATATTGAAAACTTTTTTGTTGTATGTTATATTCTATTTTTGAATTTCGCGCCTATTTTGTGTAGTTGCGCGCTGTAATGTATAGCTCTCTCTCTATTCCGTGACATCAAGCGACCAGCATTATCACGTTGTATAATTTACTATTATTTAAATAAATATTGATTAAAACCTGAGCTACGTTATTTAATTCAAAATTTTTCTTGTTCATGTTTCATTTATAACATTCGATACGTTAACATATAGTATTCCACCAAAAACATTTTAATATAAATGTTGCCAAGACCACTGCATATGACTTACCCTGTGAAAAAGATATCCGATCTCATGTAGAGCCAAGCTTCTGAACTCAAACAATCTTTTTTTTTACGTGAGGAAACCCCCATAGGCCGTCACCTCACCGGTTTTTTTTATCTAGCACCTCCAATGTTCTTTGGAGCCTATTGCCTAATGTTTACGCTTATACCAGGCTCGAACATGGTTGATTTAGTACAGAGCAAGGGGGTAATAATCACAAACGACCACGTCACAACAAAGGACACGTTTGTAATAGGGAAACACAACATAACATTTAAAAACCCAAATTTATAGTTATAAGATGGTCGGTCAACGGATTGCTCTAGTGCTTTTTGCCGCATGCGTGTCGAGCAAATCAGTAGTCCCGATTAGCGGCCGCAGCATCCGATGACATTTCATGAGCACGTGGCCGCGCTAATATTTTTTTTTTACCTGTGGGAACCCCCTCGGGCCGTCACCCCGCCGGGGTTTGCGGTGGGGCGGTGTGTCGGAATCGAACCGACTAAAACCACACGGTATGCCACTCTGCGCCTGAGACGGGAGGGATCCGGGGTGACCGTGCTACTAACGCCAACCACGCACTGTGCCTCGTAGTCAAATCTTTTTCATCAGGGGATTTCGTCGACGTATACATAATATAGATATATATAAGAACTGCTCATTTAAAGATATTATAGATTAAATTTAGTTCAGTTCAGCTAAATTACGTATCCGAATAATATTAACAGTGAATTTATTTTTTTTAAGTTAGATTAAGACACTTTGCAATTTATTGCATTTATGAATCATGTTTGCGGTTTTTGGATAGTGTGTACGCAATTGACATAAATAAGAATGATTATATGAGTACAATTCAATATAATGACACAATATATGGAATTTGATTGGCAACCCCAAGCTGTCAACAGCTGATTAGAATTTGTTCCGATAATTTTTTATCAAAAAAATATATTTAAGTGTTAAATTATAACATTGAATAACCAATTTCACGCTAAACATTCTAGTAATTATAAGAATAATTAAATCTCACAGTTATTAGGAGTATAACAAGTGTAATTTGTAAGTTTAAGGCTACTGCTAACTGACAGTTGCGTTTCAACGCTTATTGTGAAAAAATAAATTTTATGTGATCACTGTGACTTTATAGTCATCTCTTTCAAGGTATTTATTATTTTATCTTTCTTATAATAATAATTTATTCACAGTGCAAGCATAATTTTACAGAAATATCAATAGTTATTCAAACTCATACTGTTTATAACTACCTCCCATTAGTTGATTACAATTCTTCTAGTTTTGTAGTTATAAAATAATTCCAAATTCTTCTATTTTAATATGATTCAAACTCGCAAAGCATTGGCTCGTCAGGAGGAGGCCAAACTCCAAATGACATTAAAAGAACTAAAAGCTACCAAGGAGAAGTGTGATCGGCTGATGATAGAGAGAAATGATAGTGAACAAACTCTCTTGGATACTTTGAATGATAATGATAATCTTAGACTCAAACTGTCATCATTGCATTCACATATTGTTGAAGTTACCAATGCTCGGGACAGACTACAGCTCCTTGTTGACTCTTTCGACACATGCAGAGATGAATATGAGCAAGCTCTGAATCGCATCAGGGTTTTAGAACGCCAGCTACATGAAGCACACAGCACCATAACATCATATGAAGACTTCAAGGACCGGATAGTAGCTGCATCTAATCAGAGTCTGTACGAGGAGCTAGTTGCTCCCAATTCACCGTCGGTAGCTAACAATATTAGTTCAGCTCTCATTATAGATCTTACCAATGACAATGACTCCTTCAGAGTTAATAAATCTCAAAAAGTAATCAAATGCAGTAAGAACAAATTGAAAAAGTACATTCGTATTAAAAAATTTATTACAAAAACAAAAAAGCTTATTTATAAACATAAATTCTTTATAGATAGTGTAGCATTAAATAGGCAGAGGATGCAATTAATTGATCAAGTTAATATGTATTCAATAGAGGTAGATAACATGTCTACACAATATTTTGATGACACACAAGCTCTTCAAACAGAAATTAAGAAACTTGAGGAGCAACTAAGAACTATTAGTAGTAAATATGATATTTCACAAAAACAAAGTAGGGAACAAGTTTTGGCAATAGGCAAATTAGTTAATTCGTGCAATTGTAAGAATGACTCATTGTTGTTTTCTGAAAACCACAATGATACCACTAGTTCTCTAGACAGTTTGCCTGTAATGAGTGCCCCTAGGATAATAACAGCAAATAACAATAATATAGTTAATATCCAGAATTGCAATACAAACACTCAACACCAAATGCAATGTAAAAATAGTAATATAACAATGTTTAGCGATGAAATTGGTAAAGGTTTGGGCTTAGGTATGTTAATGGCAAACTCAAGTAAGAAATGTACATTTAGTAACTTTTGTATGCCAAACCTAGCTTTTAATATGATTCTTGAAAAGGCTATTAATGCAACTTTTGATACAAATACTAGTCTTATAATTTTCAGTGGTAATAGGGGTAGTGTAAATAAAAAACAATTCATAAAATACTTTGATCAATTATCGGAACTCAATGTTAATAAAATAGTATTATTTACACTGCCAATTAGCAAAGGGTTGCCTCAGCATGAAAAAAATATTAGGAATAGTTTAAACATGACTATGTTTAATTTGACAAGCCAAATTAATGGTAGTTTTTATGATAAATTCCATTTAATTGACATCAATAGAATAGTCTATGATAATGTTTTTTCGACAACAGATAGTTATTATCTGTCAGATTATTATAAAAGACAAATAGCTGTTTCGCTATCTTATTATTTTAATATAACAGCCAAGAACTTGGCTAACTTGACCGCTCCTATAGAGCACCCCTTAGAATATAAGAATACTGTAGCCAAACATTTGGCTTCACATAGTGCTCCTTATGAGCTGATTAATAATGACCATATTACCATTAATTCTTTAAATTAACTGGTAAGACAATAGAGCCTATCTCTTGCAGATCATATAATTCATTTAATGATGGTACTTACAGTAAAAAGTTAAAAATTAATAAAACATGTAGTAATAAAGTAAAAAGGTCAATGACCATAAACATAGTTCATCAAAACATTCAAGGATTATCTAGAAAAGACTTAGAAGTAGAATTATTTTTTGATAAATATAATGTTGATGTGCTCTGTGTCACAGAGCATTGGCTACAGGCCCACCAGTTAATTTTTAGTAAAGAATTTTATTCTGCTAGAAGTGTGTATGTAAGAAAGAAGTCAATCCATGGAGGGTCCTTAATATTTATTCGTAATAGTATTAAATCTAAAGAACGGAAAGATATTGTAAATTTGTCTATTGAGCGCACTGTAGAGATTTCTTGTGTAGAATTAGAACACCATATTATAGTTAGTGTGTATAGACCACCTCAGAGTGACTTTAGCATTTTTGAGATAGTTATGGAAGAAGTACTGAAGCGTTTATGTGTCAGTAGTAAGGTTTTGGTAGTTTGTGGAGATTTCAATGTTAATTTAATGGAAAAGTGTCCTATCAGTATACGTTTAGTGAGCCTATTTAAATCATTTGACTTGAATCGTTTATTTTCTGAGCCCACAAGAATTACTTCTCACTCGGCAACTTGCTTAGATAACATCTTTTGCAATGGGGAATATTTAAATAAGTCAATTTTAAGTGATTTAACATCTGATCACTGTGGGCAATTTGTTACATTGCCTTGTATAAAAGAAAATACAATAAACAAAACCATATTCAGACCCATTACTAGTAACCGATTATTAAATTTTAGTAAGAAAATTAGTGAAAAGGTTTCCTATTTAGATTGGACTGAAAGGGATCCGGATAAGCTTTACGGCTATTTATTCAACATGATAGAATTCGAATTTAATAGTATATTTAAGTCAAAAACAATAATGCAACGACCCAAAATGACGTTCTGTGATTGGGCGACGACGGGAATATACAGGAGTAGGGAAAGGCTGTACGATTTATATGCTGAGAAAAAAAGTAATTTCGACCCAAAGTTTCATGAGTATGTTAGAAGTTACTCAAGGATCTTTGGGAGAGTGTGTGGTGTGGCGAAGTCTTTGTATATCAGTGATAGGATTAAGTCTTCCAATAATAAAATAACAACTACATGGAACATAATTAATAATGAAACTGGACGTAGTAAACCTCGAGATAATGATTTAAGGTTAAATTTCAATAATAGGTTTATAACAAACAACTTAGACATAGCTGAATCTTTCAATACCTTTTTCACAAACATACCAGTTAGTACAACAAGTACCTTGAATTCTTGTGCGTCCAGGTCTGAACTGTTGTTAAGGGCCAATGTAAATGAATGTAAGAATATATTTCAGTTTGAATACATAAACCCCACAGATATTATAAAAACGTTTAAGTCTCTTAATTCTAAGAAAACTGGGGACTTATGGGGGATTTCAGTTAAATTAATTGAAACTATTATAATTGATATAGCACCTTTTCTAGCTTTAACATTCAATCGATGTGTTGATTCTGGTGTTTTTCCTAATCTGATGAAGTATAGCAAAGTAATACCTTTATTCAAGAAGGGTTGTACAACTGAACCAAGTAACTTTAGGCCAATCTCAATCTTACCGGCTATTAGTAAAATTTTTGAAAAAGTTATTTTGCAGCAACTAGAAAGCCATTTTAATCTAAATAATTTATTTCATAAAGAACAATATGGCTTTACAAAGGGTCGTTCAACAATTGATGCGGGTGCAACTCTTTTGAGACATATATTTAATGCATGGGAGAATTCGCAAGATGCGATAGGTGTATTTTGCGATCTCTCAAAAGCTTTTGACTGCGTAGAACACAACACGCTTTTTCTCAAACTTAGGCATTATGGTGTAAATGGTATTGCTTTGGAACTAATCGTTTCCTACTTGAAGGATAGAATTCAACATGTAGATGTCAATGGTGCGAGGTCTTCTGGATTACCCGCTACTATGGGCGTCCCGCAGGGGTCTATACTGGGTCCTTTACTTTTTCTCATTTATATTAACGACTTACCGTATTATTTAAAAGATCTCTGTAATATAGTTCTATTTGCTGATGATACGTCACTTATTTTTAAAGTCGATCGTAAGAAAACAGTTTTTGACGATGTGAATAGGGCACTAGATGATGTATTGAATTGGTTTACAACGAATAATCTCCTACTAAATTCAAATAAAACAAAGTGTGTGAGATTTACTATGCCAAATGTAAAACAACTAGGCACTCATCTAACAATAAACAATGAAATCATAAGTATTGTAGACTCGACAGTATTCTTAGGAATTACATTAGACAGTAAACTTCAATGGGGAGCCCAGATAGATAGCCTTGCGGGTAGACTTAGTTCGGCAGCTTATGCGGTTTGGAAGGTACGTCAGCTCACTGATACGGACACAGCTAGGTTAGTTTATTTTAGCTACTTTCACAGCGTCATGTCCTATGGCATATTACTCTGGGGCAAGGCAGCTGAAATTGAAACGATTTTTATTCTACAAAAACGAGCCGTCCGCTCAATATACAATTTAGGTGCTAGAGTCTCTCTTCGAGAGTTGTTTAAAGAAATAGGTATTTTAACTGTTGCATCACAGTATATATTTGCAAATATTATGTTTGTTAGGCACAACATTAATGACTATAAAAAAAACAGTGATGTACACAATATTAATACAAGAAACAAATCTAAACTCGTTGGTACCTATCATCGTTTACATAAGGTACACAACTCATTCGAAGGTCTTGGTATACGTTTTTATAATAGAATTCCTATACATGTAATCGACCTTCCTATAAATAAATTCAAGCTAACTATAAAAAATCACCTTATTAGGAAAGCCTACTATACGATCAACGACTATCTAAACGACAATCAGTCATGGGCTTAAGGTGTCATTAGATAGATACACACAAACTTCTTTGTTATATAACTAAGCTAAATATTAACAAACAATTGTTAGTTGAGGGTAATGCGTGGCGATTATCATGGTAATTTAATTAGTAGTGATTTTTATCAGTATCTCGACTATGGTCTGTCAAGCTCACTAAAATATCATTGCTTGCGGTGTCGTCGTGGGGCGGGTCGTTTCTTTCCCTCTGATATGGCGAAGGAGATGATGGCTGGTCCATGCGTCATACTCGTGAACGGGTGCTGCTTGGGGTGATTGGTCGGCCTAGTCAGCGATGCTTTTGACATTCTATTATTTTGGTTCGTTCAACTGCAACTGTAGCCTTTTAATCTAGTCACGAATTATTTTCAACAGCAGATTTTGCAACTGATTGTAAGTAGATGTGCACCTTGAATGATTTCTATGTTTAATAGACTAAAACCTTTAACGTTATCAATGAGTGATTTTTCTTTTCTTTTTTTTGTTTGAGCGTTAGATTTTGGAGCATTTTAATAAAAGGAAATTCAGGTGGCAACAGCTTGCATACTGTTTACCTTACATGTAATACTAACACTATTGTACCTGAAAATCTGACTTTGAAAAGAGTGGCCATGAGTTTCTTTGCCAGTATTCTTCTCATGAGGCTCTACGCATTTTGGAAACTGGAAGTTATGGATCGACACAGGCAGGCAGTAGATTTTGGTGTTTTCACCTAATTTACCTCGACAATACAGCACATGCTGTGGCGTCTGTTTGTGTCGATCTATGATTCTTAACTACAGCTTCAATTTAACGTTCATAAATGTCACTTAGTGTCTTAATTGAATAAATGATTTTGAATTTGAATTTGAATTATAAAATAATGACATAATAAATTATGGGTATACACCGTCATTAATTTTTGCAATAATAAATGTTTCAATTGCATTGCACGTTCACTGTAACTCAATGTGTTTAATTCCTCAATTCAAGTAGACAAAAGTTAAAAAAGATACCCATTACTGTAAACGGGTGACCTAAATCAAAATTAACTACATACTTATATTAGTAAACAATATACCTTCAGGTAATCGCGTTTCTAACGGTTCATGACAAATCTATAAACAATTCGACTGCACAGTTGGCCTAGTGCTTTAAACATATCGCCACGCCGCGCCAAGTGATGTGGGTTCAAATCCTACATGGGACAACACTTTGAGTGATCCACAAATTGTTGTACTGAGTCTGGGTGTTCTATGTGTTCGTTTTATGCATGTTTGTAAAGTCACCCGCGACGCAGGATGTATATTCCTAATGCGTTAGTTTCTTTAAAAAAAAAACAATCTAATGAATTTAGAAAAAATGGAAAATGATGAATACCTGAAATTTCTTGAGGTTATAAACGAGAAAAACACGAAGTTTATGTTGAATATTTCTTACATAGTCCACTAAGATGACTGCTTAAATTTATAGATTAGAATCAATGACGAAGAATGATTCATTGATGAATGTCTATGCGTAAAGCGTAAATCCATACATAAAATTATAGTAGCAGTAGTAGAATTCTTGTATTTCTAAATCTTTTAAAGATTTTTTTAAATGTTTACATTGTTTTGAGGAGTATGAAATTTCATCATCATCATTATCAGCCTGTTTCAGTCCACTGCTGGATATAGACCATTGTATGAAATTTAGTACAGTAAAATATGGAAGGTAACGTAAAAAATATTTTGAATAACCTTCAATATATATCAGAAATTGAATTGAAACTGGAGTGGCGTTTTGTGCCTCAATTTTTGTCGCCTACCTACAATAAATTTTATTATTGTAAACGAGCTCTGAACCATGTACCTTCTTTTCTAATTATGTTTATTTCTTATGTTAAGTGATTGGTAATCTTTGAGAAATAAATAATTCTAACCTTTAATTCTCGTGTCGCGGTTTTTGTTACTACATTCCTCCGAAACGCCGGGCCCAATTTTTATGAAATTTGGTGTGCATATTGGTATGTCTGAGAATCGGCTTGTATATATTTTTCATACCCCTTAATGATAAGGGTGACCAACCCCTTAATATTTTATTTTATTTTTGTGGCAAAACAACGTTTACCGATTCAGCTAGTACGTGTTATGAATTTAAAAAATATATACCAGGTATATTTTTTTGAATATATCTAGTTTAAAACATTGCATCTAGATATTTTTATTCGAAAATGCACAGTACTCTTACTCGTTAAATCTTTTAGTTAACAATTTTTGTTGTTGTGTGCGTCATTTATAAACACGAGAGAAAAAATGTTTCGCCAGAATGTCATCGGCTCGACCGGAGTAATGCCGTGACCTCACAGAAAACCGGTTTTTTGCAATCCGTTCATCGCTTTTCACGAAGTATAATACCGGATGTTGAGACCCATACTGACCCCCCCTCCCTCGGGAGAGGGGGATTAGAGGGTTGGCAGTATACTTGTAACACTTGCGTAACAATTATACCTACTAAACTACCTCGGTGGCGCAAGGGAAGCGTATGCGACAGCTGTACTTGAGGTCTCTGGTTCGACTCCCGGACCGTACCAGTTGTTTGTACTTTAGTACCTAATAGCACAAGCTCTGAGTTTAAGATAGATCACGTTTCAACAATTAATCTCTTCAGGTGTGTGCGAGGCCAAGGGTCATGGATGGTTGTTATTTTGCATCTTAACTTTTGTTTGGGTATTGCTACTTTTAAGTAGTGTTTTTATTGTATTGTCCACATTCTAGTGCGAACCCCGTCTAATCTATAACAATATTGTCCTTATGTACTGTATAATTGTGTGTTTGCATTTATATGTGGGTCACGAATAAATAATTTTCATTACATTTGTGTAAATGTATAAGTCAGTCCTCATCAGGTAAACGGCAACAAAAACATGGGTTTAATATTGTTCTTACACATTTTAGTTAAACAAACATCTATATACTTAACGGATAGATCCACATACCTTACATAACACAGCATACATCATATCCCATAAGTATTTATAACATACATCTGCGTAACATCCCATGTGCGGTTGCAAAAGGTCGTTCTTAATTAAATCGAGGGCACTTGAGATTCTCGATCGCTTTTCGTGCAGATGTACTCTGAAAAGATGTGTATTTAACAAAGTAATAATCTAGTAATAATCATATATTATATTTCGGCGATTCACTTTGACATATATTATGTCAAAGTGAATCGCCGAAATGTATGCACGCGCATAACTTCCGATCGGCTGCACTAAATTAAATAATTCTTTTTTTTTTGGGTTCCTTATTCTTAGGATAAGGTTTGTGTACAAGAAAAATTAAAAGATAATGGGAAAAGTATTTTTTTTCCGCGTCTGTACACTGCCTGTGGGAAGCTGAGACAGCTACGTAAATATGCCGGTACGAAGTTCGCCGGGTCCGCTATTAAGAATATGTTTTTCAGATCAAGCTTTAGTTTAGTAGTAACAGACAGGTCACCTAATGGGAAGTGCCTACTGCTGCCCAAGGACGCATGCACTAAATAGTCACACAAATACACCAAAGGTTCTAATAACCAAAATAAGAGATGTAACAACTAGTATACTTATAAACAAATGTCTTTTGATTTATTTGCCACAACCAGTTTTTTTTTTTGTATTGGTTCACAGATTTGTCATGACATGTTAGAAGCTCGATAACCTACTGTATATTATTTTATGTGTTTAATTCCATGGTGCTAAGAGAAAGAAGTACATAGGGCGCCCACACAAAACTGCGAATTCGCAACGCATCGTTAATATCTGCACGAATATGCGAACTCGCAGATGTCGCACCGCAAGAACTTCCGATCTTTTCGCATAGTGCATTCGTGCGACGTTACGTCACACTATTGACAACATTTTTGGTTCACTCTGAGACTTTACTACATGACCCTACTTTCCTTCTTTTTTACTCTACTTTTACTAGATAGCGCTGTGTGTTAGATGTCCTAAATATGTATTAATATTTTAAACATATGTAGTGTAAAGTTACCTAACTAGGTAACACTATGCACAGTTTCCAGGATCTGAGAAGTTATTTAATTTTGGTTCAAATACTGAAGCATAAACAAAATATTTGTTAAACATTTTTTTTTCTTTTAAAACATTTATAAAACTATTTTTTATTTATCTGTAAACATAAATCATTTATATCATTTTCATTAGTTATTTTTTTTATTCCATTTTTCATCATCCATTTCATACAAACATCTCATTAGGACATCTACTTGCGGTCGAAAGTGCGGTCACATGAACCAACGCTTTGCCGTACGAAATCATTTCGTAGCAATTCGCACTGCAAGTTTCTACGATGCGGCGTCGCCTCGCATGCATGTGTGGCAGCCCTTAGTTCATTTTGATATAATGTTGCCCTTTCCAGTAATACATGTCTTGTTTAACTTTTGAAGTGATAACTTCTAATAATAATAATTAAGTGCCGCATCTATCTTTCATACAACGACATACAATGAGCGTAACGGGACATTGAGTGTAACAGCGCAAGACACTGCGCCTCCGGTAGCGTATGGTCGCCGTAGCGCATGCGACTGCTCTGTTGTCTGCTGTCTCAGGTTCTATTCCCGGATCGAATCAAAGGTTGTATGATTTGCAAAATATTTATTTCGGAGTTTGGTTGTTTTCTATATATAATATGAATGTGTTTACAAAAGTAAACCAAGTATATATATTTATATCAGTTGTCTAGTACCCATAGCACAAACTCTGCTAAGTTTGGAATTAGATAGCGTTGTGTGTTAGATGTCCGTTGAACATAAAAAAAAAATAAGTTGGAGTGAACATGCATTGCAGTAGAAAATATATTGAAATAATAATGACCGAATACCCACAATTTGTTTTCCTCATTATTTTATTCATTATATTGAAAATTTTCTCATAAAATCAATTTTATTTATAACTAACAATTACGTACATACTATCCAGAAATCGGAAACAGGATTCATAAATGTAATAATTTAATTCCAATATGTCACTTTTATTTTACCTGTATATGAGTCAACTTTATTCACTGTCAACATTTTTCGGATATCAAATTTAACTGAACTGAACTAAATATGATTTTCATGCATCAAATGTTATAGCTGAACAATCATAAATTACAAATTACAAAAAGAAACCCTACGCGGCTTCAGGTGGAAATTATCAATTAATTTTTATTTAACGATTATACTGGCACCCATTAAAATCAGGTGAGAAAAGTTAAGAAAAAGAGTCTCTTCCTATTAAATCGGTTACAAAAAACTACAACTAATAAGTTTATGTAACTACTGTGAATTTCGAAACAAGCATAAGAAGTATATTTACAAAATATGTGTAATTAATTTGTAGGCTGGTAACATTTGTAAAAACGTTAAGTAATTAGTTTAAATTTGTTATGAATCACTTTTAATATCCGCTAGAAATTACGAACCTTTATATGTAATCATTTACATACATTAGTAATTATAATATATGAGGGCATGGCGTCATTTAACGCCATTGCAGACAATGAGTCTACAATACTAACCACAACAAACAACGAAATAGGTATACCGTATAAGTAATTACCTTGCGCGTGCGTAAAACCCATCAAGAGATAGTTAGCCATGAGAAATAAGTTACCACAAAACCGTTCCTGTAATTTGGTAAATATATTTTTCATATTAATTAATTAAAAGGAAATTATTGGAATAAAAAAGAAACAATAACAATATCTACATACTGTACATACAGGCGTCAAATAATTCCTCCACATCATCGTTTACTGGTAGCGTTCCCAAAAGACTGGCAGCATTGCCACATGGATGGCAATGCTAATTCTCTGTGCTAGTAAAGGCCGGCCTGCTGGTAACGAAAAGCGTTAATCAGTTACTTAGCTAGTTGTTTAAACATAGCTCGAGCATTCGGACCCCATGAACCTTGCGTCGTTTTTTCTTGTAATTATGCATATATCACGTTTTGCTCACGATAAGCCTATCCAACTGACTTTCACGATTTTCTTTTAAATGTGTGTTTTCCTTTTCCTGGTGTGCCTAGAATAGGATATTTACATCGCTCTTAGACCAATAGGAGACGAGCATGAATGAAAAGAGACGCAGACGTAGTTGCATGGGTTAGTTAGTTGTTTTTATATTTTTGTTTCTTGTATTAGTGTTCTCTGCCACTCTTAGAAGTATATTTCTTTTATATTTTTAAACAACTTAGAATAGAATAAGGCTATCAATTTATCAATTTGTGTTATCGTCTTAAATTAACTCTGACCGACTTCGATGCATCAAATCATATTAAAATATAATAAGTTGTAGGTATTCTTAATGGACTAATTTTCAAAGCAGTATTAATTTAAAGAAAAAAAATAAATGCCATGGTTTCAGCCGAGTTACTCACTGGCATATTTTACATTAATGTACGCCTCACTATAAATTAATAAATATTACAAAACTATTTACATTTTTGTACAACTTTTAATTATATTTCATAGCATTCGAGTGAATGCTACGATATAGTTATTTTTACCCGACTACGGCAAAGCCAAAGGAGGGTTATGATTTTGACAGGCTATGTATGTATGTATGTATGTATGTATGTATGTTCATTTGTTCCCTCCTAGCTCCTTAACTACTCATTAGATTTGGACGAATGAGGTGTCTCTAGAAGCGTCATGATCGTCTTCTGGTTATGGGCTATATGACGTGTCACTGAATCTAATGTGGCGCCCTCTAGCCGACATAAAGTACCGTATTAAAAAATAAATTTGAGATAAACATGCCGTGTTTGGTATCATTGGAAAGGGCGTTACTTGTACATTTCAAAAATACATATATTATTAGCATTTGTTCCTGACTTTGTCCGTATTTATTCGATAAGTGTGATATTTTAATGGTATGCTTTTTTGTTCCCTCATTCTTTCTAAACTTGTCAGAATTAGACAAATGAGGTACCGTTAGAAGTGTCTTGATTGTCCGCTGACTAGAGGTTATATGACGTGTCACTGAAATGAATGTGGCGCCCTCTAGCCTACATAAAGTACCGTATTAAAAAATAAATTTGAGATAAACATGCCGTGTTTGATATCATTGGAAAGGGCATTACTTGTAGATTAAAATATAAAAAAAATATATATATTATTAGCATTTTCTCGTGACTTTGTCCGTATTTATTCGATAATTGTGATATTTCTGTAGTATCTATTTAAAATATACTTTGCAAAGAAATTAGTATTATAGAGGCACCAAAACATTTTAAATAAAAAAAAGTAAAAACTAAAACCCAACTACGACAAAAAACGACGCTGAAAAAGTATGAAACAAGTTTCAAAAGCCGTAGTCACGCGTTTTTTTATTACAAAACTTTTTTCTTGTATATAAAACGAAACGACATGAGAGGTTCAATGATCTTCTTCTTCTTTTGATGAAAGGGCAATCAGCCGGATCTCTCGGATCAGCTATTTCTGCCAATGTCAAGTGTTTATAGCCTTCAAATCATAAGTCTTCAAGTCATTAAGTCTTCGTCGTGATGAAATTAATGATATAAAATATAAAAAAATGTAGATGAGATGAACGTCTTCCGAAAAAACAAAAAAGGTTCAATGATAATGTAAGGTTTTTTCGTTTGACATTTTGAAGTCATCGCGTTGTTTCTTGTTTGTAAACTGTGTGATAATCTTTTCTCCATATCGACTACTATTCTACACGGACTGATTTCATTGCCCAACTATTTTCTAGTGCTTATCAATACGGACCTGATTGTGCTTACGTTTTGGACATTGTAAACTGTTTACAATGAAGTGTATTAAATGCGGTCTAGCAACGGGACGGTTAAGAAAACATGTTGTCTCTTTGTAAGACATGCCTTTCCATAAAAAATGTTCTCTTGCATTAACTAAACAGCAAAAGCAAATGATTTGTAGAAGTAATTCTTATTTCTATTTAACCTTTAACAGTTGTTAAGCGTGTGTAAGCGGTGTCAGTGAAATATCATCAACTTCCCGGCGCTTACTACAAACATTGTAATAGCAAGTTCTTTATTAAAAGTTACGTTTAGAGTTAATTGATTAGTTTTATTTTATCATTTTATATATTATTAAACTGTTTTTAAAGACTACAGTAAGCTACTGGTAGGTCCGGGAGGTTCATGACCAAGACACGTTTTTGTTCATTTCTAAGAAATATGAAATTACTGAACTGTGTAACTTTTATAGTTAGTTTTAGAGCATACTAGATTCAAAACAAAATCCGTTAATGTACATGAATTTTTAGATGCTAGGCAGAGTGCCTTAGGAAATTGGCCATCTCGTTTGAGAAACATTTTTGTGTAACTTTCGCGTTCCATGATATAATAATTATTATTTTTACGGGAATTAATTATTATGGTCACAGGCTGACTCGGACAGGCAGCCAGTGCAACCTGTGCAACCTGGTCGAAACGTCAGGCAAATTAGAGGTATGTAATAACTTTAAATAAGTGAACGTGTTAAATCCCATAAAAACAATTACAAAAAAATTATTAACATTTAAACCTAAAATATTTTATCACAATTTGGTGCATTAAAGTCAGTTATAGTTCTGATTTTTTAATAAAGTTCATTTGATTGCACAGTGCCCACGAATCATGGTTTAAAAAATACGAAAGATTGTCTGAGTATTGAGTGTCTTTTTTTAAGGTTCCGTAGCCAAATGGCAAAAAAGAAAATTATGGATTCTTCATGTCCGTCTGTCTGTCTGTCCGTCCGTAGATGTATTCTGTGAACCGCATTAAGATTTTCACACAAAAATAGAAAAAAAACAAAAAATTTGGGGGTATACTTAGAACTGAAACTCATTTTTTTTATCAAACCCCTACCAGTCCTTTGTCAATATTATTTTTGAAGACCTACCTATCTATATAAAAATGATATTGAGGTTTCTAATATATATTTTTTTAAACAATCGCGAGAGTCACTGCACTGTAACTTCTAAAATACGAGAATGATAAAACTAAAAAATATGTGATGTACATTACCATGCAAACTTCCAACGAAAATTGTTTTGAACGAGATCTAGTAAGTAGTTTTTTTTAATACGTCATAAATCGTACAACGCTATTTACCTTTCATTCAATCAACACAAATATAAAAATAAAATATAAATTATATTATGTTACTAGCTGCTATGGAACCTTTCGTGGGCGAGTCCGACTCGCACTTGGCCGCTTTTTATTTCTTTGTATTTGAAGAGTATAAGCCATAAGTATCGGAATGCTTCGAAATTTTTTAACTTACCCCGACTCAACGGTATAAACAAGACAAACTGGTTCGATCCTGATAATTGA
This sequence comes from Spilosoma lubricipeda, assembly GCA_905220595.1. Lineage (NCBI taxonomy): Eukaryota > Metazoa > Arthropoda > Insecta > Lepidoptera > Erebidae > Spilosoma > Spilosoma lubricipeda. The sequence continues at coordinate 15,524,837 of HG992282.1, read as the reverse complement.
ACTTTTCTTTAAAAGTTTAATACTCGTATTAAAGTAGGCTTAACTTGTGTTATTTAAGTATTTCCTGGATACCGGTATAATGATGCCATGTAATTCCAGTAGAGATAGAGAACGACCTTTTTTGCATTCCTTTAAAATGTAAATAAATGGAATTTAAATTTTAAAACAATACATAAACATTATAAGGATGAAACTACAGATCTACCTCAAAATATATTTAATAAGTTAAGTAAGACTAACTTTAATTAATTGAAACGTCTGCTGGGTAATTCGGCATAATAATAATATGAGTGCCTTATTTTCAATATTTTCTATGACAGTGATGATTGTTTAAAAAAAGGTCTACTGAAATATGGACCGAAACTTAAGGTATTCCAATAGGTATTGAAATATAAACTATTTTAACAAAAATAAAAGCGACTTCAATGTTCGACTCGATTTCTCTTGGATGCCATCATCAGATATTAATGTCCTTATGGGACATCTGCTGGACGTAGGCCTCTCCCAAGGAACACCACAGAGCCCGGTCTGTTGCTTTCCGCATCCAGTCGCTGCCAGCCACTCTTTGCAAGTCGTCCCGCCATCTGGCCAGAGGGCTGCAACGGGCTGATGATGATGATGATGATGATGATGATGGGACATCTCCTTTCCATTAAATAAAGTATCATCAAAATCGGTTCATAAACACGAAGTTATCCCCGAACATACATAAAAAATAAAAAAAATATATACGGTTTTTGATGTTGGTTAAAAATGATAAATTGTTTTATGTAGGTACGGTTCAAAAACTCAAAAAGTTCTGCACATTGAGTTAAAATTTTGAGACGATACATGAACAGGCAATAGTGAAGCGTGGCGTTTTACAGTATTAATAGCATGCACTTAAATGTGCATCATTATTATTAAATAGAAGTCAAATAACAAAGTGCAATGTTTTTCCAGACGTTGGTACACCGGCGGATAAGCCTATCAGTTTTAACAAACGCTGTGCATATGCACTTTGTGTCATTATTAACCGCTGACAATTTTATCGCAACAGTGCTCAAATAAAGTGATGTCATTTTGCAAACAAATATTAAGGAAATATTGAATATTTGGTGACTCATGTGATTAGTTAATTGTTCGAAGTTTAGTAATGAGTTCACATCAAAAACATTTTAGACTCTAGGTACAAGTAAATGCTTTTAAATCGTAGTTAATCTTTGCAGGTATTTTTTTATGGTATAGATGGCAAACGAGCAGCCGTATCACATGATGGTAAGCGATTACCGCCGCCCATGGACACCCGCAACACCAGAGGCGTCACAAGTGCGTTGCCGGTCTTTGTGGGATGGGGAAAGGATGTAGGGAGGAGTTGGGGTATGGGCCTCCGGTATCCTCACTCACTCGGTGAAACACAGCGCAAGCGCTATTTCACACCGGTTTTCTTTGAGGCCGTGGTATCACTCCGGTCGAGCCGGCCCATTCGGGCCGAAGCGTGGCTCTCCCACGGTTTAAATCATGATATGATCACATTAATACTTTACGTTCTCAATTAAAAAGGGTTACCAATTCGTCTGCGCCGTAATCAGCAAGGACTGACCTCTCTCTTTTGATTTCTCAACTCCCCTTTCTCACCCACTTATCTTGATCCAGACTCGCGTTTCCTGCCCTTTAATCACGACAAAAAATCTTTGTTCAACGAGTAATCTGTTTCTTCTGTGTCCTTCCCATAGCTCCGATTTCGTAAACGTCTCGTTCTTTGTGCAAGCAGTGCTCCTAGGGAATGCGCTCTCACTTGTAATCAGGATGTCTACTAATCGAACTCATTACGCATTTAAAAGAAAAGAACAGTACACCTCCTTATAGTCTATTTTCTACAGTGTACGATTATAAAGTGTATGTATTTTTATGATTTTTAAAATACATATACTTGCGTATGTGTGTTTCTATATGCATACACGTATTTGTTAATTTATGCCAATTGTATCTGTTGCCAATTGTACTGAGTACGGCTATAAACTCTTTGCACCTACTTTACTAGATCTATACACTCCCCAAAGGTTGACTAGTAGCGAACGCCCTGGGCTTAATTAAAGTTGTAAAATTAAAATGAACAAAAAATTAATAAAATAAAGGTATAATTTATCAGTAAATAATTTAACTACCTTGTAATTTATTTAATCTGTTTGAAATTCTTTGTATTATTATGAGTGAATGGCTAAAGAATTGGGCAACTACCTATTATAGAGGTATAAACTATAAATGTAGTAGAAAGTTTATTTCTCTGAGTTCTACCAATCTAAGGCATGTTTCATATCCTACTAATACTATAAATGCGAAAGTTTGTAAGGATGGATGTTTGTTACTCTTTCACGCAAAAACTACTGAACGGATTTGGATAAAACATTACAGTAATATAGCTTATACATTAGAATAACACATAGGCTACTATTTGCCGCGATAACCGAAATATACCCGGGAGGAGCCGCGGGCAACAACTAGTTTATTATATGTATGAAAATGTTTCTAGTAGGTAGATATTATGTAAATCTAGTTGACACAACATCCACGTAATAAATTCCCTTGACTTGTAGCCTGTCTTGTCAGACCTCCTTCGAGCATCACTATACTTCAGACTACATTCCCAGAATAAATGATGACCTGAGTATTGAACGCTGACATCGTTTTCATATTCATGATTTAGGTAAAACGAATAATAAATTGCTTTTCAGAATTCTGTTAGAGGACTACAATTCTGTACAACATTGATGAATAGTATCATGGTACAATTTTCTTGAAGTAGCTAAAAACGAAACGAAATCAGAATAATCGTAATCTATACATCTATACGAATAAATAAAATGGAAGTGTCTATTTGTAATATTAAAATAACCGTTTTTTTACTAAATGCATATGTATGTGTACACGATATATATACCAAAAATGTAGTTAAAATTTTTTTTGTCTGTCTGTCTGCTTGTTTGTTTGTTCCGGGTAATCTCTGGAACGGCTGGACCTATTTTGACGGGACTTTCACTGGCAGATAGCTGAAGATCTAGGGAGTAACTTAGGCTAAGTAAGTAATAACAACAGTAAGAAGTAACAAACATACACACTTACAAACTTTCGCCTTTATATACTAACTAGCTGAACCCCGCGGTGTTACCCGCAGTTATTGTTGTTCCGCGAGGAACGCCGCGGGACAAAGTTAGTCTAAAAAAGTAGCCTAAGTTACTCCTTGGATCATCGTCTACCTGCCAGTGAAAGTCCCGTCAAAATCGGACCAGCCGTTCCAGAGATTACCCGGAACAAACAGACAGACAGACAGAGAAAATTTTTTTAACTACAGTTTTGGTATATGTACCGTGTATACATACACATGCATTTAGTAAAAAGCGGTTATTTTAATATTACAAACAGACACTCCAATTTTATTTATTTGTATATAAGAAAAGAAAAGTAGAAAAAGAGTTTCGGAAATTCCAAAACTTTTTTTTTGTTCAAAAGAGTTTTATTCCGAAATAGACCCGTTTCAATTCAAGGATCTGATGATAAGTTTAGGAGAGAGACAACGAATCTATTCAAAAAATGACACTAAATCAACAACGATTGCTGCTATCGCATCAATAGGCATTGTTTACACAGTCACATTGTATTGTTTGGATTTGGTTTACCTTTTTTTTCAAACATGATTTTATTTGCTTACAGATAAATAAAAAAGGTATCTTACATGCTAGTACAGGCTCTGCGTTGAGCCGTTTTGTAGTCTAGTCATTGATGCACTTAAACTTTCATATTCTAATATACTAAGTAACAAGATTTATGGAAAACATAAGTTCAATCTTTAAATTTTATTTAATGTAGACGAATCTAGCTTCTAGTACTTTCTATAAACAATCTGTAAATCAATCAGGTTAATTAATTTTTACATATTCAGCTTTATTTTACACTTTGCAAATATAATTTCTTATAATATAATTCTATAAATATTTAATGAGTTTCTACTGCTCCTTTATTGCTGATTTTTAGAAAGCAATACTCATGAGGTCTCGGTTTCGATTCATGGGTCGGACCAAATGTTTGTATGATCTACAAATATTTGTTTTGGAGTATGGGTGTTTTCTATGTATAATATGTATGTATTTACAAAAAAAGTGTATATGTATTTATATCAGTTGTCTAGTACCCATAACACAAGCTCTGCTTAGCTTGGGACTAGATGGCGTTGTGTGTTAGATGTCCGAAAATAGATGTAAAAGTTCCTAAGCTTTTAGACACATGGAAATAATTTCGTAAAAGCATCTTATCTGTCTTATTCTGTGTACTTCAATTAGGAATATAGTTGCATGTCTTTGACTTTGCAGCTATCTTTTTATCTACGTAAATTATTTTAAATGTTGATTCATTGGCGATTAAGTATGTCTCTAATTGATATAGTAGACCTGATTGTAAATTATTCTAAGCGTTTTATATCATCAACGTTGTTGATTGAGATTTTATGGTAAGAAGAACTGTCATAAACTTTATCGGAATGACGAATGATTATTACTGGTCTAGTTAGCTGTGATAACAATGGTGATGTCATGTTAAATGAAACTCAGCTTCCAAACGTACGTACGTTTTTGTAAATTGTAATACACTTAGTCTGTGAAGTATTTTCACTTTAATATTTTTTACATGCGCTTGTGTACATCGGCAGATTTAATGTCAAGGGCATTCTCTACCAGCCAACCTTCGGGGGGGTGTAGAGATCTAGTAATGTAGGTGCAGCGAGGGTAAGGTTGTACGCAGCAACAGAAACTGGTACCATTGACATTAAACGACAATAAAATATAAATATATACATACATACACACGTAACTTTGGCTCGCCGGATGAGTGTGTGATGAGGACTATTATTTGTGTGCACTACTATTGTTCTGTCTGTTTGTAATGTTTTAGAAATATGTAAGTATATTAATCATTAGTCAAGTTATCACTGCATAGCCTCTTTGTTTAGGAACATACTCACTTTGGCTGACTTTTCAGAAAGAAAAGAAAATACATGCTTAAGATTGTGAATATATTTAATAAGTATATTATTATTAAAATGCGGCCAAATATATTTGAGTTGATTGAATGAAAGGTAAATTACGGATTACCATTTATGACGTTTTAAAAAAAACTACTTACTAGATCTCGATCAAACCAATTTTTGGTGAAAGTTTGCATGGTTAATGACATTTTTATTTTTATTTTAGAAGTTACAGAGGGAGGAGGGGCACATTTTTCTACTTTAGAAATGTGGTTTTGACTTTAGACTATGGTTTGTCATGCTCACTAAAATGTCATTGCTTGCGGTGTTGTCGTCGTGTGACGGGTCGTTACTTTCCCTCTGATATGGCGAAAGAGATGATAGCCGGTCAATGCGTCATACTCGTGAACGGTGCTTTAGACAATAGTATTATTTTGGTTCGTTCAACTGCAACTCTAGCGTCTTAATCCAGTCACGAATTATTTTTAACAGTAGATTTTGCAACTGAATGTAAGTAGATGTGCACCTTGAATGATTTATATGTTTAATTGACTCAAACCTTCAACGTTACCACTGAGTGTTTATTTTTTATGTTTTTGCGTTAGATTTTGGAGCATTTTAACAAAAGGAAATTCAGGTGGCAACAGCTTGCATACTGTTTACATGTAATACTAACACTATTGTATCTAAAAATCTGACTTTGAAAAAGAGTGGCCATGAGTTTCTTTGTCAGTATTCTTCTCGTGAGGCTCTACGCTTATTGGAAACTGGAAGTCATGGATCGACACCTGCAGGCAGTAGATTTTGGTGTTTTCGCCTAATTTACCACGACAAACAGCGCATGCTCTGGCGTCAGTTTGTGTCGATCCATGATTTTTAACTGTAGCTTCAATTTAACGTTTATAAATGTCACTTAGGCTGAAATTTATAAAGCGTGCTTAGACTTTGCTCAGACTTTGCTTACGCTAAACTTACGTAAGTTCCTGCTCAGTGTAATCTTAGCATTCGAATTTATAGTCCTTTGGGCTAAGAATGTACTGAGTGTATGCTAAGCAAGAACTCAGGATAAAATGTATAAGATTTCAATTTGCATAGCATATTTATTTGAATTATATAGATATTTTAAAAACATTTTACATATTTGAAAATAGCTGCTATAAACTAAAATATTAGTATTCTTATAAACTTTATTAAATAATTGTATTTCAATCAATTTAAACCGTTGATTTTTATTAATTTTAAGTGAAAAAGGGCAAAAATAACACATGTACAAATAAAAGAGTATAATAGACTTGTCAGTCAAATGTCATAACATTTTTTATGGAATATAGGGGAAAACGAACCGACATTTCGCCTCAGGTATCCTCACTCACTCGATGAAACACAGCACAAGCGCTGCTTCATATCGCTTTTCTGTGAGGCCGTGGTATCACTCCGGTCGATATATTTGATTATTAAAAGTTGTTAAAAGTTCTTTCTAAAAATTATATAATTATTAATTTTTAGAAAGAACTTTTAACTTTGACCCTGGCATGCCCTTACGGACTTCTGTTACAACGCTTTCAAACTAGATTACGGCTTTTCTAATTGAACCATTAAACCATCTTTACAAGCGCGTAAGTAATCGCTAAGTCAAGGATTTCGGTGACTTAGACAATGCTAAGCATTTGCTCAGCTTGAGCTAAGCATAATGACTATAAATTTCAACGCACACTTAACTCGTGAGGTAAGTCTAAGCAAAGACTAAGTACGCTTTATAAATTTCAGCCTCTTAATTCAATAAATGATTTGGAATTTGAATTTGAACTGGACAAATGAGAATAGAAATATTTTTAGAAGCTGGTTATAGGCTATATGAAGTGTCCCTGATTCTAATGTGGCGCCCTCTAGCGGTCATAAAGTAGGTATAATGTGTTAAAAATAAATTTGACATAAATATATGCCGTAACTTGTACGTTTCAAATATATATATGTTTATATTATTAGAATTTGCTCGTGGCTATATGCATATTTATTCGATAATTGTGATATTATAACGGCACCAAAACATATTAATAGAAAACATATATAGAAACGTACCATAACACTTTAACAACGCGTGACTACGGCTTTTCAAACTTGTTTCATACTTTTTCAGTGTCGTTTTTTTTCGTAGTTGAATTTTAGTTTTTATTAATTTTCTTAATATAATTCCGCTGTGCCGACAACCATATCGTTTTACGTGAGTATGTCACGTATGTCGTACGAGAACTATAGTTTCGCAGTTTTTGTGATATTACTTTATATATATTTCAAATATTGACACACAAGGTTAACTTGTCAAATTAGTGAACAGACCTTGAAATATTCGCAAAAAAAAAAATTAAGACAGATTGAATAAATTTCGTAAGTAGCTTTTACCAAATTCATTCCATGTGTCTAAAAGTTTAGGGACTCATATATCTACAGCTACAGCATTTTTTTCTTAAAATCAACATTATAGAAGCAGTAAAAAATCATTTAATAATTATTATAAAATTAAATTATAAGAAATGGTATATATATATTTTTTGTTCTGTATTATATAAGGAATTTTTGTACATTACAAATTTGTAAGTTACGATGTAATTGGCATGTACACCACATGCCAATTACATCGTAACTTACAAATTTATAACAAAATACATAAATATATTCATCAACTTAAGCCAAACTCATTAATGAGCACTGAAGGCCTCAAACATTTGCCTTGACGTTGTTGACAAGGGTGCTGAAAGCAGTTCATGGACCATACCCATGGCTATGCTGTGCTGACTTAGAGTCCTCATCAAGGTTTCCCTTGCCGCCTGAAATCGAACACATTCCATTGAAATTATATTTGCAAACTGTAAAATAAATCTGAAAGAATTAAAATTATCGAACTTAATTGATTTGTTTATAGAAAATACTAGAAGCTAGATTCGTCTACGTCATATATAATTTAAAGAATGATTGTTCAAATGTAGTGAAGTAATTTTTGCCAACAAATGACTAATACTCTTAAATCAACTTGATCTTTTTTCAGAAGACTTGTAATTCGAGACTTACGATAATATATTTTAAAGATACAGTATCTTTTTGTTTTCCTGACAGTTGAACGTAGTAGAACCAATCGTTGTCATGGTTGTCGCCTACGTGTGAGTGTTTCGGTAACTACCCACAATTGTTTTCCATAACTTTATTTTTGTGTAAATTTTCGCCACTTCGAAACTAGAATTGTGTTATGTAGGTATGTTTTGTTTTATGATAATTTTCCTGTTATCGTCTTGTTTTTTAACCGACTTCAAAAAAAGGAGGAGGTTTCTCAATTCGACCGTATGTATTTTCTTTTTTTTTGTGTGTTAGCGGATAACTTCGTCGTTTATGAACCGATTTTGATGATTCTTTTTTTAATAGAAAGAAGATATCCCAACGGTGGTACCATGATAAGGACACTAAGATCTGATGATAGCATCCAAGAGAAATCGAGTGAAACCTTGAAGTCGGTTTTATTTTTGTTAAAATTTTACTTTTAATTATTTGCACACACACACGTTTGTAATTTCAAATTAACTTTGTACCAAATTTATATGTAAGTCTTAGATGGTACTTATTTACTACCGCCAATTGTACTATAATTTTAAGCTTACCTTGGAATGCAACTGTTGTACAATTAAAAAAGAATAAAGTAAAGTATGACCGACATCAAGTAACGTAGGTACAAAATGAAATTTATTAGATTTTGTATACGTCTTCGTCACAGTAGAGCGTACGAGATGTACCATAAAAACAAACAAAAAAAAAGTTTTACTTTACAAATAAGATAATTTTTTAAATTAGGTTAAAATCAAACTGAATCAATCATTGTTGAACAATAAAATGGCCACGATGTATAATATTCGTATTTCTTTTAGTGCATTTATATTCGTCAAAGCGAACAAAAGAAAGTTGATCATTCTTTGGAAAAGAACAACTCAACCGTAGCGAGGAGTCTCAAACCGGTTCAGTTCAAATTAATTAGTCATATATATCATCAATATAAAAGGTTGGCCGTCCATGATGTTTTTCGCTTGTTGTGAATTGAATCAGAGGTTATATTTTACAACTGTGGTCATTATTAGGTACATTTCTTCCACTTGAAAAGTAACTTTTCCGTAATTTAATGGAAGCACTCAAAACTTTTCAATGCCTGCTTCGGTATAAATCGAATCAACTGAGAAAATTTGCTGCGGGCCGGCAGATTTAATAGAAACTCATTTTAAAGTACTTTTTATATTGTGTGAGATATGTACAACCTTAAATAACTTTGCGTTAGAAACATGGCTAAGATGGTGGACGTTTTTTAGATCATATGATGATACTATAAAACTTTAATAAATATCCTTGAAAGTGCCTGAAAATATTTTCGCAATTATCTATATTGACTAATTAAAATCAATATTAACTTGTTCAGTACAGATTTAATTCAGTTATTTAATGTTTTGTATTTTTCTTTTATGTTCAAAATATTCAGAACAGGAAAGAATAATAACGTTTTTGCTCACTGGGTAAATTTATTATAGTAAAATTTAGGTAGTTTTTACTTAAATACCATTGTTGTCATCCGATGATCTAGTTAAGATTGCGGTAGACTGTTGGGGATGGGAGCAGCTCAATCGTGCACATTTCGTTCGCGTATCCCTCCCTTTTTTTTTTTTTTTTTTTTTTTCCGTGGTGGAAAATCCCTTCGGATCTCCGGGGACTGCGGAGCCAGGTATGTGGTGATTCCACTAAAAACCACCCCGGTGGCCAGTCTCAGGCGCCTCCTCCCTAGCACACCTTTTTTAGGACTGGCAGTCATTTTCTTGTTATCTTAGATTATTAATCTTCTTTAACTTGATTTTTAAATTCACTTTAGAAACATGAGTCAGTAAGTATAAGTGAGTCAATGAATAGATACGGGTTTATAAACAAGATAACAGCAACTGTGAACAGCAGCATTTTATCTATTTAGGTCAAAATTGTGTTATTTAATGGCTTTTACGTTAAACTGTAACACTGTGATGTCGTTTTAAAATGATAGATAACAATTTTCACACTATAGGAAGGATTATATTGGATTTCCAAATAAGATATTGTAAGTGTGGTGTGGTATTTTTGAGACAGGTTTTGATTTCTATTGGATATAAAATAGAGAAAATACCTGTATTATGATAAACTTTAATCATGACTCCGATGGAAAAAATTATTCAAAGCAGCGTGTAAATATTAAGGTACACTTCTTATAGTATGTCAAATTCTTAAAATGTATGAGATTACTGATAAAAAATGTCTAAATTGTATTTAAAAAAAATACTTTTATATTCATATACTTATCTGGTGTATACCAGGGTATATACACGTTTCATTCCTTAGTCTAGTTGTTAGGGATAGCTTGCAATCTTTTTGCGTAAAATGTAACTGGTCTATAAATCCTGTCCCTTCAAAGATATTAAATGATGCTCATTTCTAATACTTTTTAACGACCAATTGCCATGCATATATAATCTGAACCTCGGAAACGGCACCAACAATTTTCTTGAAGTTTATTATGCCGAGGGTTTCCAAAATATACCAAAAGAAAAAAAGCTCGGTCATCCAGGTACTGCATATTTTAATAAGTGAATCATTCTAATCTGCAGCAATCTATCTTAGTGGAGCATATAATAAACTAGCAGACTCACGCAACCTCGTTTGCGTCTCCTATCGCCCGTAGCGTAATAATTTTCCTCCGTTTTTGAAACATTTTTCATTGGTGCTCCGCTCCTATTAGTCTTGGCGTGATGATATATAGCCTATAGCCTTCCTCGATAAATGGGCTTTCTAACGCTGAAAGAATTTTTCAAATCGGACTAGCGGTTCCTGAGATTAGCGCGTTCAAACAAACAAACAAACAAACTCTTCAGCTTTATATATTAGTATAGATTGTATAGTCAACTAGCCGACCCACGCAACCTCGTTTGCGTCTCCTATTGCCCGTAGCGTGATAATTTTCCCCCGTTTTTGAAACATTTTTCGTTGGTGCTCCTCTCCTATTGGTCTTAGCGTGATGATATATAGCCTATAGCCTTCCTCGATAAATGGGCTATCTAACACTGAAAGAATTTTTCAAATCGGACCAGTAGTTCCTGAGATTAGCGTGTTCAAACAAACAAACAAACAAACAAACAAACAAACTCTTCAGCTTTATATATTAGTATAGATTTAAACTTTGCTGTTTTATTCTTTCTAACCACAAGAAACTTCAGACATTCCACATATAGCTAAAAAATACATACTGTCGGTCATCCAGGTACTGTATCTTTTTTAGTGTTCATATAACCATGACAGAGCTTAAATACTGGACTTTGGCATATTTTTCATCCCCATTATAATTAACGCCACCAAGGCTGTGGTAAAAGACCCGTTCTTAAAAATTCATAAGTTATATATAGAGATTTATTCTTATAAGCGTTTCTATCGTTGTACAAGGCCTGGCACCGGAGGTCGAAACACTCCGGAATATTTTCTTTTTTATACTCTCCACAACAGTACAATATTGCAACAGCACACGTTTGCATATCCATAACATCTTCAGGTTGACTCTAAAATCATATCTGCCTTTGAATTGACTGCCTCGTTGGTCTCGCGGTTGGCGTGTGCGAATGCTGATCACGGGGTCTCGGGTTCGATTCCCGGGTCGGACCAAGTGTTTGTATGATCTACAAATATTTGTTTCGGAGTTTGGGTGTTTTCTATGTATAATATGTAGGTATTTACAAAAAAAAAATATAGTATGTATTTATATCAGTTGTCTAGTACCCTTAACACAAGCTCTGCTTAGCTTGAGACTAGATGGCGTTGTGTGTTAGATGTCCGAAATATTTATTATTATTATTATTTATTATCTATATATTCGTCTACCGTGGAACAGCCAAGCTTCGGCATGAATGGGCTGGCTCGACCGGAGAGGTACCACGGCCTCACAGGAAACCGGTGTGAAACAGCGTTTGTACTGTGTTTCACCGTGTGAGTGAGGATACCGGAGGCCCATCGCTCCCCATCCCCCTCCCCATCCCCAAAGGCCAACAACGCACTTGTGGCGCCTCTGCTGTTACGGGTGTTCATGGGCGGCAGGTAATCGCTTACCATCAGACGATACGTCTGCTCGTTTGCTCACTATATCATACCAAAAAAAGACACTTGTTAAAGAAATATGAAAAAATAGGTCTAAAGCTCTTTGTTAATTTACTTTGCCTACTAATTGTCAACAACTTTGAACAGTTTTCTTTTAGACCCAGGCCTCTCGTTAGGTCTTACCTAGCTCAGGCATATCACTAATTTGAAATATTGACCATATTTAATTATGAGACTAAGAATTTCTAATTTGATAATAAGAATACCTAATAAATACCTAGTTCTAAATCGTATAAGTACTTTAAAAAAATAATTAATATTTTGCTTATATTAAGTTAAGTATACTCTTAAGAAACACAAAAACCTTTTACAGTGAGTTTGGAATAAATTTATTTATCTATACAAATAAATAAAATTGGAGTTTCTGTTTGTAATATTAAAATAACCGCTTTTTACTTAATGCATATGTATGTATACACGATACATATACCAAAAATGTAATTAAAAAAATTTTTGTCTGTCTGTATGTCTGTTTGTTCCGGGTAATCTCTGGAACGGCTGGACCGATTTCGACAAGACTTTCACTGGCAGGTAGCTGATGATCCAGGGAGTAACTTAGGCTACTTTTTTTAGACTAACTTTGTCCCGCGGCGTTACTCGCGGTACAACAATAACCGCGGGTAACACCGCGGGGTTCAGCTAGTTTATTCATAAGAAAGGAAGTTTTAGCTCGCTTCGCGTTAAGTTTTCCTTCTTTTCGCAGTGATTGTCCTGCATACTTTGGTCACTGAGTCGCCTCTTACAACTGCTATGAGTTGAATAGGGAAACACAATAGAAATGAATATCCTTAATACTTCACCACACGGAGAACCTTATCCTGCTCTTGTTATGCGATTTGAAAAATATTTTTTAGCACGTTGACTTTTTTTTATGTGTTGCCAGCTAAAATGACTATACTCTGCCTGATGAAAAGCATAAGCAGAGACCAAGCGTGGTAGTCACTATATTCATTGCTCATACAGACAATACAACAATGCAGCATGGTGACCCACACTATGGCGGCCTGGTGATGCTTCTGCATCATTGGACCTCCATTAATTATGAAATCACGTTAGTAAATTCATAATGCTTACGGTTTACATTGGGCGCTAGTCTCACCAAAGGGCGTTTAGGTTTTTTTTTATGGAGTAAGCGGTCAAACTAGCAAACGTATCGTCTGATGGTAAGCGATTACCGCCGCCCATGGACACCTGATGAGGAGGGGAGATAGGGGGAAGGGGTTTTGGGTTATGGGCCTCCGGTATCCTCACTCACTTGGTGAAACACAGCGCAAGCACTATTTCATACCGTAGTTTAATTGGACTCAAACAATCCGCTCTTGCTTCCTTTAATTCCAAATCAGATTTTTTTTTCATGGAATTTGGAGTAAACCGGGGGTGGGGGGAGGAAAGCAAAAATTTAGGGGGTGGGGAGAGGGATGGGGGAAGGGTTGGAGTATAGACCTCCGGTGTCCTCACTCACTCCGTGAAACAGATCGCGTTGTTTCACACTGGTTTTCTGTGAGGCCGAGGTATCACTCTGGTGCCGGCCGTTGCAAGCCGCAGCGAGGCTCTCCCACGGTAAAACTCTTTCGTATTATTTTTGGGAATCTGTAAATATTTTTATGCTAGTAAAGTTACGTAAATGAAAGAATGAATTAAATTAATTTGCAAACTCTTTACCTACTCAGAATTAAGTTGGTGGTTTTCAAGCCTCGGTGGATAATCTTCACTTAAAGCCTTTAGTGCTAACTGTAGTTGGAGAATTCAATAGCCCGACTAGCAAGACATCCATATTCATCTATAAACATAAATCTGGTACAATAAACATAAAACACATGCAAAATATTACTTTAATTGTAGGCTAGTAAATCAAAATATTCGTTAAACTGCTAAATATTAAATTGTAACTGTCACTCTCATAATAAATTATTAGAACAAGTTCCTATTTAAGAAACCTTGAAAGTAACAAGTTACATATATTACATACCTTAGTAAAGTAGTGTAGATCCTCAACGTAGGTTTAGTGTGGTATATTTCACGTGCGTTTGAGTTGATGCTATGATGACGACTGTCGTAATGATAAAGAAGATACCTTAGCAATATTATTATATAATAGTCTTTCTGAATGTATAAATAGTATCTTCAATTTCCCACCTCACAAATTTTCTTCTTCGCTTCGCAGCTTTCCGTTATGTTGAGTGTTGTCGGCTTTTCTTAGAACCTATGGGGATGAAAATTAAATCGTCGAAAGCTTCTAAATCAAAATAATGACATATATGTCAATTAATCGATATATACGTTTTTGAATTGTGCAAAACAAATCGAAATTGTTGTAAATAATTCGGCATAGTTTTAATGCATATTGAGTCATACATCACAATATTTTGTCGGAAACATTCAAATCCATGTGGTATACGCTAATGCGTGTTCAAACATTATAATTAAGTAATGATCAGAACACTTGATTTCTTAAAAATATATACGAGTGTATCTGGTTGAATTGAGAATATAGAAAACTAAAATAATTATATAATTGTTATTAATTATTATTAAAAAAATAAAATAATTGTTTCCAGATTTTATTTTACCACTTTGTTGGCAGAATTAGTATGTACGTTCATGCGAACTTACAGGTTTCCAGCATTAAAAAGAAAGGTGGACGGAACTCGTATCTCACCTTTTATGTTTTAAAACATAAATTCAATTGATTAAACCGCATAAATCGCAAGATGAAAATAATTACATACAAAAATTAATAGATATAAGAGCTGAATTGTCAAGCGCATAAAAAACAAAACAATGTAATTGTAGGTAGGTACATGAGCAGTTTTTTCGCGTTGATGATAGTAGCATAGTGGATATGTTTCCTTATACTGTGATAGTAGTGCCATATCACAGTTCAGTAAAAAAACTTTTTTTATGTTATAGTTTTTATTACATATTACTTAAACATACTCGTAAATACATACTACATCTAAAATAAGACTAGGTAACACTTATTCGGTTAATGCCAGTATTGATCAACTTAACCAACATTACATTGCAATTTATTAACTGTCGTGTTCAATCAACTGTCAACAAGACGTAGAAACAATTACAAATTATTTACTTTACCTACTTTTGTTCAAAGGTGTAACAAAAAAATAATTCATGAAATTTTAAATTCTATTCATAAAGACAAGTGCAAATATTCAACAGTATTAATATAATGTAAATAAATAACTACAAATCTTAAGAAATGAAAAATATGGCATCGAAATGTTAGTTTAAAGGATCTTATATTTGTATTAAGTTTAAGACTAATTATAAGCATCACGACATCTATAACATTGTAGTAACTTGATTAAGCTTTAAAATAATGAAATTTAACATCGACATGCATTAGACTCTCGATGAATTTCAGTTTGTACTTATGCTTAGTTTAAAAAAAGCAACCATTATACATTCGTTAACAGGCATTTAAAGTAAATTCACGTTATTACATTAAATTTAAACAAACAGGGCTCAATGGAAACTACACAAGCGCTTAATAAACGCATCTTAAGTTGATAATCTAATGACGTATTGAACTTAATCCGTTTACCTGATGTTTTATGTTTATAAAATTATAAAGACGAGATAACCGAAAACGTAGGCTGAATAAAATGTAAAAGTTTTAGTATTAATTTAAACAAATTTTAAACATTTACCATCAAAACAAAATATGTAACCGATTACGCGGTTTGAATACTGATAGTGACTATAGTATTATAACAGTAAAATTTACGATACCGGAGAGTATGCTGCCTTAAATACCTCTAAAGCTTCGTTTATTGATTCAGTGCTACAAATTTTGTCAGTACCAGAAACGATTCCACACGAGAAGTTACTGAAACACTCCCTCTGTGATTGTGGATCAGCTGTACAACATGTAAGTATAGCAGCATTACACAAGTCTGGAGTACGGCCCGACATTCCACTTGAATCAGCATTTTGCTCGAACTTGGGCGCCTGTGTTGTAGGTGCGTTCTGAAAAAATAAAACATACTTTTGATGGTTTATACAGCTTTTAATCTCACATAGCATTTTCATCTAAACAATCCTGTGTTTTCTTCCACGAATTCAGAAATTGGAAACTAGTAATGCGAAATTAACTACCGTAAATCTACTGGAAAGTTTTTTGTTAAAACTTCAATAAAGTAGCCCAAAAGATTCTTTCCGCGAAAAATCTTTGACTGGACATGAATTCAACATTGTAAACAAATTTGCTCAATTTTTGTATAAAGGAGTTTGGAGTTTCATATTTGTATAGATATTGTTAGAAAGCTTCGAGTCCACCACATCGAATTATATCAATCATCACGAATACCCCTTAACTCTACTGTATAATTTAAACTTACATGTGTTTGTTCGCTGCCATGTTCCACGTTTGGCGTCGGTCGCATCATCGTTATTGGTGGCCTAATCGGATCAAAAGAGATGGGTCTGACGCCATTGCCAGGCCGTTTAGCATTATCATTTTTATTCACGACAAATCCCCAATTTTGATTCGTATCTTCCATTTCTGGAAATCTGGTTGTGACATTTGGATTATTTCCACTGGTGGGTGCACATGGGAGATATTGAGGCACGTAGTAAGGTACCGGGTAAGGGATGTAGATGGGTGGTTGTGGAGGTGCTGGAGCCTGTGGTCGTCTCAGATTATACGAAATCTCTTCAAGTAACTTTACGATTTTCGGCAATAGGTCTTGACGATCATAATCCCTTCTTTCTGGATAGTAAGAAGGAAGGGAGGCAGGGTAGTCGTATCCGTAATTCGATTGCCACCGTCTTTTTCGGTGCCGTGTTTCTTGTACGTGCCTTTTTGGAATTGGAGGTTCTAAATCTGATAATGATAATGAATCGGAGTCCAGTTTTTCTTCCAAGCTTCTACCGCTAACCACAGTTAGGCACAGTAGTGCACCGACTAGTAATACGAGTGTGTTCATCTGTAAGCAAAAAGGTACAGTTACCTTCAACTGAACGCGGAAACATGGGCGTAATGGTTTGCGCAGTTCTTTGAACCTCAATAATTGAACATGATTGAGGTCAACATTGTCTTACTGAAATCATAATCCTGTGGACCTGTGATACAAATTCTCATAAATATAAGTCTTAATTTTTTTTGCCATTAGTTATTGCTTAGAAACTTTATAGATAGGTAATTAAACAGTCTAAGATGTGGCTATGACTATTTATTATGTGTTTAACATTGTTGACCTCAAAGAGTATTGAATTTTAAGTGGACTCGACACAATTCTGCATGTTTTAATTTATGAAGGGAGTTTCTTCTCGATAAGCCGGTTTAAAACTTGTATAGCATGTTTTCGATTACTAATTTTAAGTTTGATCATTTAATCAGACACTATACGGAAATTACGTACTAATTGTTAATTAATAGTAAATATCGTTAACTATAATAGGTAGACGGCTATTAGTACGTATTTTTAACAGCTAATACAAATTCCTAAATAATATTTCAATAACTTTTTCATACAACACTAAGTGTGTCAAATTTATTTAGTTTCATTGAAACTATTGAATACTATTTACTGTATTTGGCTATTGTATAACATTAAAGTATAAATGTTTAATTAACATTGATTTTTCCGTTACTGAATTGACACCTACGTTTTATTATTATTAACACCATACAATAATTTAGAGAAAGTTACCTTTCTCATAACATATTTTAAAGCATTTTTCTACTCAAATATTCGCACTTTCATATAGATTTGCACAAGCTTTATGAGGCCACTAATAATACTACACACCTTGAATTTTTCCAATACCAGCAGACAAAAATTAAACAGGTTATATACTGCGACACTGTATCACAAGTCTTGTACCTCAAACTATCAATAATATTATCACTATTAATGTATTTATTTTAACTTTAACCGAGTGCGCGTGCCCCCCACGCCGGTTTGCTGAAGACTGGCACAGTAGGCGACTCGGCGACCGTGGCAATGAATGCGGCTGCGCACGCGTCTACAATATTTATGTAGACAGTTCGGTTAGTATTATTCATACGGATCGCGCTGATAAAGGGTTGACTAAAGCTAGCAAAACAAATCGGTATCAATAAAATACGACATGAATTTGTTAGGACAGTGAGTCAGTCACGACTTTCATGAATTTGGCCGAATCAATAGAATCCTTTCGGAATATCGGAATGTAACGTATTTGTCGTGTGTTTTGACATACTTTTAACATTCTTTCACATCAAATTCAAAGATATATTTTACTATATTTATAGGTTACGTATACTATAAAAAAAATTGGGTAAATCTATATATATATATTATCAACATATCATATTTTTACCTGCCATAGTGCGAACTAACGTGTACATATAATATATATATATATATATATATATATATATATATATATATATATATATTTATATTTTGCCCTGCCAAAATGACTCTACTCTGCCTGATGGAAAGCATAAGCAGAATCCAAGAGTGGTGGTCACCATACTGCGAATGCAGACAATGCTACAGTGCAGCATGGGGACCATCACCATGGCGGGCTAGTGATGCTTCTGCATCGTTGGGCCTCTGGTCTCGCACTCAGCAACGAAACACAACAGCATGATCGCTGTCATTTTACGTTGATTTTCCGTGCGAGGGTAGTACCGCCCCGGTCGAGCCGGCCCATTCGATTACTACCTTGTGATTATACTGGTCAAGCCGAAATTGGACGATCAGATGATAATTATCTAATTATGTAAATTAGAAAGAAGGAAGAAAGAAAGAAGAAAGAAAGAAAAAACATTTATTTGTATAAGTGATTACAAGCGGTTATCAATAAGCGGTGATTGGTTAAGAAATTGACAGACAATTAAATTATTTAATGAAATTTGGAAAGTCCTTCATTCTCATTTAAAGTCCATTAGGAAATTATTTTCAAGCTGCCTTTTTAATATTAATTTGGTACTTGGAGCCACACAAGGACAAACTTTTTTATTAGACCTTCTTTTATAGAATTAACAAAACAACAAATTAAAATTTCTTAGAATATAAATCGGAACTGTAGGATAGCTAGCTAGATAGCTAGATACTCATTTAAAGGTGTTTCAAAACCAGCATATTATATGCCAGTTATTATTTCAGCAATTGTCATAATTGTTAAAAAGATGGTTTCAGAAATATTTTTTGCTGTGTGACTGGAATCGGCAAGGTGATAAATTAATTGAGAATTTAATGAAAATGATTGAAAAGTTGGAAAGGTGGGGAATAAGCTGAACAATATTTGGTGCACTAAGTTACGAATAACAGTTAAGGGATACAAAAAAAAACTAAGTTTTAAAGGGAAGTGCGTAACATGGCCTTACAGTGATATTATAATTTGGTGCGTAGTAATAAAGTGCATGCACTAGACATTTACAACGCCCAAGTGCATATAGGTTGTCGCAGTAAAAGGCAGCGTGTCTTTTCTCAAGAATCAAGGTATCTCCATGATAAACATTTAAATCGATGCGGCGTAATATACAGAGATGGAATTGCTTTCAAATCTATACAAATAAATAAAATTGGAGTGTCTGTTTGTAATATTAAAATAAACGCTTTTTAATAAATGCATATGTATGCATACACGATACATATACCGAAAATGTAGTTAAAAAAATTTTTGTCTGTCTGTCTGTCTGTTTGTTCCGGGTAATCTCTGGAACGGCTGGACGGATTTTGACGGGACTTTCACTAGCAGGTAGCTGATGATCCAGGGAGTAACTTAGGCTACTTTTTTTAGACTAACTTTGTCCCGCGGTGTTACTCGCGGTTCAATAATAACCGCGGGTAACACCGCGGGGTTCAGCTAGTTTATAATATTAGTATGGATTGTAATTTTTGATCTTTAAATTTATCATGTCCAATATTAATGTACACAGTTTTGCAGTGAACAATATTTATCTTCAATAAAGGTGTTCATTATAAGATGGTTTTCTTACGTGATTGAAAACCTTGCAACGCGAAGAACATATCATATTTTTACCTGCCATAGTGCCTAAATTGATAACGGACATATTACGATTCGAGCAGACAACAGCTGGGTGTTATTTAACTAGTGCATTATACCTCGCTCACGTTTAGTCTTTTAAAGGAAACAAAGACTTCCAAAATTTAATACACCACGATTAAAATAATACACACACATACACCAGGAGAATTCTGAGTTAATATTTATTATTATACAAAAACGTGAAGCGCCTCTAAGTTGACATCTGTGCACCAGTGACCGATCTTCAATTGTCTAGCTCATATGTATGGGTCGTACAGACTTGTAACAAGGGTTCCTCCCACTTAAGGGGAATCGAAGCACTGGTAGACAGACTATGCAATAGTTTATACTATTATATTGAATACTACCTTTTCCGCGCGGCTCCGATCACGCAGACTTTTATCCCCTTATTTACCCCCTTAAAGGTGGAATTTCAAAAATTCCTTTCTTAGTTTCACTTACGTTATATAAAGAACCTACATGTGAAATTTGAGGATTCTAGGTTCAGCGGTTTGGGTTGTGCTTTGATATCTGGGTATGACAGTCACCTTCCTCTTTTATATATAGATAGATACTAAGTGTTAAGTTTCATCAGTACAAACAAATTAAATTGAAGGGCTGTTCGTGATTTTAATTTAATCCGTATTGTTATAGAATTAATAAATACAATGTTAATGTATTCATTACTAATTTTGCATATTTGTTAATTTCAGCAAAGTTTACCTGATTTTAAGGTACCTACGTCATAATGAATTCTAATAACTGTATAAATTAATCGTTTTCACTAATTATTTACAATCACTAATATTTTTTATCAATCAAGCTATATTTTATGAGGTATTGTTTGTTATCATACATCTCTAAGCCGCTCAAGCGCCCGCTTCTAGACCGCTGGTTTCGAAAACGGGTTAGCGTTCCCGCTCCGCTATCCACTCCGCTCCCGTTGCCGCTCCGCTGCCCGCTGACTTTAAAAACGCTGCTTTACACACGCTTGCATCTCTTGCAAATTAGGTTTTGCGTCGTTTCAGGGGAGCGATATTATGAAATTGTAGCTGAGCGATGTGAGAAAGAATTAAATCTATGTATGATTTATAAGCATTTAGAAAGCTTAATGAATTAAAGTTTTTTAATATACATATTCTAATACGAAAGACATAATCCTGTACTGCAGTAATAACTGTTAATACAGACAGTTTAGAACGACTACTAACAGTAATGAATAATATTTTAAAGATTTTCTTTTAAGTATAAATAATAAAATCAATAACAATGATATATAACAGGTAGGAAGCTTTAAATATCCAAACAGCACATAGGTTTCGAGATAGCAGAAAATGCCAACGGCATTAAGGCCGCCTTTGCAACATCTGTGCATGGAGTTTAAATAAAAATAAATAAAATACACGCTGAAAATAATTACATACAGAAATAAATATAAGAGCTGAATTGTACAGCGCACAAAAAATAAGACAATGTCAACAAATTGTCGATACATTAAAAGTTTATCGCGTTGATAGTACTGCCACGTCACAATTCAGTAAAAAACTTGTTTTTATGTAAAATTTATATTACATATTACTAAAGATACTTGTTAATACATGATATATCTAAAAGATACAACTTTACCAATATTGCATGTTTTGTTTGACAATAAATATAAATTATTAACTGTCGTGTTCAATCAACTGTCAACAAGACATAACCAAAATTTCATATTTTTTTCTTTACCCATTTTTGTTTAAAGGCTTAACGAAAAAACGTTTACCAAATTTAAAATTCTGTTCATAATAACTAGCGCGAATGTTTAACAGTATTAATATAATGTAAATTAATAACTACAAATCTTAGGTAACGAAAAAATTTGGCATCGATTAGTTAGTTTATAAGATGTACTTATATTTGAATTAAGCTTAAGACTAATAATAAGCATCACAACAACTATAAAATTTTATTAAACTATAAAATAAGAAAATTTAACAGATCGACATGCCTTAGAACATCAATGAAATTCAATTTATACTTATGTTTAGTTTAAATAAGCCAGTCATAAGACATTCGTTAACAGGCATTTAAACTAAATTCACGTTTTTACAATAAATGTAAACAAACTTATTCCGGGCTCAACAGAAAGTACACAAGTGCTTGATAAACGTATTTCAAGTTTATAATCCAATGTCGTATTGAACTTAGTGCGTTCACGTGAAGTTTTATGTTTATCTTATAACATTATTAAGACAAGGAAACCGAAAACGTATGCTGATTAAAATTTAAAACTTTCGGTATTAAGCAAATTTTTAAACATTTGCGAACACTACAAAATATGTAACTGATAGTGTCTATATTTAAACAGAATATTTACGATACCGGAGAGTATGCAGTCTTTAATGCCTCATAAATAAATAACTACAAATCTTAAGAAAGGAAAAATATGGCATCGAAAAAAAAAAAGACTAATAATAAGCATCACAACATCTATAACATTGTAGTAACTTGATTAAGCTTTAAAATAATGAAATTTAACATCGACATGCATTAGACTCTCGATGAATAAATTAAAAAAGCAACCATTATACATTCGTTAACAGGCATTTAAAGTAAATTCACATTTTTACATTAAATGTAAACAAACATGCTCAGGGCTCAATGGAATCCAATGACGTATTGAACTTAGTGCGTTTAACTGATGTTTTATGTTGAAAACATTATTAAGAGGAACGAAAACGTAGGCTGAACAAATGTAAATTTTTTGTGATAATTTCAACAAATTTTAACCATTTAACATCAAAACAAAATATTTAACCGATTACGCGGTTTCAATAATGATAGTGACTACAGTATTATAACAGGAAAATTTACGATACCGGAGAGTATGCTGCGTAGAATAACTCTAAAGCTTCACTTATTGATTCAAGGCTACAAATTTTATCCGTTCTATAATCGAGTTCACAGGAGAAGTTACTGAAACACTTTCTCTGTGACTGTGTAACACCTGTACAACATGAAATTATAGCAGCATTACACGAGTCTGGAGTCCGGCCCAGCATTCCGCTTGAATCAGAATTTTGCTTTAACTTGGGTGCCTGTGTTGTACGTTGGTTCTGAAAAAATTAAACATGCTTTTGATGATTTATACAGCTTTTGATCTCTGCATAGCATTTCCATCCAAATCTTTTTAGTGTTTTTACAAGAATTCTGAAAGTGGAAACTAGTAATGCGTAAATAACTACCGTACTGTGTTTTGTTAATATTCCTTCTTGAAACTATTATTAAAAAGTTTATTAAAATAAAATAAAAAACGGTGAAACATTTTTGACTGGACATGAATTCAAGGGGAATCATGAATGGGGTATTCATGATTCCCCTCCGAGGCAGTCTATATTTATCATATTACTACCTGTACCCGTTATTTCGTACACGTGACATTTCGATTTTAGAATTATTTTTAATTTTTCACCGTTCAAACCTTCCCTGTACTACGACAAACATTTCAAAACCAAAATCGGCTGAATCGGCCCAGCCTTTCTCTTCATACATACTAATACGTAATATTACTTTCAACTTACATTTGTTTGTACGCTGCCATGTTCCACGTCTGGTGTCGGTCGCATCATCGTTTTTGGTGGTCTAATCGGATCAAAAGAGATTGGTCTCACGCCATTGCCAGGCCGTCTCACATTATTTTTTTTATTCACGACAAATCCCCAATTTTGATTCGTATCTTCCATTTCTGGAAATTTGGTTGTGATATTGGGATTCTTTCCACTGGTGGATCTACATGGGAGATATTTAGTCACGTAGATGGGTGGTTGTGGAGGTGGTGGAGCCTGTTGCCGTTTCAGATTGTACGAAATCTCTTCAATTAACTTTAAGATCTTGAGCAGTAGGTCTTGACGATCATAATCCTTCCTTTCTGGATAGTAGGAAGGAACGGGGGTAGGGTACTTATATCCGTAATTAGATTGCCATCGTCTTTTGCGATGCAGTATTTCTTGTACATGTCCTTTTGGCACTTGGGGTTCTAAATCTGATAATGATAATGAATCTGAGTCCAGTTTTTCTTCCAAGCTTCTGCCACTTACTACAGTTAGGCACAATAGTACTCCGAATAGTAATACGAGTGTGTTCATCTGTAAGCAAAACGGTACAGTTACCTTCAACTGAACGTGAAAATATAGGCGTAATGGTTTGCGCAGTTCTTTAAACCTCAATATTGAACATGATTGAGGTCTTCATTGACTTACTGAAATTCTGATGATTGGTGATACAAAATGTCATAAATATGAGTTCTTAAATAATATTTTTAGTCATGGTTTTCTTAAAGACTTTATAGATACCTAAACGGTCCAAGATGACAATACGGCTGTTTATTTTGTTATATATAATAATGTACATTACTGACCCTAAAAGCAGTATTGAATTTAAAGTTGGACTCAACACAATTCTGCATGTTTTAAATTATAGTTTCTTCTCTTTACTATACTCATATATCTCACAAATAATACATATTAAACAATTAGCTCCTAAAAATTCCTTAATAATATGTTAATAACTTACTCATACAAACTTCTCTTACTACGAATAATGTCGCTAAGTATCTTAAATTTATTTAGTTTCAATGAATCAATTGAAAACTATTTACTGTATTTTGTATTTGCATAACTAGAAAAAGTATAATTTTTTTTTATAAGCATAAATTTTTCCGCACCTGAATTGAAACATACGTTCGCTAGAACACCATACAAGTATTTGTAGAAAGTTTCATTCTTATAAAATATTTAAAGTATTTTTCAAATTAAATGTTCGCATTTTCATAAAGATTTACACAAGTTTCAATACTACACACCTTGAATTGTTCCAAGAGCAGCAGACAAAACTCAAACAGGTTAAGTACTTCAGTGCTGTATCACAAGTCTTGTACTTCAAACTCTCAATAATATTATCACTATTTATGTATTTATTTTAAATTGAGTCCCCCACGCCGGTTTGCTAAAGCCTGGCGCAGTAGGCGACCCAGCGACCGTGGCAATGAATGCGGCTGCGCACCCGTTTACAATATTTATGTAGACAGTTTGGCTAGTGTTATTCATAAAGTCGTCGCTGATAAAGGGTTGACTAAACCTAACAAAGTAAATAGGCAGCAGTAAAATTTGCCAAGGATTTGTTAGGAAGGTGAGTCACTAACATCTTATAAATAAGAAATAGGAATAAAAAAAATCACATATTAAAAAAAATCGGAATATAACTCATTTATCATTTCATACTTTTTACATTATTTCTAAGCAAATTTAAAGATAAATTTCAGTAGATTTCTAACAGTCACGCAAATTTATGTGCCCATTTATATTTTTTTATCAAACTATCATATTTTGACCTGCCATAGTGCGAGACGCTACTCGACTAATGTCAATCTAATTTTACTGGTCAAGAAATAAAAAGAGACAATCAAAGCAGTCGAAATTCGACCACCAGACGATCTCTAATTATGTAAATTAAGTGATTACAAGCGGTATTCAATAAGCGGTGTAGGGTTAAGAAACTAACAAACTACATAAGTATTAAAATCAAATTTGAAAAATAATTTATTTACATGTAAGTTAGGAATTAGGAAATTATTTTCAAGCTGCCTCTAAAATGTTAATTTATTATATTTGAGCGACACAAAGACAATTTTTTTTATATCAGACCTTGTTTTGTACAATTAACAAAACAAAATTTTAAAAGTATTTAAAATTTATTATATTAATCGTAACTGTAGGATAGTATATTCCTAAAAAGCTATTTCAAAACCTTTTATATTGTATGCCAATTTTTATTTCTGCAATTCTCGAAATTGTTAAAAATTTTGTTTTACTAATATTTTTTGTGATATGACCAGAATTGACAAGGTGATAAATTAATTGAGAATTTGATGAAAATGATTGAAAATTTGTAAAGGTATGGAATGAGATGAGCAATATTTGGTGAACAGAGTTACGTATAACAGTTAAGATATACAAAAGAAAACAGAACGAAATTTTAAAGTGAAGTGCGAAACATGAGCTGACAGTGAAATTATTATTTAGTGCGCAGTAATACCACTAGCCATTTACTCCGCCCGCGTGTAGGTAGGTATGACTATCGGTTGTCGTGGTAATAAGCAGCCTGACTTTTCTCAAGAATTAAGGTATATCCATGATAAACATATACATTGATGCAGAATAACATACAGAGACAGACCTACTTTTAAATTTATAATATTAGTATGGATTATAATTTTTATTGTCTGCTTGTTATGATTTCAGGGCTAAGCCGCAATACCTATTTCGATGATATTAAGCATGGAGATACTTCGATTTTTAAAGAAGAACATAGGTTGATAGGGCATTAACTAGTCGTACCTATATAAATAACAGTGCTTTGAAGTAACCAACATAAAACTACAAACAAATTGAAACCTCCGATCTCTCTATGTGAGTACGTTGAAAAAAATAAAGTATTTTATTCAAAAGTTTGTTTGAATCACGCAAACAAATATAAATGAAACATTGACAGTACGGCTAACGATGACGTCATCAGTCGTATAAATAGATGTAGTACTCTATCTGGCACTCGTTCAATAGGGAGCTATATGGATTTTCCGTCTCATTTCCCATTACGCACAATGATTTAATTGTCTGTTTCCTTCCCAACATACTATTACCGTAATAATATCGTGATGGTCAGTGAACTGATATCGTAAATTAGACAAAACTAAACCTTTTCTTTCTAAATTTAAGGCTTAAAATTGATGTAGCATGAATTGGTATATTACTTTTATGAAAACGAAAGTGTTTGTAAGCAGTTTCCTTTATTGAAATGTTACTATAACATACCTACCTATTTATAATTAATTGTGGTCATTAATGTCGGTTATTTTTTATTTATAAGCAAATAACGTTTCCTGAATTTGTGTTGTTTTGTAAATAAATCGTAACAAAAAATTTTAATACGAATAGAAATGTGAGTTTGTTTGATGTGATTTTCGGGAGTTTTTCATCCAGTAAAATATTGTTCCCAAATAAAATGTTAATTGCTCATGGGCGTGGCAAAGGTGGGGGGTGTTGTGGTTCAACTTCTCAAAAGTTTCAACACTGTTGTTATTTTTACACCTCTTTATTTTTTTTCATAATAATATTACGCTTTAAGAGACATAATCATTTTATTATCTTGAAACCCCCCAAAGTATAACCTTATTCCGCTCGGAACAGAATTACTACAAGGTCTTTTATCTCTTCTAGTAGGCATAGACTTTTGCTAGTAAATAAGGTGTTTACGAACAAACTAAAAGAAATACAAAGTCACTACACAAAGTAGATAGGTATACAGGTCTAAAAGTGATAACAATGATTCTTATAAGTCCTTGAGTAAATGTTAAATATTGCAAAATCACTAAGTATTTGTGAGATTATTGTTGTGTAAATACTTTGAATTTAGGTCACAGACGAAGTATTTTCAGTAGGCTGATAATTCGAAGCGCAAATAGGTCTACAACGAGTATTGAGTGCTTTAAGTAATGTAATAAAATTGTCTAACACATGGCTGGGGTGGGGAGCTTCGATGCACTTGTTGTATTAGTCTTATCATTGACACAAAAATTTAAATAATTAATTTGTGCCCTGTTAAAAACATTACCAATAACACAAAATAATACTAATTTAAAAATAATAATTTCATCAAATAACCTGAATACCTAATAATATAATTAATGAAAATTAATTTATGTGATCAATATGAATGTCCAGTGTAGTTACACCTTACTTTAAAATAAATATTAGGTAGTAGGTTCGTTAATCATTAATAGTGTACAACTGAGATACTGTTATCTGTTTAATTTACACATGAAAATCATATATATATATATATAAAATATAACGTGTACGAAGTAGCGGGCACAGCTGGTATATAATAATATTTAGTTTAAAAAATTTAATTGCTGCCTGCCTGAACTAAGGCAAACCTTGTTGTCAGACGACCGTTAGACAAATTATCCTTATTAATTTGGAAGTTGGAGAGGCCCAGAAAATAGTAACCGAGAACAATAGCTAGCCGAATTAAATCGTTGTTCAGTTTAGTTGTTCGTGACATATCTCAACTAATCCAGAAAATTTTAATACATCAATTTAAATATTCATGACGTGACCACATCATCATCTTCCTAGCCTTTATAATTCTTAAGATTAATTGGGTTGACTACTATGTTAACCAGTTTTACCCGAATATCAGTTTTTCCACAGAGCGACTGGCATTGAACCTCCGCAACCCTGAAGGCGAACAGGATTACAAGATTGAACTAGTTGTCAGTATATTTGAGGGCACTGACTTCCCAATAATGAATGCTATATCAGCTATCTGCCAATGAAAACCCCTTCAAAATCGGTCCACGAAGTCCACGACGTCGGCTTTTGAAACCGTAGTTAACCGAATAAGTAAATATGATAGTTAGATAGATAGATAATTTCATTAATTTTATGCGTGTAAATTAAACATTGCAATGTTATGTTATTGGTAATGCCGTTTGTTTATTTTTTGTCTTTTCTTTCTAAAATGCAAATGTTTTCCGTCCCCCTTGACATCTCTCTATGCCCCCCTTGCGAGGCGTGCCCCCCTGGTTGCGAACTTCTGTTATAGATGTTTATGAGGTGACCACAAGTAACTGCAAAATTGGTTCAATGTGGTATATCACCGTAACAATAGGTCATTATTCCAATTGAGTAGTTGCCTATTTATTTATAATGTATGGGGGTTTTTACAACTATTATAATCAGAATATAAGCTTATAAGTAAGCAGATAACTACAAACAATACATATACTATATTATACAATAGAATAAAGTTAACGTGCACAAGACAATAGAGGGTGGTTATCAACAAATATCATTGATAAATGTACATAATAGGCTCATATATAGTACATTCGTTTAGATAGTGTCCAAGCACCCGTGCGCAATTGTGGTTATTTTTGTAAAATATGAATATATTAATTCATACAACAAAGTAAACTGTCAAATAATACTTTCTTATGGGTGTACGCCGCAGGCGGGCCCTTTGATTTTGTGGCGGCTTGCCGCATATGCGTAGGTGCTGCGATCAAGGTGACCATATCTAAGCGAATAGATATACCTACGATAGTTACTCGAGCCTAAAATTTGAGGCTTTAAAACCATATATACAAATAAATAAAATCGAAGTGTTTGCTACTGATTTCAAATTAACAACTTTTCTCTAAACACATACGAAAGTATATACTCTATTTACATAAAAAAACTTTTTTTTTTAATTTTAGCTTGCCTATTTGTCTCGCCTAATATTTGGAATGGTTAAAAAAAATTACTGTACTGGCAAATTGCTAGTGTTAGAAGGTGTAACTTAGGATTCTTTTATTATAAACTAGCCGATCCTCGCAACCTCGTTTGCGTCTGCTATTGCCCGTAGTATAATTTTCCCCCGTTTTTGTAACATTATCCATTGGTGCTCCGCTCCAGTAGGTCTTAGCGTGATGATATATATTTATTTTATACGCCTATTGCGTTCCTCGATAAATGGACTATCTAATACTAAAAGAATTTTAGCAAAACGGACCAGTACTTCTTGAGATTAGCGCGTTAAAACAAACAAACTCTTCAGTTTTATATAGTAGTATAGATTATTTGATGGTCATCTTTAACTCATAGGAAATTGATTTGTAGCTACATATATCATTAAGTCAAAGTCCTTTTCATGTATGTTTGTAAAGTCCCTGTATATTCCTAATGCGGGAATGTCTTTTTAAAACGAAAAAAAAAAGTCATCCCCTGTAAATTTGTGTAAAATGTACTAGCAATTTTGTTTCTTTTTCATTGTTTTCTTTTTAAAATAACAACACTAGCAATATTCCTGTATCGCGTCGAGTCAACAACAATTTGTCAATCACACAAAGTGTTGTTCCATATGGAGATCGAACCTACAACACTGAAGTCAAATAAAAAGTAACCGATTTGATTGAACAATCAAACACCGTATTATTTATATACACATCAGTCGCTCTGTATATTGACCTCGGGCGCCGGTAATTAAGATTAATGGATCGTAAAGCTCACTTCATAGCTAGTCATTGCTCAAATAGTCAAGTGGGAATTTTGCATAAACATTAAAATTATTTCAGGATTTTTATGAGCTTCATAATTAGTTTACTGCCTTGCCTACGTTTGCGACAACGAATAGCTATTAATGATAATGTAAAAAAAGTATCAAACACAGTGTTCGTACTTTCATTATTTTATCTATGGCCTAGATCAATATTTTTTAGTATTAGGAAGCCAGTCAAGGCTTAACATTGAATTGCCAACTGCTTACTTGATTTCCGAAATGTGAATAGTTTCACGTTAATTGTTATAGGCCTTTTTTTAATAATGCAATAAACAATTTATACTTAAGTGCGAGTCGGACTAGCCCATGAAGGGTTCCGTAGCAGCAAGTAACATAATATAAAAGTTCTTGTAGTTTGATGTAACTTTGATCAATATTTTAATAATAGTGTATTGTTTTTAAATTAAGTTATTGAAAATTAAACATTATAATTAGGTACACAAATAATGAAGTTTACATCCAACTATATGCGAGCCCAAATAGACTTGTGAAAACTAAACTAATATATATTAATATATATTTTAGTTTGACAAGAATTTGAAAGGTAAATTGTGGTTTACGATTTATGTCGTACTAGTTGTTGCCCGCGGCTCCGCACGCGTGTATGTCCATCCATCTATACTTACAAACTTTTGCATTTATAATAATAGGTAAAATGTATGAAATTGCCCTTTAGTATGTATGCAATAAGTGAAAGTACTTATTTTTTCAAACTTTTTTATTTCTGTTATTCGAAGTAATCACCCATGCAATCGACGCATCTTTGCCAACGCATTGGCAGTTTATTGATGCCCTTCTTGTAAAAATCAGCTGGAGGCAACAAACTCTTCAAAGGAATTTTGTACTGACCCTGCCTGGTCTGAAGCGGACACTGTTCGCTGGCAAACCCTACAGCAACCCGTTTAACCAGCGTGGTGTGGCAGCCTTTGTCAAGCAGTAGACTTTTACAGGCTGTTAATAATAAAAACGATAACGGCGATATTTTATAAAATTGCAATTTAAATATTGTAAAGTTTTTAATTACAAAACACTACACCACGCGTGAGCATGTGCGTTACAATGTTACGCATCATGAGACCGAAAACGTTGATAAATTTAATGAACCTACCGAATATTATTTAGAATAGGAAAACCCATTATCAGGTTATTATTATCGCTAGAAATTGAACAAACTAACTGTATATAGGTATAATCGATAATTCATGTACCTACTACAGGTTTATAACCAACAAGCTGAACCCCGCGGTGCTACCCGTGGTTAACGTCGTACGCCAGTAACGCCGCGGTACAAAGCTAGTCTAAAAAATAGTAGCCTTAGTTACTCCCTATATCATCAGCTACCTATCAGAGAAAGTCCCGTCAAAGTCGGTTCCCCCGTTCCAGAGGTTATCCGGAACAGACAGACAGATAAAAATTGTAAAAATACATTTTGGGTATATGTACCGTGTGGTACATATACCCAAAATGTATTTTTTTCAATTCATTTTATGTACATATACACATACATACATATAGTAAAAATTGGTTACTTTCTTATTACAAACAGACACTCCAACTTTATTTATTTGTGTAAATGTAGAGTGAACGGGCTTTTTTAATTTTTGCGTTTTTTAGTTTTTCATAGTTACTTTAGAGTGAAGCCTAATTTGAGCTAATTTTTAATAACATAATATCCAAACAATGCTCACAAACTCAGAATAATGCTTTAATATGAATGTATTTACAGTCCAAAACCAAAAATATTTCAACGTCATACTTATAGAGCAAACAATCTTCAAAAACGTCATACATTATGTAAACGAATATGATACGCCGATACTTGCGTACTGTGGGTATATTATCGGAAATACGCGTATTATCTAGAACGAAGGGCGATCATCATTCATGTCAATAATATTTAGTAAACACTATACTTACTTCATTCGGCTGATAATGATATAGTCATTAGTCATCGACACGAAGGTGATGACAAATGTGTTTTGATTTGAGTTTTATTAGCTGCAGGTTATTGTGTCATGTTAGTTTACCAAATTTTAAAGGTGTAACTAAATTTGGATCATCCGAAAAGAATTAGGAAACCTCCATTGGTTTTATCATAGGGGATGTAACTGTTTCTATAAATACTTAATACTATACTACTAATAAGCTCAATAATAGAAGAACAGATCTTGAAAGGTCAGGTTTTAAAAAAATCCAGAAATAATTTAAAAAACAGGAAATACGTTGGATAATATTTCCACACTTTTAAATTTAGCCGACCCAGATTTCCATTGGATTTATCTGTTCGTGCGTCATGAATTATGTCTCCTGTAACCACAACTAATTTAATTACTTCATTATGCTAGTTTTTACTCGCAGCTCCGCCCGCGTGTATGTCGGTTATCGTAGTAAATAGTAGCCTATTTTCTTCCTCAAAAATCAAACCCAAAGTTCATTGAAATTGGTGCAACGGTATAGCCGTGAAAGCGTTGGTGTTAGTATTGGTATCCATGACGTATGCCTTACGGTCCAATGATGTAATGACCCCCAATGACTGTTCCTATATTTTGTATACCTACATAAAATTTGTATGTGAATATGACTCATCTGCGCTGCTTAAACAAAGCAATGTATGACAACAGTTTATAATAATAATATGTACAAATGAAATAGGTAATTTAAAAATATGTCTTTTCATTTTAGAACTAAATTTATTAGTCATTGCGGATTTGCACATTCTAAGTTTTTGTACGGTTGAGTTGGCAATCATCACTATTTCTAACGTTGAAGTAGAAATGTAGCATTGTTTTAAAGTTTTATGAGCATAATATACTACCTAATCAGCCTGTTGCAGTTCACTGCTAGACATAGGCCTCATTCCACGCCACTTAGTTGGAAATTGGATGCCATAAGATTTTGAGACACATTATACTTCTAATCAACAGAAATACTAATAAGTTGCTAAACTATCATATTGCGGCGACTTCCACACACGGCAACAAAAACATACTACAGCGTCATCTACCGAACATACAGCAAACTACGGAGTAACGAACTATACGAAGTAACTACTAGTCCTGTATCGCGATATAGAAGTTCTCCTGCCGATTGACATTGTTACCTATATACAAATCCCAACTCAACAATACCGTCGGGTTGCAGCCTGCCAGGCACGATCACCATGCCTGATCGGAGTATCCTCCCTTTGTAATTGATACGATGTAACTGTAACGGGAATACAGGTTTTTATTAATATAGTTTAACAGTATCTTCCATCCTTTCCACCCCTTTCTAGTTATGGCACCATTAACAGATCGGTTCTAAAATACTTATGTACCTAACTAGCAGACCCACGCAACCTCGTTTGCGTCTCCTATTGCCCGTCGCGTGATAATTTTCCCCCGGTTTTGAAACATTTTTCATTGGTGCTCCTCTCCTATTGGTCTTAGCGTGATGGTATATAGCCTATAGCCTTCCTCGATAAATGGGCTGTCTAACACTCAAATCGGACCAGTAGTTCCTGAGATTAGCGTGTTCAAACAAACAAACAAACTCTTCAGCTTTATATATTAGTATAGATGATAATATTTATTACCGTCATCACAATTATATCTGCATATTCGGCATATGTGAATAAGAAGGTTAAAATAAGCTTTGAATGTTTGTTTATTTTATTAGTTAGTAACAAGTGAAACTAATAAAATATCTTTAAATTCGTTGTGGTTATTGATATCAAACCAAATTTCAATGCCAGTTCAAAATTTGTTATATAGCCTTTTTATATAATATCATTGGCTTTTTCGTTTAATTATCATGGAATTATTGTTTTATTCATTATTAGAAAATTCATTTCTATAAGAGCAATAATATTTGAAAGTATAAAGTGTTCGAAATATAAATAAAGATCTGAAGACTACTAGATGAGAAATATCTCATTCGATTTTCAAATGATAACTATGACATTTATGGAAAACGTCTTTAGAATAAAACTATCTCCACTTTCGTTTAACATTGCTTGCTAATTCGTCAATGCTTACTTATATTTTATATCAAATGACAGCATATTTGCATACCATTTAGTAAGATCAATGACCGAACGATTTAATATTGTGTCATTGGATTTAATGATACTTGTATAGTGCTTCTTTTACGGGTAATCTACAGCAATTGTCAACTAATAAACACTCATTTTAAACCTGTTTTGGAACTAAAACTCATTCAGCACATGTCGCCGTCTTCTGGGTCAATTGAAAAATTAAGATCGCTATTCTGCCTGTGTGTGTAGAACTGGTAAACAAACACCCACACTGTCTAATGTCAATATACGAAAAAATATTCAAGATTACGTCATCTAGTTAGTACATTCAAACTCTAAATTGGTACTCAATTCGATATGTTGATGATCGACAAGGTTGTGGTTTTAAACGTGTAAAGGTTCATTTGATTAAATATTTGATAATACTTGTAATTGTATCCGAGATTATTCGCTTTATACATAAATGTTAGCTGAAGGTCAGCTGTCCTTTGTCGTATTGGACCGACTTGAGTGAAGAGAAACCATTTCATGGCCGTACAAAAATCTCATTTTTTATTGGTTTTCGCAAAAAAAAATATTGATTATATAATTTATTTTTTTTGCACTTTATCGTTGTGATACTACTAAACACTATTTATGCAAAGTTTCATCTTTCTAGCTCTAACCGTTTGGAAGGTAGGTTTAGGACGGACGGACGAACGTACGGACGTGATAAAACTATAAGGGTTCCGAGACGTAAACTACGAAACCCTATAAAATAATTTTGAAGTGAAACTTTCTTTAGCCTCGTTGAGCACTTTTTGGTAGGAGAAAATCTTATAAGTTCGCGTCACCGACATGCTGACATGACATTTTCGAATCGTAAACTGCTTTGGCCGCGTTGAGCACTTTTTGGTAGGGGAAAATCATATGGGTTTGCGTCACCGACATGCTAATGTTTGATGTTGATAATTTAAATATTATGAAGTTTATAATTTTACAAATTAATATTACAAATAAAATTATAAGTTTTCACTTCTATCGGCAGTCCCTACGACTGCCAATTTTTTATATAATATACTACTCTATATATAAATCACACTCTTAAACAATATTTTGACAAAAAAATTATCATTATCTGTTTACCCAAAAAGTAATATGATTCATAAAACAACTATAATTTTAACAAAAATAAAACCGACTTCAAGGTTTGACTCTATTTCTCTTGCATGCCATCATCAGATTTTAGTCCTTATCATGGTACCACCGTTGGTATATCTCCTTAAAAAGAGAATAATCAAAATCGGTTCATAAATGACAAAGTTATCCGCGAACAAACATAAAATATATATATATATATATGGTCGAATTGAGAAACCTCCTCCTTTTTTTGAAGTCGCTTAATAAGAAAATATGTATTTGTGCATCGATATTTCTTTTTTTATTTATTATAATAGTATCATTTACCGGTACAATATCAGGATATGTTATCGTTGCAGATTACAAAAATGACCTTCCTAGGAATATGTTTGTTAAGAATGACACATTAGACTCATCCATGTCTTTATCGCATGCATACAAAGTTAACGGCACGTTCTTAACAATTAAATTTTTACTTGACACACATTTAGCTATTGAATTTACACTATAACTAATCAACATCAGTATTGAAAATAAGAGGCAATTATAACTGCAACTACAGCAAGATGAAGTCTATCTGGGATTTATTGGATATAACTTCAAAGTGCAAAATATCCCGTGTAACCGAGAAAAACAATATCACGCAGTTCTTTCGTTGTTTTTCACCGAATGAGCAAGTTTATCATCGAAAGGCTTTATAAGTCCACTTCTGAACCTAGGCCTTTCCTTCAAAAGGAGGTTTTTATACCACGTTGCACAGATGGTATAGAATTTGATCCAATTTTTCTTTCTGTATACAGTGATGTTGTACTGTGTAGTTGTTCCCTTAATCGCCTTTAAGACAGTATTGGGATGAATAGGACTTCTGACACTCTGTGTTCCTAAACCATCGCCAAACGGAACGGCGACTCTTGAGTTGCACAAGACTATTGGCGGCGGTAGTCTCTCATCAAAATATCTATTTTAATAGCCCTTCTGCTGGTTTATACCTCTATGCCAAAAAAAAACAAAATATAAAGATAACTCCCACACTAGGAAAAAAATATGTATCGCGGGACTTACCAAACATACATGAGACGGACACAGAGAATACCCTTCTTTTCTTTTTTCTTTTATTCTATGGCCCTGCTAAAATGACTGTAGTCTGATGGAAAGCGTGAAGCAGAATCCACGAACTCAGTCATTTTACGTTGATTTTCTTTGCGAGCCGGCCCGTTTGCGCTGAAATTAGCACTGCTTTACAGCTACCGAGAATGGGAACAACTAATTGTGGGTCACACAACGTGATGTCTTGTCTTGTGTGTATAGTCTTCTTCGATCAATGTACTATTCAAGACAGATTTTTTTTAAAAGGGACCAGCTCTCCCTGTAATTAGCGCGTTCAAACAAATAAACTCTTTACCTTTAAATATTAAAAGTATAGATTTTAGTCAGTTTTTGACATTTAGAACGTTGTTTCGAGAATTTTCGAACAACAGAATGTGCACCAACATGGATTTCTCGAGTCAACTCTTGTCCGCACACAAAAAATAAAACGAACACAAGAATATAAAAAGCCTTTTAGCACACTTGAACATATATAAAATGTTGTCAGATTACATAATTTTAGATTTCATTCTGAGTATTTTATGCAAT
Source organism: Spilosoma lubricipeda (assembly GCA_905220595.1). Lineage (NCBI taxonomy): Eukaryota > Metazoa > Arthropoda > Insecta > Lepidoptera > Erebidae > Spilosoma > Spilosoma lubricipeda. Next base: position 15,487,731 of record HG992282.1, on the reverse strand, counting down.
TTTATACTAACTTAATCTATAAGCACGTAAAGAATTCAGAACGCATACAAAGTTTTTAAACATTTCAAATTCTGAGCATGTGTATTCCGCGAATGTTTTTAAATACATTAGATTTTATCAATTGAATGCGAAAAATAAATGCTTCAATACTGTGTGGAGGGGCATGCAAAGGACGACATTAGTGACTTTTGGATTTACAAGCCCATCACTTACCATAAGTAATAAATACTTCGACCCTCTGATACTCAACGCCATCCAGCATCAAACTAAGCAGAGCTTGTACTATGAATACTAGACTGACTGATAGAGACATATCTATATATAGAAAACACCCAAACTACGAAACAAATATTTTGGAGATAACAAAACAAGTGGCCTGACCCTGCAATTGAACACGAGACCTCTAGCTCAGCAGTCGTGTACGCTACCACTGTGCCACCAGGGCCGGAATGTTGCTAACGTCAGATCTGGTCTCCTTTTGTTGGAAACTGTATACTTTTTGGTATATTGGATCCTAAATATTGTGGAAATAGTGATAAATTCAATAAAATCTTTGTTATGATGGTTGCTTTATTCTTGATAAAACATAAGTACAGAGTTTAAAACACTTTTTTCTTTGAACTTGGAACACATATTTTTCGGCCACATTACAGAACACATAAAAAAACTTTCTACATTTTTTTTAGTATAGGAGAATTTTAGTCCTATTAATTAGCTATCGCATTTCCATTCCCTGTGTCTTAATTATAAACATAAAAAAGGTTTTACGCAATCGGGTTAATTTTTTTGAAACGTTTTCTTAATTGAAAGTCTCAATTATATAAGTCTAACAAAATTTGTTTTAATTTAGAATTTAAAGTAGCACGCAATTCGTTTATTTTAACGTAACGTAATAAAGGGTTAAGTTAAACATAAATAGTAATAAGGTGACCGTAAACTTCACAAAGTAACAATGTTGAACTTAAATCATTTTACTGAAGCATCCCTTTGTTTACCTCGAAGCGACCGCAGACGCTCTTCACCCAGCAAGTGTTCTCTCAAACTCGGGGTACTTTGTATCACATTTTGTTTTCCAAATTATTATTACACGAACGAACGCTTTTGTAACTACTACATAGTTGCTTTATTGTTTCTCATACAAACGTGTTGTTCACAATATCAGTGGGCGGTTAGGGTTTAAAAAGAATTTCACGACCTCTATTCATTTTCTATTCATTTTATGGGTACCGTAAGAGGCGATTAAAGGGAGCAAACTACGCAGGACAACGTTTTTTTTTTTTTTTTCGCTTCTCCGCAATGACTCTGCTTTTGAGTTTGAGAGAACACTTGTTGGGTGAAGAGCGTAGAGTCGAGTCGAGTCGAGGTCAACAAAGGGATGCTCCAACTTTACTGCAAAGAGCAAACACTATAAATAATAATAATGTTGTCCTAGGCGATTACGGCCACGGCCGTCAGTCTCAACGGAGACCAGCCAACTACGCAGGAGATATTATACCTGCACAAGTGTGTGCGCAAACACAGGTACACTCTCTGTTCCTTCTCTATCATAATCCGATGAGACGGTTAATGACACGACCGGGCAGAGATCAGGCGACCGACAGCTTTACGTGCTCTCCGAGGCACGGGGGTTCAGACCCCAACTTCCAAACTCCGAGCTATTATTAAGTATTCTATAATCAGAAAAACTCAATAGCACTTTTTGGCCCGACCAGGGATTCGAACCCGAGACCTCTTGATCGGTAGTTGCATACGTCAACTGCAAGACCAACGAAGCCGTCTGGTCAGAGTGGTTTAGTAGGCCAGTAGCCTCCTTTCTAAGAAGAGCCCTTTGTCCATCTGTGGACTGTCAAAGACTATTGTTAATGATGATGATGATTGTATATGGAGCTGTTCACTTTTCTTGAGTTAGAGTTACCACACACACTTTATAATAATAATAATAATAATAATCTTTATTGTACCAAAAATGGATTACAAGACACTGTACAGCCCTGACTCCCAAAGTAGCGCTAGCTGTGTGTTGGGAGTCAGTTCCTATTCACAAGCAAAAAAGAACAAACCATTAGTTACAATAGTAGACATTAATAGATAGTAGTTGAAAGTGTAAGTTTGTTTATTTAGACAATATATTTATGTTTATGTTTGTGTGTGAGTGTGAGTTTATGTGTGTGAGGATGCATGAGTTACTGTGTATTTGAGGCCATCTGTTAAGATTTGAGTGTAGATGGTGTGTGTGACATTATTCAAGTTTTCATTACTCTACTATTTGTAATAGGTTTTCAACATTATCAAATTCTAGTTTATTAAGCCATAATTTAATTATTTGTTTTATTTTAAAGTTGCTCAGGTTTTTAGTTTTATAGGTTAAATTTAATTGTTTATAAAGTTTTGGTGCAAGATGACTATAGTGCTTTTGGGCAAATGTGCTTGCCACTCTTGGAACTGGACACTTTTCTATCCTTTTACCCGATGGTTTTAAATGCGGTACAGTTACTTTGTGATATCTGCGTATAGTTTGGTAGACAAATAGCTTCCGTACTGTAAGCACATCGGCCATTTTATAGACCAGTTGTGTAGGGTGGCGAAATGGTAGACAAAGAAGGACTTTAAGGATGACGCGTTGTGCCCTTTCTAATTCTATTAAATGTGTCTTGGCCGCTGACCACCATGAACATATGCAATAGGTAATTACACATTCACCCAATGCTTTGTAAGTTTGAACTAAAAGTGTAGTATCTTGTATCAGTCTCAAATCTCTGAATATGTATATTAGTTTTTTAATCTACTACTGACCATATTTATATGCTTTTTCCAATTTAATTTGTCATCGATGTTTACTCCTAAATATTTGATGTCACTATTTTTCGATAATGTAGGACAGCAACAATGTGGAGGCAAAGGATTAGTTCGATTACATGGATAGCAATGTACACGAATCTGACAATTGTTAGGCGCCGAGGCCAATGTTTTGCTAAAGCAGAGAAATTTTGTTTTGGTGGTATTTAAAGATAGTAAACTATCTTCAAGCCATGCTGTGATAGCAGACATACCTTCTTCAGCTAGTTGTCGTACAAGGTTCCAAGAGCTACTGTGAAAAAGCACGACAGTGTCATCTGCAAACATTTGTATATCTGCGCCCTTGATCTGATGCTTACATAAATCATTAATGTAAGCCAAAAAGAGCGTTGGGCCAAGGGTACTGCCCTGCGGAACACCATACGTCACCGTGTCGTAGTCACTTACTTGATTATTAATTCTAACACATTGCTCTCTTTCTGTAAGGTAGTCCTTGAACCACAGAAGTGCGTTTCCTCTAATTCCTATGTTCTCCAGGCGGGTAATTAGTATTTTAGTTGATACAGTGTCGAAAGCCTTCTGTAAGTCCAGGAATACTCCTATACATTTCTCTTTTTGGTCTAGGTATGTTGTGATTTTAGAAGTGAGTTGCAGAACAGCATCAGCAGTAGAGCGATTACGGCGAAACCCGTACTGGTTTTTCGAAAGAATACTATTATTTTCAAGGTAATTAATAAGTCGTTTGTTCATAACCTTTTCTATAACTTTAGATATACTACTTAAGAGAGAAATTGGTCGATAGTTTGTTGGTAGTGATTTATCACCTGACTTATGAACAGGACACACAACGGCGCGTTTAAATATGCTAGGGAAGACGCCCTGTTCAAAACTTAAATTAATTAGGTGACATATGGGCCCCGCAAGACAATGGCGAAATTTCTGTAGAATATTCGATGTTATCTTATCTATGCCAGGAGCGCTATGTTTTTTCAGGCTATTGATCACTTCGCTAATCTCAACGGGGTCTGACAGATATAGGGCCATGGACTTTAGCGGCGAATATATGGCTTTCGCTTTTTGTGCTAGTGTTGTCTCATCTGTATTTAATTTTTGTAGAGTTTGTTTTGCAAGACTTGGGCCAATAGATGTAAAAAACTTATTGACTTTACGAAGCGAATCAACTGAATTCACTTCAATGTTAAGTAATTCCGCTGATGAAGTATTTGATTTGTTAATGTTACATAATTCTTTTATAATATTCCATGTTTCCTTTATATTTCCCTTATTTTTGTTTAATTTTTCTTTGTAGTAATTTTGTTTTAAATATTTTATGATTTTCTTTAATGTGTTTCTGTAATTTATGTAAATATTTCTATCATTTGGAGTGAAACTTACTTTAGCTTTTTTGTACATTTTGTCTCGTTTTCGTATTGATTTAATTACCCCTATAGTAATCCAGGGTTTTAAAGGTCTATTACGCTTGGTGATTTTTCTTTCAATGGTGCTGGTATCAATGATATTTCCTAGTTTTGTTGTTAAAATTAGTGCAGCGTGATTGACATCGGTTGCAGAGTACAAATCACTCCACAGTTCCCGCTCCAAACACTCACCTACAGTATCGAAATCAATACTAATTTTACTAATGTATACTGTTTGCTTGGGAACAGGTGTACTGTTAATGTGCAATAATATAGGTGAGTGATCAGTTAGTTCATCAAAGACATACGTTTGTACTTTAGAATGAGTCCTGATCATAAAATGATCAAGGCACGAAGTTTGCCTAGTGGGACAGTGAATTCCTTGCCTAAGCCCGTGATTAGCCATTAAGTTTAAATAAGTAGAAGCGTTTGCGCTTAGGTTATTAGGCATAATGTCTAGATTCTAGTTTAAAAAACTGAGCGGGTTTTTAAAACTAGGTGGGCGGTATATACAGACAATATATACGCTATTCAATAGACCAACCACAATACAATTGCCCTCACTACAAACTGGTTCCGTACACGTTGCCTTAAAGACTTCACGAATATACACAACAACTCCGTCATTCTGATTCAACTTTATTTTCGATCTAAACATTTTATAATCATTAATAGATGGCGGTACAAAATGTTCATTAGTCCAACACTCCGTCAACACCAAAACATCCATCTTTACGTTAAATTTTGTTAGAAACATAAGGAAAATGTCAAAGTTGGCACCAATACTTCGTATATTTAAAGTCAGAACCAATAAAGAATTATTTTTGGAGAAGGATAAAAATTGAATACAGTCTAAAGGCTCATTCAGTCTTCTACATTCAATAGTCTGATTGTCAACATCGTTTACTACTGTGGTATGTAAGTGATTAAATTTTGTTTATAAATAATTGTAAGTCACGATTTAATAGCAACAAGGAGGTAGTTTCATTTTTTAATATCTGTAATAGACTATTGATATCGTAAAGATTGATACTTAGAATATTAATAATTATTTTTATATATTGGGTAGTTACATAAATAATGGCAACATGAACGATGTGCCCATGAAATGTTTTGTTTACCAGATAAGTGATGCAAGTTTGTATGTAGTTTTTAGAATAATTGTTTACGGTTAGATATAATGTCGTGTAGATAGTGTATGGTATGTGTAGGTGAAAGTGAGGTATGAATGTGTTTGTACTGACGCCGACATATGTCACAATATATTCAGTTATTACAGAGATTACGTGTTGGTTACTAAAGCTTAATAACAAACATGAATAAATACTTATGTGATATCTGATCCAAAGAAGCGACCATAGTGCTATATTGTCTGCCAATGGTAGTTTTATAATAGTGAGTTTAGGTAATGTGTGTAATTGTGAGTGTGATACCGTCAAACTAGATACCAAAATATACAGTGACAAAATAAATAACAACATACAACAAAACACATCATGTATGTTCGGACCTATTGTCAACCTTACTCTGTTAAAAAAAAGGGCCCTAATAAACTCATAGTAGAGGTCACACTTGTTTTTAATGTGGAATGTTAAATGATTTTGGTCTAAGCTAAGACAAAATAGTTTAGGAGATACTCGGAGAGACCGCAGACACCCTCTCCTCCCTCCCAGTCTCTTCATTCGCTGTAGAAGTAGAAGGTGAAACGATATGCTCCAAGTCATTAGGTGATCGTATTTGAACGGCTGGGCTGCCCTCCTTCTGTTTAACGTAGATAGTGCCTTGACTGCACCAGCAGAAAGCGCAACCGAGCTGCCTGGAACGGATCCTAGCAGAACGAAATAAAACTCTGTTTTCTCTGGTTAATCGCTCATTAAAGAAAACTCTTCGTGTTTGTGTACCACATACGCCCAGATCCGAACTGCTGAGATTCCTCCGCGACTTAGTAGCCTTAAGGAATCCGTCCCGCTTTGAGCGGCGCAAAAATCTGACAACCACTGGTCTTGGCATCCTGGCTCCATCCTCAGGCAGTGACGTCGTCACCGGGGGGCGGCGTGGCCCAACTCGTGAAACCCAGTCAATATCCCTATCCTCAAGCTCAATCCCTATTTTTTTGGCTGCAACTAGTAATATGTGATTTACATTTTCGTTGGCAATCTCAGGAATGCCCACTATCTCGATTTCGTTACGCAGATTAATTTGTGCTTGCGCATTTAATTCAGATTTCAACTGAGTCACCGTAGCCTGTAAGAACACAACCTCTGCCTCTCGCTTTTCCAGACATTTTAACCGCTCGTCAGCGGCACCAAGTCTCAGTACAAGCTCATCCAATCGCTCGTATGAGTGTGACAGAGAAACCGTCACATCCTCCAATTGTGTCTTAAGTGCTGAAAAAGCTTCAGTCATTGCTCGCAGCTGATCGGTGAGTCTGGTAAGATCAGGTTCCGTGGATTCTTGAGTTAGTTCCGACTTTTTCCGAAGGGTAACATTGTCAGAGACAAGTCGAACTGGTGTAAGACTGTTGTCTCCACCCTTTTTTTGCGTAGCACAGCAATCAGGACACCTCCACTGCTTCCTGCGGTCGGCAGTCAGGGTCGCAACGTTAATACATTGCGTACAGAAGCTTTTATCACAGACGGTAGACATACATCTAACTAGGTGAGGGTCCTTGATAGTCTTCAAACACCCGGCACACTTCATGCTGACTAAGTGTAAATAAGTTCTGTTTTGTAGAATGATGAGAACAGATAAACTACCAAGCTCCCAGTATGTAAGTGTAATATTTATAAAAACAGTCCAAGTAATCTCGTTTACGTTAAATATGTGGAGGTAAAAGTTCGACCTCGCGACTAAAACGTCGCAAACGCCGTGCAAAGTGTGTCGCTTACGCGTTTTAACAAGACTGCACAAGTATATAAAATGAATGACGGTGTGCGGTTTTTATTGTAAGTTTATATTGTTCAATATTTATTGTTTGGCACTGTGTAACTGCTCACCCACTGTCGAGTTTGATGGAATACACTTTTGGAAATGATTATTAGACTTAAACCACCACAAACACCAACTGAGATACAATAAGTATATGAATTTTAACAGCCGAGTTAATATGTGTGCGAATACAATCCAAGCATTTTGTTTATAGGAATCTTATTGATGTCATAGTCGCTATATTGGGAGTTAAAATCAAATCAAAATGAGGTTAACTGCTGTTTTTCCAAAGAATGCCAATAGTATTTACCAACACTTTTACATAAACGGTTTAATGTTTATATTGCTTAATCACATGTCGTATACCATTCTAGGTTTGGTGAGTTGAATGCTCCGAAATATAGTGCCATTTTCTCTATTTTTGACGGAACAAAATGTATATGTACTTACTTGATACGTTAACTAATAAACAGATAATTTCTTGTAAAAAGTAACTTGGTAATGCAAAGTCATATTTTTTGACAAAAAGATAGAGTAGAATAACAGATAATATATGGGTATATTAGACTGGCTGTTACAAATTTTATAAAAATAATAAAATAATGTCTAAATTGGTAATTTTGTCTCTTTCTAACCAAAGGTACACGTGTTTGGAGGTGAACTATCACAGCAGAGAGAGTTATATGTTAATATCTATACTGCGAAAACAAACATGGACTACTCGTTTGCCCAATATTCCAAACAAAAGTGACTTCTTTTTTTAATATATCATTTATTTCTACTATTTAAAGAAGTTTTTTTTTGTTAATTAATACATAATATTTTTTTCTAAGTCACAGTCAACATTTCTCACTAACTGATTTCTTTACGTAATTAACCAAATCGGCTCTCCACTGTTTCCTCATAAATATTCATGATGAAGATTTGTCCTTTTCATTAGAAATAAATGTAACTTCTTTTGAAAATATGTTTCGAAATTATTTAAAGATTTTGTCGTTAAAAGTTAATCTGTAGAAACTAAACGATTCTCATTTTTTAAAAACCAATTTAAATATAACTAGCTGAGCCCCGCGGTGTTACCCGCGATGCAACAACAAATTTTGCGAGTAACGTCACGGAGCAAAGCTAGTCTTAAAAAAAGTCCAAGTTACTCCCTATATCTTCAGCTATCAGCCAGTGAAAGTCACGTCAAAATCGGTCTAGCCGTGCCAGAGATTAGCCGGAACAGACAGACAGTCAGACCGACAGATAAACTTTTTTTTTTGGTGGGTAGGTGTTAAAAAGTCCACACGCTTTTGAAAAGCTCTCCATATATTTAATTATTTAAAATCATTTTTTCCACCAATATTAGCAAATAAATGTCTGCTTACTTAACATAAACAACTGCTTTATTGTTCATATGTGTTAATTCTAGTTTTAAAGCCACCTGCCAGTGTTTGTGCACAATTTTATAACACCACAGTTAAGTTTTGAAAAGTTCACCCACCACTGATAACTTAAATTAATATGTCCCAACTCACTGAAATACAAATGGCTCAAAGCACTCTTGAAGAGAGTTTCTCTAAAAGGATGGCCCAGTTGGAGGCACAGCTGCATTCCACAGGGAACTCCAAAGATACTGTTGCTCGAGTTTCCGAAGAATTCCGAACATTCCGAGAGCTCATGTTCAAGATGCTGGGCCTACTGCGGAGGCAAATAAATGAGTGCACCAAGATGGTAGAAGTCATAGAGACCCGTCATCGTCGCAAAGCACTTATCTTCCTCGGAGTGCCCGAAGCTGTCCAAGAGGACTGTAGCAAGACCTTGCTAAGTATTATCAATCAGAAGATGGGCCTTAACGAAGTGACATCATCAACCATCAAGCTCTGTCACCGCTTGGGCACCCCATCGAAGGAACGTCGTCGCCCGATCCTCGTCAGATTCTCTTCGGCGGAGGTCCGGGGAGCAGTCTGGAAGGTGAAAACGAAGTTGAAGGGTTCCAGCTTTGCGGTAAGGGAATTCCTGACCAAAACCCGTCAAACAGTGTTCAGCCTGGCTAGGCAACATTTTGGGATGTCGGCCTGCTGGACACAGGACGGCACTATTGTTGTCAAACCCGCCGATAACAGCCGCCACAAGGTAACCACACTGGACGAGCTGGAACCCCTAATTGCCAAATATCCCAAGGCGACATCTCCACCAAAGGCGAGTTCGAGCGTGACCTCAAAGAGTTCGCGGAGACAATAAGTATGTCGCACGACTGTACTTTCCTTTAACATAGATATTTACAATTTATAATTAATTATGTTTCACTGTTTGTTTAATTTCCTCATTAGTTAAATTTATTTACATTTAGTTTCGACTCGTAAATATCAACTGACAGCTTGTGACATACCTGTCAAAACCATGTTTTCGTTCGACATCCAGTTTGGATACGTTCGGAATGCTAGTTTCTTTAAAAGTTTAAAAACTAATTGTGTCTGTATTTAGTGCTTTTCCCTTCTGCAGTTTTATTTTATCTTTTGTCTTTACTTCCTTCTTGCTCTGATTGTTTATGTGAATTAATTAACTGCAGATACTTTAAGACTTAACTAAGCTTTTTACTGAATGTTTTAATATACTCTATCTCTTTGTGCCTGCTGGCGGGTGGTGTGGAAATGCGATCTATTAACCCCTAAAAACTATTTAATATTGATAGTCGTAATTTTAATAAGTTTTTAATATTTATACATCTGTATATATATATTTATGTTTATATTAGTACACTGATGATTGAAGATGAAGATGTGGTATACTTTTCCGCCAATGAATCTTCGGATAACGATAGTTTTGCTTCTTTGACGGATGCCCTGGGTGACCAATTGCGGCAAATATTTTCTACCCAATCTCGTCATCTCTTAAACGTTTGCCATATTAACGCCCAGAGTATCCCCAGCCACTTGAGCGATTTAACTGAGACTTTCGCGGACAATGATATTCATGCAATCCTGGTTTCGGAGACCTGGCTCAAGCCTCACCTTCCCTCTACATCTTACCCTCTGACCGGTTTTGTCCTAATCCGCAATGACCGCATGGACAGAAGAGGTGGTGGCGTTGCCATCTACCTGCGTAGTGACTTTTCTTTTAAAATATTATCATCCTCCTCTCCCAGTATTTCCACTACTGCAGAATATCTCTTCCTAGAGGTTTGTGTCAGGGGAGTTAATGTTGTTCTTGGAGTGGTCTATTGCCCTCCTACTGTAAACTACTTCTCCAGCCTGGAAACAGTTCTGGAATCTTTAGGGTCGGAATATACACATCACATCATCATGGGAGATTTCAACACAGACCTCCTAGCCTTAAACTCCTTCCGTACACTTAATCTCCTACAGATCTTCCAATCAACCAGCCTCCATGTCCTTCCACTACAAGCCACTCATCATAACATCCACCACCAAGACACCTGGCTTGACCTGATGCTAACCTCTTCCCCAAACCTTGTCTCTTCTCATGGTCAACTCCCTGCCCCCGGTTTCTCCCACCACGATTTAATTTACCTTTCCTACATCCTGAAACCCCCTAAATCACCTCCAAAGATTATACAAATGCGTAGTTTCCGAAGCATAGATTTGGACAAACTGTTTGCGGACGCTGCGATGATAGATTGGACGAGTGTGGCGGCAGCTTCGGACATGGACACAAAGATTGATATTTTTAATGAAAATATTAAAAAACTGTATGATGTGCACGCTCCCCTAAAGTCGTTAAAAATGAAACGTGCCCCTGCTCCATGGTTGACAGATGAGGTGCGTACTGCAATGAGGCGAAGGGATCAGGCCTTCCTCAAATTCAGGAGGGATCGCTGTGAGGACAAGTGGAGTGTCTACAAGACTGCAAGGAATCGATGTAATCAGGTGATACGCAACGCTAAACGCCGACATATTCTGCAAAATATAGAGTCATCTTCTTCTTCCAGTATCTGGAAGTTTCTTGGAACGTTAGGTATTGGCAATAAGCAACTTCCAGAGTTTAAAAACACCATAGGCTTGAACGACATCAATAATCATTTCTCATCCACAACAACGCTGGATCCTCAAACCAAGTGCCAAACGCTGAATTACCTATCTGGTCTTACCAGCCCCAACATTGACTCTTTCGATTTTTCTCCGGTGCCTTCTGGGGACATCAAGAAGATCATACTATCTATCCGCTCCAATGCTTTAGGATGTGATGGCATTAGCCGACGCATGATCATAACCATCTTGGACTATACGCTCTCGGCAATAACTCACCTAATAAACTACTCTCTTGACTCCGGAACCTTTCCCTCTCTTTGGCGTAAAGCTTTCATCATTCCTCTTCCTAAAAAAAGTAATCCTTCACTACCTGAACACTTTCGACCAATTTCCATCCTCCCCTTCTTATCTAAAGTGCTCGAGGCCTGCGTATACAAGCAGCTTTCTGAATTTGTATACCGACACAAATTGCTAAGTCCGCTGCAGTCCGGTTTCAGGCCCAATCATAGCACTGTTACCGCTCTCCTCAAAGTGACCGGCGATATTAGAAAGGGCATGGATGACACCAAAATTACAGTTCTGGTCTTAGTGGATTTTTCTAATGCCTTCAATACCGTCGGTCACGAAATACTACTATCAATCCTTGGGTATCTTAGGGTGTCCCCTGAGGCACTGGAATGGTTCTCTACCTATCTTCAGGGACGTCAGCAGTGTGTTTGTGCTCAAGACTCGACATCGAACTGGCGCAATCTTTACACTGGTGTCCCTCAAGGCGGAATTTTATCTCCTCTTCTATTCTCTATTTTTATCAACCTCATTACTGATCACCTTCGATGTTCGTATCACCTGTATGCCGATGATCTGCAGCTGTATTCACAGGCAAGGGTGGAGGACATATCGAAAGCCATCGACAGCATCAACAGGGACCTGGAATTCATAAAATCTTGGTCAATGAGATTTGGGTTGTCAGTTAACCCTACGAAATGCCAAGCAATATTAGTTGGTAGTAAGAACATGATAAATCGATTGGATAACACGTCAATCTCGCCGGTCATCTTCAACGGCTTAGTCATACCTTGGAGCCACGTAGTCAAGGACCTTGGCTTGTTCATCGACTCAACTCTTGATTGGCGAGCCCAGATTACTCATGTGAGCCAGAAAGTAACAGGTAACTTACGAACACTCTACCGACTTAAGAACTTCTTGCCTCCTAAAACAAAACTCTCACTCACACAGTCCCTCATTATCCCCTTAATCGACTATGGTGATGTGTGTTATTTCGACCTGAATGCAGACCTCCTTAATAAACTTGATCGTCTTCTTAATAACTGCATTCGATTCATATTCAATCTCCGCAAGTATGACCACGTGTCTACCTTCCGTTCTCAATTACAATGGTTACCTATTCGCCTGCGCCGCAGTCAGCGAGCCTTGAACTATCTCTTTTCGTTTCTCAACTCCCCATTTTCACCTACTTACCTTGAACCATACCTCCGTTTCTTATCCTCGAATCATGATAGAAATCTTCGCTCATCTAACAATTTGCTTCTCTTGTGTCCCTCTCACAGTTCCGACTTCGTGAACTCTTCGTTCTTTGTGCAAGCTGTACTGCTATGGAACACGCTCCCACTAGAAATCAGGATGTCAACAAGTCGAGTCTCATTCAAAAAGAACGTCAAAAGCTACCTCTTAACGAAATGGCAGGAAAACATTAGTTAACAATTTAGTACCTACTCACAGTGTACGTATGTTAGGTTTAGATATTGATGTGTATGTGTATTTATGTATATGTATATGTTATAATGTATATTTGTAGTCGTATTATGTTAGATTATGTCAGTACCAAATTATTTTGATGGCAATTATAACCTCCGACTTCCACCATGATGCACCTACCTCACAAAATTTCTACATCACCCAAAGGTTGGCTGGTAGAGAATGCCTTGGGCATTAAGTCCGCCGTTGTACATGTGTGCATAAAGTTTAAATAAATAAATAAATAAACAAGATTGAAAAAAAATTATATTTGATATATGTACCGTGTATACATACGCCTTTAGTAGCAAAGTAGACCTTTAAAAGAGGTTATTTTAATGTTACAAACAGATACTCCAAATTTTTTTATTTGTATGGATGTGGTGGACCAGCTGGTGGTATCTGGAAGATTTCCACACAAAAAGAGTCCATGAGAGAGCCACGTTTCGGCATGAATGGACCGGTTCGACCGGAGTGATACCATGGCCTCAAAGAAAACCGTTGTGAAATTGTCTTGCTTGCTTGCGCTGTGTTTCACCAAGTGAGTGAGGATACCGGAGACCCATACCTCAACCCCTCCCCAGATCCCTTTCCCCATCCCCAAAGGTCGGCATCGTACTCGTGACGCCTCTGGTGTCCATGGGCGGCGCTAATCGCTTACCATCAGGTGATACGTCTGCTCGATTTCCCTCTATACCAAAAAAAAAGATTACTGTTAAAGGGATGAAATAGAATAAAATTCGTATTCAGAATAAACTGGAAGCTCAATGTTAAAAATGTGAAAAAAAATTACATATTGTGTAATATTTTTTTTTATTATTTCGGACAACTAATACACAACGCCGTGTATTCCCAAGCTAAGCAGACCTTGTGTTATGGGTACTAGACAACTGAAATAAATACGTATATTTTTTTTGTAAAAGGGTACATATTATACAAAGAAAACACCCAAACTCCGAAACAAATATTTGCAGATCATACAAACATTTGGTTCGACCCGGGAATCGAACCCGAGACAGCACGACAGCACAGCAGTCGCGTACGCTACCACTGAGCCACCGAGGCGCAGTTTTTTTTTCAGGAAGGAAGGTTTTATTTGTTCTTAAAATATTTTTAGTTATTCAATGTAAGTAAATATTATATTAATAAAGTCACTTATAAGCGCTAGTCTTCACAAGTCGATTTCTTTCACAAGTGGTGTGGTCATATAAAATTAAAAATTAAATTTGTTGGCTAAAAATAATATAGTAGGTACATAAAAGTTATACATACATCTCTGTATATCTTCATATATGCTTTTTAAAATAAATATTCTGCTTAACTATTTGCATCTTCTTTTTGGCAATTATAATTGACGCTGTACCCGTTTAAAGCAAATAGCCTCAGAAGATAGTCTCATTGAAGTATATTTAATGCCTTTAACTTCAGTTTCTAAATTTTCTAATGACAAAATGTAAACAATTTTATTAGCTTTTTTAAAAAGGAAAATGATCTTAACACCTTTCAACAAGATAAAGTTTAAAACAAATTGTTACATCTATAAATATAAAAGAAAGTCGTGTTAGTTACACTATGTATAACTCAAGAATGGTTGAACCGGTTTAGAGAGTTAGAGAGGCATCCACATTCAGACGCGTTGTGACCTGAGTGCGGACGCCAAGAGAGATTCTCCAACGCTAGGGCAGTTGGTACCTTGCTGGAGTAATAATCTGTGTTGCAACTGCGCCGTCATACGAGGCGTTGGAGGATGGGCATCCGATATCCTCACTTACTCGGTGAAACACAGCGTAAGCGCTGTTTCACACCGGTTTTCTGTGAGGCCGTGGTATCAGTCCAGTCAAGCCGGCCCATTCATGCCGAAGTGTAACTTTCCATGTAGTTCATCCATTGTCATGCAAGCCTTCAGCTAGCAACCTCTCTAAAGCAAATCTTTATACAAAACTAAATAGCTAATTAGCACGGTTAAATTACCGTGATTAATTGAAATATCGAAATTAATAACATTCTTATGTTTACGTAATTACCTACTTTACACAAAAAAATAATGATGTTGACATGACCCATATTCTATAAATGCTGTAGTTTAGTTGTGTTTATAATCCGCTGCAGGATGCAATATTTCAGACTATTATCTGTTGTGATCTGGTAAAATCGTTATAAGTTACACAGTGTTTAACGTTAAGAGAAATATGTTTATTTGACCTATTTTAAAATTTTACCTTCTTACCACGCTATAATTAAAACATTTTTGTCTGTTTTTTCTCAAAAGGAAATTATGTTGGGATATTTCATGTAAGTACAGTCACATAACGGATAAATAGAAATACAAATTATTTACTAACATTGTTATAAGACAAACATCATAACAACAATTTATTTCAACCAAAGAAATCAATTACAATTCCATCAAACCAGAATAATTACTTTCATGAGTATATTTCAGAAGTCCTAATTACGTTTTTAATCTCTGCCACAGAATGGCCGAGCGCTGTGTTCCAATTTTTCCAAGATATCCTTTTAAATCCCTCTCCTGTTTACTTTTGAAACCCCTTACCAAATCCCGGCTAAAAGATTTTCCATGTAGCTGAAAGGTTTTGTCGGCCTTTCAAGCACCTTGCAATGTCCACATTCGTTTCATTCATTTGCACTCGTTATTACTGCTTAATGTGCTGTGAAATTGAGGCAGATGGACCAGGGAGCTTTTTATTATGAAACGACGGTGGACTTCACTTAAATTACCTTTGTTAATTTATTTCGTTGACTGAGCATTGTAGCCAGGTAGAGTGATGATTTGCGCAAGACGGCTGGCAGGAGCTGGATGCGAGAAGCCGAGGATCGAACTAAGTGGCGTGCAATTGGAGAGGCCTATGTCCAGCAGTGGACTGCGATAGGCTGATGATGATGATGAGCATTGTAATTCGTATTTTTTATACATATAGGTATTATATTTAATACTTACGTTTCAGATTAATAAGATGGACATCTATTTATCAGAGTATGTAACTACCCTGTGGAGAACGAATCGCGCTTTTCTTTGCTTTGATATTTCGTCCTAAAGACTTTGTAGTGACTATATTTGTTTTTTTTTTTACTGAAGTCTGCCAATGTAACTCTACTCTAAATTTAGATTCATTGAAATTGATATACTGATTTGAGTCATAAATAAAAAAGCAATCTACGTGACCAAAAATCTACAACATTGTATTTGAATTTAATTATACACTGTTGATATCTAAAAATCCAAAACGCTGCTAAACTCTGTACCTGTACCTCTTACAACATTCAACCCCTATGTCAAATTTTCGTAAAGCTTAATCGATCTTATTTAATAGACAAATTGTACTTTTATGTTACTTTCAAGCTTTTCTTGAGTCAAGATTTCGTTCATCAGTCTTTATATACATATAACTTACCTCTATAAGTTAGCAACGTTAGACACACAACTATCGATTACAACATCATTGTATTTCTTGTTTAGAAAGTTAATATCTAATCTAAATATTCAAACCATAGCAGCGTAGATCTAAATACTTTTGTGAACACAAGAATTTCATACCACCTCTGTAAACGAGGCGAATAGTGTCAAACCAATCATGGCAAATATTCAGCTCTAATTTGGTTTCCCAAATCCAGTGTAATTTCCTGTAGCGATAGTAAAATTGTTAGTCAAATTTATGTTTCAATATGTTGATGTGAAATGGTTTACTGTCATTGGAATCAAAGCCAATTTATAAATACGTGATAACAGTAAATAGGTGGTTTTATATTGTGTTCAGAAATAATTCATGCAGAATCGGATGGAATTATGAATGAATATTATCGATAATAATAGTTAATTGCTTGGTTGGTTGGTTGGTTGCATTCGAGGAAAAGCTTTTGTGAACGGTATTCATTCATTCCTTCAAAACCGTAAATTCTAATGGATTTACGTTATTACTGATGTGTATTCTGGGTTCCCATTCCGCGTTAACGTTTCAAAAAAGTCCGGTATCTCTGTTATCGGTATTTTCGTAGATAAAAGTTGTCCTGTCCCTTTTTTATTCATGACAACAATGATGCAAAGATTATTAACATTCATTTTTGTAGGTAGAGTATAAAAATCTAATAAATGAAGAAATGTGTATACTTGGACGTAGTACATACAAAGACTTAATTACCAGTGCCAGTGCTTTTTAGGCAGGTGCTGATGGGAATGTGGAGGTTTGGACGTCTTCAGTATGGTACACTATGTATCCTTTGCTTTTTTCTGTATTATTAATATCTTAACTATCGAACTACGTAGTGCGTATCATCTCTATGCTAACGACTTGCAACTTTATGCTAAGCCATAGCAAAAGTTGAAGACATAGCAACAGCTATCGAAAAAATACTAGACTACAATAATCGGCAGTCACTATTCGAGCCCCGAGTCCATCTACAGACGTTACATCACTATATCTATTCGTATATCAGTGAAAGTCCTCATAACTAGACTTTACTCTGAACCTACGTCATCGGTTACCGTCGCGTCAATCCTGAGAACATAATGCCGCATGAGAAATTTCCTCTTCGTGGAAACTACAACAATGCTCGTGCAATCTCTACTCTTCTCTTAATAATACCTAGGCGACGTGTGCTACTACTCGTATAACCTGAACGCTGATCTTCTCAATAAGCTAGGTCGTCCGCTCAACAACTGCATTCAATGCTCAGATGGTTACCTTTTCGTCAACGCAAAAAATGCGCGCACTAAAATTCTTGTATACTATCCCCAATTCCCCATCTCCTCCTACTTATTTAAAACCACAAATTCAACTCTGGGCAATAGCCATAAAGTAAACCTTTGTTCGTCTAACAACGTTCTTAGGCTTGTCGAAAAATAAATTTGAATTGTTTCTGTTCCTACATTTTCTAAGCATAAAAAATATATAATATCTTCATTCAGATAACTGAGTTTTACGTACATGACATCATGTATTTATAATGTTGTGCTCTTCTACGAGTATAACCATATTATATTTCATGACAAGAAGCACTGTTCCATATCACGAGCGGTTATTTCAGGCGCACCTATAAATATGTTGGATTTTCCAAGCCAGACTGTATTACAAGGCTGTTATATTGATAAGTTTTCGCACACGTGTTTGCTCGTGTTAACCATTGGTGACCTTCAGACATATCGCTAAACACTTTGAGATTACACGTTTCGATCCTATGAGATAGACGGTATTCATTTTGCCAATAAGGTCATTTAATGAAAGATTGCACTCACTCAATCTAACCAATTCCAGTCCAGTTTATGCAAGTGCGTTACATAATATATATATTTGCTAACGATCCATAGATAAAACTAAATTATTCTAAATAATTAATGAAGTAAAAAAGAAGATCTTTATTCTTTTCGTTATGAACCCATTACAGAATTATAATAACTAGTGGTCTCTCAGTGGTCAAAATTCGACCATAATTCATTAAAAAATTTGAGGCTTTCTGATCCACTTCCTTCATATAAACTTTAACTCTTTGGTCAAATTTCAAATTTCTCCATTCATAATTTTCATAAAAGTGCTACAAAGATTTTGCTTCACCTACCTATATAGATTACAAAAGATGTCGTAAAGAGTTTTATCTTCCCAAGGATCATAATTCTTAATGTCAAAAATTAAATCATTAAATATCTATTAAATACGTTTAAAATATTTTTGGGTTCCAAAAAATCCAACTTATTAAATTATGCTTGTCATATAAAAATCCCAGTGCCCAATCAGCACTTGACCAGCATGAGGACTCATGGCCTTAAAACTCTCTCGAGAGATGTTGAGTTGATGATGATGTCTAGACTATAAATATATAAATAAACATAAAAGTAACTAATATATAGACATATTGTCATTAACTTTCAATGATAGTTTTAGAAGTGGGAAAATTGAAGAGAAAGGTAGATATAAAGAGAAGGCAATAGAAGGAGATAATGCATATACAACCAGATTAGGCAGTAGTAAGTCAAGCCGTTCATGGTCACACACAATTTACCTAATTGTTAAACCGTCCTTTGATATCCAAAATCCCATTTACTCTGTAACATCTGTAATATTTCACGGCCGTTCACTTACCATTTCAGAATCAATTGTGATATGTATGTACATTTCCAATATTTAGAAAGGTTTACTTATTGAAGTTATCATCGAGTTGTGAAAATCAATTTTGAGACTTTACTTTAAAGTCTACAATCCAAATTAGGTAATATGTCTCGTTCTTTAAGTAGGTGGATATTGCCATTGCAAGTAATTCGAAGTTTAAATCTATATTAATACTGGGTGACCCGGCGAACTTCTTACCGCCATTTTTTTCCTTTATATTTTCTGTACTAAAAAACTTGTATCTATGCTCGCTTCTGCTTCCCACTGGGGCAGGGTACATATGAAAATATGGGCAGGGCAGATGAAAATATTGCACTTCCCGTTTTTTTATTTTCTAATATATTAACCTTTTCTTGACAATAACAAACACAAAAAAATCATTATTCAATTTGGTGTAGTCGATCGGGAGTTAAGCGCGTACATACATTTCGGCGATTCATTATTCATATCGATTACGTATACGCTGAAAAGTTTGTTTAGTTAAACGTGCAAAATATCAGGAACGAGATATTTGTTCGAATTTACAAATTATTTAACTTTTAGATAGCTAAGGATCGGAAGGCTAATATCAAGTTACAACCAGTCGGAGCCGAGCTTCAATAAAACATTTCATAAAAACGGGCCGTTAATTGGGCAAACAAAATCTACTCTACTTTATTTCTTCATTCATCAAGCTAAAATGTTACATACTAATTTTGAAACTGATGACATTTCTGAAGCAAAAACTAAATGAGTTTCAATTTTAATGTATGATATCATGATTGTGTCATCGTCTAGCCTATTTGTTTGAATATAAATCAAATTTTACAGAGACCATACCTCGTTAAACAGCGTTCAGCAACAAAGTTTAGTTAGTAGGTATATGTACGTTGATTAAACCGACCACGAAAGCGATTTTATAGGTATAATCACCGGCGAAATATATTTGTGTCAGTGGTATAATCCCATCTTGCAGGTTTTGTGCAGAGTAATATTTCCCTGGCGTAAAAAAAGTCGAAATTAACCCTAATATTCTTTTTGTATTTTTTTTAAACAATATCCTTACACGTCTCGCTCACAGCCTAAACTAACACACGTTTGATCCCAAACTAATCAAAGCCTACCCTATGGTGACCACCCTGTGAACAGACTTTCATCAACAACCCATAATGTCCAACTGCTGGGCTCGGGTTCATCCTCCCAGAAGAGGATTAGGGCTATACGTCCCCATGCTGTCAGATGTGTGTATTTATTTCTAAATACACACATATCCATACTAATATTATAAATTAAAAAGCAACTGTGTTTTTGTCTCTCTGTTATGCTTTCTTGGTTAAACCGTTGAACTCATTTGGAGGAAATTTACAATGGAGATGCTTTGATTTTTAAGGCAGGTTACAAGCAACTATTTACCGCGTAAACCGACACACACGCGACCGAAAACTAGTCTATACAAATAAATAAAATTGGAGTGTCTGTTTGTAATATTAAAATAACCGCTTTTTACTTAATGCATATGTATGTATACACGATACATATACCAAAAATGTAGTTAAAAAAATTTTTGTCTGTCTGTCTGTCTGTCTGTCTGTTTGTTCCGGGTAATCTCTGGAACAGCTGGACGGATTTTGACGGGACTTTCATTGGCAGGTAGCTGATGATCCGGGGAGTAACTTAGGCTACTTTTTTAGACTAACTTTGTCCCGCGGCATTACTCGTGGTACAACATTAACCGCGGGTAACACCGCGAGGTTCAGCTAGTTATACATAAATTACATACAGACACAGAATTATTCTGTTCATCATACGAAGGTCTGTCGTCTCATCAAAGAATCGAACCCACTTCTAGCTTAGTAGTCAGAATCATGAACTACCTGACTATTAGGCCTTTTAAATTTTAGTTTATTTGGTAGCTTAAAAAAATAAGGTATTAATTAAAAAACATTTGACTACGTATTTTAAATCGTACATTAAGATCAGGAAAACGTTTCATATAAGACGATACTGTTTACTTTTCGAGATAGCATCGAAACAACACTTTCCTCCACAGTACGAAGTGTTATATTTAAGGGGTTCAAGGGACTTTCTATCTAGTGTTTTGACGTCAAGTTATTTTTAGTTAAACGCAGCTATATATTGTGGCGACCGAGGCCTTCATGGTGAGGAGGCATACAACCTCCTGTTAAAAATGTATAACTGGCAGGTGAAAATCTAAAATTCAGGTACACTCTTTGACCTGACTACATAAACCCCTAGGCGTCGTACTTGCAAGAGTACGGTTGCCGCAATATATAGTAGTATATATCCAAAATCCAATCCATATTTAGCGCCGAAAACGTAAATTACAGACTGATATAGTTACTTCCAAATTGATACTACTAGTATGGATGGAGCAACATAAAACCATTCGATAAAAATACCTACTGTGAATTCTGAACTCTATATGCTTAGTCGTTTACTCTTGACAAAGCAGTCGTGGTTGACTAGATAATTCTGAACTAGAGTCAAGCTCCTCCATTGACATTAACGTCAATAACGATTTAACTTAACCAAGTCATTTCGTGTCGTCATTAGTAGATTAATCGTGACAAAAAGGTCATGAAGATTACTATACGTATAAAACAGAGATAGGTCAAAGAACATTATGACTCACAATGACTAATATTTGTATCGTTATTTACAATTATAAACACATTTGTTAATTAATTTTAGGTATAGTTTCACACCTGATCCTTTACTGTATTAATGAGAACAATTTGTTACGATACAGATGTATGTACGAGTATTTACAGTAGTCCCACGGGAATAACGAATGGAGGAAATTGATGCTGGCTATCGAAATAATTGAGCCGAAAAGATTTTTTTTTTCGACGTTAACAATGTATAATGGTTACTCAGCACACATTTAATGAAAATCCAGTAAGCAAAAGTTAGTGCGATGAAGTTGTAACGAGTATGGCAAATGGGAAATTTATCTTGAGTTCGGACAAAGAAAAGGATTTTGCGCTACGAAAATTTCTGTGTCCCTTAACAACCCACAAGTTTCTTGCGGACACAATTATGCGTTTTTTTTTATGAAATAGGTGGCAAACGATCTGCTCCTTTGTCATAAAAAAATCTTGATCTGATAAACAATTATAGAGTGAGAGTGATTGTTAACCATTACAAGAATAGGTCTCAATTAACACTTATGAATCATAAGTCGTGGGAGAGTCACGCGTCGGCATGAATGGGCCGGATCGACGGGAGTGATACCACTGCCTCACAGAAAACTGGTCGGAAACAGCGCTTGCGTTGTGTTTTACCGAGTGAGTGAGGATACCGGAGGCACATACCCCATCCCTTCGACATAATTCGCTATGTATTCTAAAGATTATTCCTAATCCGAGGCAACCTATAACAGATCAGATAGACAATTTCAACTTTTATTCGACGAATATGTATTAGAGATAATAGAGAAATGTACTAATACTATCTTTACGTGAAATCACAACCGAGTTGGTAACACCTCATATACGGAGACAAAGCAAGCAAAGCCTAGCAAGTTACCACTTAGCAGTTATGTAAGACGTGTCAGGGTCAAATCAGGAAACTACTTTTTAAAATATGGAAAACTACTTAATCCTCATCTGAACCTGCTGCGAAAAGCGTTGTTATATTCGCACTTCGAAATCATCAATGGTTTCTAAACAGTGTTTGTCTGAGGTAACACTCATAACAAAAAACAGTCGAATTGATAATCTCCTCTTTTTTTGAGTCGGTTAAAAATAACTTTTATTTCTTTCATTTTACCTTATAATTATATAATGAGTCTGTTGGAAACTACTGGCCAGTTAAATTACAAAAGAATACTGGGTAGTTAAGGGTTAAGCCTTTTAGGTTTTAGATGAAAAATACGTTAGCAACACAAGTTAAACATAAATTAGATTGTATAACTATGATGAAAGTATGTATAAAATTAAAAATACGTGATAAAACACATCACATCTTATATTTCAAGTAGGCCTTTTCAGAAACTTTCGAAACTTCACTTATGTATTAATAAAATGGATGGATAACAATCAGTTGCACAATACAAGAATGATACGAAAACAGTCTCGACAATGCTAATAAAAGTTGTTATAAAATAGGATCATAAACCAACTTAATCTAAAGGTTTTTAAAGCAATTCCAACGATTGTAACTTTAGGTCTGGAATTACGAACGGACGTTACGTTAAGGGTTCGACGGTTTACACTGTAACCGAAATACGCAACATAAGCATTAATGTTATGACAGTGACCGGATGTCTCTGTAGCCCCAAAATTAACCGAATTAAAAAGTTTACCTGCAATATACGTTATGCAGATAAACATAAGTTTAACTTTTTTATTATGATGTGAATGAAATTAGGATAATTGTGTTTGGTAGCTGTTTGTAACTTCGCGTGAGCCAATTTATTAAATTTAAATAAAGTAGAATAAACCGACGTTTATCACTTTTCAATCGAGTTCAAAACAAAGGGTTTTTACTGTTTAAATTTAAACTGACAAAGCTTAAAAATATTAATTAACGGATAGTATTTTTGTCCTTTTTTCTTGAAATTAAAATTATTACCTTTCTAATGTCCATAAGCAAAGTCGTGCGTTAAAGCCAGAAAAATACACAGGAAGAACTACGTTTTATCAAAAACTAAGGACCACATTATTATTATTATTATATTATTATTACCCGACTACGGCAAAGCCAAACGAGGGTTAGTTAAACTGATGAGGATACTCTTAGACCACGTTTGTCAATAAGACGCAACTACTGTTCTTAATTTCAATAAGAATTTTGACGACGTTAACAGTTTCAGAATTTTAATAATATTATTTACTTAATAAAATTTTAAAGTCATTCTTCCAGTATTTCTATTACTACTATTTCCTTTATACTAAATGCGTTTAAAGTTGACCACGCCTATCTGTGACAATTGGTGTCACAAAAGAGCACAATTTAAATGGTCTTAACATTTTCCAGATACAAATGTTACTATTCCGAGCTTGTTTCAAGAAATATTCAACACAAAATGATAATTGAAATAGGAATACTCAAACGATATTTTATTTAATTTGGCAACATAGGACTAATGTTTATTTCCATTTCTTAAATATTCATCGGGTGGAATCCCTCGTTATTTTGGAATATATTGCGATCCCGGCTCAGATGTTTAGCCCGATAGCTATTTCGTCGCTGAAATAAAATAAACTGAACTGAGGTTTAAGAATGAGTTTTGTGGTTTTCCAAGCATTATTTTATTCATTTTTATAAATCAAATTGTCGTTTTGTGAAAAGATAGAGATTAGGCATTGTATTATGTAGAAGAGTAGCCCCTTGTAAATCTTTCATAAATTTAATTAATAATAACTTAATAAGAACGGTATTTTGTTTTGACATAGTAATTTAATTTCGAGCCTGTAATGCTTTTTTCTTTTATTATGTATGGCCCTGCCAAAGTGAAGAATTCAAGAGTGGTGTCGTAGCGGAGTTATGTAGGGAGTTCAGAGACACGTAAATGAAACAACACATACCGCTTACCTATATTTTGTCCATCGCGGACGCCGCCTCGCCCCTCCTACCCACATATACTAGCTGTGGCCCTCGGATCACGGTGGATCGCGGCAAACAATAGACTATGTGTTATTCTGATGTGTAAACTATATTACTATAGAGTTTCATCAAAATCCGTTCAGTAGTTTTTGCGTGAAGAAGTTACAAACCTACACACTCACAAACTTTCGCCTTTATATATTAATGTGAAGTGTGATGTGATATCGAGGCAAACAGTAGCCTATGTGTTATTCTGATGCATTAGCTATATTACTGTAAAATTTCATCTAAATCCGTTCAGTAGTTTTTGCGTGAAGAAGTAACAAACATACACACTCACAAACTTCCGCTTAGTATGATGATTAACATTCTTCAATACTAATTACAAATACTACACCATCCTCATTCGCAATCCTCATTCGAATGTAGACAATGCAGATAGGTGACCAAGGCGGCCTAGTGATGTTTCTGCATTATTGACTCCACTACCTAAGTATCTGTGATGTTTCATTAAGCTTTGCTAGCTGTGAAATTAACTTTCCTCTATAGGTACTATTTAGTTGGCTTAGATAAACATCTTCACTAATTTAAATATCTATCTAAATATTTTTAGGAACAAGCAAATTCACCATTGTTTGTAGATAACTACAGACAATGATCATAAAATTATAAAAACAATAAAATTGAATGCCAATGTATAAATATTATATTTTATTTTGTTATAACTTTTCCAAAAGGTTTTCGCGTTTTGTAGTGTCTGTATTCAAACGAGTTTTTGTCTAAATTGGATTAGTTCTTTAAAAGTTATACCTAGTAGTTTAACTTGAGAACCTCCGTTTTTCGTCAAAATGAAAACAAAACACGTATCCATGGGATAAAATATCAATAAAACGTCATTCTATCTCTTATGTGACAATTGTGTTCATCACGTGGTTCTGCATTTAAGTTTAAATAACACACGAACGTTTTTAGAATGAATTTTGATTGAGTTTAATTGACCAACCACTTTTCCCTCTATCTGACTCACTGCACCACTGATTTTAATTAAAACGAACATCCAGAATCAACTGCATACGTCATTGTTTCGAAATACTTTTATAGTCAACTGTGCTATATTGAATTCATACTCACTCAGTTTATACATGAATAATAACTTAGCTACGAGTTTTTAAATGGAGATTCATAAGTATGTGCAAAATAAAACTAATTGACGAAACTTTCAATAAACCTACAGTTATTTTCGCTTTGTAATTTTTGTATATTTTTAATGTGTGTTTGACATTAAAATACTCCTTGACAGGACTCACGTCCCAAATAATAGTAATAAATGGTTTAAATACACCTTCCAGGAGATCGTTTTTTGTTTTTTCGAAAGTCGGTCTCCTTTACATCTCCTCCAGATTTTATATTTTTTTTTAACATTAATTTCATCACGACGAAGACTGAAAGACTTGAAGACTATAAATACTTGACATTGGCAGAAATAGCTGATCCAAGAGATCCGCCGTTGCCATTTCATCAAAGAAGAAGAAGATACAGCTTCCAATTTCTGCTCCAATAGAGCAGAAATGTGATGCGAGTATGTTCCAGGATTCTTGTAAAAATGGCTGAAAATAAATTTATACGTGAATGATTTAGAATATCAGCTGGTTTAGTTAAACGTTCTAAAATTCTTATTATCATCTTGTTAAGGTATAAGTTATTATGTTTCATATAATCGAGTCAACAATAACACCTACCTAATATACCAAATTCAGTTAGAAAACGTACACTTTAAACACACAAAATAAACGCCAACGTAAATAAAGTATCAAACGTCCACGCAAGAACAAGTAAAGAGACAGATAACAGACAGTGCCTTTGTTGGCAATAAGACAGTCACAGTACATATACGGTAAAGTAAGCTAAACAGTAACTCTAATACACGTAAAACCAACTTTATACTAATAAAATTACAATCATTTATCATCAAACAACAACAAAACTTAATTCGCTAAATTGTGTTGTGTTTATAACACAAATACAAACCGTTGCTAAACATTTTATCTGTATAACGGCCACTAAACAGTTGTTCAAATATAGGGAGTCAAAATAAATCTAAACGAAAAACCCTACAAATAGCCCCAAAGCGGTGCAAATAAATGGAAATATCCATGTGGCTAATAAATACCAAGATCTTGAAAATTACTTTCGTGAAACCGTTAAACGTTTCTAATGCGACGTTTGCATAAAACCCTGATTATATCATATAATGTAGAATTATGGTATTCTAAAATATTCATCATTTGAAATAATCCTTTTGTTTCCATTGAGTCCACATTCTAGTTGTCTGGCTGCATAACATTTCTTAAATCTACTACAGACTTTTTCCAGGCATAAAGTAAATCAATTTCAATACAATTGTATTTTAACTGCACGTATTTTTGTCGATTATTTATATTTTCTCTTTATGTTTATATTAAATACGTGAATAAAATGTATAGTTCGCGAAAAAATTCCATCTTTTATATACATATTGCAAGGTAGAGTAGTGTCCAGTAGATATTTTTATCTATCACAGTACGAGCATATTCAAGGTCAACAAGTTCAAACCATATTGGTTGGAAGAAGGTAAATTTGTTAAAAGTAAAAAAACATAATTAAGTTTCCTTTCTTGGGTGTTTTAGTATTAAAAGCTTGTTAAATTTGTTTTTATTTATCTCAGACACCGAAAATCTAGTATTCTATGGGCTTTATAGCCAAATAATAACAAAGAGCTGAATTTTAGCACCAAACCTCAGACGACCGAATACACAGATATTATATTTTTCATTACACGAATGACTTGCTATGATCCTTGTCATGAGGGCTTCGTCCATATTTCGAACTCCTTACAATACGGGGACTAATGAATGTCAAAAAACTGACAAACATAATTTAGTATATAAAATTCTACTTTTACAACACTAATGGAATGGTTTGCTGTTGAAGTATTAGCGAACTTCAAGCGGATTTACGGTTTGTGCGCACCCCAGCTCTGTTCGCAACAATACGTTATTGGCCGCTATTAACCGTATTATGCTGGTCATAAAATATTACTCGAAAAATGTGTAAACTCTATGTACACATTATATCTATATTTGGGGGGTACATATACATTAACCTGTAGCTTTGTAGCTCTGGTACTCTCCGCAAATGCATAAAGCTTTTAAAGTTTATTCGGTTATTGAAATATATGAACATTCGTCCATACGTCCTGTGAGAATTAAAAGTGGTCTAAAATTAAAGTATTGCTTGAAATAAGGTTTTAATACGAGATCCTGCAATGAAATATTTGATATAGTAGTTACTGTATAAAATTATTACGACTGCTACAATTGTCCCCACCAGGAAAAAGTAAATTTTATTTAAAATTCGTACCTACCTAAAGTATTTACATATTTATAATATAGAACTAACTTTTATTTTCAACAACCTAAATATATATATGTTTTTCCTTAAATCACCGCTTTAGGAACAGTCTTTTTCCAGTTTATTCAATGCAACTTAATTTGCGTCGTTTGTTTTATTCTAAATATTGAAACCACTAAAAAATCGACTGGGAGAGAAACCCTCATGGCATTAAGTCCACCTTTTGTACAATAACTGCAACAAGTTTAAATCAATTAATGTTAATAAACATAAAGTTTCACCTCTTTTGTCATAAAGTGTTGAGAGACCATTTGCTTCCTCAAAAATGCAAGACGCTCTATATAGACAACTTTTCATAGACTTGCGCTCTATATCTATAGAGGGTATAAAGAGGATCTAATTGTTTTTTATAAATAAATATGTACTATAAATCTTTGGATAAAAGAAGTGATTTTAGTTTGTAATTAGAACTGAAAGTAATATTGTCATTGTTAAAGCTCCTCATACATTTCTATTTATGGCTACTTTGCTTCACTACTGCAATGTCTTACTGCTATAACTATTATTTCGTCTATCCATACATTTTTTAAACTAGTCTCTTTTTGTTTTGATAGTAAGCTCTTCTCATATTGTGGTTTCTACTCTCCATTTTTTGTCCGAGTATCTTGCAAGATTTTAACAAAATGGTTTATCATTTTAATAGTGAAACAAATTCACAATAGTGATACGACAAATATTTAAATCCATATTTTTTAAATCATTCAGACTGACAATAAACCTTTTTAAGATTAGTAGTTACAAATTGTCACGATATCTCACGGTTTACTCTGACGGTTCTCAATTCGACCGTCAATACAATTTTTTTTATGTTTGTTCGCGGATAACTTCGTCGTTTATGAACCGATTTTGATGATTATTTTTTTAATAAAAAAAATCTCCCAACGGTGGTACCATGATAAGGACACTAAGGCCCGTATTTTAAAATGTGTCTCAGTCGTGAATCTACTTTTAAGAAGAGATTTTTTTATTGAACGTCTTTTGAAACAAGATTCACTGATCGTTAATCAAGTGAGTAAAGGACAACAACCTCTGCTTGTAGCGTATTTTAGAACGATGTTTATGTCAAAATCTCCTCTCAGGAATAGATTTTGACAGATGTGATCTCTGTTTACCTGAGACTGCCTAGTAATCGGCTAGGAGAACATCATCATCATCAATAAGAAGAGCGGCGCTTTAGATTTGATTTGAACTTAAAACTAGTTTCAGCTGATCAGAGTTCAAATTTGGGACGGTTTTAAAAGACGGGCCTAAGATCTGATGATGGCATCCCAGAGAAATCGGTTGATTGGATGGTTTTTTATTTTGTTAAAATTTTACTTGTTGGTCCTTTAGTACCTAGTAAAATAACAACACGACATTTGACTCATAATTACGCGTCAAGTTTTACAACCCAGCGTTGAAGATTAATTCATTAGTATGCTCATGATAAAGCTCTACTGGAATAATCCGAGTCATGAAAGAGTCTTAAACATTTCATGTATAAAGCTGGGCAGTGTTTGAGCTTATAAAACGTTTTGAGTGAAGGTTATTAAATGAGAAGAGGAATGTTACACTTTTATACGGGTAATCCAGTTTATCTATGTTATAAAAAATCTGAATGAAGGTTTGAATGAATTTCTTTATGTTAATTTAGACATAGTTATATTTCTTTTGTCATGAGTAAGAACCTATTTGTTTTTTCCTTTGAGAATTTCTATACACCCAACCTATTTGATACCTTGATCTTAATCCCTGCAGTAGCAGTGGAAGTTGTCTACACTTTTTCTTGTATTTAAGGACTGATTTTAGTATGTGATTAAATCTCAAAGTAAGATTCTCATAAAGTCTCCTTAATATTCGGCTCTCTTCGCTTTTCCTACAAGGATTCAGCACTTTTCTCAAACCCACCAATTATTTCAAAAAATTCAATACCATATGTTAGTTAAATAAACTACTGCAGATCGTGGTTTGAGTATTTTGATAATATTATTTCATGGTTGAGTTTATTTTGTCACGAATAATTGTTTATTTGTAAAATTCCTAGAGTCTCGTACTAGTAAATCTATATTTATGTAGTACCTATTTGGTAAGTTACCAAGTTACTTCACGGCAAGGTTATTTCATGGCAGTCACGATTCACACCTTCACAGGTTAACTTTTAATTGCAAAGCCGAAGTTAGATTTCGTACGAGTACAACGATATGTCTAAGAGCTGATTAAAACTGACCTGATTCTGCAAACCTCATGTTACAATAATAATATAATTTATTAACACTTACAAAACATTTATAATTACAATTTTTGCTTATGTCTACTTACATATTATATACACAATCTATTATATTATGCCGAAGCGTGCCTCTCCCACATGTATCGATAAATTGTTATATTATTTAATTCTGGTAGTATTATTTCTATATTGTTTAACTACCAACTGTGAATGAGAATGTGAAACTTATTTTCAATTTATTCCGCATCCGTCACTTGAAACCAGTTCCATCTTTAGTTATTCCCGAGACCCGTTTTTGTAAGTCCAGTCCTGATAGAACACTGTTAATCCTGGTGTCACTAAATATTAATATAATAGGTATTATCATAATACCAAAATGAAATCAATTATTTTCAAGTATTGAATTAAATGATTTCTCAATTGTTTTTAATTCCCAAGAAGAACATTTTCAAACCTAATTTCATCTATATTTTTATTTTACATGCCTACGGTAAGAAGTATTTTAACAGCAAGCAATTATTGTAAACCTTTATTTAAACTTTCAGTAAGTTTCATAACACTAACCGCTAAATGAACATGGTATTAAAGTTGTACATACTTAGAATGTTGTTTAAAACATATTTGCAACATTATTCAGACGAGAGTTGATGGATTAGTAAATAGTTAGTAAGGGAGAAACACATCGGTTCGTATGCCCGGAATAACTAACTGAGCAGTATTCAGCGCTCCTCATAGTTTCTGCATAGAAACTATTTAACTTTATAACTATTTTATAAAAGTATTTTTAATAAACTTAATGTTGATCTCAGTTTATTTTAACATTCTATTTCGTTATTTTTATTTTTTAAAGACTGTTTAACAAGCGCGCAACTCGACTACAGCGAAGCCAAAAGGTAGGCTTATAGTTTATGTTTCCATGTGCCACTAAAGTGCCAAAACTACTAAACCGATTTTAATGAATGAGATATCGATAGATTTGTAAAAATAGCCGAGGTGACATCGGTAGTCGGGTTAAAGTTTTGTATTTTTTTCTCGATTCCAAACTATTGGATATTATGTCCTTTTCAACAACTGTATAACTTGAAAACCTGTTATTAAGCGAATACAACAGCTCGGAATTTGGAAGTTGGGATCTGAACATCAGTGCTTCGGAGAGCACGTAAAGCTCCTGCGCCTGATTTCTCCTCGCTCGTGGCGGTTAACCGTCCCATCGAATTATAAGAGAGAGGGAACAGAGAGTGCACCTGTGTTTGCGCACACATTTGTGTACTAAAACATCTCCTGCGTAGTTGGCTGGTTTCCGTTGAGACAGGCCGTCGTTGAATCGGCTAGGAGAACACATTATCATACAAATAATGCAAGCTAGGCATATACTATTTCATGTCAAGAAAGTTTCATAAGCTTTTTCGCTTACGTGAAACTCTATCCTCAAAAAGTGTTCCCTTTTATTTAGTTTAGAAATGCATTAAGCAATGATAAATAATTTTGGCATCTAAATATTTCCTTTCTTTCAACTTGGTCATGTCATCTAAATTTTGTACGAAGATTCTCAAACATTTAGTATAAAGTTACTATTACATATAATTCAATAGTTCAATGCACATAAATCTCAAATTAAGTGGAAAACGGTTACATCATTCTGTTCATCGCCTCGTCGGTAAAATTTATTCGCACAAACATTGTAATTATCAGCAATTGAAATGAACGGCCATAATTCAATTAATTATTTATAGACCAATAGCAATTCTGTCTCTTAACCCAGTTTATTGCTAATTGCACATCTTCTAATTTTATTGTTCAAGCTGTGCAATTGATATTTATATACCATAATGTGACTATTAATTTGTTTAATTAGTTCATTGAAACACGAACTGCCTTGAACTCTTCAATGTATAACTACTTAAAGTTATATATCCATAAAGATCAATACAGTGCCGCAGTCATGAAACCTCCCTGTTATATGTAGACGAGAAGTAGTTTTAAGATCGAAAATATCCCATGCTGTGTTTTCATACCAGGACGAGGAAGCCTCCTAATCCGCCCTTCGAGGTCAAAAGGATGGATTAGAAGGCGGCGGTGATGTTCTTTCTGTGGATTCGTTTTCTGTTGAAACTTATATAAATCGATATACTATGGAAATATATTCGATTATCACAAATACTTTCGCGGTGACAGTGCGGCCACGTTGGACGTCAATCATCCCTCGCCCACGTACATAAATCATGTTCTTGGGATTTACGTAGGTTCCAAAATTATTTCTCTAAAAATATGCATTGAACAAAATCTGAGTCTCGCCTTGAAGCTACAGTTGCGTTTGGAATTTAAAAAATTTCGCTAGAACGTTTAACTCAGAGCTAGAACACTACATCTATCTACGTAACACTCACGTCAACTATGTGACACCAGTTATCGTAAGAATAAGTGTAAGTAAATAAACACTATACAAATACTTTATCAGAGTACTGATTGTACTTGAAAAATACGTTAATAATAACATTTTTATGTGTTCGTTTTATCATGTCTACACAAGACGGCAAGAAGTCAATAAACCAAAATCTACTTGTAACGTTTAGTTATAACAAGCCTTAGTACATTATAGGATCCATACATTATTTAAGTATAGGTATGTGTTTGCGATTCTAAGACTGTAATTTATACCCATCTCATAAGCGTTTTTATTCCAACAACATGTTAATAGGAATTAGATTAAAAGTATTTCTGTTGTATGCACATGTAATATACATAGGTATATACATATTACATCGGTATATGTTAGGCGACAATATTTATGATTTGTAAGTAAAATATTCACAACGTTCCGACGGAATTTGAGACCTACAAACACATGTAATGTGATCTTTAAAGCTATATCTAAGTAAACATATAACCCCATATTGTAGCCTAAAGAAGACCAAAACCTGTTAACTTTTTACATTACTATAGAAAGGGTTATCTAATTAATTCGTATTGTTTCAACAATTGCCAGCATCAAGAAAATTACATTTTCTTTTAGTAGGTGCGGTAAAATACATTACAGTTGGGGTGAATTCATTAAACATATTTCCTGTGAGATTACGGTATTACGTTTCTTGTATTTAATAACGTGTATATGTTTTTAACCTAATGCTGAATTTATCTTACAGAACTTTTAATGAAGACAGCAACACAAGTTGTACTCCAAACTAAAAATCTTATTTGTTTAAAAAAATCTCCAATGTTCAGATTATAATGTCTATCTATGGCTTCTTCGGATTGTCGGCTGCCATTAATGAGACACACTTTGGTAAGCAATAGGTTTTGCCTCTATTACGTAGGTAGGACTTTAGTGAGACTTTTAGTTATATTTATATTTTATGGATGACTAGTTAGTTTCTAAGCACATGCTTAAAAACTAACTAGTTATCCCTGTCATATGACACCCGTTTGTAAAATGTTCTGCCGCAACTTTATCAGGTGTAATTTTTTTTTATTAAATAAAAATTGATTATTTGGAACCGAAAGCAATACAAGACTGAAACAAAACAAAGTTCGGTAAGTTTTTAAGTAGTCGGATTCGTAAATAGTTTTTAAACTTTTCCTTGTTTTCATATTTTTTTATATTTCAGTGCAGAAAATTCGATAAAGTTCGAAGAGATTGGTACTGGAATTAAGTAACTGAGAGGCGAAGAACCTTCACCTGCAAAAGATACGAAATAAACACATATAATGAACACATACATAAGAGCCAACATTTACACTTGAATCACTTTAGAGTTCACGGTGAATATTTGCTTGATTAAACAAAATTTGAAGATGAGATGAGTCAAGCCTAAAGAAACTCAAGGATACAGCTTTTAATCAGCTAAATTGTTTATCCCTCATCATTTATATGAATTCCCTATAATATCCATATTCTGAATAATTTGGAAATATTCAATTCGAACTGAACGCGGATCACGAATGAGCGATATTAGATTTAAAATTACATATTATCTGATAACGTAACGAAACTGTAACGAAATAAATGTATTAATAAGATATATCCTTTCTATTATTTATTACGTGAATATTAATTGTCATCTGTTCATGTCATAATCCCTTTATTAAAATAAATTGAAATACAAGGATATAAAAAAAACATTAAAAATATTTAAATACAGGCGTCAAAAAATTCCCCCCACATCATCGCCTACTCGTAGCGTTCCCAAAAGACTGGCAGCATTGAATTTGGATTAAATGTATGCAGATGTGTTTGTATGATCCATCTCACCATTTTCTATTACAATAGAAATTTTCTTGAGTTGGATTCACATTTATAAAAATATATGGATTTACTTAAGTTTTTGGGGATATCTGGCAATATTCGAACAATATGAGACTCGTTTTTGATAAGTAAAACATCCTGCCGCGATTTTGTCAGGTTTCAAAATAAATGTTGTAATTACTGATCAAATCTGTAATTTTACTGCACGTAAATTAAATATATATATAAACACTTAATAGGACAATAGTTAGAATTTGAGAGTAGTAAAGAAAAAATATGGTACATAAATATTTCTATAAGTGAGTGAGGTAACTATAGCTTTAGCTTTAGCGTAAACCCTCTTTTTTAAAGGACACTACTGCCTCTTGAGTTGTAGGCCAATAAGCAGCTGTTATTACTAGTTAATACCAAAAAACAGTTGTAATTACCATCTAGAGACTCATCTGTACCATAAAAAAATTGGAAGTTGATCCTATTAATTGATTATCGTATGTATTTTGTCAAGGCGGATGGTAATCTGATCTCTTAAAACATGTTAAGTTCATGGTTATGGCGCAGACATGACAAACAAGTCTATTGTGTACATACAATGAAGTGGTATATTCGTGTCCGACCGTGAACTTGTCATACTGTCAGAAAGAGGTGAAGTCATACTCTACGACAAAACAGTTGCTAAGTGTTCATTACTGCGTTTTGTTTGAGTTTTTGTCACAATATTTAACCGTCTGGAATCTAGGCATATTGAGCAATATACCATTTGTGTTTTTTTATGTATGGTCCTGCCAAAATAACTCTACCCTGCCTGATGGGAAGCTTAGGTAAAGAGAATCCAAAAGTAATCTCTGTCACCATGCCCATTGCAAATGCAGACAATGCAGCATAGTGACCCACACCATGGCGGCCTAGTGATGCTTCTGTACCATTGGGCCTCCATTTGATCAATGTATACAGGTATACAGGTATATATAATGTATACAGGACGCTATATGTCTAAAATTTTATTGTTTTATCAATTTTGCCTACTATATACGAAAGTGGACGGATAAATGAAAAAACTTACAGCTTCTCATTGAAGATCCCAAACACGTCTCTATTGTTAGGCTTGGTTAGGCACAACCCGAACAGCTGAGCACAATTTTTATTTCTAGGAAAAATATATATCCTTTTTTTTTAGTTACACCGTAATCCATCGTCATCATCACCATTAAAACTAGAAATTGATTAACACAAGGAAGAATTTTATAAAAACAAAGCTTAAGTCTGCAGAAAAGCTCACTGTAAATGCTATTTCATAGCCACAGATTTTTTAGAGTTTAATACAAATATGAGAATTCAATAATATTAAGAATCAGCTTTAGCCCGCGACTCCGCCCAAATTTATGTCGGTTATCGGGATAAAGACAAGCCTATCTCCTACATCAAGAAGCAAAGTATATATATGCCAAATTTCATGAAATCAGTGGAGTAGCTTACCCGCAAAAGCGTAACAGACAGACGGACAAAGCTATTCTGAAATTTATAATATTATTAGTATGGATATAATGACGCATAAATGTATGAATTCTCTTAGACTTTCAAGAAATTTTGTATCCTAGTATTTTTCATAACTATTTCTTCTAACTGTGGTTTATATTATACAGACTACTCGGTCTGGCTGCGCAAGGAAGTCTTTGAAATACTTGGATTTCCTCTAATATAATATACATAGTATAAACATTCGTCTTGAACCATTCTATATATTACTCTAAACTGCATTAAAATTCATTGAATACTTTAAAAGATCTTAGCGAACAGGCGGCGAATGCGACTTTAGTTTATACTATGTTAAGACAAATAGTGTATGGTGATACTTATGGTAGTAGTGAAGTGTGGTGATGTTATCATGGCATGACTTAACAGTGTTTTGTTCTTTATATCTTTACTAATATATAAAGCTGAAGAGTTTGTTTGTTTGTTTGTTTGAACACGCTAATCTCAGGAACCGCTGGTCCGATTTGAAAAATGCTTACAGTGTTAGATAGCCCATTTATCAAGGAAGGCTATAGGCTATATATCATCACGCTAAGACCTACGGGAGCGGAGCAACAATGAAGAATATTACTAAAACGGGGGGAAATTATCACGCTACGGGCCATAAAAGACGCAAACAAGGTTGCGTGGGTCGGCTAGTGTTAAATATAACCCAATTCCATTATGTATGGATTCGAATGAAACTACTGAAGACAATTTTAGAAATCGGCACATTTCTTGGGTTTGGAAAATAGTTTCTTCGAAAAAGGCATTATACCCGTGCGTGACTCTCCTAGTATGGCAATTGCTCATACGGTGACTGCTTAATTAAACGTCTGTTTGACAATTCGATGTACTATAATTAAAACTGTTTAGCTATTTAAAATCTTTTGTTCCTTAACAATATAAAAAGTTGTTACATGTATTATTTAACATTTGATTTAAATGTCAATAAATATGAATACCGTGACTTTTATTATCAAGTCTTCTAAATTATATTTTAAACCAAAGTGATAAATGTCAATGTATTTAATAAATCTGTTATCAATAAGGCATTTTGAATTGTATGATAATGTCAATGCAACTGCACTTTTGATATTTTTTTAATCGAACATCCGCCATCTTGCATTCAGCATCCTAAGTTTTGTTGACTCTATAATAAAATAGGTATAAAAATATAACATTTATGCATGCGCTTGAAAACATTAAAGGGTAATCTGTTTTAGATGACTAAACAAGATTGTATTTTAATTTGTCACATTAATCAAGTTAGGTACTAAAGGTTACTTAATTCTTAATGTTTTTTTTTGAACTAACTCCCTAAAAAAAATTTACGAATAGAAAATCGAGCGAAAACTAAAAGTGAGGTGTTACGGTGCTTTGTCATTGCTTATGTCGTTTAAAAAACTAAAATAACAAACATCGCTAAAAGGCTTTTCATTAGGGATAGTTTTCTGATATTTATTTATCCTGCGACCTGCCAGCTACTTTTAGCAAACTAATGACAAAGTGCTATTTTGGAACGTGCTTTTCCCGTTTATAAGGCTACAATCGTGTATAGTCTGATTTTGGTAAATTTATTCAAGTTATAATAAACTAGCCGACCCACGCAACCTCGTTTGCGTCTTCTATTGCCCGTAGCGTGATAATTTTCCCCCGTTTTCGAAACATTTTTCATTGGTGCTCCGCTCCTATTAGTCCTAGCGTGATGATATATAGCCTATAGCCTTCCTCGATAAATGGGCTATCTAACACTGAAAGAATTTTCAAATCAGACCAGCGGTTCCTGAGATTAGCGTGTTCAAACAAACAAACAAACTCTTCAGCTTTATATATTAGTATAGATTAGTGACTGTTGAATGAAGGAAATAATAAAACTCATTCATTTGAGGCTTCGTTCGTTGATATGAGTATACGACTCAGATTATATTTTCATTCATGCATATTTAATGAGATTGCTCATGTGAATTTTACAAATGATGAAAATTTCTGAAAATAAATGTGATTATTTGGTATATCTGTACACACGAATACAGCAGTCATCTAGCAACTGTGGTGAGTACTGTTTCTTTAATAGAAAGTCAGTGATAGATGGTTCAGGTTTTGGCACAGATTTGACTCACTAGAAATATTAAGATAAATATATTAATAGTACCTATTAGATTGACTCATCGGTCTAGCTTTTAGCACAAGCGACTGCCGATCAAGAGGTTCCGGGTTCGATACCCGGGTCGGAGTGCTGCTGGATTTTTTTTACAGAAAATTCCTAACAACAGCCCGGAGTATGGAATATGGCGGTATTTCCATCCCGTGCCTCGTAGAGCACGTTGAGCCATCGGTCCCGGTTGTCATGAACACCTATGACAATTCTATTGGGAAGTCAGTGCCCTCAAATATACTGACAACTGGTTCAAGATTCGAATTCAGTTTACCCTCAGGGTTGCGAAGGTCCGATGCCAGTCGCTCCGTGGAATAACTGATATTCAGGTAAAACCGATTGAACTAATAGCCGACCCTAATTTACCTCGGGAATAATTAAGGCTATGAAGATGACGCTGAATAGTACCAAAAATGTTTCTATTGTTAAAAGGCAACTTTGATTCCGGCTTGCCATATTTGTTTATTAACCGACTTTCACAACGAGGAGGTTTTTATTTATTACAGATTTGATAACGCGCGTATCATGACACAAACATAGGTAGGCCATTACTAATAGGTAATCCATATTCCTATGATACAGATATGTTTTACCACTAGGTACAACAGTTACGTTACAATAAGTCAGTATTTTTTTTAAAGAAACGACTTTCGTTTAAGGTTCAAATGTACATCCTGCGTTGCAGGGGACTGTACAAACATACATGAAAGGGACACAAAGAACACCCACACTCAGAACAACAGTTTTTGGATCTCACAAAGTGTTGTCCCATGTGGGCCTTAAACCCACAACACTTGACGCATTATAAGTAAACGTGGCGACTGTATAAACCACAACGCAAACCGTACAATTAATTATTTTGTTTTTAGTTAGAAGCCTTAATAAATAACAAACAACTTCCAACTTTAAATAAGGTTTGTAAGTATGGAGTATTTACTCCATACTAACGTCTATAATCATTCGTACTTTTAAACTTTCGCGTTCCATGGTATATTAACAATTATTTTTACGGAAATTAACGCGATCACTTATTAAAAGATCACAGGCTGACTCAGCCAGCCTGTGACCACGGCCAGTGCAACCTGGTCGAAACGTCAGGCAAATCAGAGGTATGTAATATTACCTTTTAATAAGTGATCGCGTTAATTCCCGTAAGAATAATTGTTAATATAATCATTCGCTTCAGATAACTGACAACATAGAAACATAATTTATTAATAACTTGTTGACATTGGGCTTTGATTGACATATGAATACGTCGGCTGCTTACATTAACACTAAGTGAACTTTACGATTCAAATAGCCTATTATAATTGTAATATACCTAATAAATAAAGATTGGTGTTAGTCATCAATATCAAGGCGCTTATTTATAACCAAACAACATTGTACTTGTACTAAAGATAGCTAAGTTAAAGATGTATTGGTATATAAGACTGCCTCGTTGGTCTCGCGGTTGCGTGTGCGACTGCTGAAAATGAGGTCTCGGGTTCGATTCCTGGGTTGGACCAAATGTTTGTATGATCTACAAATATTTGTTTCGGAGTTTAGGTGTTTTCTATGTATAATATGTATTTATTTATAAAAAAAAGTATATATGTGTATTTGTATCAGTTGTCTAGTACCCATAACACAAGCTCGGCTTAGCTTGGGACTATATGACGTTGTGTGTTAGATGTCCGAAATATTTATTATTATTATATTATTATTTATTATTTTAAGAGGCTCAGTAAATTTGAAGCTAATATAGGTAACAACCGGTTAAATATCTTGTGGATTTCATTCTTACCAGTAATTGGTGGCGCTTATATTTGATTGCGACCTTGAATCGATTCTGCGATGGAAAAAATAGATACTACTAAATATATACAAATAGTCATTAACCGTTTTATGGTTTTCACAAAAATATAATAACAAAAATATAATAGCTGGCACATAAACGCATATATAAAAAAGTATATGCTGGTTTCAGCTAAGTTTAGATTATTTTAGTACAGAAAATTACCCATCCAAAATTATGTTAGTCATCGTATTAGTTCCTAGAACAAAAAGCCGAATCATCTTCAAACGCGTTTCAAAGATACTTAATGGCTTAGAACTAATTGATGTTGGGTTTTCCCATCATTTGGTTGACAAACAGTTGAAAACGTTTGCCACGGGTATTACACGTTATTATAGAAGTAGAACACTATAACAGTTACAATGAAAATTGACATGAAATGATTCTTAATGATAGACAGACTGAGCTATGTAATACAGTCTGTCATTAAATGTAATAGCTGTAATTAAGATGTAGGTCTAAGAGATCCATTTTATAAAAGAATGATTATTTATTAGTATAAAAATGTAAATATATATAATAGGTCTTTGTATATATATATGTATGTATTTTTATATATATGTATACATATATATATATATATTAGGTATGAAATTGCAGTTTTGTATGTAATAAGTGAAAGTACTTATTTTTTCAAACTTTTTTATTTCTGTTATTCGAAGTAATCACCCGTGCAATCGGCGCATCTTTGCCAACGCGGACGGACGGGAGGTTATAGGCTATATATCATCACGCTAAGACCAATAGGAGCGGAGCACTAATGAAAAATGAGTCAAAAACGGGGGAAAATTATCACGCTAAGGGCAATAGGAGACGCAAACGAGGTTACGTGGGTCGGCTAGTACATATATAAAGCATCCTCTTTAAAGACTCTATCCATTGCTGAAATTAATTAATTCGTTGAATTTGCATTAAAATTCGTTTTGGAAGTTTAAAAGCTCGAAGCGAGCAGCCAGTGGAAGCGATTTTAATTTATGCTATGTAAAGATTGAATATTTAAATACTTTAATTGAAACTATATTCATCGAAATCCGAACATGAAATTAACAAGTACAATTTTAACAAAAATAAAACCGACTTCAAGGTTCAACTCGATTTCTCTTGGATGCCAACATCAGATATTAATGTTCTTATCATGGTACCACCGTTAGGACATCTCCTTTCCATTAAAAAAAGAATCATCAAAATCGGTTTATAAACGACGAAGCTATCCGCGAACACACATAAAAAAAAAGTAGAAAAATATATACGGTCGAATTGAGAAACCTCCTCCTTTTTTGAAGTCGGTTAAAAAGTGGTTTGATCATTTGTAGAACGACATTGTATAGCCATTCAGTTCGCGTATATTATGTCAATCAAGTAGGTCTTCTTAGGAGAAATAATTCCTTTTATAGTGCGTTAAATGCCATTTAGAGATCCTCTAAAAAAATTGTTTATGCTAATGCCCTAAAAAAGTTTATCTCGAATATTGAAACAGAAACAAACTGTTTTATTGTAATACTATTAGCAGTTCCCCAGATTCGCCTGCGTTTAAGGTATAAAAAAGCTTTTCAAAAAAATTGTAGATTTGAGTGATTTGTTTTTTTATTCTTTTATGTTTGGCCCTACCAAAATGACTCTACTCTGCCTGATGGAAAGCATAAGCAGAATCCAAGAGTGGTGGTCACCGTAATGCGTATGCGGACAATGCAACAATGCAGGATAGTAAACCCACAACATGGCGGGCTAGTGATGCTTCTGCATCATTGGGCCTCCGGTATCACACTCACCAACGAAACACAACAGCACGATCGCTGTCATTTTACGTTGATTTTCTGTGCGAGGGTAGTACCGCCCCGGTTGAGCCAGCCCGTTCGTGCTGAAATCAGTGTGGCTCTACTACCTTGAGAATTAGATAAGAACGTGCATCGTCATGAAGTTCGGTGTAATTAGTTACAAGCATGTAACAAAGAACATAGTGTTTTATTAATCTATTGTCAAACTTTTAATTGAGATAGATAGCGTAACACATTAGAGGAACACATCGAAAACGAATGGTATTAGTGAGTTTATTTTAGTATTGTTGTGTATTTAATCAAGCTTAACTGTTCCTTGTTCCGTGTATGCATTGTGAGTGCTTTAATGATTGGATATGTTTGAATGTAAGTGACGAATTTAATTTGAAGGTTTACATATGACGTGGTGCCACATTTA
Organism: Spilosoma lubricipeda; assembly: GCA_905220595.1. Taxonomy (NCBI): domain Eukaryota; kingdom Metazoa; phylum Arthropoda; class Insecta; order Lepidoptera; family Erebidae; genus Spilosoma; species Spilosoma lubricipeda. The sequence continues at coordinate 15,445,589 of HG992282.1, read as the reverse complement.
ATAATTTTATAGGCGTTATGTAAAGTTATGGAAAGAAAAAAAAAGTTTGATGTCTATCTGAAAATATTAAAGTGGCTAACAAAACAAGTGAGAAAGTAAAAAAAAACACAAAGCACTCCTGAGGACTGCCATCAGAAGTAAAAACTTAAAACCAAATTATATATACAGTTGTTTAAGCGCACCTGAAATGTAATACCTCCTAGTCACCTGAGTGTAATATTAAAAAATAAAGGTTAATCTTATTCAGTATAAACATATAACCAGTCATCTCATATTAGACAGTCGAGCCATGAGTTGTCACCATGCACACTCGCGCAAGCACCCTGCGCCGCCGTCGTACTACCAGGTCAATACTCAATACAAACAATACACGCAATAAGTCACGTGTCCTGACGCGACATGTCCTGACGCGACTTGTCCTGACGCGAGTTTAACATTTTTACCAATCCCAATAAAGTGCATAACACCGCTTAAGAAAATGTATACTCTATGGTACGGGAGCTAGCAACGTTTGAAAAGTAAGAATTTTAGGTCTGCTGATTTTGAGATATGTTGTCCTTCTTGCACTTTCGGTTAGAGTCTGGGCTATCTGGCTGGTGGTAGCGGTTGCGTTCATTAGTGCGCATCCTACCTGTCCAGGCAATAATCCTGGATTTTAAAAACATTTTAGAAGGCGTAATTTTTAATTTTTTGTTTTTAAATAAGTCTACCTGACATACTTTTTTTATTGCCAGACATTTTTGACAATGCTAACTATGTGCCATACGCGATTTTTTATTTATTTTTTATAAAAATTTCAAAGTATTTTATAATGTCTGTAATTTTAATATTATGTTATTTAAAGATAATAAAAACTTAAAATAAATTTGCCAGACATTAATTCGATTGTTAAGTCTTGAATTAAAATTAAAAAGTCATGAAAAGTATTGCAGTATAATGCTAGTAGTCCGAGAGAGACAGTTGCAGAATAAGTCGAGAATGATACAGGGAACCATTACGAAAGTAAATTACTTTTCACAGCGCATATAATAAAAAAAAAAATTAAAAAAATAATCATTCTAGTTAGAGAAAGTTTAAAAAAAAATGTAAACATAAAAAGGAATATATAATTAGAATAAAATTTAAAAAAAAACACTTTTTATTTAAATTGTTCTGATTACTAAATGTAAATTACAAATAATTAATATTAAGTTTTTCAAGTTGTTTCAGCCTATAGTGACGTCACAAAAAAAAGAGGCATCTTCATTCATCATCGTCATCATCGTCGCTGTCTTTATCAGTGTCATTCATATCATCTTCTTGAGAACTTTCGTTATCTTTTAAAACTCTATCATCTGTAACATAAAAAAAATAAACAGTGTAATTGTTCTTGTTTGTTATAAAACATTTTAGTTATTATTTATAAATATTCCATTTCACACTTACTTTGAACAATAATATCTGCAATTGAGGATGGTAATTGATCTCCCAAAAATCAGACAAAATCATATTTGTCACCGTTAATGGTCCAACCGAAAGCCATTGGAGATAAAGATGTTGGATGTTTTGAGTGAGCATTTCTCCAAATTTTCGTCACGTAACGAACTCAATAAATGCTGTTGCAATTCCGCTTTACAGGGTGGCTAACTGGATGAGTCAAAGTTTCGAAATTTTTTGTCGAAGTTCTCATCTGATTTTTTAGACTTAAACGTACTTGAAAATAAATGAAATCGAACATCATTAACATTGGAACAATTTTTAACTCCATACATTTGACAAATAAATTTCTCCAGCGTTACAAACGTAGTTTCAAGTACTTCTTCGTCATCCGTAATTATATTATCAAAAGCTAACTGGTATTCTTTAGAATTTTCTAATATTTTAAAAGGCTTAACTTTGCCTTTTCTAAAAAAAGCTGGCGTGTAATCACATCCGGCTATTGCGTGGAAGCATGGTAAAGCTTTGCATAAAGAGTAAATACAATAATATACTTATACAATACTTTTCATGACTTTTTAATTTTAATTCAAGACTTAACAATCGAATTAATGTCTGGCAAATTTATTTTAAGTTTTTATTATCTTTAAATAACATAATATTAAAATTACAGACATTATAAAATACTTTGAAATGTTTATAAAAAATAAATAAAAAATCGCGTATGGCACATAGTTAGCATTGTCAAAAATGTCTGGCAATAAAAAAAGTATGTCAGGTAGACTTATTTAAAAACAAAAAATTAAAAATGACGCGTTCTAAAATGTTTTTAAAATCCAGGATTATTGCCTGGACAGGTAGGATGCGCACTAATGAACGCAACCGCTACCACCAGCCAGATAGCCCAGACTCTAACCGAAAGTGCAAGAAGGACGACATATCACAAAATCAGCAGACCTAAAATTCTTTCTCGAAAACGTTGCTAGCTCCTATACTACTACTATTATATATTTTTTGTTACAAATTTGAGTATCGAATTATCATAATTAAATGAAGTCGAGAGTAGACAAAGTACAAAAAAGTCCCTATTGAATGACAATTTGCAGAAGCAAATTGCCATGCAATAGGTCGCTTGTATGAAATTCGTAAGTTAATTAAAGTAAATGGAAGAAAACTAATGTTAGTGGTGAATTACAAAGTTCTCGGCTTTAGTGCGCCTGAAGTCTGTTAGAATACGTGACTCGAATGCCTAGTCAGATAGGTCGCCTGTCTTCAGACAAAATCTCGAGGCAACCACTAATGAGTATTGACATTTCGTGTAAAGATTTTGTAATTGTATAAATTGTTTTAGCATTCAGATTTTTTTTTTATTATCTATACTTAATATATAAAGCTGAAGAGTTTGTTTTTTTGTTTGTTTGTTTGTTTGAACACGCTAATCTCAGGAACCGCTGGTCCGATTTCGTGAATTGGTGAATTCTTTCGGTGTAAGATAGCCCATTTATCGAGGAAGGCTATAGGCTATATATCATCACGCTAGGACCAATAGGAGCGGAGCACCAATGAAAAATGTTTCGAAAACGGGGGAAAATTATCACGCTACAGGCAATAGAAGACGCAAACGGGGTTGCGTGGGTCGGCTAGTAATTTACAAAACTGATGTATAATCTCACTTACATTCATAGATTATGATAAATATTACAATATAGCACCCGATTAATTTCCACGAGGTTAGGTAGTTAGTGAAAAATAATAATAATATTTTGGAATGCCATCTAGTTCCAAACTAAGCAGAACTAGACAACTGATATAAATACATCAATACTTGTCATATACATAGAAAACATCCAAATGCCAATCAACAAATATTTGCAGATCCTATAAACATTTGATCCGCCCCGTGAATCAAAACCGAGACCTCAAGCAGAGCAGTCGCACCGAGGCAGTCAATAAATCTAACATACATTTGAAACTTTAGTTAATTAACATATTTGGTGGTTAAAAGACATATTATGCAAAATGCAAAAACGAAACATATTAATAAAATTAAAGAGACTAGTTGACTCTTGAAGTTCCGTAGGTCAGCTAGTGTGTTAAAAGATTTCAAAAGTACAATTGGATCAATTCTAAAACCCATGTATTCTGTCTCGTATTGTCAACTAACTTTTAAAAAATATAACATCGCTGCATAGTGCAGAAATGAAAACCTAATTATTGAAAAATATAAGTTTATTGATTTATTTATCGACTATATCACTACTGCAGTTAAAACAATGCTATGATGATTAATGCTGTCTCCTATGACAGTATTGGATGCAGCTCAGTCTTATTGTATAAGCTACCTGATCAACCACGCATTTATTATTTAAAAAGTTACTGTGAGTTTCATAATGGCATGATCAGTGGCCAATTTAGTGCTAAATGTAAAACGATTTTGGAAGTTGAAGGAAACCACCCCAGAAAGGTTCTTCCCAAGAATTTCTTAATCCATACTTCAAACTCAAAGTGAATAAAAGTGGTTAATATGGTGTAAAATGTTCTAGTATTCTGTCTGTTTCGTGCCAGAAACAAATTGAGTAAACATTAATTGAATTAACTTTATAGATTCTGAATGAATGGTTCCAGTGCTTTGGTCTGGAAATGATCCTTTGTTTAATCTTTACTATATGGACTTACTATACTGGATCTACATATATGGACTCCTCAATCGGATTTGTAACCTTGATATATTTGAGTAAATTTCTCATCAATTAATAAGAAACAACATTTTAAACCTCAAAAAGTTATTTGACCAAAAAATAACTTTTTGTTCCTATTTAATTGTATTATTGTAGATGTTAAGTAATGAACATTTAGCTTAATGTGCTAGTTTCCGAAAACAAGTCATATAGCTTTATCAAAATGAGCTTAATTGACGTAACAGCTACAATTACATTTAGAACTAAAATTGCCATTCCCTCTGATTCATTAGCACGATGTCATCGCATTGCATTAGCACCGCAAGTTAAAGCATCACCTATATCCATTACTCAGAGGAAATTGAGGTATCACCGGGTGGCACCTCCCCCGCCTGTTAATACATCATCACAGAAACTTCGACTCAACAACACGCTATCACCACGACCCAGCCGTCCTGCACCTCCTCCCCCCAATATTAAACCACTAAAACGTTATCACCGTGCTGCCCCACCTCCGCCAATGTATGCTTCACCACTTAAAAAAGACACACGAAAAAAATCACCAAAACCTAACCGACCCGCGCCTCCACCCCCAGTTAACGTAACGCCACGTTGTCACCGCTCTGCACCCCCTCCGCCTGTCACCGCACCACCTACACATCAACGTCACAGTAATCCACCAAGCCCTTCTATTACCGCAGAAATATCAAGAAACCACGACAGTAACAACACACAGCCACCACGGTATCACAGAGCTTTACAAACTGAAGCAACAAAACAACGTCGTAGACGAATTACGCCGGCAAAGTTCTTGAACACAAAGCGCACATGCATCACTACCGTATCATCACCTACCTGCACGGTCACACTATCGCCTTCACACGATCACAAACCCCTCACCACACAACGTTATACATGCTCCTTACCGCGTCCTAGTATTAGTACGACCGATTTGCCTTCTACCGCTTCTTGTATACGACATCGTGTAATGGTCCATCAAAGTGTTATATCACAATCAAAACAACAAAATCACACATATATAGCACAAAATCATCAATACACCAGCGCTAAACCGCCTGTGTCTATTCCGGTACGATTAAAAGTAAAAAAGAAGTTTAATAAGTAATAAATTTATTTTTTGTCTTTGTTCTTGTGTTGGACATAAAACGGGTTACTCCCAAGAGTAATGAATACGGGTTTCATAGTTTGATACCTGAAAAGTTTAGAAACCAAGAAAGTTAGATTAGTGAAATAAATAAACTTCTCAAATAAAAGTCGTTTAAGGGCTTAGACTTTGTGCAAAAACTAATTCCAACTACAATAATGTGATCTTAACCAGTTGAAGCTATTGCTCTCATTTTTATAATTGTTTTCCCCACTTAACTAACTGCTTTGCCTTCCAATATACCTTCCCAATTTTACCATCTAATATTTGAAGTGCCCGCTGATGGTATTAAGTTCGCCCAGTATAATGTAAGTGGAACTTAATAAGGTTCGCGAAATATTAACTTAATCTTTAATACGTCTCTCGATCAGTTGATCCTGTGCTTTGAAGAAATTTTAAGATTTCCAGGTCACACGCACTATTTTCCTACCTAGCAATGATTTATAAGCTGTTAGAGGTACATAAATTATATCTGAATTTAATATCTTGTCAATAAAATGCCGGGAGATCAGTTCTTTTATTATTTTTTGTCTTTGTTTTAAATCTAAGTAAAATATCAGGATAATGTTCAATTGATTTTTTAGTTTAATAAATGAGTTAACTTAGTATTTTAAGCACAATATTCAATGTAGATACAATATCAGGGTGGTCTGGTGCTACAGCGTGTTTTTATATTCAGTGTGTGTTGTACAAAGTTCTTATGTATTCGAGTCGCACATAAATCAAAATGCAACCTTCACTCACAGACACAAATGTATTTATAAGTAATTTTATTTTTAAGATCTTAAATTGCATCGGTATTGTTAACATGTATTGTATACTTATTGTGAAACTCTTTGTTAACCGACTTCAAAAAAAGGAGGAGGTTTCTCAACTCGACGGTATATATTTTTTTCTTTTTTTTTTTATGTGTGTTCGCGGATAACTTCGTCGTTTACGAACCGATTTTGATGATTCTTTTTTTAATGGAAAGGAGATGTTCCAACGGTGGTACCATGATAAGGACATTAATATCTGATGATGGCATTCAAGAGAAATCGAGTCGAACCTTGAAGTCGGTTTTATTTTTATTAAAATTGTACTTGTTAATTGTTTCTTTTCAAATAAAATTACTCAGAAAGTTTTGGTATGCATTTATTGATTATTTTATTACCAATAGGGAACTAAAAAAAATAGTTGAAAATAACGTAACTGATCAACCAAGTTAAGAAATTAAGTTTCTGATTGCCTTTATAACCACATTTGTATGTAATGAATTGTTGTATAATAAACAACTTTTGTTTTATATGTACTTGTTTTATTAATTAACTGAGAATAATACTATAATAAACAACAGAAACAATAAAGCAACAGAATAAATAAATAAGCCCAGAACTATAACTCAGTGGTAAATGATATAAAGGAAAATACCAATCAAATTGAGGACCTTCTCCTTTTGGAAGTCGGTTAGTAAAACACTTAGGACTAAATTATTTTTATATTTTTACACTATTTCAATTTCAAACACTTGATAAAAATTTAATGTGAACTAACATCATTATTGTGTATTTCACGGTTGCTATTATTAAAACATATTTTTAGAATAGCTTTATTAAAATAGCTTTATGAAATTTTCATAGTTGGCATTGCAATTTACTTACTACATACTCGTACTACTCGTACATAGTAATTGCCAATTTTAATTAGCTTTTTTTGTATGTCAGTTTGATAACTAGTTTTTACAATTCAGGAAAAAATGCTCAGTTCTTTAAATGTCAACATTTTTTTTTTGGTAAAACAGATTGTATATGTACACATAATGGGTTTTAAACCTCCGAATTAATATGTGTAAGAACTTTTATAAAATACTACATACAAATAATTTTGAAAAACGAAAATCGTTCAATAATTACACCTGCCGTTTTTTATGATAAAATACATGCAAAACTACATTTCAGAACGAAAATGATGCCAGACTTGGGACCCTCATGCCTTTGAATTAAAGTAGTAATGTATTTTTTTTTTCTTATGAGCTTCTTTAGATATACTTCTATGACTCAAATGCTAACCGCCTCGTCATTAAAAGATTGCGAAAGTCTTTCTTAAGATAAAAGTAAACAAAAATAAAAGATTTTTTCTCTGTTTTCGCTTTGACAGGCAATTTATCTTTGAGCTTTTGTAGTCGAGTGATAAGGAATATGATGTATTACAGTTGTGAATTTTCTACGTCAAAGACCACTACAAGCTTACTAAACAGTATATAACATTAAGCTTTTATTTTTTTCACGAAAACTTATAAGACTTATATTATTCATTTGCTCAGATTTTATTACGTAATGACCAGGATAGTATACAGATTTAAACATATCCTTTTTTTGTTTCATGAATAATTCCAACTATCCTAGCCACCTATAGACCAACTATCAACTTTGTATAAAAATTCATAAAATAATAATTTAATTTTGATATAGTCAAATTGCAGTTGTGTAGAATCTCATTTGATGACGCCTTGATGTGCCTGACGGAAAACATGAGTAGAATCTAAGAGTAATGGAGCATGGTGACCCACACTGTCTGCCAATTGAGATGTTTTCCATCATTTTTCTTCAGGTCTCGCACTCACCAACGAAACACGACAGCAGGTATGCTGTCATTGAACTAATTCATTCTTGTTATTTGATGATAGTAGGAACAAATTTGATTTCAGGTTCAAAGATAAAGAATATCAAACACAAGCTACTTTTAAAGGCAGACTTCACCGCCAATTTGATCAATGGTTAAACGACTTTACACGAGTTCGCAAACTTAAAGATGTGTATAATACTACTACGCATTTCATTACTGAATACTTGAATACAAGCTATACTACTTTGACTGCCTCGTTGGTCTGTAGTAGTTAGCGTAAGCGATTGCTGATCAAGAGGTCTCGAGTTTGATTCTCGAGCCGGACTGCTGTTGGGTTTTTCTTACAAGAAATTCTTAATAGAAGCCCGGAGTATGGAACATGGCGGTGTTTTCCGCCTGTGTCTCGGAGAGCACGTTAAGCCGTCAATCTCGATTGTCATGAACATTTAGCAACAATATAGCAGTCGTTATTGGGAAGTCAGTGCAAGTCAAATACACTGAGAACTAGTTCAACCTTCGAATTCAATTTACCCTCAGGATTGCGGAGGTCCGATGCTAGTCATTCCGTGTAAAAACTGATATTCAGGTAAAACCAGTTGAACTAGTAGCCGACCCTAAAATCTTGGGATTCATAAAGACTCTGGTAATTATTCTTCATTATTCAAGTAGTAAATTTAAAAGTGCGCCCTACTACTACTTCCCAAATGATTGTCATTTACTATACTATTCATACAAAGGTTGTCTGTAATTGATCGCCTTAAGCGCTGAGGCCACCTAATTGTCATATTTAAATATTGTAACTCTGTTTTTTCCATCTGCTAGGTGTGTAAAATAAAGTCTCAAAAAGAAATTAAATACTGATGTCTACTTACGTAAATGGCGTACCTTATCTATTTACAATACAATGATTTGTATTTGCAAAACAAAAATATTTTCTGTTTTCCTTTATTGTGCTAGTATTTTAAATCGTTGTCTCCTATTGCATAACGTCATCCATATGTTTACGTAGATAATCACAAATTTTAACAAAAACAACTGACTTCAACTTGAACCCAATTAAAATGGGACCAAACGGGAAGCACCAGCTTCAAAATAGAAAAAGAATCATCAAAATCGGTTCACCCACTCGAAAGCTATGAGGTAACAAACATAATAGAAAAATACAGTCTAATTGATAACCACCTCCTTTATTGAAGTCGGTTAAAAACAATATTATTTAGAAGAGTGTCTGACAAAATTAGCAAAGAGTTTCTTATTCATGTATAGTTTTAAGTTTTCAAACAATTTTATTTTATAGTACATTCTGAATCTTTTAATCACTACATACTATAAAACAAAGTCCTCCACCGCGTCTGTCTGTTCGTAATAAAGTCAAAAACTGCTGAACAGATTTTGATGCGACTTATACCAATATATAGAGCCATTCATGAGGAAGGTTTCCGTATAGAATGTGTAAATTTGTTGAGTATATTGGCTTAAATATAACGATATTTGTTGAAGACATCGGATAAAATTAAGCCTTACATCTTTTCTGGGTAAAATAGGCTATATTATAATTTCCGTAAAGAGCCCGTGCAAAGCCGGGGCGGGTTTGCTAATTAAAAATAAAGTCAATACTTTCTTTAGGAAACTGACAGTTATAAATAATACTGTCCACTTTGAGTTCCTAATTTTCAAATTCAAAATCCAAGTGTGTTCGGAAAGATTGCCTATATTCCTGAGATCTGGTCGTAAAATTAATTTGATACCCTTATCTGATTTAGGGTTTCTACTGATCCAAATCAACCGATTTTAAGTAGGTCTTTGATTAAATCTCATAAAATTTCAGTAGATAATGAAATTGATATATTCTCGTCTAGTTGGTGCAGTTATGTGTAATTTAAGTTCTTTCTGTAAATAATGCATCATTTCATATGTAGTTAATAAATTCTTGATGAATATGGACGATTTGATCATGTATGTAATATAGAAATTAAAATGTAATAAATATGTTATAGCTTTCTTAAATATTTGTTTTATTTTCAATATCACTTCTGAGCTTAACTTATGGAAAATAATTTGTCAAATATGTACGTATAGGTAAACTTGTAGTGGAACAGTGAGATCGAAATAGTCCTCATAAATAACTACTCATTGATACTCAACTCAACAAAAATACGCATATACTTTTTTTGTAGATACATATATATTATATACAGAAAACATCCACAGTCAGAACCAAATATTTGCAGATCGCACAAACATTTGGTCCGATCCAGGAATCGAAACATACGCTACAATTACGGCACTAAGGCCGTCAGTATATAAATCAAATTGCCTTGAGGGAGGCAATTACATTGATAGTATTCAAAAGTAGAAATTTTCATAGAATCCATAGACTAAAACCTATACAGCAATGTCACTATCGTTAACAGTTCGCAAATCTAATACTAGAAATAAAAGAATATGGACAAAGAAAATAAAGTAGCAAAACTTACCATCTAAATGTAACTAGGTAAAAATCCATAGATTTGACTTTTTTGTGGCAAAGCGAATACGCCTCATGAATGTTTCATGGGATGTCGGGCATTTTCATACCTACTTCTCGAACCCAATAACGACATTGTAATAAGACAACCGTTGAAAATCTGAGATAAAATTTTCAGATCTGTTTTGCGTCATACTTATTGTTATCTATTTACGTATTTATAACTTGGAGGACCAACAGCTTTGATAAATTTACTTAACATATAGCATTTTTATATATATATGAGCTAGCCTAAGTAACTCTAGTCTGCCTGATGAAAAGCATGAGCATAATGACAATGAATTAATTCAGCATGGTGATCCACACTATGGCGGCCTATTAAAATGCTATCAGATCTGTTTTGCGTCACACTTATTATTATCTATTTACGTATTTATCACTTAGAGGACCAACGGCTTTGATAAATTTACCTAACATATAACATTTTTAAATAAATATGAGCTAGCCTAAGTGACTCTAGTCTAGCCTAATGGAAAGCATAAGCATAATGAAAATGAATTAATTCAGCATGGTGACCCATACTACGCGACCTATTGAAATGCTACTGTACCATTGGGCCTCCGGTCTCGCATTCACCAACGAAACACGAAAGCACGAATGCTATCATTTTAGGCTGGACTTCTATGAGCATGTTAAATTGCATCAGTAAGTCAATTATAGATGTCAATGTTCCACGTAGTCAATTCATAATAATAAATGTTGAGCTTAAAGCACGCCTTACAATATGTGTTGAATACTTATACTTATTGTACTTAATAATATGGGTACATATCTATAACACTTGAAACATAAAACATCCTTTTTTTATGTATGTATCAAAATGACTCTACTCTGCCTGATAGAAAGCATAAGCGGAATCCAAACGCAGTTTGCGAATGCAAACGCAGCATGGTGACCCACACCAAGGTGATCTATTGATGCTTCTGCATTATTGGGCCTCCGGTCTCGCACTCACCAACGAAACGTTGATCTTCTGTGCGAGGGTAATACCGTTCCGGTCGAGCCGGCCCAACCGTGCTGAAATCAACGTGGCTCTACTACCTTGGCGATATATTGGGGATATATTGTAGCCAATATATTGCTATTGGCTTTAATGAGCAAGCACCAATAAGTTATTACATCATTAGATGAAAGTGACGCATATTTTTTGGGTAACTGCTTATAATAAACATGATTCAATTGTAATTAAGTCATTGTAATATAAAGTATGTAGGCACTAAATTTAGTAACCAGAAATAACAAACAAAAACGTGACGTGTGTGTGTGAATGTGTCATACTCTGCAACAAAGCTACCTAAATGAATGTATGATTAATTATATTATAAAATAATGCACTTTGAACTTATATTAATATATTGTAGTTACGTATATTATCGCTGTACGTACCTATACTGAAAAACAAAATAATAAGCATCGTGGCTCCGCTGTAGTAAAACGTCCTGTTAATTATTGTCGGCATTTTTTTTTTTATAATCTGTTTTAAATACTGTTGTACATAAAATAACGATATTTTGATAACATTCAAAGGATAAAACTTTCATGCGGCCATGGTTCTGTACAAAGAGATTGAACTCCTTTACATCCAACTGCTAAGCGAATAATTCTAATCTATTATAGATAACAAATACTTTAAGAATTCAATAAACATCCTTCGAATTTATTATCTTATAAAACTAACAGCTGTATACAAAAAAAAGCGGCTAAGAGTCGCCCATGATGGGATCCGCAGCAGCAAGTATAAGTATCATATAATTTTTATTTTATTTATTAACTAGCAGACCCACGCTATCCCGTTTTCGTCTTCCATTGCCCGTAGCGTGAAAATTTTCCCCAGTTTTTGAAACATTCTTTATTGATGCTCCGCTCCTATTGGTCTTAGTGTGATGAAATATAGCATTCCTCAATAAATGGGCTATCTAACACTGAAATATTTTTTTCAAATCGAACCACCGGTTCTTGAAATTACCGCGTTCAAACAAACAAACTCTTCAGCTTTATATATTAGTATAGATTTGTTTTGATTGAATGAAAGATAAATTGCAGTTTACGATTTATGACGTAATAAAAAAAACTACTTACTAGATTTCGTTTAAATCAAATTTAGGTGGAAGTTTGAATGGTAATGTACATCATATTTTTTTAGTTTTATCATTCTCATATATCTTATTCTTATTTTAGAAGTTACAGGGGAACACATTTCACCACTTTGGGAGTGTCTCTCGCGCAAACTATTCAGTTTAGAAAAAAAAAATATTAATAACCTCAATATCATTTTTGAGAACCTATCCATAGATCATACGGGTTTGATGAAAATAAAATTTTGAGTTTCAGTTCTAAGTATGGGAACCCCCAAAATTTATTGTTTTTTTTTTTATATTTTTGTGTTAAAATATTAATGCGGTTCACAGAATAAATCTACTTACAAAGTTTCAAGATTATAGTTCTTATAATTTCGGAAAAAAGTGGCTGTGACACAGACAGACAGACAGACATGACGATGACGAATCTATTAGGAATCCGTTTTTTGCCTTTGGCACGGAACCCTAAAAACATATCCTAAATAGTAGTAGGCTACATAACTACGAGTACACAATCCCAACAATTTCCAACAAATACATTTTCCTCTAATGTTATAACATTACAGAAAATATCCTTATCAGATATCTTGTCCTCATTTTCGTAGAAAATACCTCGCAATTCTCTCGAAAGGATTATGCAGAACAATAAATAAAATATTTCGTGAGAGCAGTAGCGGTTGGAATTACATGTTTCGAAGGACACATTCTCCCCACACTTGTGGTGGAATTCAATAATATTGTCAATAAAGAATGTCTCCCTTCGACACGACTATGGCCTATAAAAGCCAAAAAGGTTGAATATTCCTTCTAAAAATGCTTTGTTACATCTTCTTTGTGAATCATAAGCTTAAACTGTTTGTTTTGCCTAGACATGTATGTTAGTGAATTATATTATTTTATGTGAGAAATTGTTTTCAAGGTTTTATTTTGTAACAGAGATAATTATAAATAAATAAATAATAAATAAATATTTTCGGACATCTAACACACAACGCCATCTAGTCCCAAACTAAGCAGAGCTTGTATTATGGGTACTAGACAACTGATATAAATGCTTATATACTTTTTTTTTGTAAATACATACATATTATATATAGATAACACCCAAACTCCGAAACAAATATTTGCAGATCATACAAACATTTGATCCGACCCGGGAATCGAACCCGAGACCTCAAGAACAGCAGTCGCGTACGCTACCACTGCGCCACCGAGGCAGTCTAATTATTCGATGATAAAAATACTTTGTAAGTAAAATATCAACATGGACACTACAAAATGTAATTTTATACACATAAAATCTCTGATGTTTGAATACAATTTAAGAGAAAATTGTGAATTCATAATCATGTTATGAGAATTTCAAGTATTAAATATTTTTGGAATATTTTTTTTAATAGAATTACTAGACTGACAATTTTATTATGGTTTTTTTATGGTATAGGCGGGCAAACGAGCAGACGTATCGCCTGATGGTAAGCTATTACCGCCGCCCATGAACACCCGCAACACCAAAGGCGTCACATGTGCGTTGCCGGTCTTTGGGGGATGGGGAGGGGAGATAGGAAGAGGGGTTTGGTTATGGGCCTCCGGTATCCTCACTCACTCGGTGAAAAACACTGCAAGCACTATTTCACACCGGTTTTCTGTGAGGCCGTGGTATAACTCCGGTCGAGCTGGCCCATTCATGCTGAAGCGTGGCTCTCCCACGTATATTCTTGTAAATTGGCAACGTGTATGTCTTTTGCAATGCCCTAGTTCGCAAGGAGCCCATCTCATTATAGAGGCATCTTCTCTTACTACTGTACTTACAGAATTATTGTATTGTCAAACCGATAGCTCATATGGGGTAAAACCTTGTTGATCGTTGGACTGTATCATATATATTTCTTCGTAGCTCGTATAGATTTGAAGAACGACGTCTTTGAAAGACGTCTCAAGTATTATACAATGCGTTTTACGTTATACTCAGCTGGCTTACAACTAGCCTCAGTTAGTAATCTGAACTCAAAATCTGGTCTCAATTACGTTTCTGTAATTTCGCAATTATTGTTCCGTATCACGCACCAAATTCATTTAAACAAAATATATTTATCAGACATAATTTATATAAAAGTGGTTATTAGTTTGTATATAATACACTATTGGCCTGTGTATCAATGTAAACATAATAATAACAAGCAACTCGCCCTAAATAAAATATTATAGATATTTAAATAAAAATGGTAGATAGATATTACCCGTAACGGAACGTTCAAATGGTTATCAGTACTTGTCGTATTGAATTGTAAAACTATGTTTTGGTTTTTATATTTACAATAATATAATATTTTTCATCATAAACCAAAAGCTTGTGGGTGATATTAATTGAAACAAATAGTTAAATATGTATTTAAAAGTGTATTGAACATTAAATTATATTAATTAAAGTGAATCAAAATGTGTATCATAACTAATTATTTTATTACTTTCGGCAATAAGGCCACCCTTTGTACACTACACTTCGGACATTTTATGTATTATGTACTTATCCGACTATGTAATATGGTGTGCAAATAAAGAGTTTTCTATTATATTCTATTTCATAAATAAAGTAAGGTATAGTAAAGTTTTCGTTGTTAATCAGAAACATCATCATAAAATAGGTTAATTTCCCGCCTTAGAAATTACCACTTGAGTCTAGATTGAGCTTGTCTCAGGTGAACACAGATCACATTCGTCAAAATTTAGTCTTGAGAGGAGATTTTGACAAACTTCATTCTAAAATAAGCTATAGACAGAGATTCGTTGGTCTTTACTCACTTGATTAACAATCAATGAATCTTGTTTCAATAATAAAATCTCTTCTTAAAACTAGTTTTAAAACTATGTTCACGACTGAGACGCCTTTTAAAACTTTTAAAATACGGACCTCACTCTTCTGATATTGAAAAGTTAGCTACGTTATGAAATAACTAATCAAGATGCAATTTAAAGTCATTATTATTCCCGACAAGAGGACTGCAGCGGCAAGATTTATATTTTTACTTGTAATATATTTTTATGAGATTACATCTTTGCATCGTATCAATTAGGCTATCTTCAGCCATACTTACAAAACAAAAGGATGACCTTGAGTTCAATGCCATTGCTGAAACAATATAAAGTTAATGTAATATCCATTATTGTTCTATTTACTGCATCCTAACTAGCTCAAGTCAAGGACATCGTTTAGATTTAAACCGATAAACATCTAATCCGTAGATTTAATGCTTGGTCATATGGAAGAGTTAATTATATAGGCAATAAAATATATAATATATGGTTTTCGGATTAAGATCGTTTTCCTCTAATAATGCGACATGAGGTAGTTTATTAAATGATTTAAATACGTTTAAACCACGTCTTATCAAATTCAATGAAAATGGTTATAGAAGACTAGTTTTTGCCTATATCAATGCCAAATTTCATTGAAATTGGTGCATCGATTAAGCCGTGAAAACGTAATAGACAGATATTACTTTGAAAGTTTTAATATTAAATATGGATAGCATATTTTTTATTTTAAATCTTTAGACAACACTCCTGCTCTTTAGTCCTAACATTTAGTACACAGAACAGAGATATAGCACGTCTGTTTTGAAATTAGAAAACCAAAAAATCTTCACTATCTTAAATAAATAAAATATATAATCATATAAGCACATATGCTATTTCTTTAAAGAACTTCATAGTAACCCTTTTCAAAATTTTATTGCAATTTTTTTAATTTTGAGTATGCAGGGTGATAGCAGTACCTTCCCCCTGATTCCGTTTTATCTAAGCGCAGTTGCTTTATAATTACTTGCACTGCATGTCCAGGACGAAATTGATAGCCGTTTAGTATTTTCGCGACTGATGAGTAAATAACTTTAGTTTAGTTCAGTTTTTGCGGCATTGTTTTACTCTGTTTGGAATAGGCCAACCCTGAAGGACGATCGCTAGATAAACTATGAGTTATAAGAGTATCTACAGTATAAAAATTTGAAGAAAAATAAGTTTATAAACCAAATAATTATTTAATATTTAATCCAGCGGGTAAGAAAAATAACTTTCACTACGGCTATTACCATTATATGTCTCAGCACAATACAATGCTTCAAATTATGAAACCAAACATATATTCTGATCAAAAATGCCTAACACTTGTCAGACGTAACTAAAATATGGACCTAATAATACTTCAGTTACCACAGTAGGTCATCAACCGGAATAGAAATACGTGAAGACAATTCTTATATCTCTTTAACAAGAAAGCTTCAAGACCTATGATGTCAATGGTGGCTGGAAAACGACGCATTAGTCTGTACTACTGATTTGTAAGTTTGTTTCTATAGCATATTTAAAGAATATACTCGTAGATACATAATAGAAGAGAGTGAGAATTAGGCTAACCAATTTGATAATTAAAATATATTTTAATAAGAATCAAACTTGATGTATGTTACACTCAGTCTTTGAGTAACTACATAAAGTAACATATTAAATAACGTAATACTTATCGTTTAGTTGCACTTTAGTGATTCTCAATTATAATTAAGATTTTTATGAATTATAAATATTTTATCAAAATAAATTCCTAACTCACAACAACTTTCAGAGAGCAGAAAAGCTTCTTAAACTTTTACAACAATTTTAGCAAAAAGGCGTCAAGCGTTGAATTTAAATTATGGTAAACAGAAAGACTTATGAAAAGAAGTTCACGACAAGATGGCCGCCATGCAGATCGACCCGTCATCGAATGAATTTAAGGTGAATAAAATTTTACTTGCTAAGAGATTAATAATTTCGTTTTTCAGTTTAAATTAAATGGCTTACTTACGACTTTTGCCCAATAGCACTGGATATGATCAGATCATAAAAAATGATTTTGTTCTGATCAGTTCTGATCAATTTGTTCAATCATGCGTATTTTTGACTAAATTTACATAACATCATCACTAGAAAAGCCTTTTCTAGTCCAGTTTTAAACACAACCCTCTCTTTAGAAAGGAAATTTTGGCCTAAGTAAGCCAAAACCTCCTTAACCAAGCTGGCCACACGGATTCACAAAGGCCTTGTTTTCACTTTACACTGCTTTTATTCTGCAGAGCTTGCTCTCTTAGTCGGCTTTTACGACCAAAGTTAATTATTTATATTTATATATAAATTTCATATTTATATTATATTAATATGTACTTAACCTGTTCTATATAACGTGTGGGTGGAGACTATAAGCAAACCGTTACCAACCTGATGATTTAAAATAATTAATTACCTTATTCGTTACTGTTCACCATCGTAAATTTTGATACACACTCAAAACAATGATAGTATTCAACAATTTACTCTAAATACAAGGCCAAGGCTCCTAAGAGTAGACGGTAATCTATATGCGTTGAAAACAATAGCTCATTATATTACTCGTGCTTATAATTATCCACAGCCTATTAGCAAATCGTGGCTTAAGATAATATCAGTGACGGCATTGCTTATTATAAATTTTCAAAGATTAAACAATAATATAAAAAAATGGAAAATAATGTTATATAATAATATCGATTAATTAGCTAACTAATTAAGTGTTTTACCCGGAAAAGAGTTTAGTAATCTTATAAATATTAAAGTGATGACTTAGTCAGTTGGTTTTAAATATTTCATGTGAGAATGTATGAATATTTGTTACTCTATCACGCAAAAAATATTGAACGGATTTATATGAAACCTTACAGTAATATAGCTCTTGCATCAGAATAATACAGACTACTTTTTACTGCGATATCCGATAAACACGTGGGCGGATCCGCGGATAACAGTTAGGAAAAATTTAATTAAGAAGAACAACATAAAACTATAGCTATATATTATATAGATAATTTCGAATTAATGAAATTGCGTGATATTTCGATAGTCGCAAGCTAAATTAAGAAGTTGGATACGACATGGTACAAATTAATCCATAGCGCATTAAAATACATTACGTATCTGTTGTAAGATCAAATATATTAGCAATCTATCGAGTTTTATAATAATATTCTCACAACTTTATCTATCTAAGACAAATCACTTCCTATAGTTTTTTGCAGATATCTCAGACAGCTCAATACCTCGATTTCCCTTTCGAACAAGTGTTTTTTGGTATGCTTTAAAGTAGACAACTAAATACCTACAGCGATTCATTTGAAAACAATTGTATGTAAATTTTATAAATTGCAATATCATTTAAACTATACGACATCAATGCTTGCCTGTATTATAATAACATTATCATAAACTGATTTACTCTTACGTCTTATATCTGGAATTTAATCAGAATGGCGCCAAATGATAATTTATAAACGTTTATATGTTCTGATCTCAGCTTGGTTGACGTAAGCTATGTGTAAGCTTTGTGCAAAGTTTCCTTTTAATCCTTTTTCTTTAAAATAAGGATACTCGTGACGAGGGTCTCATCTTATTATATAACATTCTCGTGTCACGTTGTTTATCACGATGAGTTCCGAAACTGTCTAACCGATATTCACGTTTTTTTAAATGCGTATTTTGTTGGCGTGCCCAAGATATTAATAGTTAATCTCAAGCTGAGATCAATAAAAACCGAGTGTGATTGAAAACTGACTCAGACAAAGTTGCATGGGTCAACTAGTATTACTATGCCTTTTTTTATAAGATCATAGAGCAGACGTATCACCTTATGGTAAGCGATTACAGCCGCCCATGGACACCCGCAACACCAGAGGCATCAGAAGTGCATTGCCGGCCTTTTAAGAAGGATTACGCTATTTTCTTTACCTTCTTCTCTTTTTTCTTTTCGTTACGTCTTCCTTATGTAAAATATAGCTTGATCAGATTAACACTTGTTACTAAAGTAATTTTCGTACTCATGAAGTACACAAGTATTGGACTTCATTTGTAATAAAATTTACGTAAAGAATGAAAATATAGCTGACATAAAATAAATTCGGTTTTGTAACCATCTGTCATAGAGATAAAGCTCTATTTTAGAGCTAAAATATTCGTGTTATACCAACAACTCGGGTACGTATTAAAGTGATCAAGTTTAAATTAAATATGTCTGTGATATCTTGAAGTTGTAAAAAGCTTTTTTCTTATTTTATTGTTATAGAAATCATACTTTGCTATCACACAACAATATAATCTGTTAAGAATCACAATATATAGGCAAATGACAAGTCATAATTTTTACCTGGGTGATATTTATCCTATTAAAAAGTGTTATACCTACTAAACTCATTCGCAGAATAAACAATAACAAATAGACGTGCTGAAAATCAAAACTGATTACGAAATACGGGAGAATAAGATGTCCCTGACTAAGTTAAATTATCTCGGATCCCGCAACGAATTTAAACTCAAACAATCTGCTGATTTATAAGGAAAACTTTCTCTGAGAACATTGATGCTTTTCCAGAGCCTTAATTACAAATAAGAATAAGCACCCTATAATCATTAAGTCTGAAAGATATTGGAGTATTTGTAAAGAAGGTAAAGATATTTAATTATGGCCACAACATGTCCACACATTTGATTCACACATTTCATTTACTGCTGAAATATTTGTTTTTGTTTTCCAATTTTGTTTATTGTTATTGTTTCAAATCTAACTTTTACTGAGTAACATGATAGTAATCTGTGTACTTTGAAATATGTTCATCGATTTGATGTACACATTGTATTTAGTTATAATCTAACATGTGTCTGTTTTTTGTTACATTAAAAAAAAAACAAATAAAACTTATTGGCCGTATATACTGCAGAACGCCATAAACTGACTTGCCATAAAAAACGCATAAAAGTCATTATCATATTGTATCAATCCTGTTAGCGTATAAATTGTGTAATGACAATATAAGTTGACAGTAGCTTTCAAGGAAAAGTTTATTTTATTATACACATTAAGCGCATATGAAAAAAAAAGTTTGATATTAAAGATGTTTTATCAATTTTAATTTATTCTATTTTTGATTCCAAATAAACAAAACACAACCCTTTATTTCATCCATTAGTAATTTTTCACTATTTCCATAAAGGTGATCATTTTGATCATCTAATGAAACAAAATGTTCATGAAAATGTACCTCTTGGAATAGAATGATATTAATGAAAGGTAATAAAGAAATAGTCCGACGGTTTTACGGTCAATAGAATTCCTTTATCAAAAAGAATAACTTCGGTAAATAACTGAACAATGAGAGGTGAAACGATGCACAAAGCTCAACAGACTAATAAAAGGAAATGAAAACCGCGCGCAGCGCTGCACGCTTTATTGGGCTGCATAGAAACAAAGTTAGATAGTTTGATTTCCTTACTCTCGACGGTAAGACTATTGAGAGGAACTGCAAAATAAATGAAATAAAAATCACAGATATAGTTAGGACTGACACCTAAAAATATTATAAATAGGGTAAAAAACCTAACACATTAATGCCACGAGCTTTGAGAATTTATTTTTTTATGGGATACGCATATGGCAAGCGAGTGGACGGATCGCCTGATGGTTGGTGATTACCACAGCACATGGACACGCGCAACACCAGCAGTGTTACAAGTGCGTTGCCGCATTTTAAAAAGAAGTACGCTCTTTTCTTGAAAGTTTGAAGGTCGTATTGATCCATGAATACCGCAGATGACAGTTCATTCCACAGTTTGGTTGTGCGAGGCAGAAAGTTTTATGGAAACTAAAAAATCGGGGTGTCCGTATAGGTCTCTCCTTAGCATCTTTTTAGTTGTAAGATTGTATGGGCCGCTGTGGGTGCATCCCTTCTACTCGCTTGCTTATATCATAAAAAACGAAACATCTTATATCCCCTTTTCTATGTGCGGCAATACCCCCAGATACCACCAACTGATGGCAATGTCGGACTCAAATTGACTTAAATCGCATGCTTTCTCGGGTGCTAGGAGCCGGTGTACATCCTCGAAAGAAAATCCTCGACGTACCTCGGGCCACCTACGGTTTGCAGATGGACCTCTACTGTACAGGAACCCCGATGTTCCTTTCCTTCTCAGAAAAAGGGCGTGCGCGCTTTGTAGCGCTTGCTCCGCCACCCCGGCCTGCACATGTTATTTCCCCTGTCTTTCATCATTCTCATATTTCATTATTTAA
Organism: Spilosoma lubricipeda; assembly: GCA_905220595.1. Lineage (NCBI taxonomy): Eukaryota > Metazoa > Arthropoda > Insecta > Lepidoptera > Erebidae > Spilosoma > Spilosoma lubricipeda. Next base: position 15,423,997 of record HG992282.1, on the reverse strand, counting down.
CCGCAAAGACTTCTTATACATTTTTATGTCTCTTTCATATTTTAGTTTTTTGATGCTTGAGATTATAACTAAAGCAAGCAGTTCTTTTTGATCTCAGAAAACTCACTAAAAGTAATCGGATTGAGAAATCATTTAAATAGAATCATCAGATTGTTTTTACCAAAATATTCATCTCATAAATTCAACTTACTTTAGGAAACAACTAATTGTCATAAAAGTGCGTACTATCTAAAAAAAATATGTATAAATAAAATGAAATTTATGTCATAACCAATGTTCAAGATTTGCGTGAAGTTAAGATTGTTAAGTCCATACCTATTTTAAATTAGTGATCTGTCTGATCTAGGTAAGACCTGTGTTTCAGACAATTAACTAAACAATGTTATGGAGCAAGACAGGTAACAGGACAGGCACATATAAAACACGAATGGATACAGGTTGTTGTATTAATATTTGTACTCTAGAAATACCTGACACAGTAGCTGTTGGTGTACCATTATAGTATAGCCGTTGTTACGAGGCTTGTAAACAGTCTTGCAGCCTAACCTATGATACATTCGATAAGCAAATATTTAGGTACTAAGTAGGTAACTAGGAAAATACTACACTAAAGGTGAACTCAACTTGGCTTATAGTTTCACTCGCGCAAACATAACTCTTCGAGATAGCGCAATTTTTTAACAAAAACTGCTCGCAAGACTGTAATTGCATTCCTAGGAAATTATAATAAAATGAATGGTTTGCGTAGGGAATACAAATATATCTTTATTGATTTTTGTATATCAAATTAGGTGTAGGAAGACAATTATAAAACTAATAATTAATGTCAATATGTTAATTTAAAGATGTCCTTTACCGGTTTATACGGGTTCTATTAATAGAAATTTCCTTCACCTTAGATTCTTTGTTTGTATATATATATAAGCATAAAGTACATATAAGCATACAGTTACATACATCACGATTACGAAATAAGTCTACAGCTCTAATCTCCGCACGATTTTTCGTGGCGGAATTAATTAAGATAACATCCTTTTATCCTTGATCATTATTAACAAGTGGTTACTTAACAGACTCATCTCCGGATATGCTTTAGCAATGAATTATTTGAAATACAATTACACGACAATAGAATTCTCAATCTCTTCCCATCTATGTTTTTGTTTAATCAATTATTTAACAATTATTTCGTAAAGTTTGCCTAAATGTCAATGTCTACAAGTCAATATATAAAAAGTAAGAAGTATGAATACACATACTGCACTTTCGTACAAGTATGGGCCACTCTTATTTATACAATACTAGCTTTTGCCCGCGGATCCGCCTACGTGTATATCAGTTACCATGATAAAGAGTAGCGTATGTCCTTCCTCAAAAATTAATAAACATTGAAATCGGTGTAGCGGTTTAGCCCTGAAAACGTAACAGCCAAACGGACAGACTTTTTAATTTATATTATTAAGAACAGAGTATAGATTTCTCCCCTTTTACGAGCAAACTTCAATATTTTTTAAGACGCATTGAGATTACACATACATTTGTTTAGTTCTAAGTATTCATGTTTAAAAGATTTAGTAACTATGAAACATACACCAGCTGTAATTCACTATTACCACTATGTAAAATAAGTAAAAGTAAAGTAATAGGGTAAAAACCTTAGATACAAAGACAACGTCGACGCACAAACATTGTTGCCTGAATAAACCGGATCTATAGACTATGACAACCTCACAATCCCCAAAAAAATAATACAAAACACAATGACCTCACAGAAACAAGCGCAAATATCCAATCAAATGCAGCAAGATTTCCCAAACGTTATCAAATATAGTGAATGGTAGAAATATATCAGAACAAGGATACAGTTCACGTTAATAAGAAATATGTCTTGTTTGAACTCAGTAATTGGTTCTGGAATCGACCAGCTACGATATTGACAAATCTGTCTTCATCAGGCGCTATTTGATTTATTAGTTTTTTTACCCGCTACCTAATAAAGCTAACATAAGAGTTTATAGACCTCTTTCTGTATACGTGAACAACGTCGGTGTCAGTCAGAGCAACAAATACTCAAGGATATTTCAATAAACGTGTCTGAAGACCTAATAAAGCTGTCAAAGCTGCTAATGTATGGGTTTCAATTAATGGTCCTTTGTAAATAAAACCAATTAATGTATTTTAGAAGCTTTTTTATAAATACTAGCTATATCAGGTAAATAGTAGAGTATGTCCTTTGTCAAGAATCAAAGGATCTCCATTTTAAATTTCACATATATGTACATTGGACATTGTACTTGTCTTGTATTTGTCTGATAAAACTATACTATAACAAAATCCTTTTATTAAAAGCTAACTAAGCCAACAAACTTTAAGCTATATTCGTGCAAAATATGCAATATAAGTGCAAACCCTGCCGCTACCATGCAATCCTTTCTAACAAGGTTCTTGGGAATCAAGACATTTTTCCAATACGCTATGAAACTGGATACGGCATAAAAATTAATGGCACTTAACGTTAGAATGTGCTTGCATCGTAGAATTTTTACGATCACACCTCTGCGCATAATTTTCTTACACCACCACTTAGGAAGGTATTATAATTTAATGTCAGGACCATAGGATGGACGTTAAGATGGCGAGCTTATCCCATCCTAAATTCAATTTGGTATAAGACTTGACATACCGCTGATATAATAACAATTATTTTTACGGGAATTACCGCGATCACTTATTTGTTTGGTTTGCCTGACGTTTCGACCAGGTTGCACTGGCCGTGGTCACAGGCACACTTATTATATATAGGTATATAATACCTTTTAATAAGTGATCGCGTTAACTCCCATAAAAATTATTGTTAATATCATGGCACGCGAAAGTTTAAAAATTATATATTTTAATAACATTCTTGAAGTTTATGATTATGTGGATTGTGGATGGCATGAATAAAAGCCCATCAAGAAATTTAAAAATTATCAAAGAAAACTAAAAAGTTGCTAATGAATTTTCTACCTTGAACTTCAAGTTGGATTTTAAGCCTACCTTTCTTTTATATCCTAGGACTCGCGCAGTAAAAAATAACAAATACATACCTACACATAAACTTTCAAGTCTTCTTGGACTGGCATGGATTACTTTCCAAGCTTTGGGGTTGACCAATAAATAGGTAACAGCTTGAATAGTTATCTTTTTGTTTTTAAGAACTATATATTCGATTTTTTATCAAAAAAATTATGAAATGTTCAGTTTGTGATGTAATATTAATACTAATATTAAAAGAATATATATTTTCTATGAGTCCTTACATAGGCTTCAGAAACACTCAATATTCTATAGTTTGAGTTTGATATATTTATGGGACTAATCCCACCCACACGCCCACCGCTGTAACTCCTGTACACCAGGATCAACAGCAGTGACCCACGAACACACCGAGTTATGACACTCGGGAAGTCCCAGGAAAAAATATTAACTGTCTTGGAACCCGCAACGAAATTAATCAGAAGAAAAACAGGAGGAGTTGGAAATATGATAAGTCCACTTCCCTCCTTAGCAAAGCGGGAGACAAAATGAAGTCAAAATAGGCAGACACCTTTTTTTAAACCGGGAAGCACCACGGATAAAGTATTAGGGGTCCTAAGTGAGCTATATTTGATTACTATAGTATGTATGGCAGAATCGCCTAAACGCACGGAAATTCACCGCAGTTGACACAAGATCCCCATAGTATACCGCCCCAGATGTCATTTGTAAGCTATTTAGCATTGTGTTACGTTCATTGTACCAAAGACTACACTCCCAGAGAACATGATGAGCCGATTGTTCACAGCTAGTATCGGGTGTTGAGCATTGACACAATGGTGAATCGACTAATTTAAATGAGTGTAGTTTGCTCTTAAAGTTACCGTGGCCCGTAAGAAATTGAGCGACACAGTGATCTACCTCGAGCCATGTCCTCGACATCCGTTCGCGAACAGATGGAAAGAACTGGTAGAGGTGGCGCCCCTTAGATGATTCGTCCCATCGTTGTTGCCATTCATCCATTAGGTCGTCATAGACATTGGATTGCTGTTGAAACAATCTTATGATTTTATCGCGGTCTCGTACGCCCAAAAAATCGCATTCCATGTTTTGTTTTGTAGAATAGTACATGGCTGCACGTCTTTGCACCTCGAGATCGACCGGAAGAACACCCGCCAATACCGGTAATGCCTCAGTACTAACCGTCCTATATGCTTTGCATAAGAAGATTAATGCAAGTCGTTGGCCTTGTAGCAGTTTGCGACGGACAGCACCTACAGTCGCTCTATCGGCCCATACGGGAGCACCATAGCAAACAGCACCCAAATAAGTAGCTCCATATATGATTTTTAATGTATTAAATGAAAGACCCCATGTGGCAGTTGATATTCTCGTCAGAGCAAAGAAACTTTTTTTAGACTTTTCATTAACTGTTCTAATATGTTCGATAAATGAAAAATTTCTTTCTAAAACTAATCCCAAATAGCAAACCGAGGTTTTATTTTTAACAGTAACATTTTGAAATTTAATACACGGCGGTGATTTGAGGTTACCTTTCAGAAGTAGCTGGAAGGTTTTGTTTGGTGCAAAAGTCAAGCGATTACGTACACCCCATAAAGATACTAAGTTCAAACATCTATTAGCCAGACTCTCAAGCCCCGCTCTAGTATCAGATTCCACCAGCAATAAACCGTCGTCCGCATACGCGTTTAGAGTACATCCGGGTGGTATAGGTATTGTAAGAAAATCGTCGAAGCCTATATTCCACAAGTATGGACCTAGCACCGAGCCCTGAGGACACCCCATCGTAAGCGCCTTCGACACAGAATGATGCCCAAGTCTTAATTTTGTTGTGCCTTGTGTGAAGTATGAGGAGATTAGGGAATAAATATTTTTAAAGCATCCTCTTGATTTTAATTTTAGCAATAACATGGGCCACCACGCGTTGTCGAAGGCGCCAGATATATCTAAGAAGATACCTAAGACGTATTGAAACCTTGACTCGGTGACAGTTTTCCTTACAGATATGACCGCATCTGTTGTTGATTTTCCCAACGTAAATCCGAATTGTCTATCATGAAATTTAACTCCACCCGGTAGAAGTCGAGGCACTACAAGACGTTCTAAAAGCTTTCCTAGCGATGGTATGGTAGGATTGATATATTATTAAAAAACTACAGGTATCTATGTAAGTTATATTATTAGCTGTACCGAAAAACTATACAAAAACTGTACTACACAAAAAACTGATCTGAACTGATAAATGATCTAAGATGAGAATATGAAAGTAAAATACATAGCGATCTTCGAACAGTCTGTAACAGTCCACTGGGAAGACTTAGGCATCTCTTTAGAAAGGTAGTTTTGGCTTACTATAACACGGTGGCCCTTTTTTTTATGGTATGGGTGGCAAACGAGCACACGTATCACCTGAAGGTAAGTGATTACCGCCGCCCATGGACACCCGCAGCCAGAGGCATCACAAGTGCGTTGCCGACCATTAGGGGAATGGGGAAAGGGATGCGGGGAGAGGTTGGGTTTTGGGCCTCCAGTATCCTCACTCACTCAGTGACGCCACTATCACTCCAGTTAAGCCGGCCCATTCATGCCGAAGCGTGGCTTTCCCACAGATATGTTGTCATACTTAGTTTTCTACCTTAGTGTGGGGTAGGCAGCGTAGAGGGGTAGAGGGTAGGAGTGAATCAGGGTGGTGAAACTCTGTATTAAACGGCCGTTAATTCTTCATCACACCAAAAGCCACACATATTAAATATTTAACAAAGAAAAAACAATAAAATCGATCCATTACGGAAAAGTTCAACCAAAAACACCGTGATTCAAGGTGTTTATGTTCTGAAGTTTTTAATTACAATGTTCCAAATTTAAATCACTTGGTATTTTTTAATAAGACGTAAAAACATAGAACATACATCTGAAAAGCATTTTCATGTTTTTCCACTACGATGTATGAGTGCTCTTTCGCGACCATTATATTCATATTTTGCTCGTTTTATTATAAAGAAGTTTTAGGAATATTGGCCACACTATTAAGCTGGGTTTATTCTACCTCGTTTCGTTTCATCCTAGATAAATATTCTAAAGGGAAAATATATCTTAAATTTATTCTAAATCTATTTTACAAACAATTTTTTGTATTATTTTTTTTGTATTATTTTTATAAAAAAGGTGGGAAACCTTTTTTATAAAAATAATACAAAAAATTGTGATTACTTGAATGAATACATAAATTAAAGTTACCCACGGTTCTTAAAAATTGTTATAAAACTCTTTTCTTTTTGTAAGACAAGTAAAATTTTTGGTGCTACAACTGCTCAAAATGTAATTTTCACATAGACACTTAATTAGCTTTCTCTAATTAAGCACCTTCATGAAAAGTATATTTTATGTAATGTAGGTAACTTAAAAATGTAAACTAACGATTCTTTGCTCGTATATATCTTTTAAAATTACCAAATACTACATTCTTTCCATAAAATCTTTCACACATCTATATGACTCATTAAATTGCAAGTATTTTAACAATGTCAAGCGAAACACTACAAACTTCGTAGTGCAGTAAAACATTTATAAGAAAACTCCAATTCTTGTTAAATCCCTGTAATCTTCAATTCCATTCTCACAAGTATGTCTGGAATATTTAACAATAGAGAAATTCTATAGCGGGCTCATTGATGACTACTAATACGGAAAGTTTAGATTTAAAATGTTGCAACTGTGAAAGTTTAGTTTCAGACCGAGCAATGCGTGGTCGTGCACTACCGATGAAGTTCCACGAAGTTGAGCTTTAATCAATGGCTCTCTTGTTTTGACGTTTCGGGAAAACTATCTCTCTTAGTTCATTCCGTAACTATTGCTAGTGCACTAGATTGGAGTAATATTTTTACAATATTCGATGCTTTCACATTTATTAAATTGTTCTTGATGTTATTTAGAAGATAAACTACTAAATGTACACTTATCACATTATAAAACTTCTTCAATTTTCGATGTAGTATAAAAAAACCTAAATTAATAGTTTCTGGGTGTAGGCCAATATTTTGTTCATTCATAATAAAAATTTTTAATTTTAATTATGAAGACCAGTAGCCAATTTCTTTCGCACCGGCTTTTTCACTTTTAACGTCCAGCCTATCCTCTTCTTTAAATTGCTTGTCTATTTAATTTAACTGTATTGTTTCTTCTAGAAATGGCTCATTATCCTTACAAGTAAAAAATAATTTAAAAACCTTAACGATTCTGGCTAAGGAATTTTGTCAACGTAGCAACAACTACTATTAATATTGAAGTAAAACATATATTTTACTTCAATATTGAAGTCTACGATTACAAATACTTAATATTATCTCTGCTCTATATAAGTGTAGATGTATACTCAATATTTTTCTACAAGAGCACTGCTCAACCAACGAACAATACATTGAATGAATGCGATTGTAATCAACCAACAAACAGTACATTGAATAAACGGTTTCGACACACGTTTTGCAAAATAATTCCGTAGTAACGTGTAATTTTGCGTCAGAAGTGCGATCACAATAATTGCACAAACAAAGGTAGATACGTAATTGACCAACGTTCTTTAGGACGGATCACGATTAGACTTAATCGATATCTCAATGACGTGACCAGCTTGACGAATGGTTCCAAACGGCATAAATCTTTCGAAGAAAATAACGAAAAGGTTTGACAATTGAAGAGTTCTCATCCCAGTGTAGAAGAAGGAAAGAACGAAAGAACTTGCGGAAGACTTGAAACGCTAATTTAAATGTATGTATGTATGTATGTGCTAGTAAACCTAAGTAGGCTCATTTGGTTTAAAATAAAGGTTATTGATTTAAGTAACAAATAATAAATAAACGAAAGTGAGACTTTTCTTAAGTTCGCAAACTGATTATAGTAAACATAAATAAACGTCAAAAGTATATTCAGCATATTATCTTGACTGCCTCGTTGGTCTAGCGGTTGGCGTGTGCGACTGCTGATCATGAGGTCTCGGGTTCGATTCCCGGATCGAACCAAATGTTTGTACGATCTACAAATATTTGTTTCGGAGTTTGGGTGTTTTCTATGTATCATATGTAGTTATTTACAAAAAAAAAGTATATATGTATTCATATCAGTTGTCTGGTACCCATAACACAAGCTCTGCTTAGCTTAGGACTAGATCGCGTTGTGTGTTAGATGTCTGAAATATTTATTATTATTATTATTTGTTATTATCTATAAAAAACCATGGAATATTTTAGACTACACACTATAGGCGGTACTATCCTCGCACAGAAAATCAACGTAAAATGACAGCATTTGTACTGTCGTGTTTCGTTGGTGAGTGCGAAAACGGATTTCGGAACCAGAGGCTCAATGATGCAGAAGCATTACTAGGCTGCCATAGTCTGGGTCACCATGCTGCATTGTTGCATTGTCTGCATTCGCAATGAGTATGGTGACAATCACTTTTGGATTCTGCTTATGCTTTTCATTAGACAGAGTAGAGCCATTTTGGCAGTCATACATAAAAAAAAAAACTAAAACAATACAAAAATAACTTACCCAAAATTTGAGAACTTGAATTTAATTGAGCGGGATATTTATGTATTTATTTTATTACTATCATATTATCATGGTTTTATTTTTTTAAAGATTATAAACATAAGAAGTTTGTATCTTTAAGCTGGCTGAAAGTGATTCCGTGATTTATTTTTTGAGGAGAGACAAACATAGCAGAAAATGTAATTTCAATACTTGTTGCTGTGTGGTTACTAACAGCGTAGCAATTGAGTACTGTTAAAGAAATATGTGAATTTACATTAAAACATTAAGTAGTTAAAAATTATAGATTTCTTTCACTGCAGCCAATGACACAATAGTATATATTTCGTCAGAGACTGCAGCCAATGGATTAGCATTGGAAACAACACAAACACAATATTCAACTTTGACTTTTGATTTAATGGCTCTATGGTAGAGTGTGACAACACACAATATTGTAACGATTTTTAACGATTTACGTCAATTGTCACTTCGATTGAATTTAAATGCTGACTATCTTCATAACACAACAAATTATTACTATTAGTTTTATAGTAAGGTGCAACTAAAGATAAATTATAAAATTGTATTATAAAATAATTAAAAAATTGATTGAAGTTTGCAAAGTTGTAAGTATTAAGATCGAATTGATAAAGTGACTAAACAAATTTTGATGAGTCATTGCGTGTGATCTCACTAATATCAATTGACGTAAAAACCATGACAGCTATCAATTTGATATGTTCATCCCACGCTGTAGATACGACTAATGATTTTGCATTAAATGATATGATACCAATCGATCAGACAATTTTATAGATACAATACAGAGTTGGCAAAAAACTTACCTAAAACAGGTTGAAAAGCTAGTTGCTATTATAGATTTTTTTATCATAGGCTGAATAGACAAAATCACATAGCAGTAGATATACACTAGGCAAAGACTTATTAAGTTGCTGAAATTTTAAGAAAATAATTAATGGCAATATAATCGCCGAAATTGGTGTCTTTTTTATTTTTAAATTTAAAACAATCTAGACTTTCTAAGACAAATTTTTAGCTAAAATTCTAAGTAATCAAAAACATAATTTTTCCTATTATCATTTTGTTTTCATGTTACAAGTAGTATACCATGTCTCAGGGAATAAATATCCTCATCAAAATATACATGCATTTAGGAATAATAAATTATACAAAATCCATCAAAAGCAGACATACAAGGTCCCTCATAAGCTGCAAGTACATTAATATGACGTCACTGTCGACAACACGGTAATAAGTTGTCATTTTCTTTTCACTGTCTTCGTCTCGCTTTTATTCCAATATTACACACCAAAATCCATGTAATACTCTTGTGCTCTCCTCGTCCTGGGTTACAATATGAACCATTTGTTAGTTGTATTGTGCGTTTTACGTACTAGTTGTGGTTTCTCCGCGTGGAATTGGGCATTTCTAAGTGCGCTTCACATTGCTAACCAAAGTTTCAAATTACATTGCAATCAACTTAAATGACTTTATATTTCAATTGCAACTATCCAATTTTCTGTCCACTTGTAAAAATGACATGGTTTGGCGTGCCGTGCCCAAAGCGTGCCCTTAAAAAACAAACTGAAAGTGGAGAGACAAATATTTTTGAACTCGTAACAGTAAACGTCGCCACAGGACTCGTGACATTACCGTAAAACGGCGGGGCAGGGCGCTAGCTCGAGTACAGCGGCGCAGGGCGCTTGCGCGAGTGTGCATGGTGACAACTGATGGTTTGACTGTCTAATATGACATGACTGGTAAAATGTTTATACTGTATAGCGTTAACCAAAATTTTTTTACATAACAATGAGCATTTTTTTTGCTTCTTATATCGCGCATTTTATTTAAAGAGCAAAAAGGTTTATTTCAGGTAAGGTTAAGCAACAGTTTGTTATAGTTTTGAATTTTCACTTCTGACAGCAGTTCTGACTGCTTTGTGTTTTTTTTTAATTTAACACATTATATTTAAAAATATTTATGCTCATTTATAATTTTAAATGGTGTCCAATAAAAGATGTTACCTAAGGATGTTATATTCAATTCTATGTTATGCTTCTTACTTACATAAACTTCAAAATTTTTCTTAAGAGCTTGTTCTCATTTATATTGTTTGATAAAAATAAATTTGAAAGGGAAGAGTTTCCAGCATTCGCTCCAATTGAACGGACACGCCAATTGCCTTCTACTAGACAGTTTAAGTAATAAAGAGAGGCGTTGAAGATCATATTGGGGAATGGATAAAATCAATGAAAGGAATAAGATATTCCTATTGAAAGCTTGCGAGGAACTCGAAACGAATGATAATAAAAATAAAAGTGAGTTACACGTAAAACGTGAAGTGTAAATTATTTGTGATCTGCCGAAACATGGTAACCACACGAGCGCGTTCAGTGAAACCGCAGCGATGCGTAGCACCTTGTTACTGCGTGTAAATAGGAAGGTTCAAGGTTATAAAGGTCACAGGTATTTCTTCAACACGGCTTCGCTTAATTTGACACGGTATGTGAATATTACATAGCCTACATTTTTATTATAAATTATGTTCGTCTGCTTTTCTTCGTTACGTAGTCATGCAGGCAATATTATTTTCTTTCCCTCACGTTTTCGTCGTCGGCAAAGCATAGTATTTTTTTTACAAACGTTGACAGAATAAAGGATATTGTTTACAGAGTAGCGCGATTGTTTCAACGTGAAATTAGATTAAGATTACTTTTTATTTTTAATCAATGTTCCTTAAGTTTGAAGATAAGTAAAAAAAAAGTTTTTTTTTTTAAATTATATATCTACCTCACCCGGGCCGTGCATTAAAGTCGCACGAAATCAGGATGTCCACTAACTGTTAGACATTTAAAAAGAACGATCACTTTCTTCAAATGGCAGAATAACTTATTTAGCAGTACACCTCCTTACATTATATTTTCTACAGTATACGATTATAAAGTATTTAATATATAATAATTTTTAGATGTATGTATAAATTCATTCGCATATTTATATGTTTGTTAGTTTACTCGTATGTCAATTGCATCTATACTTGTTGCTGATTACAACTGTAAACTCGATGCACCTATCTCACCAGATCTCTACACCCCCAATGGTTGGCTGACAGAGAATGCCCTAGGCATTAAATCCGCCAATGTCCACAAGTGCATGAAGTTGTAAAATAAAAAATGAAACTAGAGCCTTGCGTACAAGGATATTGTCTTTAAAATGGTTTGCAGAGAACATAGAAAGTAAAGTTTTGCACCCAAGAATAAACTCACAGCTTAAAACATTGGAAATGTTACAATGTTTCGCATTTAAATTTCTCAACTATGATTTACATTATTCAAAACTTTGTATTATCTGTGAATCCAGGTGTTTTGAATGCCGGAGACTCGTGTTTACTTTTTGAAGTGAAAATGTCTTTAAGCGTGTTGAGTACTTTTTGGTTGAACAAAAATCATGGAAGTCACATCATCGTCACCAAACGCTTTCCATGAGATATGTTCTTTACTTGTTTTTATATCGCATTTTATTTAAAGAGCAAAGACGTTTATTTCAGATGAGCTTAAATAACTGTTTTTTTATATTTTGATTATATACTTTGTAATATTGTTTTATTGAGGTTCATCCCTTTTGTTCCTAATATTGTCAATAAATGTATTCTATTCAAAGTTTTGGCATTCAATATTCGGCACATTGTTAGCTGTGAGTTTTCATATATTACCTGAGTATGTGCCCAAGCGCGATAAGCCATTGGGATGTTTGTTTTATTAATTAATATACCGCTGCAGTCCATAGATTGCCATAATAAAGGTTTATGAACGTTTATGAACAAAATATAAGATTTAATTAATAGTACCGCACTTGAATTGTTGTAAATTGTGTTGATACAATGATACTAGTAAATTTTTGTAATTTATTATTCATGTAGCTACTATATTTTGTAACTCTTTCAATGGTGGTATATTACTTTTATTACATTACTTAATTTCGAATAATTCAGTAAACACAAATTTAAAAAAAAAACGTGAAAATTGGTTACATAATTTCCAGTTCATCATAACCAAAATTATGTCAAGAGAATTATAAATAATAGACTAGCTGGCCTGGCGCACTTCGTACCTCCATATTTTTCTTTCGTAAATAGTTTCTAAGTTTCTGAAAAACTGGTTTTAGTAATTCTGCCTTTCAGTCGCGAACAAAGCAAACTATTTTTGCCGGTTATCTCTTCTTCTGTAAAAAAACTTGTCCTCACAATAATGAATACATAGAAAACAGAATTATCCCATTTGGTGCAGTTGATCGGAAGTTATGCGCGTACATATATTTTTGCGATTTATTTTTATTCATATAGAGTTGAGGAATTAGAGTTTCATTATTTCACATATTGAAACTTAAGATATGAGTTAACTAAAACCCCCAGTAGAATAATCTGAAGCAGCACTTCATCAAATATATTATCAGCTCTCAAGATTTTACTTTACCGGCGCAGTCCACGAACATTATTATAGCAGCCATCAAGATTCGTAAGACGATAGCCGCCATTAACGATGGCTTGACGTATAGGGCCAATATTTTCAAAGCTAACGAACGGCGATAAAGCTCCAACAGTGTTGCTAATGGACTGAAGTTCATTTTCACTTTTATTGAATTCTATACTTAATCCGTTTACGTCTAGATTTATATGAGTGATATAACTAAGTAGCCGCCCTACTCATCCCGTGCGTGCTCTTAGAGTAGACTAAGGTGCAAAAACGCACGAGAACAGCAAAATAAAAGTAAAACTTGAAACAAACTGTATAGTAATTTGTTTGGTCAGCGCTACAGCGTGGTATAATAAGCCAAAACCTATATTCAGTTCTAAGGAGAGAGCTATGTTCAGCAGTGGATTATAATTATTCGATGTGGCTAATATTATTATGATATAGAATTATTAGTCTTAATAGGTTGCCTATGTTCGATAACTTTCTAGAAAGGAACAACGTTATTGGTACTGACGAAAATATTATTTTCGGTGGCATATTTTATTGTTTACCTCTGAGATTAATATGCATTTCTTTGTTAGAACTGATGTGTTATCATTTAAATACCAAATTATAATAGAAAAATAGGCTATTTCTTACAGTTTACCTTAAGACTATATCCTTGATAAGTATGGCGAAGCCATAGTATTATAATAGTTTAGAATTGTACGCGGCCACGTGCTACATTAATTGTTTTACTCAGTTAACCTACGTGCCGTCAAACAACAGTTAATATTGTAAATTATTAAATAAGGAAGCATAAATAATATATTGTCAATTTAGCAATTTAAGTAAACAGTAGTTCCTAGTTACCCCCACCTAAACCTGTCCATGTTACATACGTAAATATTATTGTATATAAACTTTAGTTTAAGTTAAATTGAGAGAGTCATTATTAAATATTACAATCAACGTGTCGTCTAATTGTCTCCCTGGGTAAACACGCAATAATAAGCATCGATTCAAGATGAATACGTTCATCTCACAAGCGTCAGAGCCAAGGGCGATATCTAAACGAGTCTTTAGAAACTTTTCTCTACATCTACACTAATATTATAAAGAGGAAAGATTTGTACCTATTTTTGTATGTTTGTATGTTTGTAATGAATAGGCTCAAAAAGTACTGGGCCGATTTAAAAAATTTTTTCACCAATAGAATGCTACATTCTTCCAATTTGACATAGGCTACATTTAATTTTGAAAAAAATTAGGGGTCCTTGGTAAAATTTGAACAATGTAACCGAAGGTGTAGAAAAATGAGTCTTAAAATGTCTTTCGTCGAATGCGCTGCCGAAACTATTAGCGATAGAACAAAATAATGTACAACAATATTGAAGAACATCATAATGTCTACAAAAAACTCCGCGGTAGCATATGTCCAACTATTGTAGTTATGTCACTACAACAACTTTTTTCATTTTAAACATTAATGAAAATGCTAACCAAATCCAAACCATGCTATTTATGTGTTTATATTAATCCTTATCAAAATAAATCATTTTATGGTCAAGACCATTTAACTACCTATAAAATAGTTTTTAAATTATTTAAATTGGACTTTCCATTCAAAAGATATTACGAATTAAAAAATTCAAACAGTAAACAAAACCGCCATAGCGCTCGATCCGCAAAAACGGTCCGCTGGGGCAGCTCTTACAAGACACTTCGCTGGTCATCTGGGACGAGTGCACCATGAGCCACAGGGCGCACGTGGAAGCCGTGGAGCGCACGCTGAGAGACATCCGAAGCTCAGACCGTATAATGGGGGGAGTGACGTTTGTTTTAGCTGGAGACTTTTGTCAAACATTACCAGTTATAACAAAAGGTACTCGAGCTGACGTTATTCGAGCTTGCCTTAAATCATCAACTTTATGGCAATCGATTGAAACTCTTAATCTGCGCACAAATATGAGAGCACATTTAAGTGACAATGACGATAATAATTTCTCACAAAAACTTCTAAAACGTGGAGACGGAAAATTACCGTCTCCGGTTGCAAACAGTCCCCAGGTATTGTTGGATAACGAATTGGGTCAAATCGTTCAGAGTCTAGAAATTCTTGTGGACACAATATATCCGGACATACAAAATCTTACGGAGAGAAATTTCAATTGGCTCTGTTCGAGAGCGATAGTATCCCCGCGAAATGAATCGGTTAATGAGATTAACAAAATTATTATGGAAAAAGTACCCGGTGAATTTAAATCTTACAAATCTATTAACACATTATGCAACATCGAAGATACAGTGCACTATCCACAAGAATTTTTAAATTCCCTGAATCCTTCCGGCTTGCCGCCCCACGAACTACAATTAAAGGTAGGCACTCCCGTAATGCTGCTGAGGAACCTATGCCCTCCCAGCATGTGCAATAGCACGAGACTTCTGGTGAAGGAATTGCGGGAGAACGTCATAGTAGCCACTATAATCACCGAGGCCGCGGCCGGACAGCTCGCCCACATACCGCGGATCCCCATGGTTCCTACGGACTTGCCTATATCTTTTAAGAGGTTACAGTTTCCTCTAAAAACATCATTTGCCCTCACAATAAATAAGTCCCAGGGTCAAACATTTTCGATGGTTGGCATCGACCTAAGAAAAGAATGCTTTTCTCATGGACAACTATATGTTGCCCTTTCTTGAGTGGGATCTCCTGAAAATCAATATATTTTGTTGCCATCTACAAATACCAACGTAGTTTACAGTGAAGCTTTAAGATAAAAACTGACAAATATAAAAGTAAAAAACGTAAATCTACCTTATTATTATATCTGTAAATAATGTAAAAGTAAACCTGTAAAATAAAAAAATACTAAAAATGTAAATTATTAAGTAATAATAAGAATAAAAATGATTAATGACAAACCCTTTTTTAATAAAAAATAAAAAACAAAAAAAAACACAAAAAAATATATAAAACCAAAATAAAAAGCACAAAACAACAAAACCAAACAAAAAAAAAAAAATTTGTACGGAAAATACTAAATAATGATAGGCAAGTTTCTATCGACACGAACAAAAATTTCTTTGAAATACCTAGATGTATATATACATTTTTAGTTGAAAGTTGTCAACGTTTAATTTAGACTGTAAATATTTTATTCGACTCTGCTTTTATTCTAATTACTTAAAAAAACATAGTAAGAATGTATATAATATCCTATGTAAATATTACTTAAATAAGTAATATTTACATAGGATATTATATACATATACATTCAGTGCCCGCCAATTAAACCATCAAAGAAATTGAACATAAATAGACTTACATACAAATATAACTGTGGGGTTTTTTTTAATATATAATTAATAAATAATATTTTTTTAATTAATAAAAATATTTGTGAAAAACTGTTTTTATATCCAAATTTCCAAAAATAAATAATTGTCTACCCCGTGCGAAGCCGGGACGGGCTGCTAGTACCAAATAAAGTAATAATTTAAAACCTACCTACCTACGTAATGCAAAAAAGGCGGGATAAACTTATTCATTTGAATTTCTTCCTGGCAATATTTTTTTCAAATTCACGCAGTTTTATAATAAATTCCAAGGTAGCAAAAATGGGAAAAAGGACATAGAATTTTATTTCAAAGTTGTTTATAAAGGAATTTAATTGGTGTCAGCTTTAATTGGAAGATTCGTCTTTCAAACGACAGCATCGACCAGACAAATCCTCTGATTGATCGAACATTAACTTTGAAATTTTTTCATTGTATAGAGAGCATGAGAGTCATCCTATAACTATGACCACTTCAATTTTGTCAGGAAATTAAAGCCTGTACCAAAACATTACTTAAACATTACTAGTACCTACAATTTGTAAATACTCATCACACTCCGACAGGCCAATATATTTTTGACATCCGTTACTTCTGTAGCCGTTTTCGCATATATACTCAGATACCTACTTAGAAAATACATCGATTAAAAATCTCAGCTATTTAACCTTAGAAATTTTAAGTATTTCAAACTTAACGTTTCTAAATATTGTTCAAAACTTCTTTAGTAAAATATTACTAGCTCATGATGACGCATCTTTTCCGGTACATTCCGATTCTAAGAAATCTCAATAATCCACAATAAATGTCACCGTAATTATTACCTATACACAACCATGAGGCGATATTCCATTGAAAATTACGCCTTAAGACTGCGCTAATCGTAATTATGACTTGTAATTATGTTTAAGGAGGCAATACATTTGCTGATTTTCTATTGTATTTAAATCCTGTAGAGATGTTGAGTGGTCTCATAGGTATAAGGCCATTACATCAACAGCTTTATTAGTACACTCCTCGATATTGGCATAGGTCTTATTGCAGACTTATTGTTTTTCTTGTGTTTTCATGAAGTCTCGTTGTAAAACAACAAAGTATTAATATCTGTGACTTTATATTATCCTTCGAAATTGGGTTTCTTCCACTGGGATATTTTGCTTGTATCCCTCGGGGTCCTATTTAGGTTTCCCGTCCAATGTCAAACTAGAGATCTGTATTATTTGTAAGGAAAACATTGTTCGAGGTCTTACTTCTAGGTCTCTCTAGTTATTACTTCTACAAGTCAAGTTTTTTCTTAATAATATGATTACCTTGATAACCGACATAAACGCGGGCGGAGCCGCGGGTAAAATTTAGTGAATGAATAGGACAATTTATTTAAATGTGGTCCTGAATCCAACTTGATTTATTTATTATACACATCTGTGGATGGGTAAGTCACCGAAATTGAGTGCCAAATTTTAACATAATTTGTCCAAAAAAGCCCGGATGATCTGTGACGGTTAATGACCGGACGCATGAGCGATGATTTTTTTAACCGACTACCGACTTCAATAAAAAGGAGGAGGTTATCGATTCGCCGAAATATTTTTTTCATGTATGTTCGTCGATATTTTCATCGTTTATGCACCGACTTAAAAAAATATTTTTGAATTGGGTATAGTGTCAAAGCCTCAAATTTTATAGACTCATATTACGTTTATCTATTTATTCTAAAACTTTTTAAATATTTACTTCTAATAGTCATCATCTTATGATGACGACCGATAAAGGTTTGGAGTTGAAGGATATTTTTTGTAGCCTATCGTAAATTTTCATATGTACTTCAAAGCACGATGGTTATTCAAATCAACAGGAGTAACGCTTAACGTTGGTCGTTTCCTTAGGTTGCCTTTCGCGACTTATTTGAATAATCTAAAAACATATTTATATACACAGTAAGTACGAGATACTTTGATTACTGTTGCTGAATATTTTTAGAAATATCTGGTTTAGAAACTCTGACTGACTTTTTAGGGTAATAACGGTTTTATTTGGTAAACAAGGATGTTTAGTGGGTAGTAGGGTAGTATTTAATAAACTTTTTTTAATGTATCAGTCTTGTATTCTTTTTTATTTGTTAAAATTTGAGCCAAAGTTGTTCTTTGAGGAGGGTAACTTTGGCTCGCTGATCTTTTTTGATTTAAAATAGAGATTGAACCAGGCACAGACCCAAAGTAAGGTTATTCTTAATAGAGAAATTAACTAAATTGAACTCTACCAGTCTTCTTAAAGAAATAAAAAAAAAACTTCATCAAAATCTTACTCAAAATTAATCACTAAGTTTTAATACTTATCAAAACTATTAACTTTGTAAGGTTGAAACAATTATGAAAGTGCCGTGATGTGAGCAACAAACGTACTCACCTCTTGCTTCGCAAATATTGTTGGGCGGTTCGGTTTGTTACCAAAGTTCTTTTCTAATTTGTTTTTTAAGGTACTCCATGGAATTTTATAGTGTGCTGCAGCTTCTCATTGAGTCTTTAGTTTGGAGCGTACATAATCGACATACCGGCTACTGTCTAGCTTTCGCTAATACTTTGATGGCATGGAGATAGCTAAAACATAATAAAATTTTGTTATACACTTTTTGATTTCTCATGAAAGCAATAACCAAAAAAAAACATTTATCGGCTAAAATTTACATAGGTATTCACGATGACTCTTGAGCCAATGTTACCCGAAATAGTGTGTCAAAGTATCCCCACACTTAATATTTAAAATTTCGATATTAAAACCTGTATCTTGCATCCTTCCGGAACTAGCCGCACTAGCA
Organism: Spilosoma lubricipeda; assembly: GCA_905220595.1. Classification (NCBI taxonomy): domain Eukaryota; kingdom Metazoa; phylum Arthropoda; class Insecta; order Lepidoptera; family Erebidae; genus Spilosoma; species Spilosoma lubricipeda. Next base: position 15,404,800 of record HG992282.1, on the reverse strand, counting down.
TCACCATATAGCGATCCCTACTTAAACTAAATCGATAAATGATACTGGTGCATTGAGGTGGGAAATTGAAACTTATTATTTATTAAAGCCAAAGTTACCCTCTAGAGTCAAAGAAACCCGACTATACCGGTATATTAATATATTTCATAAATTCAATTCCATTATAAATTTACACACGTTCTAACTTTTAATCAAACTTGTTTTATTGAAAGTACACGTAAAAGGCACCCTCCCTTAATGGAGTATAACTCCAAAGATATCACAGTTATTATATGAAATATGGTGAAGCAATATTACAGGAAAGCTATTAATTCTTTTTATATTTAATTCTAAGAGATTAAACCACAACACTTAGTTATGTCGAGGCTATAAACGAGCTCGTAAACCGTCTGTCATCACGACTGGAGGACGAAGCAACGCGTAATGAAAAATATAAAAAACAGATTACTGACCCGAGCGAATAACTGAAATGGATAATGAATCCTTTCATTTCGTCTTTTTCACAAACAAATTGTTAAAACCAAACGGAGAATTTTATTTTCTGTAATTATTCTAACAGTTATCTGGTTTATACATTTCGCTGTTGTTTATCTTTTGTTGGTTTATATTAAACTTGTTTAAATGTTGAAGAAGATTCCAAAATGTTATTAATCAAACTGTTATAGCGATAAGGTGCTTTGTGTTTGTACGAGTTCTGTTTGGCAAAAGAGTGGAACCATAACTCCCTCTGTATCGAGCAACAGAGATCGCCAATACTATCTATTCACAACCTAATGCAAAATCCCATTATGTTTATTCTGATTAGGGTTGGCAATCCTACTTACCGTGTTACGATATCGTGGTTTCTTGCATTTTGATGAGACCTGTGGAATGCCCGCATTTTTACGAAAACATGAGAGGGAAATTTTTGTACATTAGAATACGCCCGTTAAGCGAATACTAATGAATGCTTTCTTGGTTCACGATAATTATTTATTTCAACATTCAGAAATTGGATACTACTAAAAGGAAACTAAATTTCTTTTTACCAATAAACCACAAAAATCGAGAGAATAATGAAGACTAGGATGTTTAAGTTCAAGAAGTGGAGACGATACAAATCAATCGTATCGTCAATAAATAAACTGACTTCATAAAAACCGACTTCAAAAAAAACATCCAACGAAAACTCCCTTCCTTGAAACACTAAAAAACGTAAGATAAACTAGCTTTCATAAATAGCTATGTGACAGTTTTTGTCTAAACCTAGTTCTTTATTCATTTAAATAGTCACACTAGTCACTCTAGTATTATAAAGTCAATAGTTTGTGAGTGTGTATGTTTGTTCGTTCTTCACGCAAATACTTCCTTACGGATTTGGATGAAACTTTACAATAATATAGCTTGTACATGAGAATAACACATAGGCTACTATTTGCCGCGATAACCAACATACACGCGGGCGGAGCCGCGGGCAACAGCTATTCACTAATAGCTGTTGCGCCCGCATAATGTATGCTAGGTACTTAAAATCTGTTTGAAGTCGGTGTCAAGCCAAAAAAATACGAACAATTACAAGAAATACTAAAAAACCTATAAAAACAACACTATAACACAGAACCTCCTCCTTTTTCGAAGTCGGATAAAAATGCGGAGTGTATTCCCGGTGTCGCTTTAAAGATTGAAAAAATCTATTAGGATAATATTTTACATTTAAAACTAGATAAACTTAAGATGCAAAAGCCTTGTTTAGGTATATAAATAATGTTTAATAAAAAAGGGAGCAAAACTGCAAAATTAAAAACCCCTTTCTTGATATATATTCGAACCTGCTAATCATAATATTATTATATTGGTCAATTCGATGTTCTATTAATATTTTAGTAACCTTTTGATTCTGATCTTTAATCCACTTTCAAAATAACAAGGTTTCAGTTTGTTTAGGTATTGGGGATTGTTGCCCCAAGTTCCCGTTCATTGAGTGCTTCTACTCTACCTACAGTAGACTCACGCATTGTTTTGCTAACACATGCGACATCCAATTAACAAAAGACCCCTATCGCATAAATTAATAGAGTGAAAGGTTCATGACGTCAGCCACGATAAAGGGGTACTTGCTGGCGAGTATGACTTAGGAGCAATGACCTTTTGGCAAGTTAATATCCGTTTTCATATCTATACTAATATATAAAGCTGAAGAGTTTGTTTGTTTATTTGAACGCGCTAATCTCAGGAAATACTAGTCCGATTTGAAAAATTCTTTCAGTGTTAGATAGATAATTTATCGAGGAAGGCTTAAGCTTATCAGCACGCTAAGACCTACGGGAGCGGAGCACCAATGAAGAATGTGACAAAAGCGGGGAAAGTTATCACGCTACGGGTAATAGGAGACGCAAGCGAGGTTGTGTGGTCGGCTAGTTAATAAGTAAAATTTTTAAATACATAAAAAGAACTTATGTACAATAATAATTAAAAGTAACACTTCACTTTAAAAAAAATAAAGGTTTTATTTAGTGTATAAAAGTTCCAAAACAAATAATCGGACTATATAAAAACGCTATTTTACGAATCAATTTACACCTCATTCATTAAAATCGGTTGTGGCTACGTAATTGTTGGATTACGCACCAGACAACGTTGTGGCTACGTAATCGTTGGATGTTTTAAGGCGCCCAAAGGCCTCTAAGTTCACGACTGTTATCATATGATAACAACCGCTTAACGTGACCTCCGAAACACGGTGACTCACATGGCCACCCATCCAGGTTTTGACCGCGCCACCGTTGCTTACCCTCGGTAATTGTTTCGAATCACCGAGTGTAACTGGGCTATGAGCGCCTAGCTTTTATTTAATAGTGTTAAATTTTGAAAACGAGACGGATAAATCACGTCGCAATAAGTTGAAGTAAATTACTCATCTTCAAGTCTAACTTACTAAAACAACAGCACTGTTTGTTTTTATTACACCAATTTGGTATCAGAAACCAATATTGTAGCTTCAGTGGGCCACTTTATATTGGTTTTTGTATACAAATGTCTGTAATAGAATGGTTTCAACAAAGGTATTTTCTTAAAAGAACAATTGATTGGAATAACACTTTATGTGGATTGTATTCGTGTTTAACAGCCTGTTTAGGGTAAGGCATATGTCCATCAGTAGACTAGTAGAAGCTGTTGATGTTCATGCATGTTTATTAAACGGTTTCTGTATCCCACATGGTTTATAATGACTGACTGCCTCGGTGGCGCAGCGGTCACGCATGCGACTGCTGTGCTTGAGGCCTCGGGGTCGATTCCTGGGTCGGACCAAATATTTGTGCGACCTGCAAATATTTGTTTTGGAGTTTGGGTGTATTCTATGTATGTATTTACAAAAAAAAGTGTATATATGTATTTATGTCAATTTCAGAAGCCCCTAACACTTGGGACTAGATGGCGTTGTGTGTTAGATGCCCGAAATATTTATTTATAATATCATTTAAAATACAAAGAAATAAAAATAAAATTAACAAGTTTTATTGAAAAAAAAATAGTACTTTGGTCCAGGAATTTCCTTTTCAGTTTTATCACAATTTGTTCAATGGTTTCGGAATTCACTGAGGACAAATTTACAAATATTGATTTATATATTACAACATTGAATATTGGGCGTATCCGATTGACTTGAGATCCCACAAGGGCCCTTTTTAAAGACTGAAATCATTTATATTTACTACTCGTATTTACCATTTACACAGCCATTTTTATATCAATTTTCACAACATCTACCTATTATAAACTATTATTATTAAATAAATATTTAGTTTGACGAAATATAAATAAAAAATTGAGGCATAAAAAATAAGCCTTTTAGGTGGAAAGCAGAAAGGCAAAAAAATCGGTATGTTCAATTTTCATGCTGTGTTGAATTTAATAAAATATTCTAACTCTTCCGACTTACAGAAAATAAATTACTACACAGATTTTATTTGTAAACGAAATTTCAGTCGAACAATATTCCGAAATTTCTTTCATTTAAATCTTGAAGGTGCCAATAATTTTATACAACCGTTGTTGTCTACGGATTCGATAAAATGGTAATTCATTTTCATTAGAGACTTAGAACGTAGCTATTTTTAAAAACGACAGATTTTTTTTAAGAAAGCCTCCCAATTTTCTGTTTTGCTAAATACCTCAAAAGTTTTTTCGCCTGGCTTTTTGTTGCCTTATAATTTTTTAATCATTGTTAATAATTTACCGCCTTTCTTTAGAAGTTCGTCCATTATTTTTGGAAACGGGTAATTAAGTTCGTTAATTCCTTAGCTGAACATAAACGTTCTTTTACAGGGCTTTTAAGTAAATGACTTTTGTTTTGTGAACACAACGAAAATTAATTTTTCGTGTTGATACACTCCGTGGACACACATTGTGTTCGTGACATATACACATTTTTAATAATATTCATTGCGGTATTTGGATTTGCTCTAAGTCACACATATTAAGTGTTAAAAGGTAAAGAAAACCTTATAAAAACACGACGTTAATGAATAAAGTTTAAGATATTTCATTGTAATCAGTACTAATCTCTTCCTTTTCAACTCATTAGAACAAACAAGAAAAAGTTGAAAACATGAAAACTATCGATAAAATTTGTATATCATATGTTACCTTGACCATTATTACAAATCTATTGACATTTCATTCATTATAATCGGTTCACTCGTTTAAACGCTACAGTGTTATATACAATTATAGATAGACTGCCAAAACTATTACTCTTACTTTTAGATTCGCCGTAATCTGATAAACAAAACAAACATGTTCCAAGACACAATCTCTTGTGTCTTTGTTCTCACAAAGACTTATGTTTAATTATAACAGTGACTTTGGGAGGCATTTATACAACCTCTCATTAAAAAGTAACCTAAATCCTTTCTCAGGTTCTAGACCATCTGCTATCAGTTTTGGTATGAAAGCGCGACGGACAGACAGATACTTTCACATTTATAATATTGATAAGGATTATATTTGAAATCTGTTATGTACATATTAAAACCTTTATATTATTTCCCGTCTTTTTACTGTTCTTTCAGGTTACGTAAAAATAGGACAGGAGTAGATAACTTTACCTATCTTAACATATCTATCATCTATACGTTACACCCTTAGTATCCGTTTTTCGAAGAGTCGTGAGAAATTCTATTTCCTGGTACGCCAGTGCAAACACGAGGGACGCTTTGCAACTTGGCATCGCCGACTCAACTACGCAAATTTATATAGATACATGTCGTATCTTTGCGAACTATTTCTATCAAGTGCAAATACTTGTTCTAGTCGTACGATAATCGATTATTTTATATAGTAGTAGTAATAAATGTAGAAACTACGACATAGTTGACCTTATTATATAATACATTATGTGCTTATAAAATAAAAATACTTCATTATTATAACTAACTAGCCGACACACGCAACCTCGTTTGCTTTTCCTATTGCCCGTAGCGTGATAATTTTCCCCCGTTTTTGTAACATTCTTCATTGTTGCTCCGCTCCTGTAGGTCTTAGTGTGATGATATACAGCTTATAGCCTTCCTCGAAAAATGGGCTATCTAACACTGAAATAATTTTTCAAATCGGACCAGCGGTTCCTGAGATTAGCGTGTTCGACACATTGCGATAACCGAGACCTACCCTTCTAGTAGCAGGGACACATCGAAGCAGTCTTGCTACAATTGCGGCGATTAATCTCTGTTAATTTACCATGAGAATTCTAGCTGTCGTTCAATATATTTAACAATATAAATTAAATGAAAATCATTAATAAATGAACTTCGTGAAGTAACTAAACCTGCAAAGAGTTGGCTTTACTAAAAACTGTTGTCATCAAGGTACTTTAAGGTAGCAAGCAGCAGAAGGTAGCGAGCAGAAAACTCAGCACTACATTTATTCAATCCACACGAAACCTATCATTATTTTTGCTATAGTTTTTTTTTAAATAAATAAGAACAAGAAATAAAAAGAAACTAATAACAAACATCAAAACGTTACAACTGACGTTTTTTTCTTTTCCATCGAATACTTTTTGATGTGCATACTATACATCTTTTCCGAGTCGCAATACATAACTTTTCTGTGCTCTCTTCAATACTTTTACTTTTACTAATGGCATGAGGTAAATATATAGGTAATTTACATAAGCAAAAACATGTACGTAATTTTATTATATTTCAAAAGAGTAAAGCAATTTCTAAAGGCAAGAATTTACAAAAAATATTACATACTTTGTAATTAAAAGTTGTAGTAGGTATGTCAGACTACCATAGATATGGATATAAACTAAAAAGTTACCTAATTGCCTTTAACAATCCATTGCCAGACATAAGTAAGCCTCTCCAGGATATATAAAAGCCAAAATTGAATATCTTTAAAAGCTTTCATTAGCTATGATGTACACGACTAAGCTATTAGTTCGTTCACAATCGAACACACACTTGCATATATATTGCATATATAAATAACTGTTCAGCAATTAAGGAGCAATTTAATGCGAAAATATGAATATTTATGCTTCATACTGCAATTCTGTGCTTTAGAGAATACTTCCTAGTAATTATTATAGTAAGTATAATCTTTAGTCTCTGTTCATTTACCATGAGAATTCTAGCGGTCGTGCAATATAATTTCCAATATAAATTAAATCAAAATGAACTTCGTGAAGTAACTAAACCTGCCAATGGTTGGCTTTATTAAAAAAAATGTCGTCAAGGTAGAAAATAGAAAACTCATCGCCTCATATATTCAATCCACAAGAAACCTGTAATTGTTTTTATTCTAGTTTTTGTAATCTACAAGTAAGTAAGAACAAGCAATAGAAAGCTAGAATAATAAACATCAAAACGTTACAATTGACGTTTTTTCTTTTCTATAACATACTTTTTGATGAGCATACTATATATCTTTTACGCGATACATAACTTTCTCACAGTTTACCATGGTATTTTTCACATCTGTTACACGGGTAGGATAGTTACAAATTAAGTTTTTATATATACGGTACATATATTTTCACAGTACCTGAATATAAATATTATTTCACGAAAATGTAATTCGTCAGAAAACATATTTGCGTGAAATGAACACGTATGAACACATTTCCAATAAAAACTCTTTGTTTAGAGAATATTTTTAATGAAGTAAATTTCAAACTTTAAACAATGAAAATGCAAATAAGCTCCAAGTGGTTGGTAGTTAAAATTACATTTCCGAAGAAGTCTCTCGACGTATTCTCATTTAGTAGATCAAAAAGGAAGAAGATTATTCATTTAGTAAAACTTCTTCGTCCAGTAAACCGAGTGATAAATGACAACGGAGGAAAAAGAGTCAAGAACTAGAAAATAATGATATTCCTGTTTGAGTCACTAACGTTCTACTCATGCAATTGGCATTAATTTCATTCGCATCCAGAATATATTGTTGAGGGATGAAATAATTTATTTTACGCAACAGTAAAAACGGTAAAAGCTATATAAACCTACTAAAACAAATTCTAAACTTGCAAAACTCTAATTGGCCAATTTTTATAGTAACATACTTAAATTCTTACTCCCACTTCATCCCTACACTTTATTCATACACCCACGTCATCGATGGCTTGTACATCTATACTCTATACAAATAAATAAAATTGGAGTGTCTGTTTGTAATATTAAAATAACAGCTTTTTAATCAATGCATGTGTATGTATACACGATACATATACCAAAAATGTAGTTAAAAAATTTTTTGTCTGTCTGTCTGTCTGTCTGTCTGTCTGTTTGTTCCGGGTAATCTCTGGAACGGTTGGACGGATTTTGACGGGACTTTCACTGGCCGGTAGCTGATGATCCGGGGAATAACTTAGGCTACTTTTTTTAGACTAACTTTGTCCCGCGGCGTTACTCGCGGTACAACAATAACCGCGGGTAACACCGCGGGGTTCAGCTAGTATTATTATATACTTACGTAAAAGTCAGATGAGTATGCAAATCTTTAGATACGTATTTTAATGTAGGTACTTCTAATCTAGTTATTTTATCTGCCTCGTAGTAAGGCCGGCTAGTAACCTATAAAAATACAATGACAACACATAATCTTTGGTCATCGATTATATTAGTGATAGATTTACTGTCTCAAACACACACATTGTTAAACTAATCGTTAGGCTTACACCATGTTAGGGATTCGGTCATAAATCAATGATGTGGGCGTGTTCGCATGTTGACTGATAAACTTGATAGATTTATTATGTGACAGTTATTGTCACCATAGTGTGAATATACCATTAGTAACTTTAGGTGCACCCGTTTTGAATTTAACTTCCAACACCTCGTTACTTGTATGCATCAATTGCATCACTAAGATTATTATTACTTCTCTAAGTTTCTCATTTCAAGAAGCCGTGCCTGAGTTTGTTTTAAAATTATTATTAGTGCAGGAATAGTCTACGTGTATAGTCTTGTAGTTGAAATACCGATCCGAGGAGGATACCTTCAATTTGATCCGTAATTTAAACTGCCCTGGAATTTCAATTTAGACCTGAATAGGATATTGTCTTGTTTGTTTAATTATAAGTGATTAAAACTAATGAATTTTAGCCAGTTTCCATTACATTTCAATATGGCAATGCTTACGGAACTAAAGAAATGTGTATTCAGCTTTTAAATGTTTATCTTTTAATTTAATTCAATTTAATAAAAAACTATAAAATTATTTAATAAATTGCCACATAACTTTAAAGAGCTACCTCTAAATAAATTTAGGACACTTAAAACGATGGTTGAAAAAAAAAAGGTTTTACGAATTGAAATAAATTATATCATATCGCGAGGACAGAAAATAATATATTGGAATATTGATATTTTATTCAGCAAATTTTTATCTAATGGACATTGATTATTTAGACATTTTTAAAACTTATTTGACTGTATTTTATTTTGGTTTCTTTTTTTAACATACCTAATTTATATTTTGACATTGCATGCGACGGTTCATTCGTATATTTTAAATTAAATCAATTTCATTTCTAAGGCCCGTATTTTAAAAGGCGTCTCAGTCGTGAATCTAGTTTCAAAACTAGTTTTAAGAAGAGATTTTATTATAGAACGTCTCTTGAGACAAGATTCACTGATCGTTAATCAGGTGAGTAAAGATCAATGAACAGCTTATTTTAGAACGATACTTATGTCAAAATCTCCTCTCAGGTCTGTTCAGTTGAGACAAGTTCAATCTAGTCTCAAGTGGTAATTTCTAAAGGCCTTTAAGGGGAAATTAACGTATTTTATGATGATTTTTCTGAATAACAACGAAAGATTCACTTTACCTTGCTTTATTTACGAAAGAATTACATATCATACACATTTCAATTCACTTTAAATACACATTTAACCACTTGTTTCAACTAATATCACTCACAACCTTTTGGTTTATGACAAAAATATAACATTCTTTTAAATAAACAACCAAAACAACAATTCAACATGACAAGCATTGATAACAATTTGGACGTTCCGTTATAGGTAATATCCAGCCATTTGATTTTAATATTTATAATAATTAATTTAGGGCGAGTTGCTCCTTATTCTTATGTTTACATTGATACACTAGCCAATAATGTATTATGTACAAACCAATAACTAATAATATTTAAATTATATTTGTTAATTATATTTTGTTTAATATAATTTGCTGCGTGACACAGAACAATATTTTAGATAATGCAGAAGCGTAATTGAGAACAGACTGTTGAGTTGAGATTGGTTACTGAGACTAGTTTCAGCTGAGTAGAACTCAAAACGCATTCTATAATAAGAGGGACGCTTGAGATTTGATTGGAACTTAAAATTTTAAATTCTCCGATGATCTCAGGTCCCTACAATGAGTGTTGTGTAAGAACTGAAAGCGTTCTTTAAGATAAGAGGGAGTGTGAGGAAGAAGTTGTGTTGTCCTATGAAACGCTGAATTTGTAGACTTAAATCAATAAAGATTCTACTTCAAATCATTTAGTCTGTTTTATTTCACGCAATGTTCGTGTTTATTAAAAAAAAAAAGGAAAAAAATGTTCAATGTTCAGTTAGAAAATGATAACATCTGGCTTATTTCTGCTGGCACAGTCTTTTTGGCACGCTCCTGGTCTGAATGTATACAGAAAAAAGGTTATCAAGGTTTAATTTAAAAAAAAATATGCTGAGTATACTTTGCTTAGGTTTCAGACTTTGAATGTTGCTAATAGTGTAAACACTTTCATTTACGCAATGAAATCTTTTGCGAACAATAGATGTTTTCTTCAGTTATGATATATAATATGTTTTCAAAATAAGTATAAAGGTTACTTATACACGTAAGTGTAAAGCCACAAGTCAACTATGTTATCGATTAATTGATTAGTACTATCCTGTCGATTATATACTATTATCGATTAATTAAATCTCAGCAATAGTTTACATGCAGGTGGTGTTCTAGTAATTATTGTGTGACAAGGATCTTTTAGCTCCATACTAAAACTGGAACTAAAGATGAAGTGTTTTGAAATGTAATTTTTCATATCCAGAAATGCCGATCATTCAAAAATATTTCGGGTTTAATTTTTGGTAAACTATACTAACCAGACCTATCCTAGATCCAGAATTTTACCGCACAATACCAGTTCGTATTTTGCATTGCAATATTTTATAATTTTTATTGTTTCGCTGTCTCCGCATGTCGAGTAAAGTCTGTTTAAATACATTAAGTATCTAGTCTAAAAATGTACGTTAGGTAATTTATCTTTAAAATTATCGGCTTCTGCAATGAACACATAAAATAAAATAAAAGTAATTGTAAACCGTCCTAGTACCTTGTAAGAATCACTGACACAATCGCACTTACATCGTGTACAAACCATCTACATAATCTGGCACTTCTTATGCTCACCACTGAAGATAAAGGAAATGTTCAACGGTTGTAAAAATCTTGCTAAAGCCTTAGAGACTTATCAAGTGGCTTTAGTACAACACCAGCGTATTCTATTTCAGATTCTAAACTCTGCTGCCTTTGGATTTGGTTTAAGCATTTAATTCCTTTTTTTTTTAATGTTATTATCACTAAAGTTATTCTGAAATATCTTGTAGCTTTTTTTGTAAGCTAGAAATAGACAAATGAGCAGACATTTCACCTTTTTTACGTGTAGAAACCTCCTCAGGCCTTCACCCCTATCGGGGTTCGCGGCGGGGCGGTGTGTCGGAATCGAACCGACTGAAACCACACAGTCTGCCACTCTGCGCCAGAAACAGGAGGGACTTGGGAACTGCTGCGAGCAAACATGTCACATGCCTTTCTTGCCAAGTTGACACTCAACAAACGTAGACGATAATAGAAAACTAACAAATTTGTTAGAATAACGTCTCTCCACGCTTCTTAACTTACGTGATTGGTGTCCATAGCGTAATCTATATAATGTAGCGGAGTATAAAATTTGACAAAGTTAAAGTTCATATGTAGGAAGAGTGCAGAAGTTAATAAAAAAATGACAGTCATAAGTACTGGTGATAGAAGTGAAAACTTATAACTTAGAATCTTATTTGCAAAATTGTATTGTCGTTGACGCGAACATGTAAGATTTTCTCCTGCCAAAAAGTGCTCAACGCAGCTTAAGAAGTTTTCACATCAAAAATTGTTGTCGAATTTCGACCACCAGGCAAGCACTAGTTACAATAATCCAGTTATAGTTACACCAGTTAGGTACACAGCCTTAATTAGACATTATAGTATGTGCCAGCTTTAGCTTCTTTGTGAATATCATTTTTGAACAGGGCAAAGTTGGGATTTTTGCAGGCAATTTCACTGAAAACTCGTTTCGAAGAAATTGTTTTAATAACGAGAACTTATTTCTTGTTACAAAAATAAAATAAAGCAGAATTACATGGTTTTTTGAAAATCAAACAAAGTGGGGTGTAAATCGATTACTCATTGAAGGTTATCTTCTTATCTATAAAAATCTATTACTGTTCGTTGGTCTCGTTATAACTCGAGAACGGCTGGGCTTATTTAGCTTATTTTGGTTTTGAAATGTTTTTTGAAGGCTAGGTAAGGTTTAAAAGGTGAACAATCAAAAATAGTTTAAAAATACAAATGTCACGTGTACGAAGTAGCGGGCCTAGCTAGTATTGTATATATATTGTATGTATATGTTACTGTAAAAGCCCGTATATTGGTTAATCTTAGGTTTTACCAGTAAATCATAGGATTTACCGTCATGAGTAGGTAAATATAAAGATTTTAAAAAGAGGGACGATTTTTTGTGCTTTTACCATTAGAATTTTGATATATGCTAGGTTTTACCAGTAACCACTGGTAAATGTTGGTTTTGGGAATAAAACAATGAGTACTTCTTAATTATTTATTACAAATAACTATATTTAGTTTAGTGTGTTTTTTATTTTATTAGCAAGTTTTTTTGTTTTGAAAGAAATAAAAAAAAAACCTAACCGCTGGTTTAAATGAAAATGGTCCCCATTTCACGTCATGCACATTTTTTGTATTTTTAATCATTAATTTCATCACGACGAAGACTTGAAGACTTTAGAATTGAAGACTTTACATACCTACTTGACATTGGCAAAAATAGCTGATCTGGCTGGTTGCCACCTCATCAGAAGAAGAAGAAGATGAAGAAGAAATTAACGAATTGCTATGTATTCAATATCTTTTCATATGCTTTATTTTATTCAGTTTCTTCCCTTGTCCGCTTATAATTTGTTAAAAAGATACTATCTTTAAAAGTTATTAAGATTCCTTATCCTCAAAAATGTTTGGCAACAATGTCGGAAATTAAGAAAGCTTTATTTTAGCTACATACTAAACTTTTGACAAATTAGTAATATCTAAACAAATCTAATAAAGTTTAAAAGCTTTTCTTTTCTTAGCCTATTGCCGTTTACTGCTGAACGAAGGCCTCCCCTAAGAGCGCCAACTATATCGGTATTAGGCAGTCCGCATCCATTAGCTGCCATCCATTTTCCGCAACTCATCCATCTTGCTATGTACTAATTATTAAATAATAAACCAAAAACACATCCAAAAGTTTTTTTATTTCGTGATATAAAATAAACTACCATATTAATACAATCACTTGTTTTGATTTCAGCTCTAGAATTGATAAAACATAACACTGGATTACCTAATTAAATACGTTAAACATAGAAAAAAAAATATCACACACTTCTCAGTAGAAAAGCAATTATGTCACAACGAAATCCAAATAAAAGTTATTTTTGCGCTTTTGGTCACCCAGTGACACGTTTGACAAATTTGGCAGTTATTGACGGCACATTCAGGCGCGAAGTACCAGTCAATCTAAAAAGTAAATTATATTTTAAAAACAATGCGTAAACCAGAGTTAAAACTGTGCAAACATATCTTTATTTACCTATTGATAGAATATACTACCTTGTATCTAAGGCAATAACTTCTAGTATCCATTGGCACCTATTAGACTTGATGTCTAGATGCCTTTACAACGGACAATATTAAAGTTTTTCAATTTTGTTCATCTTACTCAGTGACGGAGATTGGTTTAGCTGAGCAATGTTTTAATAAAATTTTATCCTAATACCACTAACTATTTAAGGGTAGCAGGTACCTGCTGATAAGATTACTTTTTACAAAAGCAATTGGGTCTTAAACTCAATAGCATCGATCAAAATCAAAATAAAAACAAATACACATAATCATACCAGAATATTAAAGCTACTTAATTCTGAGCTATACTTACTTTTTGCGGGCAAAATGAATCTGAGATTGAAATTAGTATTATTATCGAAAATTATTATAAATTTCGATGTAAACAATCATTGATAAATCTTTCTTCTCTCTTTTCTATAGTCCATTCGTTTTATTTTTAAAGTCATGCACAGTAAGCAATTATTTCCTTGAAACCTTAGTCACATTTGTACGTGTGTTTTACATATCTAGATCCAGATCTATTATTTTCATACCACACTCACGATTATTAGTAAATAAATCGTTCCTGATTATTGCGCATGCGTTCATCGTTCTCAGAAGATCATGATCATAACAATAGAATAACGAATTGTTGACTCAATGGTAAATGTCAAGAAATCTTATTAACATAAATTGAAATCATCAGATGAATCGTAAAACGTTCCGTATTGTATGGCATTATTAGTACGTATACTAACATAGTCATACATTAATTTATAAAGTTAACCTTAGCGCCCCGATTTTTCACTGAGATTCCTAAACTGCTCTATTTTATACAAACTGCAAAATATATATTTGGGTTGTTATAAATACTAGAACAACTAAATGAATACCAACAACACTTAAATTTAATTCATCAACTAACTAACAATTAGTGTCTTTTGTAAACTTAACTATCTTGAACTAATTAGATTACAGACTTTGGAAGTTAAAGCACTGCGCGCACTTGTGACTTTTGTCACCGTGACTGTCACCGAGTACATTACCCATAATGAAGCTGCGCACATTTAACTACGTGACAATTGGATGCCATTTTTTTCCGCGGGGATGGCTGTAGCAACAAAATGTCAGTTCGTTCCCCCTCCTCCGCGGTTTGCATACTTTAGTCGTCTTCACCTCATGTGCAAAGTCATAAAGTCACCGCGACAAAGAATTTTTGTCACAGTGACAAAAGTCATTAGTACGTGCCTTGTCTCAGAGTAGCGCAACCGAGATATAGCTAAAATATAACATATATACCTAGACTTGCTTGTCTGTGTTCATTGAATTTCATTCACCGTTGATAGAGCCCGTCGTACTATGAACCGAGTGCTACATCGAAGCTAGTATAACGGTTCCCACTAGGGTTTATTCATCGTTCATTTATTCGGCTTAAGGCTTCCGAAGGCCGACGAGCTCACTTGCAACTTTGAGTGCTCAACCGTGTAGCTAGCTAAGCTCACTACCGCTATGTTTACTTACACATCGCAGTTTAAATACCAAGTGAAGTAAACATTTCCAAGACTTCCAAGTACCTTAAAGCTCTAAAATCATTCATCTTTTATATCAAGCTGTATTTGTTATTAACTAGTCGTTTTTTTTTCTTTGTTTCAGCGAGCACTAATTTAGTTGGCAAGTTTACGCAGAGCGTTCGTCGGATCGTGCAAGATGTCAAAGATGAAGGAACATCTAGTAAGTGTTGATCAACCAGTTACCAGTTTTTGACCGTCATCATTTACTCTAATAATAAGTCAATATCACATTTATAGGTTTTTTTTTCGTTAATTTCTCCCAAACATATAGTTATCGTAATGTGTAATCTATGCCGTTTGAATAGCATCTCCACATAATAACGATTAGATTAGATTCGGAGACAGGTAGAATATTAAGAGGCAAGATGTCCCGTCCGGTCATTGATTACGCTGCTTCGACCACGTCAGACCTAAGTAACATCCCATTCGTTATTGTCCGAGATTGTTACTAGCAACATTTATCTACAGTCCTTATTCTCCGTGATGATTTCGTAAAGTAAATTGTAATTGCTGTATTAAAATGACCTGAGACAGCAACATAACTGACATACAACCATTCAGATTTAATATGTTAGCAAAAAGTACATAGCCTGATCATATAATTCATGGCTATGGGTATATCTTGTTGCAAGTCATTAATCCGTAAAGTGCGCATTATAATTAAAACAAACAATCTAATATACCCTAAAACCTAATATCTGATAACATAATATCTATTATTCCTTTATATCTTAATATTCTACTAATTCTACTTCACAGTACTCATTATTCACAGACAAGGGAGTGCATAACAAATAATAAACAACAATCACACTCAAACTAATTAATTTATAGTTGTGACGGACGAATCACAAGACTCAAGTTCATTAGCGATGCGCTTTCTACATTATTTTGTTTATTCTTAGTTAATTAACATAAGTCGATAAGACTTAATCTTGAACTGAAGTAATAATAGTAATAATATGTTGTAAGTAATATTAAAATAGGAATCTGCGGGATTGCTACCATGTACCTTTTTGTTTGTGAGTATCAGTTACTACGTGATCATGGCGCTTGCAACAGCGCCGAAATATCGGATACTCACAAACGTGATCACAAAGCAATCCCGCAGATTCCTATTTTAATGTTAATGACCATGAAAGTTTAAAACAATATAATGTTGTAAGTAACTTTGACATATCTTAGACTGTTGTTTATTTTTATAATTGACTTGTCATGTAAGGGGATAACGGAATAACATTCGTGACTGTTCATCCAGGCGGTCAGACGAAAGAGGAGGTGATAGAAACGAACGAGCGTCTTCGAGGAGTCAGAGTACGTCTTGACGAGAATTATGATACAGCGAAGAAGGCCCTGGTCACGCTCATGGAGCGCTACAGCGAGTCCAAATCTCAGAGGAATGTTTTCACTAGATATGCCCTTCTAAAAGCGATGATTAAGGTACGTGCTATAGAATCAACTAATTGTTCTTCCGATACTTTGAGTTACAGAATATGACTTATCCGAGTTATTACATACATTACCCAATAGTTAGTAGGTCGAAGTGGCAAAGGGCTGGTGCTATATGTATGTCGCAAAACGAGTAACCGTTTTAGTAAGCGCTTCCTGGAGTGGAGACCGCATTTTGGCAAACGTAATGTACACCTCTGGCCAGATGGCGGAACAACCTGCGATGTGCGATGACGGCTGGCGATACGATAGTGTGAATTGGCAGAGGCCTAAGTCCAGCAGTGGACTGTAACGGGCTGATGATGATGATGATACATAATAAGAGTAAGCTTAATGCTATTAGAATCAGATATACAATTAAACTTTCTCCCATATACCTAATTTTCTCATTTAATCCCCAAGGCAGCATATTACATAAGTGTAACTAAAGTTATACTTGGCAAAATAAGCACGTTTCGTATACTCCTGCCAACCCCTTCAGGAATTTGCGTGTGAATTTAATAACAAATAAATACTCTTTATCATTACATAATCTTAATTAAGGAGTTTCAGAGGCTTGATTTGTGTAACTATTACCTATTTTAATCATCCTACATTGAGGAACAAACTCAGTTCACTTGTGAACCTTATGTAAGCATCAAGACTGTAAAATAATTAATGTTCAGAAACGAGACTATCATTATTTATTAGTACAGCAGTCGATGTCTTTTGGCTGAGATGGAGATGCTGGTGATCCTTATATATTACAGTAAAATAACTCATACTTATACTTGACGGAAACCCTTATTGCTATTGAGTATTTGTTTAAATTTGTGTTTTAAGAAAAGACTTAAGACTAACAACAAACTACCTAGATGCAACTCGGCTGTTAAATGAACTAAAAACAATGCAATTAAGATAAGTTAAACCATGTTTTCCAAGAGTAGGTACTAATTGCACGGAAATAATTAATGAATGCAATGCGCAACAAGTCCGTTTGAATTCAATGCACTTTGAAGCGCTTGCCGTCTCTATAATATCTACCTACCTTTGGAAACTTACTGTTACCACTTATTTTAAGTCACCTTTTTCTAAAATCTGTTCAGTATAGTATCGTTCTTTTGTACCCAATCGAAATTTTAATATCTTTCTCAAGCGCACATCCTTATTCAAATCGACAAGCATAGCGGTCAAATATTTTATTAAAAGACACAAAAAAGAGGGGTGTTATAAGTTTAACGTCTATGTCTGTCTGTCTATCTGTGTGAGTGTGTCTTCTGTGGCATCGTAACTCTCAAACCGATTTCTCTGCGGTTTTTGCATTTCAAAGCCAGTTTCCTTGCGGCGGTTCTTAGCTATGTTTGTTTAATTTCGGTTCAGAAATATAGAAGTGCCATATATGTTTGTTTCAAAGTAGCAAATATAAACAACGCAACGGGCAAACATTCGTCCTGACAATTGATCTTAATTTCAGAGAGTTAGTACAGGTAGTAAAATCCCCAAATAAAATAAATTACATTCTTAAATACATATATTCAGATTACAATAAAATAATTCACGATTAGGTTCAATTTATTTGAACAACCTAAATTAACAGCTAACAATAAAAGGTAAAATTATCTCTAGAACCCATCCGACCGTTCCGTTTGATCATTATGTAAAATTCGGGGCTAAAAAACGCGTTTCAATTTCAATTATTAATATTATTATGCGGCATTATTCCGTTACTGAAATATTTTATGACCTTATCTTTCTGTTCCTCGGAGGGCTCGAAATGTCTGTCTGTAACCGTTTCATGTGTGAAACAGAGTCGTATTAAATTAATTGCTCGGTCTTCGTTGCAACTGGGACCTTTGTTTAATTGCATTTAGAAATTTACCGCCGTCTGGAATATAAAGTCGAGAACAATTGCTACTGTCACTGAGATGTAGTCTCTACACAAGAAAAATATAATATAATTGTAAAGATTTAATTTCAGTTTTTTTTTTTAAATGAAAACTTCTTTAGCCGCGTTGAGCAGTTTTTGGTTAAAGAAAATATAAATGAGTTCGCGTCACCGACATGCTGACGTCATAAAACTTCTTTGGACGCGTTGAGCACTTTTTGGTAGAGGAAAATCTTATGGGTTCGCGTCACCGACATGCTAATATTTGATGTTAATAATTTTAATTTAACATAATGAAATTTCTAATTGTACACTTTCCTTTTACAAATAACATTCTAAGTTATAAGTTTGCACTTCTATCGATAGTTCTTATGACTGCTAATAATTTTTGTAAGGGCCTAAAAGGCCTAAAGGCCCTAAAGTGGCTCTACTCTGCTTTATTGAAAGCATAAACAGAATCCAAGGGTCACCATAGTTATTGTGAATGCAGACAATGCTGCATAGTGACCCATACTATGGTAGCCTATTAAGACGTTTCGGCATAATTGGGTAGTTTTGTTGTTACAAACTGTTTTATTGACTTTAAGATTTTAATTTAAGCTATATTACCTAATTTAAAATCTAATTCAGTTTCTAAATCAAAAGAGATAAACGTAACAATAATGTTTAAAAAGTAAATTGGATCAATTAGATTTTTATTATCAGATTAGATCGAAAACTTCATCACGATGTTGTAAAAGAGTCTTTAAGTGCTTCCGTGAAGAAATGAATTATATTTATCCATATACAACCAAAAAACTGGAAAGAAAGGAAAAATTTGTAGCTCAATGAATTCATACTTTTGTATAAAATTTATTTTAGAAGCACGGTCATAATCAGTCCACCCTGAAATAATAGGCAATCATCAGGGTGACCAGCTGCCCTTCTGCAAGAATCAGATCCAAAACTTGTCGGGGTATTCCCGACAATACATATAAAAAGTGCATACATTTTTTTATAACATTAGTAAATCTATTGCTTTTTAATTCTACCTTTTCTAAACGATTTATTTCCGAACAAAATCCGTACTATAAAGTTAACCTTAATGTACATTTCAGAATGTTCTATCTCGATATAATATCTTGAATCTATTTCACAGTTAGAAACAAGGTTTTATTGTGTTCTTGATGTATAGTCGAAATAAAATTCTGCTACTAAACTCAACGTAAACTAAACTTAACGTAACTACAATTCTTACGGACATCCCTAATTGGGTGGAAAACATTGTAACTGAGTTAGCAATCTCGCAAGGTAAGTACGTGCCATTCGAAACTGGCCCTTATTACATACCAGTCACGTTCGCCAACGGAACAGTTAGGGCTGCCCTGGAAATTTTACAGGTGTCATTATATTCCTCGCGTCCTGAATGTAGAATAAGGAAATAATTTTATCAGTTTTTCATTTTTATATTAAATCAGCAGTACGTGTACCTCTGTGGGTGAGGATATTGATTTCATCTGCCTGTTGTTTTTGTTTGCTTGACAACGTCTTGTCACTTTAAAATATGGATTTATCCAAGGCTTTTTATACCTGGATGACCGAGTTTTGTTCGGTATTTTGTTTTGGTAAACCTTATAAAAATTAATCGTAGCTAGATCGATTTATCGCCCCCGAAACCCTCTTCATACTAAATTTCATAAAAATGTTCGTTAGAGCCGTTTCCGAAATTTAGATTATGTATATATAATACAAGAATTGCTCGTTTAGAGCTAATTGATTGCGTAGAATTATAGTTGTCTTTAAGTAAGGGAGTTTTTGCATAGAAAAAGTACTATGATAGTTTACATTGAGACAAAATCCGACTTCTATAATTATAGCATACACCAGCTTTTGACCACGACTCGACCCACGTGTATTTCGTTTATCACGATAAATAGTAGCCTACATCCTTGCTCAAAAATTAAAATATCTACATGCCAAAGTTCATTAAAATGGATGCAGTGGTTTCGCTGTAAAATCGTATTATTATATGTATTAGTGTGGATGTTATAAAACAATTCTGTATACAAGTAATATCTTTACCTTCACATTGTAACACTATCTTATTCACTTCTGAATATATTTTTAGTTCGAAAAAAGATTTCTTTTTTACGGATGAATGCCGATATATAAGGGTAAACTTTACAAATATATTTTCTTAAACGTTTTCCTCTGTTGTGATTTTGGGGAATAAATAGCACTTTCATTTCAAAAATGTTAAATTAAATATTCACCTGACGTTAGTATTTCGTTTTTCACCAAGCATTCGTTAAATTCTATTGGAGTTCGAAAATACTTTAGTTAAATAAATACTCAAGACGAGATTCTTTGATCAAACAGTAATTAGTTGAACACAATTAATGGGTGACTTGAGTCGCCTTCTGTAATACGGCCCCAATTGCCGACAGTGCACCCCATTGAGTCCACCAGTTTCTTAGTTCCGTAAAAGCACAACAAACTTATCTATTGTGCCTACGTATGTAAATATAATATTTTGATGGCGGGACGAATGGATGCAAAAAACATTAGATGTATCTTGGGTATACCTTGGGAGAAGCCTATGTCCAGTTCAGTTCAGTGAATACCGACGGGCTAAAGACGATGATGATTGTATGTATATATGTCCCTACAATATTTAGATCTTTCTTCGTATGGCAGATCAGTTAAACTTCTTCATTAAAAATCAAATTTCGTGACGGATAGTTCCTACCTATGTAAATATATAGTCACAAAGTTTACTTTGTTATAGTTGCAATGTTGAATCTAATTGTATACTTGTGCTGCGTGGGTAAAAGCGATCGCTTACTAAGCGGTCTGAAAAGTTTCCGCTTAACGTGCAGAGAATGAAAAAAAAAGAAGCTGTTCATCTTTGCGTTTGTATTGTGCACTACGGAAAAAAGTATGTAGAGTTCAAGAATATTAAGAAAAACAAACGTAACGTCGAAAACTACAATCTAAACTTAGGCCACTCAAGTTCGTATACATGCTCAAAAATGACATGTCGGAAATACATGAGTACCTACACTAAGTTATTCCTATTTCTTTATTCTATGTAAATCCTTAAAAGTCAAATTTGCAGTCCCATTCCCCTCTTCACAATACTGGTGTCAGTTTCTCAGACAAGAGCATTTATAACTTGTCAAAGTCTGTTAAGACAGCTAAATGAACCTTGAAATGGACTAATATTAGTTAACTTGGTATTCATTGTCAAACTCGAAGAAATCATAAGGATTTCAATAAATCGGAAATGTCAGTTAGTAATTGGAATGAAGACAGCTTAGAACTGTGATAAAAATATTCGTATTGCCAAGTATTTACATTGAATATTTCGTAATGAAATAAATTAATATAATGGTATTTCCTTCGCGCTTCGTATAACAAAGACAATATCTTCTAATTTAAGTCGGTCTCTCGCCTTCGCCTTTCTAGTTTCAAAACCTCTAATTTCTTCGTGTAATGCTTTACTTTTGTTATTTTTAATGGTGACTGTATTTGTAGACAAAACGTATTAGATTTTATCTTAAGAAATACAAAGTTCATAATCAGAGCAATTAAGCAAGACAATCATGATCTAATTAGTGAATCATGGAGCTTTGGAATTTATTCTAGAGAACTTGGATTAATAAGGCCACGATGCACGACTGATCTAACCTCACGATTCCATCAATCATTCGTCGGCAACGTCACGAACTTACGCTGCTCCTAATAGAATAATTTTATCTATGTAGTAAATATATTTGTAATCGATTTCTTTACATGATTTCTAATTGGTATGAAAATACTCGTACTATTTGAGGCCCAACTTTATCTAAAACGAGTTTTTTTTATTGTGTCTTCTCTTTGCGACATTACTATGAACTATATTTATAACCATACGTATTTTTATACTATAAATTCGAAAATAACTCTGTATATCTGTCACCTGTTATGCTTTTACGGTTAAATCATTGAATCGATTGAGATGAATTTCGATATATAGATAGACTTGACCTTGGAGAAGGATAAAGCTACTTATTATTGCGAAAACCGACATACAGGCAGACGAAGCCACCATAAAAATCTAGTTTCTATTATAATACACTAGAAAGTACAATGAAGGAATTAGGCGCAACTCTTTTTAATCAACTTCCATCATTGACTCCTAATTTTCTACCTTCTACTATCTTTTTACAACGTAAATGATCAAAATCTGCGTCCATAGTATTTAATACCGTCAAAATACTTTTATTATTCTTTTTTTCAGTAGAATGGAGTAGAGATCAATGAAACAAGTGAATGTATATTTTAATTAACATAAAACCTAGTTCGCATTGTGGGCAGACGCAATCTAACTGTGCAGTTTCAAATGAACAAGTATGCAAACCGGGCGGTTGGCCAACTCACAGATGTTCTACAGTTATTTAAAGTTGTCCGAACTGCCGTTTTTCCGGAGGAAACTCGCCGACTCCGCTTCATATTTGTTCCTTATCTCGAGGCTATACCATCCGACGTAGCTACTTGTAATATTATAGTATTGTTGTAATTCTAGTAATAAAATAAATCTGTGTTATATTTACCAAGATATAGCAGATTTCGTTAAAAATACCATAAATGATAGTCTTATTACTTTTCTACTGAGATGATGACGTTGATGATAAAGCCACATTTGAGAAATTATTATTCTACTTTAAAAATTACGTAAATTTTTAAACAACAACAGAGATATACGAAATCTAAAATGGCATAACAGGCGAAAATTTACTTCAAAGTAAAAATGTATTTGCAATAAATAATTACCTTACTATATATTTACGCACTCAAATAAATATATGTATATAAGGACATGTGTTATTTTCCTTCAAAATATTATTGTCTGCTATAAGACATCAAACGATAAGATGACATGGCATGGTAGATTACTGTTTTTCAAGTTTGTCTTAAAGTAAGATTCATCATTATCATCTCAGCCGAAAGACGTCCACTGCTGGACATAGGCTTTCCAAAATGTTCGCCATTAACGGGTCCTGTGCTACCCGTATGCAACGGCTTCTGGCGACCTACACCAGATCGTCAGACCACCCTGTGATATTATATAAATGAAACCTGAAGTTCATAGAATTGTTTCCTTATCTAATCCAAAATTGTGTAGATTTTTGAGACCATATACTTCACGATTATCATTCAACAAGTAGCTAAAGCAAACATTACGAGCCGCCCCGGCCTGCTTTGACCTCGTAGCTTACTCGCGGATCACTAACTCAGATAATTTGCTTACAATGGGGCTTCTGACTAAAACATCAAATGCTTAATGTTTCTAAAAGAACCAAAATCAGGCAGTTTTCTTATCTAAGTACTGTTTTATTGATACTTAAACTAGTGTTTAAACTATGTTTTAAAACATTCATTTTTGATTACCGCATGACAAATTCAGCTTAACTTTCTTTACCCGGAATTCCCGCCGTAAATAAGATTATCCTATGAATCACTTTATAGTAGAGTCCTATACAATCGTCATATGATCTGTTTTAATCCTATCCTGCATTTTTACATGTAGGTTCAGATGTTTGTTACTTATTTATTTACACAAAAACGACTGAACGGATCTTGTTGAAATTCAGTACAGAGATAGATTATAGTCTAGAATAGCACTTAACCTTCTTTTTATCCAAAAAATGTATTTCCATTTGCTGAACAATATACAACAACTTCAGTAGGAAACACAGCGAAAAACAGCTAGTAGTATTATAAGGCCAAAATATGTTCTCATTGAACGTGTACCTAAGTACATTAGCGATTTACGAGTATGATCTTAATAAATATCTGTATCAGTACAGTTAATTTACTTTTCTATTCAATTAGAATTGAGAAATTTTAAGGGATAAATTTAACTTCTTATTTAAAAAGAACTATAATACTTAAATACTTCTGAATCATACCAAGTTGTGAATTATGAATTAAAAGGCCTTAAACGTTTTTTATTGCAAAATTGATAGCATATAGAAGGCAGACAGTGATGAATAACCGCCGTGAACAATCTTTTGTTGACTGAATTCACACAAGCCTTTACAATATGGCCACCAACTGGGAATATATTGCATAGAACCCTGCAATTACGCCAACAAACCGTTCAACAATAGACTTAGTCAATTTATTATTATGCTAAAATCAATTAGTTGAGTACAATAGCATTGCGTTTTGCTTTTAAGACATTTTCTACATGTATCCAGTTAGATTTAGTCTAAATTGAAATACACTTTATTGTTAAATCATTTAAATTAGTATCATTGTTATGAGTATTATGTTTTTGTATAAAGTTGATATTCATTCATAAATGCTGAATAAGCTAGCTTTTATTTTATGTTTTAATTTGAATAGAATCTTTTTCGAAAATGCATGAAATTCAAACATTTTCATAAGTTTTCATATGTTTTAGTTGTTATGGAACATAGTAAATTCAGTTCTGTCTTTTAAAAAAATATGTTAACTACCTAGTCTTTATTACTCCCAAGAGTAAATGGGGTCGGTTACTAGTTAAACCGGTTTTGCCTGAATACAGTTTCCAATGAGCGACTAGCAAAGAACCTGCGCAACCCTGAGGTTGAAACTAAATTGGAAGGTTGAAATATTTGTCAGTATTTTTAAGGGTACTAATTGCTAAACTCCTGATACTTCAATTATTTGTATTCACTATGTATTAAGGTACGATGGGGTTGGCATATTCTTACTGGATCTAAATCCCAAATTAAATTAAAATTAAAAATTGTTGAGCACTTACTACTTAGGGAATCACAAATTATAGAATAATATTCGTGATTCATGGAGAATCTGATGCTGAAAAATTTTCTTGACAAACTGAAGAATAAGTCTGAAAGTCTTAAAACAATACGTTTACATCCCTACAATACCATACCAATGCATTGAATAATAAAAAAAAAACTACAAAAATTTAAACCTCAGTTTGTCAAATGAGGAACACCTTGCAATAATGTGAGGATCCTAGTATATCTAATTCTTCAATGAACCAACTCAGTATTAATTTAACAGCAATTAATTATTTATGAATGTATTTTGTTTTGAATCTAATATGCTTTTTTATTTTATTTGTCACTAGCGACCCGCTCCGGCTTCGCACGAGTGGATTTCAGATGCACCCAGCGACGACACGATTCGTGCATTTTAAATCTGTAATATCTTCGAATATATTCATTTAAATTACAAACTGTACAGAGCCATATTGATTTATATTAAATGCATAATGTATGTAAGGTACTTAAGTGAATAATGGTTAATGCTGTATTACTTAAAATCGCTTCGTAAAAAAAACATTATTTATCGTGAAAAGAAAGGAACAAAATGGTTATTGTGGGTTATCCCTATGAGATAGTCATATACCATTGTAGACATTTTTTAGAACTTTTTAATGTGTACAACACTGTAGATTATTTTGATCTATTTCGTAGGTTTCAGCCAGCGTTTGCAATGTAAGCACAAAAAAATGCTGTTATTTACGTCATCACATTAGAAACCTCTAAAACTATCAGTGTTTCTCTACTATATTATACTGGATTAATATACTGTGTATTATATATATAAACCTTTCTCTTCAATCACTTTATCTATTACTAGCCGACCCACGCAACCTCGTTTGCGACTTCTAATGCCCGTAGCGTGATAATTTTCTCCCGTTTTCGAAACATTTTTCATTAGTGCTCCGCTCCAACACAGAAAGAATTTTCCAAATCGGAACAGTAGTTCTTGAGATTAGCGCGTTCAAACAAACAAACTCTTCAGCTTCATATATTAGTATAGATATAGATAGAAAATCGCATCTAATTCCGTTACGTAGTTTTAAAGATCTAAGCCTTTAGAGAGACTAACAAACAGCGGAAGCGACTTTGTTTTATACAATGTAATTAATGAACAAAGCGTTTACGTAAAACTTTTTTAGTGGAATCAGAAAAGTTGTGTAAGTATCAAATAATTAGTAGGAACGCGATAAGTAAAACCATGAACACTAACACAACCTTGATGAATTAATTAATATCATGCTTTCAAAATTGTGACGATAATTTCCCACCGGGGCAAGGGATCATGTTTTCCTACGTGGATGAATCACAAAGAACGTCAAACTAAAATTATCGTGACAAAATTTTAATACAAGCCAAGTACCGTGGTGTTTGATAAAACGGGACTTAGTAGAGTAATGAAAAAAAGTTGAAATTTTCTAGAATAGTTAAAGTAAGATCAGTTTGAAACTGGGTATTTCTGGGTTCTCTGATTTACATACATTTTTACACATACATACACATACTCTATCTTTATTCCCGCTATTAAGACAGATATTAGATGGATCAAACAGAGAGATAGACAACAAAAATCAAATAGTTTTATTTTATACTAGCTGAACCCCGCGGTGTTACCCGCGGCTATTGTTGTACCGCGAGTAACGCCGCGGGACAAAGTTAGTCTTAAAAAAGTAGCCTAAGTTACTCCCCGGATCATCAGCTACCTGCCAGTGAAAGTCCCGTCAAAATCGGTCCAGCCGTTCCAGAGATTACCCGGAACAAACAGACAGACAGACAGACAGACCGACAGACAGACAGACCGACAGACAGACAGACCGACAGACAGACAGACAGACAAAATTTTTTTTAACTACATTTTTGGCATATGTAACGTGTTTACATACATATGCATTTAGTAAAAAGCGGTTATTTTAATATTACAAACAGACACTCCGACACACATTTATTTGCACCGTATACATTTTTTGAAAAGCTGTTAGTTTGAAATTACGAACAGCCACTTTGATTTTGTTCATTTTTATAGATGTTTAGAAATAAAGATCTGTATTAAATGCCAACAATTTGTGTCTTTTAGTCTGGTATTTATAAGTACGAGCATATTCTTTGTTTTAAAGTTTACAACAGTAAGGAGAACATTTTCTTCTGACAAATCTCTCAACATCCTAGCATCGTTATCATCAATCATCACGATTAAGCAAAGACATCGAGGAACCCCTTTGAACGACAGCAACAATAAACCTTTTTGTCAAAGCGCCTCACGTTATACAATTTAACTAAATTTTATTACGTTATCAAAGGCTTTTAGCTTATGGGAGCGTGAAGTTTGTTTACAAAGAATAAAAATAAACTTTAAGTATTCTTACAAATGGTGCCTTTCCGCTATCGAACGGAAACCTTTTGTTTGCCTGATTTTACCGTTGCTGTAAACCGTTGCGTTGTACCTTTTTTTAGAACCAATATAGGAAGCCTAAAGTGTTTCTTTAAAGTTAATTTTGCTAAATCACGTAATTAGGTAAATTCCAAACATTGTTTTAAGGTTGTCTAAAATGCGCAAGGTGTAACTTAAGCGTATAGTATTTTCCTTACTTCGTTTTAATTCTAAAGAAGGTAAAGTAGAACAAACTGGTTGTGAAGAAAAGTGGGTTTAAGCTTAGATCTCTTGAATGAATATGTCAGAAGAATTAAATTAAATTCTATTTTAAAAGAAGATCACTACAGGCGCTGATTTTGCAAAAATGTCAATAACACACTTTTATATCACTTTTAAACATTTCATCCATGACTTTAGGTGCTTTGATTTTAATTTATTTATTTAATTAATTAGGGAAAACAAACAGATACACATTCATCTTTCATCTAATTTTAACAATGAAATATATTTAAATGCCACGTATAACAGTCGTGAAGCTTAGTTGGAGGCCTTTGGGCGTCTTAGAAACATCTAATGGTAAGATGACGTCGCCACAACGTTGTGTTGCCAGTCCCCAACCCGCACTTGGCCAGCGTGGGGACGCATGGCGTTAACCCTCTCTTGAGAGGAGACCCGAGCTCAGTAGTGGGACTTTATAGGTTGTTGATGACTATTTAGCAAAGTTCTCACAGAAATAACCAAGCTTGGTTGTATAGAAAGATGATAGTTGATAAAAAAGCATGATCTTTGTGACTCGCTCTTAGTAATTATTATAAACACCCATATTTCGTTAAACCCGTTAGGTATTAAGGTTAGTACATACCCTTATATTTTAGTACAATTGAACAGTAAATTTTAGTATCGTCTCAATTTTTCTAGCACGCGCCTGAACGAGTATTGTTCTGGCAAATAATAAAGTCGAGAGGTATAAAGCTAAAGGGATTGTAATAAGGCATGTCGGAGAAATAAATTGAAGACTTGATTTCTTTGAAAGAAATAACATACCGTTTCTACCTTCCCTAGAGATGGTTCGTGAAATAGCTAGCAGAATATACTTCATATTACTATTTTAGTCGATACTTTATTTAGATAGGGGTGTTCTTAGCAAACATCTTAAGGGTTTTCTTATCTAATTGACTTTTCTTCAAAAGAGACATACTATGTATTTTCATAACAAATTTTGTTTATTTGGGATAAAAGCTGTCATATAAGAGCGTTCACAAAAGGATCGTTACGTTTATTTTTCATTGTAAGAGCAAGCATTTTTTGATACCTGTAGTTTCAAAGGTGGATTTTTAGTTTTTAAACTTGATAATGTCTAGTAACCGAATAGACTCTTCCTTAATCAGTAGGTGCATCTGAAATCCACCCGTGCGAAGCCGGGCGGGACGCTAGTAATAGTTATAGATTTTTATATTGTTAGGTCCACTTTTGGAAAATAAAATCTAAATAGAACTTTCACTCACACCAACGTGTCTTGATACCGTGGTATAGTATGCCAAAACCTCCTTTCTAAGGGGAAGCTTATGTCCATCGGAGGACCTTTAAAGGCTGTTGATTACAGTTTCAGTGAATCCGCCTGTGTTTGAATGGACCACTTTAGATACTAGTCTAAAGTTTCATGTCAGCACCGAACGACGTTATATCGAGGAAGTTTCAAATATAGTTTGGCAAAAATTTTGAATGATCTCCCGCCACCTCTGCCACATGGTCCCTTAGTAAATTAAAGAAGTATTTATTTGCAGAATAATATCTTACACTCCCTGAGTAAAGATATAAAAAATGAAAACCTAGCTATTCTTATTTTTGTTCTCTTGTTTTGTTATTACTATTCATTTATATTTTCGTTTTTTGGCTTTTTTGTTTAATGTGTCTTTTGGTCTTTAAATATTCTTATCCTTGGCTCTTGTAGTGCTATAATTTTTAGTTCTGTTTTTTTTTCACATTATTGTAATTGTTCACAGGTGAGTTTAGGTGCCCGCTAGAAAATAGTGTAATAGGTAAACTGTAGATTAAGGGGTTGATTGTAAGCCAGCGTTTAAAGTCACTATTACTATGGCTTTGCTGTAGGCTCTTAACATCCGCTGAATCTACATCCAATCTACACACTACATTTGCATAGAGGTTTATTTTTTATGTATTTGGAAGGCAATAAATGTTTATTATTTTTATTAAAACTGAATATAAAATGATTTATGAATTATTTATATCATTTTTTTAAAAAAGAAAACTTCTTTTTTTCGCGTTGAATCACCGACATGTGACGTCACAAAACTTATTTGGCCGTGTTGAGCACTTTATGGTACGGGAAAATAACATAACAAGTTATAAGTTTTCACTTCTATCGGCAGTCCTTATGATTGCTATTTTTTTCTTCTTATTTTATTGTTTCAACCTATTGATATAGTAAGTCAGGTTAACATGCAATAGGAAAAGTTCTGGTTTGACAGATTCACGTAATGAATAGTCCCTTCGAACTTTGAGCTAGAAAGTATACAGACTCTGCAGACAAGTGACGTAAAGTAGGAAAAAGTAACTTATCTTCAACAATAGCAAAAAGAGCTAGTACGTTTTTATATTATATGGAATGTTGATTATGAAGTATTCCAACTTTTATTTAGCAAGGTCTAAGAGATCATTCTCTCCCGCTTGGGTTCTTTTAAACTGAAATGTCTTTAATTTTAAATTAAATATATGATGCACGATGTTTCAACGAGTGTTGATCCTATTATCCGACGGATTTTATGTACAGTAAATGAAATAGAACCGAGAAATATATTATTTAGAATACCAAAGCGACTCTACTCAGCCCAAAGCATAAGTAAAATCCAAGAGATGAGCAACCATACTCTATGTGAATTGCAGACAATGTAGTAGTAACAGAAATATTAAAGTAGAAAGAACACACAATTGTGATAATTGACTTCTTCAAAGTAAAATAAAAGTTTTTGAAGTGAGAACTTCATTAGCGGCGCTGTGGTCTTTAGCAAAATTTATTTTGGGATGGGTAAAAAGTGTTAAATTCGCGTCAGGACATGCAGGACGCTTGCGCCAGCACGTCGGCGCGGGGCGCTTGCGGGTGTGCATGGTGACAGCTGATGACTCGAATGGCAATATGTTTTATATGTTTATACTGTGTAACATTAACCTATATTTTTATAACATCACAATGAGCATTTTTTACTTCTTTTTATAGCGCATTTTATTTAAAGAGCAATGAGGTTCATTTCAGGTGAGCTTAAATAATTATTTGTTTATAGATTTGAGCTTTCACTTCTGTTGGCAGTCCTCCTGACTGCTTTGTGTTTTTTATTTGAACAGCTTAATGTTTTACCTATCCGCTCAAGTGATACGGCTTGTAGTCTCAAAATGAATAGAATTGACTTAAATTTCATTTTGATGTTGTTAAATTATGTTGTTCAACTCTAACTTAATTAGGTACTCAACGAACAGAACATGAAAACGCAATTTTGTTAAATCTGTACAAATTGGTTACGTTATTATGTTTTTAGTTACGTTCAACGTATAAAAGACGTGACTTATTGAATCTTAAACCCATTTTATTAATAGTCTGAGTATTATTATGCGATTACATTACATTTCAGTGTGTTATAGTGGAGTACGAAATTAATATTGTATACTAGCTGAACCCCGCGGTGCTACCCGCGG
The DNA here is from genome assembly GCA_905220595.1 of Spilosoma lubricipeda. NCBI lineage: Eukaryota > Metazoa > Arthropoda > Insecta > Lepidoptera > Erebidae > Spilosoma > Spilosoma lubricipeda. Next base: position 15,373,621 of record HG992282.1, on the reverse strand, counting down.
CTATTGTTGTATTTGTATTATTGTTGTACCGCGAGTAACGCCGCGGGATAAAGTTAGTCTAAAAAAGTAGCCTAAGTTACTCCCCGGATCATCAGCTACCTGCCAGTGAAAGTTCCGTCAAAATCCGTCCAGCCGTTCCAGAGATTACCCGGAACAAACAGACAGACAGACAGACAGACAGACAGACAGACAGACAAAAAAATTTTTAACTACATTTTTGTTATATGTATCGTGTATACATACATATGCATTGATTAAAAAGCTGTTATTTTAATGTTACAAACAGACACTCCAATTTTATTTATTTGTATAGATTAGCGCAGAATGTTTTATTTTCTGTTTCCTTTTCGACTTAAATATAAATTCAGAGTCATGGAAATTTCGTGGACGCCGCATAACAACTGCACATCCGAAATAAGCACGCTACTAATGTGTTCAGTTTTAAATTGTCTTAAATTAATTCATTGATTAAATATTTGTTTCGGAGTTTGGGTGTGTTCTATCTATAATATGTATGTATTTACAAAAAAAAAAAAGTATAAATGTATTTGTATCAGTTGTCTAGTACCCCACAACACAAGCTCTGCTTATCTTGGGACTAGATGGCGTTGTGTGTTTAGATGTCCGAAATATTTATTATTATTATTTTTTTTATTTTTTTTATTGATAAATGTACGTATTCATTTCAATACTTTTCTACTATAGTCTAATCTAGTTGTATTCTACAAACGTAACGTTAATAGAGAAGTAACTAATATTTGAGAATGACGTCTCTCAAGGATAAGTCACGTGTGGTCAAAACAAAATATTAGATTGTGGAAGGTCGTAAGCCTTTGAGTCGCGAAACACAACTTAGGTAAGAGGGAAAATGCAACAAGGTGAGATTTACAAGATTTGTGTTGCCATCGATATCCTCTACACTGTCCAATTACCAATACTAAGACCGTCAGGCGATTATTTTCTCTGGAACCTAGGTATAAATATATATTCGTGACTATTAAACTGTATACAACGTTGTTACTATACCTATATATGTCCTTAAAATGTAGCTTCATTTCTGCAACAGTTGTTGCTAGTGTCATTATAAGTACTTGCGAGGAAAAAATTTAGATAAAAATTTTATAATTGTAATGTATTGCACTTTATTTGTGTTAAAACTGGCACGTTGAGAATAAAAAATAAGGTAATACGAAATAGACAAGGTTTTAAAGACGGCAGCATGGGGATCGTACCAGACAAAACGTGGCGCAATGATTGGTATTATATTAAGAAGTATAAATAAATACAGATCACCAGGCCTCTATGTTCAATAAGAATAGGAAGACAATAATGACCGTTTGAAAGAATCAATAAATTAATAAAGTAAACTAGGACTAGACTAGACAAAAGAAAATATAAAGAGGATAGACAATGACTCTAAAAGACAAACAGTCTTACATATTCTGTAACACTGACGTTAAAACTAAATATTCAAAGTAGTTTTTTTCCATATAAGGTCGCACATGTTGGTACAGAGAAAACGGATGCACTCGAACGGAAATTAAATTCATTTCTCATTTTCTCCAGCCAAGGAGTAAAGCGCTTTTCAAAGATATTGTAACAAGACTCCGTTTTCAGGACTTCCAAATTTTAGGAGCGCTACTAACATTTTTGAAGTGAAACTTCTTTTCTTTTTTAGAATATTATACTTCTTTAGCGGCGTTGTGTACTTTTTTTGGGATGGGTAAAAAATGTTAAACTCGCGTCAAGACACGTGACCTGATCGTAAGACGGCGGCGCGAATGTGGGGCAAGCACCCTGCGCGTTTTTACTTTTTTTATCGCGTTTTTTATTTAAAAAGCAAAGAAGTTCATTTCAGGTGAGCTTAAACAGCTGTTTGTTTATAGTTTTGAGTTTTCACTTCTGTCAGCAGTCCTCATGACTGCTTTATGTTTTTTATACTCGACTAGTAATAAATAGTAACTTTAATGTGTTTTGTTTATTTATAGTTTACGTTGTTATTTATTATCAATCAATTAATTTCTTATTGTGAATCATAGGTATACATGTGATGTTTACAGAAGTGACAATGATCCACTATGTTCTGCCATTTAGGCCTAAAATGTATTACTATTATTTTTATTTCTAGCTTTTGTCCGCCGTTCGACCCGCGTGTATATCGGTAATCGCGGTATGTCCTTAAGAATCAAATCTCCACTGTAAATTTCAGCCAAATCGGTTCAGCGGTTTTGTCATGAAAGTGTAACAGACAGACAGACTGAGTTACTTTCAAATTTGTAGTATTATACTATTTATATTATAGTGAGAATAATAAATAAATAAATAAATATTTCGGACATCTATCACACAACGCCATCTAGTCCCAAGCTAAGCAGAGCTTGTGTTATGGGTACTAGACAACTGATACAAATACATATATACTTTTTTTTTGTAAATACATACATATTATACATAGAAAACACCCTAACTCCGAAACAAATATTTGTAGATCATACAAACATTTGGTCCGACCCGGGAATCGAACCCGAGACCTCATGATTAGCAGTCGCACACGCCAATCGCGAGACCAACGAGGCAGTTAAATGGCAGGCAGAATGGAAATATGGTATGAATGAAAATCGTGTAATTCATTGCAGCATTATCAACTGGTAACATTTTTATTCCGGAATTGGAGCTATTATTCTTTGACCTAGAAATCAGCCTACAACCTGTCTATATCCTCCTGTCTGTCTGTTTGTTCCGGCTTATCTCTGAAACGGCTTGACGGATTTCAACGGCACTTACACTGGCAGATAGCTGATGATATAAGGAGTAACTTAGGCTATGTTTTTTAAACTAGCTTCTCCCGGCAGCGTTGCCCACGGTTACAACATACGGTAACACCGCGGGTCTCAGTTAGTATTCAATATAAATACATCTTTTATGAATAAAAATGTCAATATACCTTTCCAATATCAATTGTGAATACAAATACTGATGCTAATTCTGTTGTTTTATCTTTAAACAATTTGTTTTCCAAAATTATCTTCTGGTCTCTTATTTTGTCAGAGCGATTTCAAAAATGCTATTTTTATATGTATGCGTTTGGAAAACGTCTGTTTTTAGTGTGACATATCTAACTTTGATAAATCTTTGACATTTAGAATGTATTTTTTTTTTTTTTTTTAATATTTCGGACATCTAACACACAACGCCATCTAGTCCCAAACTAAGCAGAGCTTGTGTTATGGGGTACTAGATAACTGATGCAAATACATATATACTTTTTTTTTGTAAATACATACATATTATAGATAGAACACACCCAAACTCCGAAACAAATATTTGTAGATCATACAAACATTTGGTCCGACCCGGGAATCGAACCCGAGACCTCAAGAACAGCAGTCGCGTATGCTACCACTGCGCCACCGAGGCAGATTTAACAGGACAAAACACATTCGGAGTGATTTTATAGTATATTTTAGAGAATTTTCGAACAAAGTGTATGGTAATACCAAGGACTCAAGACTTCAATTTACTTTTTACTCACGTAAACTTGTTCTCTTTATTGAATAGAAACATTAGCACCATAGTACAAAATGTTGTTAGATTTCAAGTCACTTTGTTCGTTAAGAAAAGCTGTTGCGAGTGGGAAGACGTTCTCTGGCAGTTGAATTGGCCGTTACCCAACGAAAACTTAAGCACTTTGAAATACCATCTCACACAATCTGCTGATACAGTCGGTAAAGGTATTAAGTTCCAACGATATTGCGCATTTATTGGGACTCCTCATGCCAAAGGCCAGTTTTTTATAGACTAATAAAAATAAGTATGAAATGGAGTTTGTTGGCCATTAATTTTACTACAACAACGCTTGTTATAACGAACTTCAAAATGACAGTAAACTTATAATGAGTTTGAGTCTATTTTATTTAATTTTTGATATTATTGAGAGTGTTAGTACGTACTTAATTTTATTGGAAAATAGCTCTTACAGTAGCGAAATTTGAAAATTGATTGTTCTTAATTTTATTACAAGCTTTCATTTAGTTTCACCTATCCCGATGTTTGTCTGTAATCAAATCTTGCAAGTTAGAAATGGCCGCCGTAACAAAATGGCGGCGTACATATTTCTAAACAGGCCACCCAATATTGGTATCAAATAAATGGGCTTAAAATTATTTTTGTTAATAAGTAAAAAACGGTTGTTTTTTTTAAAAACTTTTTTAGTTAATCACTTGTCATGTTAATTTTATTCTGCGTAAGCAATATTTGACCCAAGGAAACAACACCTACAAACCTACTTCGACACCAAAACTTTTGGTATTAATGTATGTCGATATCGAACCAATGTACCTAGAACCGACATGTATGTTTTATTAAATTAAAATTACCTATAAAATGATTAGTAATGTATGTATGTATATCGGGGATTATTTTAATGCTATCTAAAGTTACAAGTTTGTTAGTGTTGTTAATACTGATTGAATTAATTTATTTTGACACTTTAGTAATCTATCTATTCTTACTTACGTTAACTGTTAGAAAATACATTAATCTGCTTATTTAGCGTTTTAACCATTAATGTATGTGACGTTGTGGACTGGGTTTTTGTGTTGGATTTACGTGGTGGTTAGGTGAAACCTGAAGGTTGTAGAAAGTGTGCAGAATTTCGAAATACGGTCAGAAGAATTTACAGATTATTGAATATTTCAAGGCTATGTACCACAATTACAAATATATACTCTTTCGCGAGCAATAGGAGATGGAGTAGATCTCAAGGCAGGGTCTGGGAGTTTTCCATCAGCGGTGTTCTTCCACGGTGAAGGAGGTACTCAACTCGGTAGCAGCTGCCGGGCGAAAAGGCGCCGGGCTAGTGATCCAGGCGGGAGAGGCGCCAGGCAAACGACCCAGGCGAGAGACCGCCGGGGAAATAGTGAATTGATCCGGCGATAGCAACCAGGCCTAAGAGGCGAGTTGACGGCGAAGCTGCCTTGCCAAGAGTGAGCGAGTCTTCGTTGCGCTCACGGATTTGCGCTCGTCCTTATATATGTTCTTCCGGGATGCTGAGGTGCGGAGGGCTAGGCGGCGCGTGACATGTACTATACTTAAAAAAGTGCCCTTTTACACGTCTTCACACATATCTGTTGTATGCCTATAATCCATATTAAGAGCAATGGAAAATATTTGATGTTATACTACACTAGATTCCCAAGCGAAAACGAACAATTTAAAGGAATAGTTTGATAAATGGCAATTAATAAGCGCTGTTCCAAACAAAGGAACACCCTTTTTAATTTAGTATTTTAGACGCTGTATAGTTTCGTTCCTGTCGGCTCCCAGTTCCAGTAAAGCTGGTTTTAAACTTCGCCTGTTAATGGACACCATAAAATTTCAGCGTACAACTTTTTAAACTTCCACTTTTATTATAGTTTTGGTTAATCCTCGTAGGTAAAAATCTATACTATACATCAACTTAAACCTAATATTAAAATAATCATCTAAATCATTGCTGTAAACATAACATAATGATTAAGACAGGTGTACAAGAAACATGTTAAGGGGAAAAGAAAAGTTATCTATACTTGATTTGTATTTATATTTTACACCGGACTGTAATTTATGTATGTTACGGGCAACTTGATTAACTAGGCATTATTAATAAGGACCGGCCATTATTAATAATGCCCAAGAGTGTCGAGCAAAGTGATTAATCACTTAGACCGGCCATTATTAGTAACGCCCGACGGCCCGTGGTTTGTGTAAGAAGTCATTGTTTGACATAGGTTGAATTTATCACTTGGACCGGGCAGTATGAATAATTCCCTACTTGGGTTAAGTTTATTTTTTGTCGGTTCGATTTCGACACCGCCCCGCCGAAAGCCCCGGTGGGGTGTAGGCCCGAAGGGGTTTCCACAAGTAAAAAAAGGTTTATTTTTCAAAATATGTAAAATAAAATAATGTAAGTTTAATTTCATTTTTATAAACAAAATCAGAACATCTATTTTATTACTTTGCCCAAGGTAGAGTGGGCATTATTCATAATGGCCTGGAAAAGTGATTACTTATCCTGTTTTAATCACATTGCCTAATTAAGTCAGGCATTATAAATACAGACCGGCCATTAGTATTAGTGCCCGGACTTATAAAATTACCCGTAACATTACACTTACATGTCTACAAGGTACAAAGAGAATAAAATAACATATAACAATACAACTAGCCGTAAAAAAAACATTTTGTAAATAATATGAAGTGTAAATAAACATATTAATAAAAATAGATTACTTCTACAGATTACCGATAACTAATATATAAATATTTAAAATGTTATCTCTATAAATGTTTAATTGTGTTTAATCCAATGTAAAGTAAAAAAGTAAATCAGTCTATTTATTTCTATATCACATTAATTTTATAATATGTACCAATGACACATATATTTCGTCAGTGTATGTACTTATCATTTTACAAAGAGATGAATTTTATATCAGTTGTATAGTAACATAGTACGAGTACGTTAGTACTATTAGTTATTTTATGGTATAAACTCAGTTTGTTTGGGATTAGATGGTGTTGTATGAATATTATAGAGTATTATTATTATAAATAGTACCCCTGTCTTTATAAATGTCATGATAGTAATATTTCGTGTTCCAGGACGTTATCCGACTAGAAACCCAGTATTGGTCTTTGGTGGAAATTCCTCGTCAGGAGAAAGCGGAAACGGTACCGGCTTTCGTGCTCCGGGCCTGTGCTATAATGGAGAAGACGCAAAAATCAGGAGAAGGGGTGAAAACATCTTCCAAGCTCGCTGAAGAGGCTGCGGATAGAAGAGAACGGATAGAAAGACTGAATGGTATGACAATCATGTTTAATCAGAAAGCGTTTGTCGATCCAAGCAGATTTTTATCTGGAATTGGATCAATCCGAAACGAAGGAAGAATCTGACTCCTTAAATATATAAATCCTTTTCCAAAAAAAAATATTTTTAAATCTACACTTCAATATTATTGATCTGATAGAATATTACGTCATTTGTATTTGACAATAACGTGTAATATGATTGCCGAGGATAAATCAGAAATTATATTTTTCAACATCAACATAAACTGTTTCTATGAAACAATATCAAAGTTAGATTTAACTTTGAGCTTGTTCTACTAACGTTTTAATTAGGAAAATAACCGAAATGTGCATCTAAATTCTAAGGCCATTGGCGAAATGCCAATGCTTTGGTCTCCAACGTTACAGCAAGAACAAGTAGCCACTGTTAGACATTTGCTTCAACTCTAATTACATTACAAAGCTTTCCGATCCGATCGGAATCGAGAACCGATGTTTCCATGTTAAGTAAATCAATGAAACGAAAATAATACTTTTCGTTAACGGGATCTAAAGCAACGATTCAATCAAAGGCTGGTTGTTAAACTGAGATTGCCGTGTTTGTATTCCGACAGACTATAACGTCACCTAAGATCACTTATGTTTTGAAATACGAGTATGGGAAATAAAGAAATTAATCAGAACACGGAGTTGACATCAGAAATAAAATAAGAAAAAACACTGATATAGCTTTAGTACAAGAACAATACTCTATGAAAAAACTTTCTCTGAAAGTTCTATTTATTCCATATATTTATTGATTTATATGGATTCATAAGTTTTCTGCTAGTTTAGCTTCCTTTATAGCAATTAAATTTTCACATATTTTTTTTACAGACATGACAACATTGCAGATTGAAACCGAAAACACGCAGATGACAAATGATTTATATCGGCTACTTAAGAAGTATACTGGACTGCGAAATCTTATAAGAGAGCTGAAGGTATGCATTTTGAAAAAGAAACTTAAATAAGCCTCTCCTTAAAATGGAGAACTGTCATGAACTATATTTTTCAATCTTTAACTACCCTCTTACCACTACACTCTTACCCTTAGAGGCCGTCTTCACGGGCGAAAGAATCGCGTCGGAACCGCTGTTCTATCGATGGGCAATCTTTACGAGTGACCGATATTATTCCGACCGAACCGAATCATCATGTGTAGCTATGGAAATACGTGGCACGATGAGAATATCTCTGTGATTCTTTCGCCAGTGGAGACGGCACCTTAAAGGAGTGATATTTTTCCAATTAAGACCAAGCGAAATGCATGTCCCCTCCAATAATATAAATTTTCCAAATCGATTCTTAAATAATGGAGTTGTGAGATAGCAAACAAAAAAATATTTCAATTGTACCGCCTTATCTTTTAAAGTCTTTAAAAAATATATTTATCATCATCAACAGATGCGATAATTTTAAGAAACATAAATTTATTTCCATTTCAGTCGGAGTACATGAGCACCAAAGTGTACCCGATGTTCCCCCGCTACACGATGCTGAAGGATATGATCAAGGATATCATGCACGATCCTGACTACATGGAGGTCTGCCATGAAGTGGACCCATAGCGCGGGGTGCGCAAATAAATGAGGAGCTCTTTCACCGACCGCCAGAGGTCGTGTCGTCGCTAAATCTCAGGGTGAACAACGGAGAGAGAAATGCGATATGAATGACTTTATATCTACCATTTTGTTTGATGTTGTCGTTTATCGAAATTTCTATAAATCATTTAAATATAAATACTGATTTACACACATTTTCGTGTGTTCGTGTGTTCAGATTACTCAGTAAACTTATACTGTCAAACAGTTTGTACTTTCTCAAATCGTTAAAATAATTTGGACACAATGGATCACTTTTAATATTGTACTGATAGCCTGCCTAGTTCTGTTTCGAGTTTGTTTTAAATGTATTTAACGAAATACATTTTAGAATCAAACTTACTTGTAATTATTCATAAAATAGAAACTAACAGGAGTAAACTTAATAAAAATGGTAAAATAAGTACAAGTGAACTTGATTCTAGAATGTATTACAATCAGTTCCATTATGGAGTTACTGCGAGAGTTTAAATTACGTATTAAGCGAAAAATTATATTATGAATTCTCATTTAAGTTGTGTGTATTAGTATATCAAAATGGTAGACATAAGTCTGGGACGTGAAGCTGACCGTAGCGGCGATCGTTGACGAGTACTCGTTTAATTTGCGCTAATTTGTTAGTTGGACTCTTTGTTTAGTGTAAGTTGGTGTTTGGTGTGTGTACTCGTCCTTATAGTGAACTTTATGTTTCTTTACTTCTATTTTAGACCTTCTGCAGTTGATTTGTAAACATTGTCTGTCCATTTGTTCTACTGCAGATTCATTTTTTTCTTATTTAAATACTTCCCTCTTTGTCGCATGTACATACTTATCGTTATTATTACTCTATGCTCTTAAACGTCCAGTCACAGCTAGACACAGAGACGATTGCCTATGAAACTTCTCAAAAGTGGAAAAAGTATGTCTTCAAGTAACTCCAATAAGACCCTATCTACCACTATCCATATACGACACAAAGTTATAGACTCACTAATTTTACATTTTCAAATTGAAAACAATTAACATATCTCGTACTTTATCTCGTTACTTTAAAGAGCTTTTATGAACATAATCATATATCGTTAGTACACATATCTTTTACATATTCTATATCGTATACGGATCATAATTATCACAATACGCTTACTTTACTAAATGTAATCTTGCTTTGTTTGAAGCTATACATATTAGATGCTCAACAATGTACCTACGAGTATACTATTTCTATATTGATGTGCAAAACTTCTATACATGTAACTCGAAAAGTTGAAATAGTTCAGATGGACTATATGAAGCTCAGTAGATAGTGATTCGTAGCCCTATCTACTGAGCTTCACACCTTAGCTCCCAATCTACTCTCCTCACCTTGTACATGGAACAGCAACTGTTCTTCAACCTTTAATTGACTTTTTAATTTAGGGAAATCTACAGCATTACACTTATAAAACTAAAAACTAAGGGCCACTTCCACCATTTTCTGATCAATTTTCAGATAGTTGTCTGCCGTATATGTCTGAGAAATATATATTTATCTGATATCTTTAGCTCTATCTAAGACTAATGAAACAGAAATCTGTAGTTACTTTACAGATATGTTGACATTGGCCTATCAGGAATTTCATCAACAAATGGTGAAACTGGTCCTAAAGGTTTTTAAATATAAATATGAAAGGTATAGCTTAAAACCGAAACATTAGGTATATTCTTCTGTGTTCCATCACTAGTCAAGTAATTCTCTCTCTCATAATTTCATATAATCTGATGTAGCAATTTACAAATTAATGTATGTGTGTAGGCATGTTTGTATATTAGTAATGCCATTATATGTGTTCAAAATTCTAATAGTTATAAATTACTTGGTCATAGCAATTACATTTAAATCGATAACTGGATCGAAAATGAAGCAAACATCTACACTTCAGCTTACTGCTGTCCATTGCTGAGCGAAGCCCTCCCCCAAAGAGCGCCAACTATCCCGGTCTTGGGCAGTTCGCATCCGTCGGCTGCCAGCATTGAACTAATAATTCCTCTAATCTAATCTAATCTTCAAGTCGTTTGCCTACTGCGATCTCCACTGTAACAATAAAACTTATCGGCTTTAGCGACCACCAGTCCGCCTGGAGATATCATCAGCCCCCTTCCACTTCAGCATGATGATTCTTCGTGTAATGTTGGTTACTCCAGTTCTTTGTCAAATTTTATCGTTACGAATTCTAGCGACTAGAAAAACACCCAGCATTGCACGCTGCATCGCAAGTTATCTGTTCACAAGTATCTATGTTTCCAAATTTAAATACCTCCGTGAACGAAATTTGCTTATAATTAAGATTATAATTCCCTTTTGGATATTAATATATTGATACCTATATGTTTGTATAACCTCACATTGGCGAGCTAGCCAATTTTTTTCGGTATGTCATCGAACTGTGTGTGACTATTCCCAAACTAGCAATTTAGTCACTCGATATATTTATATTCTGTATCTAATGAATAGTTATTACTCTTCTATAAGAGTGTTCATAATATTCATTAGTAACGTTTTAAGAAACTATTTTCTTGAAACCATTACTTTACCAGTACCCATTTAAAGGATACAACCTCATTCTCTAGCGAGAGATAAAACTCATTTAGCATGACAAATATTTAATTGAAAAACGATTCATTTACGACAGAAATAAATAATAAATATTATAAAACATACGTGCAATCGGACACCGAACTTCCGACTTTTATAAAGTCGATTAAAATTGAACGCGTTGAATGACAGAATTTATTTTGTAACTGTTATTTTTTCGCATTCCGTTCTCGTCTAGTTATCGGCTAAAATGAAAATATATATTATGTCATAGTTATGATATTTCTTCACATATCATTGTGATTGATAACCGTGCTTACTCCTTTTGTTCTGCGGTTATTAGTATAACAGTAGAGAAATTATTACATAACGCAAGTCTTCTTCGCCTTAAATGTATAGTACTTTATTATTTTAGCAGTAGCTTAGTTAGTAGACATTATTAATAAAATTAATAATATCAATGTTAGGTAATATTCAATATTCTTATTTTATAGTTATTATTATATATTATGGTAGCGTACGCGACTGCTGTGCATGAAGTCTGGTCGATTCCGGGGTCGGATCAAATGTTTGTATGATCTGCAAATATTTGTTTAGGAGTTTGGGTGTTTTCTATGTATAATGGTATGTATTTACAATAAAAGGGCATATATGTATTTATATCAGTTGTCTACTACCCTTAATACTAGCTCTGCCTAGTTTGGGGCTTGATGGCGTTTTTGTTATAAAATATTTAGTTATTATTAGATTTCTTATTAATTCAGAAATTATAAGTGCTATTTCTGAAACTCCAAACAAATTAAAGCTTCTAGATAGTTTTAATTTGCTTCCTTATTTAGTCGACTTAGACTACAATTTCACCGATTTCATATCGGTTCATTTATTTATAGTGATTATTAGTATTTTAAAATTTGTAAAACAAACCGATTGAATTGAAACAATTGTGTTATATGTTGTGGTAAGATAGTTCTGTAGCCAAAAAAATATTGGATTTCAAAACACATGTTTTATACGTACATTATAGTTTTTTTTTTGTAGTATAAAGCATGCATGTTATAAAATAATTATTGGGTGAAGACTTATGACACTATTGGAAACTATATGCCAAATCATAGGTATTGTAATTAATATTACTGTAAATTAAATTAAGATTTGACTGTATTTTTGAAGCGTTGTTAAAGGTTTTATGCTCAGTGTCACAATAATCTTTGATGAACAATACTAAGAAATATGATACAAAAATGAAAAATCAGTTTTATAAATAAAAATATATAGTAATCTATATTCCTTCATATACATATACCATAGTCGTAAAAAATAATGTTATATTACATAATATAACACATTGTGTAATGTTATATAACATTGTTACATAACATTTTAGTGTGTTATTTATGGAGGCATTCGCAAGAAATCCATTTTATATGTAAATAAATGTAGGCTTTGTATGTTAAACTATTGAATAAATATGAAAGCAGATAGTGAGGCCAATTCATTAGATTAGAAAAAGTGGTAAATTTACGCTTAACAAAAAATATTAATTTCTAGTGTTGAATTTTTTATTTTATCGTGATTCCAAGCATATTTGTCTAAAGTAAAGAAACAAAAATAACTTAATAAAATATTTATATTAAACATTAACGTTATATAAAACTTATATTTAGATTTTTAAGATATGTATGATCTGTCAAAGTCCAAGCATTGTTAAGACAATGATTTCAAATATAAGGTATATAATGTACTATTATATATAATTTTTTCACGCTAAGTGCTATATTAAGGTCTTTACGACGGATAAACCATGAAGAATTATTTACGATACTTCAACTGTCAACCTGGCTATCGTTTTTTTATCAAAATGAGTTTACCAGTGTTGATTAGAATACACACATCACTGCCTGCCTTGTTGGTCTCGCGGTTGACGCGTGCGACTGCTGATCATGAGGTCTCGGGTTCGATTCCCAGGTCGGACCAAATGTTTGTATGATCTACAAATATTTGTTTCGGAGTTTGGGTGTTTTCTATGTATAATATGTATGTATTTACAAAAGAAAAGTATATAAGTATTTATATCAGTTGTCTAGTACCCATAATACAAGCTAGTTTGGGACTAGATGACGTTGTGTGTTAAGTGTCCGAAATATTTATTTATTTATTTATTTCTAAATAAAAGCAAAATTTAACAGGTCTAGTTTACAAAAAGGCCTGATAGCGACCCAGGCCCTTTGTATAAACTGAGCTCGATAATGAAGCTCATTTCCTCACAGCCTTTAAGAGTATTTTGTATAATCTTTGGATAAATTGGTAAACTTATTACAATTAAAATGTGCATCTGGTTTTCCTATTTAATATATTTTTTTATTTATTTACTTAACAGTTTATGCTGAGAAATAGGGTTGTCATTCGTAAATAGTTTCGTCACGTATAAAAGCCGTAGTAATATGTAAAAGTTAGAACTAAAATTAAACCCCATTGTACTCTTATTTATAAGTTAAATAGGTATATGTAACCAAACTAGGTATGAATGTTATGAAATATACTGCCATTGAAATTAGAAAGAAAATTAATACTAAGCATGTAACTGTTTGTCGGTGGTAAATAGTTAAATGTCTAACTACATTTTATTAAATCTAAAACATGAATGTACATACCTATCTGTCGTAGTCTTACCAAGCATATTTTACTTTTCAAGAATTTTATCGCCAATAAATTTTCTACTCAAAACATGAAATTAATTACATAAATATCCAGGCGAGAAAGGAAGAGTTTTCATTTATTATCATTCAATGTGCCTATCCTCTTTGTGCTTCAGAGAGCCGTTCGGTACCCGTTTTCATTCGAATATCTATGCCAATCGTTATAGCTAGTTGGAGCCCTCAAAAGTCTGACAGCAGTCAAACATCATACATAAATAAAAATTAATTAAATCTACTAGCTTACGGTAACAAACAATTTACCACTGATTGGTACGTCAAAACTCTAATTTTGTAGAACTAGCGACACGGCCCGTTTTCCAAAGGAAGACTTTAAAATTCTCGAATTTCATTTGCTACAAAATGGATGTATTACACATATAAATCTTCCTTTTGAATTACTGTAACTATTGTTGAAAACTGCATTGAAATCCGTTGAGTATTTTTTGATTATTTGACAATAGATTATCTACGATAAAAAATAGTAATAAAAAGTACCTAATATTGTATTTCATGTGGATGCGAGGCACTGCTCTAGTATGTAGTTAATGTAGATGTGTATTCGATAAATCGCTATAAACGCTTTGTTATATGAAATGTAATACATTATTTTTTGTGCTAAAACGAACTTTTATTTCAATAATTACCCTAACAAAACTGTACTAGGTGTCCATAAACGTCGATTACTTTAAGTAAACCATCTCATCCCAAGCTAGTAATATTTTAACCAAACTGCTGATAAATATACTTGTAGGTATTTTTCTTAATTCACACATATCTATATAAATAAAAGAGAACCACCGAAATGTATGTATGCACATAACTTCCGATCGACTGCACCAAATTAGACAATTCTTTTCTCATATGTTCGTTATTGTTAGCACAGCAAGAAAATTAAAAGATAAATTAAAAGTGTTTTTTTACCGCGGCTGGCGACTGTACCTGTGAGAAACTGAGAGGCTAAGTACTTAAGCAAGTTTTTCAGTTTTTATTTCACAAGTGCGTGGCCGGCTTTTGAAGGACTATGCTCGTTTCTTGAAGGTTTGAATGTCGTATTGGTCCGGGAATACCGGAGGCGACAGTTCACTCCACAATTTTGTTGTGCGAGGCAGAAAATTCCTAGAAAATCGTGCAGTTGTGGACTGCCAGCCATCTAAGTTATAGGGATAAAACTGTTGTCGCGTAGGACGAAGGCGGAAAGAGGCGGCAGGAATCAGTCCGAACAATTCCTCGGAGCACTACCCCATAGTAAATGCGGTAGAAGATGCATAGCAAAGCCACATCTCTACGCAACGCCAAAGATTCCAGCCGAATTGAAAATTCCTGGCAGTTGACAATTTTGTCGACGAGTCGCTCTCCGTTGAATACAGAACAGAGGGAGGAGCTGGTACTGAAGTGCCCCCGCACAAAGATGAGGACAGTATTCCAACCTGCGCCTTATAAAGTAGAAGGCGGTGGGCCGGTGTGAAATACTGTCTCGATCTGTTGAGGACGCCAAGATTCTTGGAGGCCAATTTGGCCTTATCCTTCAAATGGCCACGAAAGTGGACTTCACTTGATATGTCGACAGCAAGTATTCCAATGTCCATTTACGATTTACGGCAGATTTTTAGCGGTGAACGCGCAAATTTGTGACTTCGTGGGGTTAAAGTGGACTAAATTGACTTTTCTAAGGTCTCAATAATATTAGCCGAGAAATATTAGCGCGGCCAGTGTAGAGAGCATCGTATTGTCGTACTGTCATCCGTATTGCAATGAATGCCGCTAGTTTGCAGCATGTCACTGATATAGAGGAGGAACAGAGTAGGCGATAGCACACATTTAACACCAGCATTCACAGATATGGAGTCAGAGCATTTACCGTCGACTGCTACCTTAAGGCTATGTTCGGATGATGAGCGCTCAACGCGCGTTTTGCTAACGCGCGTTTACAACTACATGTACTTTCATTCTAGGAGTTCACATGCTAACGCGCGTTTCTAAAATGAAATTAAATGCAGATGTAAACGCACGTTAGCAAAACGTGCGTTGAGCGCTCATCATCTGAACACGGCCTTATGCTTCTACCCGTTAAAAAACTGGAGACCCATTCGCGTAATCTCTCGGGAAGCCCATGGGAAGGGAGCTTCTAAAGAAGCGCTTTGTGCCAGACCCGATCAAAGGTCTTCGCGATGTCCAAACTAACTGCCAAGGCTTCCACCTTAGTCTCAATCGCCTGTGCCCAGCGTTGTGTCAGTTATACCAGTGGATCACCAGCTGATCAACCTTTACGGAAACCGTACTGATGGTCGCTAAGCAGATGATGATCGTCTAAGTACCGCAGGAGTTGATGGTTAATGATGGACTCTATTATTTTCGAGAAGAAGGAAGTTATAGGTATCGGCCTGTAGTTAGACGGATTTGAGCGATCGCCTTTTCAGGGAACGGGTGGACCAATGCTGCCTTCCATGACGTCGGGACTACGCCAGAAGAGTAGAAGAGCCGAAAAAGAGGCGTTAAGACCGGTGCCAACTCTAGGGCGCAAATCTTCAACACAATACGAGGGATTCCGTCCGGGCCACTCGACATGTGGATATCAAGGGATTTAGAAAATATTTACAAAGAAAAATAAGGAGGTACGACGTTCAAGGTCGGCTAGTTTAAAATAAACTAGGGGTTACACAGTGGACGAAATTAGACTATAATTCAAATTATGGTTTAATTTAACTATGGTCCAATTTCGACTACTGCGCGATCACTGTTTATTTTAACTGGCTGTCGGTTTTTTATTTATTATTTTTTTACCTTCAAGCACTCCTCGATATACACTTTATATGCGCCAAATGTAATACTTCTCAGTTTGCGTAATTTTCGTGAAAAGGGGTGCAAAGTTTATGCTTCACGTATTAATATTAGATTACATTACACAATTATTTGTGATGGAAACCGCATCCAAAGTTTCCGGTATAACAGTCAGGCTAAACAAGAAGTTAAATATGGTTTATGTTTTTTTATTGTAGTATATCTTTTAAATACTCCTTCAATTTGTTCTGATTTTTCGTTGCGGGTTCCACAATAGTTTAGTTTTTCCTGGGAATGCCGTGTTCATAGGTCACTGCTATTGATCTTGGTGTACATGTGTTACATTACTATGGTGGGGTGGTGGTAAGTACCATACACAAAAGGAATTCAAGTTCCTTAAAGCTTCCTTTGAGCTCAAAGCAAGGTATTTCGATGTAAGCGATTATTTTTGCTCTATATATTACTATAGTAAGAATACAAAAATAAATTATCTATTATATTATCAAATCATACAAAAGCCAGGCGAATTTAAAAATATATAAGATTAATGAGTTACATCCGTCACTCAGTCTTGTAAATACTTCGATTTAAAAACAGTTAATAAAAAGGCTGCATTATTAAGTAACTTTTATATTACTTTGAATTAATTGTAAAAACGAAAAATATTATAATGTTGTATTGTATATATATATATTTTAAATTTTTCAAACAAACTATCTGCTCATCGAAGTCCTTCTTCAGTCACCATCTGTGTACCGCCAAGTATACTAAAACATTAGGATTTGTTTCTTTTAGCCGTAAAGCGCCATCTGTTAATAAGTCCGGCATCTTTTTATTTGTAAGTGAGTACCGTATCAAATAGTTGAAATGACAACTACTAGATGCCGCAATTGAGGTGAAATATGAAAAAATGTTGCTACACTAACCTAAATCTTTTTTTCGATTGAAAGGGAAAATATTTAAAAGTCTGAAATACAACTAATTTAATAATATATTTTAAAAATTGAATAGCACTTCATTATTGACTACTAAAAATAGCTTTGTTTAAAACTTTAAGGTATACACAATTAAATTATAGATATACAATGGATTTACCATTTATTTAAACTGAATTTTGTATTGTTTTTATTATATTTATTTTAATTATATTGATTTTCTTTTATTCACCAAAGTTTAAAATATTTTATTGGGACTTCCCATCAGAATAAGATGGCAGCACTCCCCACTTATTTACTTCATTCGGCCGGCTGCAGCAGGTGTGGGTTGTAGTGCGTCGCGTTGCGACTGTTATGGCGGGATTTCGTGAATATGAAGTTTTGACAAACTTTTTGGTTTTTAAATTATGAACTAAAACGTAAGAAATATATATAGATCATACTAAAAACTGTTAAAAATAGTTATAAATTGTAGAAATAAGTTATAGAACACTGGTCAGGATGTCGGTTAATTCAAAGTGGCGGTTACCTGACGTTTTTTGTGTTGGTGTGTTGAATGGATGTTGGAATTACGTTTAATTCGTGGCGCGGGATGGGTGAGTAAGTGATTCAAGGTGTTTTGGGACTACTTTCGAGATGCCTTTCGTGCAGCGCGCGGTGGAACCAAAGTATCTATCACGGACAAGTTTACGAGACAGCGATGGAAAGCCGAGGGTGTCGGACGAGGAGCTGCAAGCAGTCACGAATTGCACCCTGAGCAATGCGTTGAGACAACTCGCCTCTTTAGTGCTGTTAGCAGAAGATATCTTTAGCGAGTTGACCGCGCAGCTTCAAGACATAACAGAGCGTTCTAAAGTAGCGCAGTCTAAGATCATCAATATCAACGTACTCGTTGAGCAGTATGACCCTAAGAAAGTACCAGTCCGTAAGTATTATTTTTGTACTGATATAACATATTAGTGTATAGAACTGTTACTTACAGATAATAACTTAATCGTTAAGAAAAATAATATAAAATACGTCTAAATGTACACACTCTAATAGCCAAGGTCTATCTCATTAGATATTCTATATAAAAAACCCCAATACAACAAAAGGAGTGCACTATCATTTAAATATCGAACTTTAAAACTGCGAGAAACTACCTTTCCATATTTAAAAGTTAAGTTATTTACTATAGAAAAGTAACAAACTATAGTTTGTACAGGCAGTGAGTAAATCATATCGTAGATTCCAATTATAAAACAGTAACGTTAGTTACGTTTCTTTCACGCGCTGTTACTTCGAAATTAACAGAAATCTCGTTGGTAACGCCCTACGTATATTGTTTACTGGACCTATGTAGGTACTCATTGAGCAAAAGTATCTACACTCTACGCACACACAGAAATTCATTTACCTACTTAACTCTGATAACCTTTGCCGATTTTATTATCGTACTAAACTTCATAAGTAATCCTGAGACACTATTCAAATTCATACAGAAAATTTTAACAAACGAATTCACAATGAATTCCCGCCTTTTTATTGGTGACAAAGGGTTCGTAACTTCATTCAAATTATAACGGTCAATATACCAATGCATAGGTAAAGGTAAACCACTATCACCTTTAAATCCAATACTTATACCTACGAATTGACAAGTAAGGTACTACTACAAATTCATAGATGGTTCAATGTTTCAAAACTGACCTATCTCAGGATATATCTACATCACTATAAACAATATAGTCTTACGAAACAGGCTAATTAGATTCTATCATTCATATAAACTATAAAGTAGAAGTATTTTTTTACTAGTTTTTTATCCATTTCTCGATCACATTAAATTAGCGCATTAAGTATGACACTAGTTTGTTATTTAAAGTCTCAATATCTGTACGCTACTTACGTTCATCATATAAAAAGACAACGACGCAAGCATTTGTAAATTAAGTTCATTGAAAGGACCGTTCCGAAACTCATTACCTTGTCCTCCTTGAATACGCCGCCTTTACAAAAAACGTACCAAGTTGATGCATTACACTGAACGCTATCTAAAAACCTGTTTGAGAGTTCGAACGGGCCCATGATGGGTAAAAACTCCCAGATTCCAATGCGAACCATAAAAACGTCTCGAGATAATTTCAAACTCATCCAATGCTCGAGTCCGACGTTTGTTTCTGACCGTCGAAGTATTTAACACTTGAGCGATGGAATTCCTGGCTTCTATTTAAAACGACAACTCACCTATTTATAGTTTACAAGCTTATATTCCGATTCAATAAAGATAAGATCAACGTTTAATTGCTTGCGGTATTTGTATTAAACCGAAATATTCAATGCCGATAAATAAGTACCTACACCTTTATCGTGACTGCTGTAGCATTTGATTAATTCCAATACAAATACATAAACTACATTAAATACAACAAAACTAAAGAGAAGTTTCAAGGATATATTATCTGCGTACCGTGGTATTACCCGCGGTTTTTGTTGCTTTTGAATCGTTTTTCTTCTAAAATAATAGTAAGTAACCAACCTTACTTTTCCTTATAACATCAACTATCTACTAGTGAAAGTCTCATCAAAATCAGTCTAGACGTTCCAAAGATTAGCCGGAATAAACATACAGACAACCAGAAACTAAAAAACTAAGATGTTTGCATGTAGGTACTTATCGTAACCATTTACTTTCTTATGCATCTAGTTATAAGCTATTTATTCAAATTACAGACACCAGAATTGTATTTATATGTATATATATGTTTCGTTGAACCACGACTCTGTCAGAGACTGTAGACATGGACACGAAAATCTCTTTAAATGCATTCGTAACAGAAAATAAAGTGCGATAACTGAGAATAGAGACAAACGTATATTTAACAGGTTGTGTTAGTCGATTTCGTTTGGCGAATATACGCTGCAATCCTTTACACAACCTTTCACCTTGGCGATAAGCGTCTTAGTGTTGTTTAGTGTCATCTCATGAAAACTATCCTTTTATAGTTTATTTATTTGCACGTTTAAGAATCTTACTTGATCGAAGCTTGTGTTGGATTTAATGCCATATATAAGATCGCCATTTGCTTTATGTTAAAGTACTAAAAGTACGAGTTTAGTAATGTTCAAATACGGACATGTAATTGAATGTCAGCCGTTGCAGTAAATCTCTAACGCTTTATGTATGTACCTGTGTTACTCCGAAAATTTATAGCTAGTGACGGGTTCTGAACTAACGTAGCTGCTGTTTCTCTTGTTTCTTATCTTGAATCTGCAATCAATTGTTTATATTCAAACTAGCTTTTGCTCGCGGTTCCGTCCGCGTGTATATCGGTTAAAGCCGTAAAGAGTAGAGAGTCCTTCCTCAAGAATCAGAGTCTCCATGACGAAT
Organism: Spilosoma lubricipeda; assembly: GCA_905220595.1. Classification (NCBI taxonomy): domain Eukaryota; kingdom Metazoa; phylum Arthropoda; class Insecta; order Lepidoptera; family Erebidae; genus Spilosoma; species Spilosoma lubricipeda. The sequence continues at coordinate 15,352,814 of HG992282.1, read as the reverse complement.
TTAATTGAAATAGGTTTAATTTCGAATAATAATATCAGTATGGATTGTATTATAATTGCAAAATTAACAGGCTTTTGAAATTACAATTTGTATGCGACTTTAATTCTCAATCATCACTGTTTATATTATGTTAAATATATTTTATAACCCAAAAAATATATACAAAATCACACTCTTTGTTAACCAAGACCAGGTTGATGGTTTTACTGGGCAATATATTCATTTTCTATCAAATTATAGTAATTCAATCAAATTATATTAAAATAGAAGAATTCTACTTATTTATGTATATGTATTTTTATTTACTTAAACCGATGTCTAGTCAAAACAAATGACGGCTAAGGTACATGATTCTTGACTGTGTAGTGGAAGTGATTCTATATAAACAAACAGATAAGTAGGTAAATATCAATTCAACAGACTCCGTTATCAACCTCTTAGTGAATATTATAACAGGTTTGTTTACATAGAGGCTAATCGTAAATAGATAACCAAGGTCTAATTAATTTATTTCAATTATTTATTTACTCCAAATGCGATATTTATTGCTTTAAAATATACATACATTTACTGTACCTGGCATAAAGTAACACCCATTTTGACATTATTCGCAAGTGTAAAAAGGATCGTTTTAATAAGGTTTATTTATGCCACCTCTATTTTCAAAAACTAAGTAAAATTATAAAGATTAGCTTTCACTTGCCCTGGATTTCAATTCTTATCACTTCATTTATAAAAAAAAAACAACGTATCGAATCCAATCTCAATTCGATTTAAACTTTGGAATCGTTAGTTGCAATGATTATAAACTTATAAGTTATGGATGTAAAGTTACTAGTCACTAATAATATCCAAAATAAGAAAGTTTATGTAGTCATTGTGTTTATGCCCTTCACTTATATGATGTCGATAGCATCTGTGCAACTGGTTAGGTTAGTGGTAGTAAATTATGAAATACTTGACGTAACTGCACTGCGGATTGTAGTATTCCTATGCTGGCTGCAATAATCAGGGATATTGAGAAATAAATAAAACACGTATTCTACCTATAATTACGACATTCATACACTATAATAAATAAGTATTTATGACATATTACTGTCGTAGTTATGCCTGTATTATAAATATAGGAAGCATTAAACCAGCTTTTAAAATCTTTCATAATCTCTCTCAACGCCATGATTGTTGAGTAAAGTTGCGGGGTCTGTTAAAAACGTTGATAAAAACCGTTTAAAGAATCATAGAATAATATAATTTCTGAACCACCTTTAAAACCTGCTGTTGAAAGTCATTACAAATCATTTCACGATCAAACTTTTTAAAGTTCCAGTCGAACAAGCTGGGCTCCGAAACGTCTTTAGCACAATGGAGGTTCTCTCCCAGGTCAGCGGTTTTTTGACCAAGCATACTTGTTATAATCTACTTGACTTACAACTCTATAGCAAGTTACGAACCTCCCTATCATTGCGACAAGAGGCATGAGATTATGTAAAAACAGAAACTTATTCTTAATATTTAATATAAAGGTGTTATAACACAAGTCAGGTGTTCAATAGTTTACTGTAAGTTAGCCACGTCTGTGCAATTGTATAAGTTCGTTGGCCGATAAAGTTCTTATCAGTTTTCTTTGTAACAAGGAAACGAGTTCATGTCGCAAGAATTAATTAGGCAATCGCGAATACTTGTATGGAATACATAAAACAAATGAATGTGTCTCGATAATAAGTTATTAGTATGTCATGGATATTTGACATTTTTGAAGTGTGGTTAACTTATATCGTTGCAGTTGTAATATAGTTGCTGTATATAATTGTGCTTTACAAAGATCTCTATTTTTTTTTTCACACACAATCATCAATCATTCCAAGTGTTCTATGTAAGAGGCTAAGGCGGCCGATATAACACAATAATTTGATCAGTTTAATACGTTCTGTAAATTCGTTACTAATGAACCAAGAGATCACATGAATAAATTATGGTGCAAGTTATGCGTCTAAAAAAACTACTTTGGTGGAATTTTGAACAAAAAATTATCTTTAAACTGATATTTACTGTATACTAGCAATTTTCGAAATGTTGAGTATATACCTACTAGTATAGTAAAATAACATAGAAGAATGCAATAAATAATTATACAGAACATAGTGAATAAAAAATAGACGAATTGAAAACCTCCCTTTTATAAAATTCCGCTCGAGATTTTATCAACAAGAATGTTCGTACCCGTAGAATAAAGCGCGAAGAGCAAGGTTCATCAAGATTCACAGTCTACCATACAAAATTATTCTGCATACGTTGTGATCAAATGTCATGGTGTTTGGCAAACAAAGAGAACAGGGACACAAAAGCGTCGGTTTTCCCATGCTTGATTTATCTACTGCGTGAGGAACGTCCATTCAACCGTATGCACGCCAGTAATGGTAGCTAAAGGACAGGCTACGCAATAACCAACCTTATATTTATTCGTATGAAACTAGTTACTTACAGGTTGAAATGCATCCCTCGTAGTCGTGGAGAACGAAATTGATTTTCTTTACTTTATACTCTCAATCTCAATATTGCCTCAGTTTGTAAATTAGTGTTATCAAAATAGTTGTTGTCAGTTTTTTAATGCCTATGCTTTTGACTGTCTTATGGTGATAGAAAGACCTGAAAGAACTCCAAACTTGCAATAATTATGTACACAAATGTGTATCCCTCAGTTTCAATGCTGAGAACTACAAGTAAATCTAACCATAATCTATCTGATACTAGTACTCTCGAACTTTGTATTTTATAATTAACATTTAAGCTGCCTTGAGTGTTAGACGCCAGATTCCTAACAATAAACTAAAGGATCTCCGATTGCTCCTAGATAACATTTCATTACTTAGTTATTTCACGCAGTATCCATATGAATCCTGTGTGACTCTCTCTAATAGTATCTTGACAAACCCTAAGAATGTTAACATAAATCATATTATTTCTTGTTGTGTATAGGAGGAAATGACGAAGAATATTTCCGTTACCCGCATCTTTGATACGTAGATATTTCTTTAGTACACGCACTTGTGTGTACACTCCATTGCGTTGTAATCATAAATCTTTCTTATTAAATCCGGTATGACCATTCATTTCTGTTCTGGAGCTTTAATTGTATGAAGAATGCTTCCGTTGCACAATTTCTCTCCGATGTTTTCTTCTGGAGAGATAAACTATTTACTTTTAATCTATGGTAATCGTAACTTGAACCGTTTACCTTTCAAAATTATTGTTTAAGCTTAAATCCTTTAAAATTCTAGAAAAAATAGAAGGAATCTTACATTTAATTCCAACTGTTACGGAACACAAAATACTCGTAGAATAAACTCTCATGATCGAATTTGTGATGTTTTGCATAGTTTAAAGAAATATAATCTCAGTAATGTTTCGCTACAAGATCTTAATTACAATGCAGCCAGGTTGTCACTTGAAAATTAAATAGTGACAGTCGAAATCGCATTTTCATCAAAATACTATACAAACCTTAATGTAATTTAACATTCACGTAAGAACAACATGAATAAAGGAATAATTAAATAGATAAAGAATGTGAAATTGCCACTTACGCTCATAGTTGCTTAACTTTCTATACCGGTAAAGATATAATCTCTAAGTAACGATAGTTGATAACTTGACCACTTATTAAATATAAAAATTTTTATAGATTAATGTTTTGAATGGAGTAAAAATAAAAGTCCAACCGATAAATGTGCCATTAAGGATAGTTGTACCGATCATAGACATCAAAGATCAGAAAACGTGTCTTGTCTATGACAGACAGCCGTTAGGTATTAGGTATTGTTCTTGAATAGTGAAAGTTCAATCAATTCTATCTGTGCCAGATTCAATTCCATACCAAATTCTCTCTAATGAAATTTTAATCGTAAATAATTTTATGACCAGCTGTGAGTCTGTAGGTAAGATCAGTATGGACGTCCCATGTATCGTAATTGCAATTTGTCATCATATACGAGTTCTACGTGCTTAAGAAGATATCATAACCAGACAAACTGATGCATACTCGACTGAAGTAGGTTGATGAAGTTTGTATGATGGCATGACATCATCCTAAAGTATTTTCTCATAGATTTTAACTTTAATCATTACATACATAAACCTCTATTTGGTATTCATATACCTAATTAATTGAATCAATTTGCTATAAGCGTTTAACCTGTTTATCAGTTGTGTTTTTTACGTCTACAATAAGCTCTTGTTGAATGGATAGTAATTGGCTATAAACAATAAAATTTCGTGCCCATTAGTATCGATCAAGTCTCAATTTTGACTTCCCCGCAATTTTGACTTGAGATTCCAGCACAAGATCTCACGCAATTGTTATATTGTACTAAATATGATTTTCAATGGCTAGTCACCCATAGATCTAATGCCACAAGCTTCGGTGTCACCTTTCGTCCTCGATAGTGCCTTTCCTCGGTGTTATTTTGCAGGCTATTGAATAACTGCAGTCGCACTGTATTAAGCAAGTCTTCGTCGCGTAATCTGAGACCCAGCTTAATACTAACGGCTTTATACCTAATGCTTTATGCCTGAATAAATTACGAAAAATAATACCTTTAGACTTGCCGTTGTGGAGGGTTAAATACGACCAGCTTTAATGCAACGTAGTACTATATTTGTCAACGATATTGTAAGATGATATCCTGGTTGACCAAAAGTTCTGCAATACAAAAGAAGCACTTAATTTTTTGAACTAGCATTAGTTGCACTACAGTTTTATTATAGCACTCAACAAATAGATGAGGGTACAAAAACCACACTTGAGATATTCACCCCTCTCGTAAGTCATTGTGGGAACTTTCGTCCCAACAGGGAAGCTGATTTTTTATCCTGTATTTCTTAGAACGCATTCCAGGTAGCCGGGAACTAATGCGAGCTTTTGTATTCCTAACTCGCAGTCAGATTTCGCAAATGACGGGCCAGCTTTACAATGAATTGTGTTCTGTTTACAAATTTATTGATGAGTTAATATTTGCCAAACAATAGCCGGACAAACAGGACGAGTTTTGCATAATATGATTACGCACTCAATTAAGAGCCCCATCGTTACAGCTTTATTGAAGAAAAAAGCGAGTGTAAATTCTCGTCGACCGTTTGCTTAAAATATTTATTACTTAATATATATTAATAAATAATTATAAGTACCTACATGCTTATACTTATGTATGTCTTCATATCTAAGTTAATATTTAGCAAAAGAATTGATATATATTATAAGATAAGATTTATACCTGTTTTTATTCTAGAAACATTATCTGAAGCTATACCTGTAGTCTAGATTTTATATAATTGTAATGCCTTCTGCCTTTTGATAATTTCTATCTTCTTCTTTAGTCGCTCTATCATAAAACCTTATTTGCCTAGGTTTCCTAGGTCGCCTTTTAATAAACACTTGCAAAAATCATAATAGAAGTTGTAAATAGATTGATTACTCGTAAAAGGTAAACATAACTCGATGGTGAACATACAGGAATATTCTTTAAATGTTGTTCTTTCCGATAAAGAACTAGATAAAAAAGAAGTCATTGCATGAAACGTTTTAGTTCTCACGAAACAAAAGCTTTTAAGTTATGAAAGAACATTACGTCTCTGAACCATAAATCTGAACCTGTCAACATAAATGCCAACATAAGTCTTTAAGAAAACAAATTATGGGCGATAGATGTTTGTAAAAGTTGTCAAACAGTCCAGTGCTGTATATTCCGTAAGTCTATTTAAATCTGATTCCTCTTGATGCAGTCAGGCTGCGACAATGACCTTTAGAAACCCACGCTAATTATACACACATCGACAACCGGTGCCAGACTAGTTCATGGCATGGCACGTTTCAACATAGCTACGGAACATAAAATACCCAATTTAACTGCGCTTAGTATTGCGATCATGAACACAACTCAACCAATCTAGGCAAGAAATTATAGTAACTTGAAAAAATTAAAACGTATTTTGTATACCGAATCCTTGCAATGAAAAGATTTCATTAACTAGAACCGTCAAGAACGTACAGCCGTTTGTTGTTCGCGGTTTAATTGGATATCCAAGAAAAATTAGAAGGCTGATTGAATTAACGCTCATCGGGGCTTATGATGCAATAAGCGATGTGATTTGAGCATAAATTTTACGAACCCCTCCTGATTCCACATTGCTAGCTTATGGTGCTATCACTAAAATCCATAATCTTACTCGATGTTGTTACAATTGTTCTGTTATTACAAACGGATTCAGTTATCCATAAACTGATTGTTAGAAAATTAAACATTTCCTGTTTGAGTTCTAAGCACAAGATAAAGTCATTAACCTAAACAATATTGAATTTTGAACTTTACACGTAGCTAGGAAATAAAAGTCGACGTAGGACCTAGATAGCACAAATCCCTATCACTTATCGATATAGTGGCGAGACGTTTAGTTAGTGCTTCATTTTAATTCCGAGTTGATCGTCACCGCAGCAGCAAAACGTGAATCCTCGTTCCGTTCGCAGATTCCCCTTCGACATTGTTCCTATTGACGAGGGTTCGAGGTATTCCGCAAGGTTTAGGTGCAATTTGTTTCAAGTTAATACGATACCCATCAATATTTAATCGGATTTACTTTCGTTAATCCCTCATACTTATTTATTTAGGTGCTGCTGAAACAAATTTATTTAATATAATAATTTAATGAATTATCATAATGCTTAAAAACTATTAAAAAAATATTGCGTGGTACACATATCCCATAGAGCAACAAACAGCAATTTTTGAAGACGTAAAAAAAGGGTTTTTGAATATTTTACTTATCTGTTAGCGTGAGACTGTGACAAACGAAGTACCTAGTTAATATTAGATGAAGCCCGTAAAACGTGGGGGCGCTGTGGCAGCTGATCGGAAGTCCTGCCCTTTGTTCAACTTTCAACCACGGTTTTTTGTACGTTAGGGAAGGAAGGAAGCAAAGAATTTTATTGTATCGATTCTTACATTAAAGAAACTTAATGCGAAAAGTAACAAACATATTCGATATTAACTTTTAAACTTTCGCGTTCCATGATATATTAACAATTATTTTAACAGGAATTAACGCAATCACTTATTAAAAGGTATTACATACCTCTGATTGGCCTGACGTTTCGACCAGGTTGCACTGGCCGTGGTCACAGCTGTGACCTTTTAATAAGTGATCGCGTTAATTCCCGTTAAAATAATTGTTAATAAAACATATTCGATGTTTCTTACTTTTCGAAATAATGTTAATAACAGATAGCCCTTTATAAACCGTTTTATTTCCTTGCATACGATGCGTTTTATCAGGAATTTTTATAATGCTCCATTGTGTCCCTTACGAAATGTCCGCATTTTTTATTCAGACAAAGAAGGAAAGCTTCCATTATTCAGAATATTTTCGGGTACAATAGTGGACCGCGCACGGCGCACGCGCAGCGTGTGATCCGCTGCCGACAAAATCGATTGTTCGCAATACAGAGAGGCGGTTATTTAAAATTGTCGCACACAATGCAAATGTAAACGAGCTGAACACCTAGATGATTTTTACCTTATAAAGTACTTCCTGGCACGCCCCATGTATTTCCGTTCATTAAAAGTTTTTATCTAATGATTTATTATCATATCCTGTCTTTGAGAAAGGAAGAAGAATGCTTTGGATCATGTGGTGTACCTGAATCGCGTTCATGTATGATGATTACTGTTATGATGATGTTTGATGCAAAAACAAACTTTTAAATAAGGAAAAAAATAATCATAGAAAACTAATTCAACTTTTGATTAATGAAATTGAAATTCTTCTTATATTTTACTTATGAACATATTATTTACAAAGGGAACCTATTCCACTGCAACGAAGAAAAGGTTTTTCCCTTTAAAAAATTGAATTTAACCACGAGATGGAAGTCATGTTTCCGTAAAAGCGATGGTGTACTGAATTATTACAATTGAATCTTTTATAGTTTCGGCAATAGCACGTTGTTGGTCATAATTAACTTGCAAGTTCCTGGTATGCATAGAATTGAGTTCGTAGCAACGTTTGAGAGTGCACTGTGGCAGCAGAGAAATAAGGCCAGTTTTGCGGCTTCTGCAGTAGCTACTTATTGTGCAGCCACCGCAAACTTGGTTAGGGAAATATTAATACTGCTTCATGGGGATAATTTTCACATTGTTATGATAAATGTTTAATTTATTTCTAACTAGGAAATTACGGCTATGGCGTTTGCTTTGCAATCTTGAATGTAGCCGTGCTGATAGTAACGTAATTAATTTTAAAATACCACGAAGAGCAAAGAAATTCGAGAGGATGGATGTGCTTAAATATTCCAACCATTCACAAGTGCAGAGAAGAGAAAAACTACAGTAGCTTAGTAGGAAAGATCGATATACCTGTATTCGGCGGAGAATAACTCCGCCGATATACTTGGTTTAAGTCTGGGAAGGTCATACAGACAACTCGGGCGCTATTACATTTTACGATGTCATTAACTCTCATCACCTTATATGAACATTAGCAGCACGATACTAAACATCGCCTATGATAATATGCATTTACTTATATACTTAATTCGTAAATAGGAACGATTAACAATTTATTTTCTTAATTATTTGACATAAATTATAACTAATCAAGAAACTAATGAAATTTGAATTCAAAATACGCTTCGTTAATGTGGGGTGGGTATTCTAATCAATAACTATTAAATATCCGTACACAAGATACCTGTTTTAGGTTAGAATTTAGGTCTGTCTTCCTGTCTACCCCGCTGATCATCAATTTTTGTTATACCAACAAATATTGTACATTTTACCTCCGTTCAGTCCCGATTTAAACATCTAATACTGCAGCACATCATATCAAATTCATTCTGTTATTGTAATCTTTACCTACTTGTTTCTGTAATATGTACCTACATTGCAAATTGTTCTAAATAATAAAAGTTACTCCTAAAAATTAAAAGAGAGCGGATGTTCTTCAAACAGCTGAGTTTTTTAATTCTCCTCTGTATGTCAACACGTGGTGGCCTTGGAAGTCACCGTTTCGGAGTGCTAGAAATACGCTCTCCAACTAAACTGCTCAGCTCCTCCTTTCTATGCCGAGTAGTCAAAAACTGAAACTCATTACCAGCACACGTATTTCCCACCCACTATGATCCAAGGTCCTTTAAGTGGGGCGTGAAAAATCATCTCACTCACCACGTCACCATGGGGTAATTTGTCAACACCATGCTACATTGTTGCGTTTGTTGCTTTTCTTGGATTCTACTCATGCTTTCCATGAGGCAGAGCAGAGAGTCACTTTCGCTGGCTTTAATAAAACCGTACAATCAAGTAAATGAAAATCTCTTCTGTTCTGTTTAATATTAATCTATCTATTAACCTAAATTATAAGATCTATGATATTATACAGAAAAAAGCCTATTTTAATCTTTTGTTTCACGCGAGCAATGCATTGTGCACCATACCCTCCTTGGGATGGGACACGAACGGCGTGTGTGGGACCGGTCTACCCACTAAACCCCGCGGCGGCCTACCTCGGCAGTCGGGAGGAGCTCCAGAAACGCATCGGCGGCTTCTGGAGTCCTCCCTGCCGTACCTCAAGACTGAGAGTCACCCCCGGGGCGGGAAACTGTCACGCCTCACACCGTTTTTAACCTAGTCACTACTTCAAAGTTAAAGATGGCCCACTTAATTGCCCATTACCTTGCCTTTTTTGCCCGTTAGTGTGAATGCTCTTTGTGTTGTCTTCCTACAACCAGTATAATACACGAGATCGAATTAATTGTCTTAATTGACTTTCCTATTCTAATCCTCGCTATCTTCCAAATTAATACGACGTTAACACACAGCTACTAATTTAATTCACATAAGTGAATACTGTAAGACAAATCTGGCAGTAAATGAAATTTGAAACAAGAGAAAATATTTGTCTGCTGAGAATAACAAATGAAACTTTTTATATCGTGAACATGTGAACAGATTCTGATCTCCCGAAACGTAACTGGTATTTCTGTTAATGGTCCATTATGAACTGCGCATGTGACGTAACACTTCGTGGGAACGTTTTGCAATCAGACTAGGAAACCAGATAGAGGATATTATTAAAGTTAATGTTACAGCAATATCCTGTAGGTGGAGTCTGATTTATTAATAATGGTCTAATAGCTAAGATGTGAGCAAGGATTGCGATATAATTCTCCAACGTCCATGTTATACGTAACTACTTACCAATGTAAGTTGGTAAGTATTACATGGCTCATGTAATACTTATCAACTTGCTCATTAGAATTCAATTTAATGTAACACGATAAGTTTTTTTTTCAAAATTTTCTTCTTTCCGCCGTCCCTTACCACCATAATGTAATTGAATATTTTAAATGTAAGGTAGGTAAGTATCGATTCTAATAAATCATATTTTATTTATCATGGAATTCTAATTTCTACATTTGTCAATCAGAAGGACACACCTTCTGGTCGACGGACACTTACCGGGACTAAAGCAGAGATGCGAGTATACTACATTCGTTTGTGGTGAATACGAGTAGTTGATGCTACTATTGTCATGCAAAACTATATTTATAAAATATGGTTACTCTAAAAATTCTGCAAAGTCAGGAAAATCTCAATTAGAGGCTCTAAACCTCAATTATCGAGTTTGTTCAGGACTAAACTAATAAAACTTATCTCTTTTACGTTTCCCCTCAATCCATGCACGCATATTAAATTCAGCATTCGTATAATCTAATGAATTAATTTTTTTGCGAAGGCACGATTTTGTGCTTAACACATTTATGATAATATTCATTTTACACAGTCGATGCGGTTTAAGGGTTCCTTTCAGTGGATTAGTTGAAATGGGAAACTAGTATTTACATTGGATGTGCTGAGAATCTGTGGATAAGATCGAGTTATTGATGGCACATAAATATTAATTATTCAAAATTGTAATTTTACGTCAGTCATAAATTAATAATTACATTATTAATGGAAATATAAAGTCAATTTGTAAACCTAATAATAATATTCGAAATCATTGTAAAATGACCTTTATTTGCGGATAGTAATTTCCACAGTGATTTACACGTACTGGGGTCCACTTGAAACGTTTCATTAACAATGTAATAAACACATTTTGATGGCGTTAATCATCAACAATGTAGAATACTGTAAAACGCCGACACCACGCGCCTTTATTGCACAGCGTTATTTACGCCTCATTAACACATTGCTTGCAAAGCCGAAATTGAGCATTCAAATGTGTTAAAACCATCGATCCAAATAAATGGAAACAACTATCCATAGTATCCAGTAGAAATTTTTGTTACCACAGCAAAAACACATGGTAAAACCCTCTAAATTAAGACACAAAGAGGTACCAGTCATGTTTAACTGAAACCAAAGAAGTTCAGATTTCTTATCACTAGAATTAGAGATACGCACGTCCTAAGCGGAAAGACCTTGAATATAATGGACTTGGTGCTTTTTATAAAACCAAGGCATTGTTTTTATACTAATAAGACATTTAATATTCTATATATCTACATATTTTTTCCTCAGTAAACGAGAAAATGTTCATATGTAGAATTGTTTTATTTCATATAAAAAATCTTAGGTTAATGGTCATTTACTACGAGCTATAAAAGCTACCAACGCCTGGTCTATTAGCGACCATAGCTTTTTGCGCTTTTATAGCATTATACGTCCCATTGGAGTTATAAATCATTCCTAGAACTGAACTCATTGGACCCAACTACAGTACAAACCCGATATATGTATTTAATGTGTGAAATAGAAGTCTTGGGATGCGATATAAAAAATAGCCTCAGGCTTCTATATCTAAATAGACCCAAACACTCCACAGAATAACATTTAGTAAACGTTAACATAACACATCGCTAGGCGTGAGTTGCCCTTTTTAATGTACGCAGACTACAAACATTCTTCATATATATGAGAGCGTACACAGAGCAACTCCCAAATCAATCATGTTAACCTTATCGACACGGTTCCGTTGCAAGCTCATTAGCAATGCCGCTGTGTCCGTACATCACGTACCCGGTACCACACACTACAGGCTACGGAGAGCACCAATATGGACAAAACAAGCCTGCTCTCATCCATATTGCAGACTCTCGTTCGATCAGTTCATTTATATTGCAAGCGGATGTTCTTTGCAACTTTCGTGAATTGCATCGTTAGTACAAACAGATTTAAAATTCTTCTTTATGATTCCACAGCTACTCTAAATTTTATTACAAGATTCCTTCGATACGATCTACACGGCATTAAATAACGGAGGTGCGTTGAACAAATTGAATCGATTTCAAATGGTCCAATCGAGTGGTGCCTTTATTATATGGCATGACTGGCTGTTTGCCGGATAACCTCGGTCACGCCATGTTTCATCTTGTGTTACATGACTTTCGACAATCATATTGCACTAAAAAAATATAGAATCTTTTTAAGGCATGTTGTTGGTCCTTGCAAGGATTAATAATAATTATAAGTGCATAAAAATCAAGGGAGGAAAGTACAAACAACAATAAATTATTTATACATTCTAACCCCCTATTTATTATAACATCGATCAAACCTACTACTTCTCTACTCAGGTATGAGTTGCAAAGCTTAATCGAGGTAAATTCAAACCAGTATTTATTAAATCGATAAAACCTAATACAACAGAAAGGTTTGCATGTGCATGCAATGAGTACCTACATTTGAAATTCAACTAATTGTTGTCTAATTACTCGGTCTACTGCACATTTTGTCGCAGTGATTTATATAGATAAAACCACTGACGAAATATATACTATGTGTCATTGATAAAACCAATGTTTTCGATAAAGTGACAATATGAAATAATGATGTGTATGATTGTCAAAGTACTATTTTAGATAAGGGGCGCACCATCTGATAATGGCCCGGTGTAAAAGTGTTCCATGTATGTGATGCGATGCACTGAAAAGTCGTCACGGAAAGCATTGATATTATTACTTTAGATTATTGAAGCAGAGTTATTTTTAAAGGTTTTATAATTATGTTATGGGACCCTTAAAAGAACTATGTTACGTAAAAAATTGTGGTTTCAGAGGTTTTGTTAGCGCATACACTCAGTTATTCGTACACCATTGAAGATATCAGAATAATTGCGTCAAGTGTTACATAGGTAAACCAGCAGAAATGAACACTCATTTTTATTATTTGGCCTGAGAGTACATTCGAAGAAGACTACTCATCCTTAATCTATGAGCACCTTAATGATAAATATGTTCAACGCATTAAGTTGTCTCTAGTCATGAAGTGGGGTTTCTAGTATTACAGTATTAAGGCTTTACACTATAGGACAATCCATAGCCAAATTTGGCAAAGAAAGTTAAAGGAGCAAAAATATCATTATTATTTGAAGTACAAAATAGACTTGGGTAAATATGGGGTAATACTAGATGGTAATGAGAGGTCGCATTTCATCATTTTTATAATATGTTATAATGTATTAATTTGTTTTATTACTCAAAAATTGTGTAACCGATGATTAATTTCGCAACGGCTGTGGAAGCTAGTCCGGTTACGGTGAACGAACCTTGTCACTGCGCAACGCCGTATTACTGGTTTCGGCACTTTGGCAGACGATTTTGTATCCAACGCCGTATTGACCGTTTATGGATATGAAACTCCATACCGCGTTCATTCATTACAAACCGGCTGAGATAACATGAATAGCTAAATCCCATAAAGGTATTGAATGAGATTCGTGGTGTGGATTGCGTAAGCTGTGATATTTTAAACTACAGTTTGAGGCTTCGGAATCTACACCTCAAAGCATGGTGTTGTGAAACTAATGACGATTTAAGTTATTTGTCTTTTAAGAACTGTGATGTTTGTTTCAAATATTCAAATAACTACTATGTACTTTTAACCAGAGAGAATTTATAGGTTACTTTAATGTCAAGCTGAGTTTTTTAAATTTAATTACAAAAATATAAGAAAACCAGTTTAATAGTTTAATAAATTAAGAAACATGAAACGCACGAACCTCGTATCAAGTAAATATTAGACATGTGTCCCAGCTTATCTTATCGTTAGCTTACTAGCTACAGAAAAAAAATGTTATTTGTAAACTTAATCCCTGTAACAGTGAGCAGCTGCTAGGTGAACAATCAGTGCTGCTTACCCACCAAATTATTAAAAGCCATAAAACGAGTCTTATTGAAGGGTGAGCCACCCTTATTGTCGAACGTTACGTGTTTAAAACTTACATGAGCGTGTTATTATTGTGAAAAGGCGAGGTGTCCTGATCGATTTTTTATATTTCACGTGCATTGGCAATGCATTTAACAATTTTACTACCATCAAAAGCACAGAAAAAAAGAACCAACGATTGCTTTAACTGCATACTCGTAAAGTAAGCTAGATGATATGAATTGCATGTTATTACTCGGCTTACTTCAACTAAGCTGTATATTTATTGGAGGACAGTGCCACTGCTGGGCATCGAACTCGGATTCGACTTAATCAACAACTTGAAACAAATTTAAATATTGAAAAACTAATTTAACTAAACCAGTGTTCAAGCAATATTTTTTTATTAAAAATTCTTTTATTCACTAAACTACTCGGTTTGAATGCAATGCTGCACTTAAATAATTATTTGGATCTATAAATATGATTTAAATACTTCTTTTTTTGCAGAGTTGTAACCATAAACGGGGGCAAGTGTTGGGAACAGCTAGAAGTAAATACGCGACATGTAATCGGCGGTAATCGCTTGCCAGCAGGCAATCCGTCTGTTCGTTTCCCCTCTATGCCATAAAAAAAACATGTGAAGTTAAAACATATTTTTACGATTATTACGTGAATAACTCAAATCTTTACTGACTCGATATTTTCGATTTTGTATATTTTTACTATTTTTCACCATAAAGATGTTATTTGTTTATTTTTTTTTCTTTTTATATATAAATTTACTGTACAAAATTTTATTAAATAGTATTAGACCTCTGTTTCATTCTCGCAAATAGATCGTCTATTTTGTTTTCCCTGATTTTTGTGTTTTTTTTTTCATATTTGTTATTAGCTACCAATCAGTTCTGAGTAAGATTAATGAAATTCGTTTTACAACGTACGGTAGTCAGTTCTTACAACGCTAAATAATAAACGCCTCAATGCACTTCTGTTAGATAGAAATAATCAGCAGTTTAAAATGAATGAACGAGTATGTTGTATGCGTGAAATTAAGGTTATGTTTGCGCGTATTGCGTAAGTGCGAATGTCTGGAACAGTTCGCACTTACGCACAAACACAACACAAACTTAAGAACAAACTTCACTTCGTATACACCTTCATTGAACTCGAAATTTCTTTGATTGTATTAAAAGAAATAGATAAATAAAAGATTCCATTCAAATTACGTCACTAACAATTAAAGACGGGTTCTTTGATCCAGCTTGCTAGGCAAATGCCCATACTTGCTATGATCTTACTGAATAGTTGTCGCTTGGTCTTGCAACCGGTTGCATTGTGTAGCGACCGTTAGTCGCCCACCTGCGGTAACGTGTTGCCCACTGAACCGAGAGCGACATACGTCGTGTGTCCAGACACGTGTTAAGTTTTACAACACACTTTCGCATAAATAGTATGGCTAGTAATTATATGTGTGAATGCACCCTTAGCGCTACGATGACTCTAGTACAATTTATTATGAATTAGGACATCATACCAATATAGAAATCAAAACCAATACTAAAATATAAAAAATATTTTAGACATAATCTTAATTTTTAAACTAATCATCTTGTCTTCCATTTAGACTTTTCTACTTCGAGATTAAAATCTATGCATAGGTACCTACTACTATATTAATATTTTTTTCCACCTCTAGTCTTCATGAATTATATTTAGTGTTAAGTTTACACGTACTGTAAGAACAAAAACTACTTAATTACTTTATAAAGTCCGACAACACACTCACCTGCAGAAGGTGGTAAATACAATTTGAGAGAGTTGATATCATAACTTACTTTCAAATTAAACAGCACTAATGTTAAGATTACCTTTGGAATTCAATATTTGTAGAACGCGCTAGTGCATTGCGATGCAGCCATTTATCGTAAGTCAAATAGCATGTGAGATAAGCAATATCGATTCGTGACCGATCGCATTACGACACTCGATACTTTGACACCTAGCCACCGGCTGCGTCTGTTTGTACAACGATTATCTTTTATGCTCTGTCTCGTTTTGACCCAGTTCGTAGTACATCACTGTTCGATGTTTAACAGTTATAAAAAGAAAACATTTAATAGTGCCGCGAAAAACTACTGAACTACTTGTTGCCTCAAACGATTTAAACATTCTAAATAAAATTTCTTTTTACTGAAGTGTGACATGAATTCATGATGAACATGACTAACGTACCTAGAAGTTATTTGCTTATGATAAGCAAGCTGCTTTGAAAATACCGAAAAAATACTATGATAAGCAAGCTGCTTTGAAAATACCGAAAAAATACAAACACAAACCACTTAACAAATTGTCTTTTGTTTTTCAAACAAAACTTAGATTTTAACATAATTTTCTTGTAAACCATTCATGTCATAAACTTCATATAGTGTGCAAATGATACATCCCCAGCGTTTTAGATATATCAATGTCATACAGAAATAAGTATGTCTTCTATGGAATCCATTATACCGAACTACATTACAATACACGGGACTACAGTAAAAGGTCATGGTTAGAATAGAATAAACTTAAAACCCAATGCCCGTCAGTTCTATATTAATGATATTTTTGGGAACAAGATCAGATGTCCAACTTAATATCACGAAACAGGTCCTGAGAAAGAAAACAGTTAACAACTTATATTTGGTCTTGAGAGTTCCCTAGAGTGTCGGATAAGCGAGTATGTGCTTTCACCACTGAGTAAACACCATTTACTGTTTCACAACAATTCCGACACATGCTTCCTGCTTATGTTGGAATTGTTTATCTAATAAAGATATGGAAATCTCTGTTATTTAGATATCAAATGACCAATACCATCGTCATCCATAGGAAAGGCTTAAAGCTTGAATCAAAAAAATTGTTCACTCTAGCAAACAGTTTTTCTGTATGTATTTAGGGTAAGTATTATTGTTACTAGTAGCGTTAAAACCACGAAATATTCTCATCCATAAGCGAAATTCCTCTAAGACTAATGAAACGTTTCTCGCATGTATTACACTGTGCGTACAATAGGTCTATCTACAGAAATTATATGAGATGATATGACAAATATCACTCATGACTTCTTTTTTATAACTACTCTGCTAGGCACCTTCACTTACATTTGAAACCGATCTATTATTGATATGAAACTTTGATACTTGCAAAGTTACTCGACTTTAAAAATGATATTTTTCCAATGGTGGTAATAAATATTTGAGAAGGAAATTTATGAAAATTGCGTGTTTCAATTTTACAACCAAAAACTCACGCTGTCGGCCTATCGCCAGCTGTCATCGAAAGGAACATAAAAGACAACGAGAAGGGAATACGAAAAAGCTTAGAATTATGTATTTTCATATCGTAGTTTAAAACACTTTTAAGCTTAATAAATAAAATTTCGGTATCTAATCAACGTGAATGATGAAATGAATGGTGTCATATGTCTTGAATAAACTCCTGTAATTTTAGAGTAGCAAACCTTGACCGCCTTTTGAAGTATTTTCTCTTACAGAACCATCATCCATATGAGCCAAATAATAAATCTCTAGTAGACAGTATTTATGCGCAACAACATTAATATAATGTTTTCTCCTCCCAAGTCCTTATCTCGTTCTGTAAATGCGAAAAGCAACGATGTCGGGGACAGTTTTTGCTTATGAATATTTGCAACATAAATACGAAGTGAACAATGACCCGGAAGTGAGGCAGCATTAAGCTAGATTATTACTTTAAAAAAACAATAATCGACTTAACAAAAAGTATATAAACTACTTAGCAATTCCATCTACACAATTATGTCCGCATTGTAACCGCTCCAAAAACGAGTCACACGTATTCATTTTTCAATCTCAATATAACTTGTATCATATAACAACAGCCTTTATAGGTGCCGGCATTTAACTTGGCAAGATTCGTTAGATGCGCAGTATTCGTTTTTTAGGTACCTTTGGTTGACAAATCGACGCGGGGACTGCGGTAGCACCGTTCCGAGCAAGCGATTGGTGCGAGGATTATGGTAGCACCGTTTCCGAGCAAGCGATTGGTGCGTAAGTTGACTACATTTCAATTTTGCTTGTTTTGATTTGTTGCACTAGTGTACTATGCGCGAACTTACCCCCACTACGCCGAAGTTTTGCCAAGTTAGATGCCGGCACCTATACCAGACATGGGGCTTTTCCTTAGCAAGGAGGTTTTGGCTTACTGTTCCACGCTCGTCAGATGCGTTGGTAGGTACAATAGTAAAGTATGTTGGAATTAAATTATTACATGCATCAGCATTACAGAAAATATCACACCAAAGAAAAGGGCATCATGTATCTTGGTTAAGGACGACAGCCCGACAAAAGGTGAAACTAATTAATTATTGTCCATCGTATTACTTCCTCTTATTACTTGACTTGTATCTATGTCTTTTAAGGCACTTTTTTGGTGAGACTATTCCCGTCCACACGCCTCTACTGTAACTGGGACTAATCCCGCCCACCACTGTAACTCCTGTACACCAGGATTAACAGCAGTGACCCACGAACGCACTGAGTTATGACACTTGGGAATGAAAGTTTTAAGGCAGGTTAATTCGAATAGGTACAGTCACTCAGATATTTCCTAAAAAATTAATACTGACAAGTAGCTGTCTAGGTAGATAATGAACTTTTAAGCCGAAGTAGGTAATACTCGTACATCAAGATAGCTCTTTCGATATATGAATAAATATTCAGATATTTTTTGAGAAGATGTGTGATCGACAAATAAATAAAAGTTAAGTTATAAAAAAACATATTTATTTTGGAGATATTCTGCTGAATTAATGAGCTATACAAAAATAAATAAAATTGGAGTGTCTGTTTGTAATATTAATATAACAGCTATTTTCTAAATGCATAATGCACATTACACACACACATGCATTTAGGAAAAAACCATATGAAAATTTTTGTCTGTCTATCTGTTTGTCCCGGATAATCTTTGGAACGGCAGCAGGGACTTCCACTGGCAGATTGCTGATGATATAAGGAGTAACTTATTCTACTTTACGCGGGGCTTAGCTAGTGTTAATAAATATTTTTATTATACATCAAAAACCATTTAAAGAGTTAAAATATAGCAATGTATGTGATTATTATTATTATTTTGTAATCATACACAGCACTAAACTTGTGTGTTTTTATTTTTTTTCTCTTAAGATTGATGATGTACGCTGTTTTTGCGGTCGTACCTAACTTACACAAGTACCTGTTCCTCAGATTATTAAGTAGAGATTGACAAAACTAAGCACGACTTAAACAAGATGGTCATGTAACTCGAAGGAATTAGATACTTATTTGTTACAGCAGATGCGACTTTGTTTAGAAGCCGTATATTTTTTTAACGTTAACTTAATTTTAACAATTATTTTTACGGGAATTAACGAGATCACTTATTAAAAGGTATTACATACCTCTGATTTGCCTGACGTTTCGACCAGGTGGCACTGGTCGTGTTCACAGGCTGACTCTTAATTTTGCCGCGAATTTATAAAGTAAATAAAGTATGATATATTATGGAACATGAATTGCGTATGAATACATACAACCTTCAGTTTTACCTGCAACCCGCAACGAAATGAGTTGGAATCGAATAAAAAAAATTCCTTGCCAATAATTTATTTGTCTGATTATGCAATTCTAGAACTATCTTACAGAAATTTTCTATTATTATATAAATCTAGTGTCCATTGAAGTGAAATATTATTAGTTATTTGACATTGTGTGTCACTCTTTTGTATTGGTAAT
The DNA here is from genome assembly GCA_905220595.1 of Spilosoma lubricipeda. NCBI lineage: Eukaryota > Metazoa > Arthropoda > Insecta > Lepidoptera > Erebidae > Spilosoma > Spilosoma lubricipeda. The sequence goes on along the minus strand of HG992282.1, from coordinate 15,332,815 downwards.
GCATCAAGACATATTTTAAGACATTAGTCTCGCTAATATTTCTCATTTTGTTTGCTTACATAGATCTAACAGAAAGGTGTTATTCGACAGCGGCTCTTTACCGTTGTGTTTTTATTTTATTTCCTCAGAATCGATAGGCTGGTCAGTTGGCGGTTTATTTAATTGTACCTAATGCACAAAACATAAAATTATGACATGATACTTATAATCGTGTAAGTACTTTTTTATTAACATAAAACGAGTCGATTTATATCAACTTACAAACACATCAATAACAGGAAGACTTCATTGCAAGAACATTCTGATGAATCGAATTTCGGTTAAGTTGTTGCTTCATTATAACATATTTTTTTGCTTGACTCGCATTTCGTAATTTGTTTACCTACAGCAAACCAATTACGAATATAACGAGTATAATCATTTTGTATACCTAGAAGACAGTTCTTTCTGTCATATTTTTAGCTGTTTTCCTGTTAGGTGTATAATTTATACCTATTAATATGATTTTAGTATAAAAAACAGTGTTATGAAGTTACCGTAAAAAACTGTGGTATCAGTAATAGATATATTAAATAGACCAACAATTCATATTTGTTATTTTAACGTATGACAGTTTTCCGATGCAGTTTATGCATCGATTTTCGCAGTATGTTTAATAAAATAAATTAATAAAAAAATAAAAAAAAATTTAATGTCTTTACTTTAATATAAAACATTTTGTTACTATTAAAATATTTATATATATATTAAAACAAAAGACAACTCAACAATTTCCAAATCTCAAAGATATTTTGGAAATCTACCTAAGCATCTGCCATTTAAATAAATATTTTTTAACTAGCTGCAGCGACATTTTCCACTGTTATATTCATGATATACATAAGTGTTTTGTAACGATTTGCGACAATCATGATAAAAACTAGGTTAGCATTGTTAATAATATGAGCGTGGCTATAGGTATTTCTCATGATTGTTACCAATTATGTATAAAGATCATCTTAATAATTAATTACTTAGGTTTTTAGTATGATTGTAACATTCTTTATAAGGAAGTGCTTTACCAAATTTTAGATAACATTGAGGTCACTGCAGCGATAATAATTAATGCAAGAATGACATTGTAAAACATGTGCACTTCGATATGTGCACATTTAATTTAGTACCTTCTTATGGAGTGTAGATCTCAAAACTCTTTCGTATCGGAGACTTAAAGCCGACCCCAACCTGATTTGAAAAAAGGGTCAGAGGAAAATATATGTGCAATTAAATTGATCGAGAATATCCATAAACAACTACATAAATAATTTGTTATTGTAAGTACAATAAAACAGCTTATCGCACCGACTCTTGAGATAAGTTAAGAATGCGAACACACTTACACATTATGCAATCTCCTTTGAAACTACATTTCAATAGTCAAATATACTGAAATGATCTATTACCAGGATGACACGGCGTTAAGCCAAAGCCTGCCTATTGTGATGTAAATAACTTTTATCGTACAAAAGGTCGTGGGAGGGTGAGCTTGTGGGCAGAACGGGCCCTTAGCACACAAATATAAACAACAAAATCCAGTATTGGTCTACCGCTGTTCTGTTTGCTTGAACAAATTCTAATTTAACTTAAGCACAAGTGCAGTTGTTGCACTTTTTACACATTATAAGTTTTATGTTCATAAGCTTTATCAAGTGGCATTTTATACTTAAGTAATAAAACCTTTAATGTGTCTGATTCCACACATTGTTCTCAGCTATCTTGATTCGTACAGACTTTAGAGTTTTACAATTACTTAAACATTGGATGTGAATGAATCGATGTTGATATGGTGAAATGGGTGAATTATTTTTATAAAGAGGCCGAATATTCACTTTCTTGCGACACCCCATCTTAAACAATCCATTCACGTGGAAGCACTCGGAGGAAAAAAAAATTGACGTGCAAAAGAATTTAAAAAGAATAGATGACTTCATTTCATTTGGAACCTTTGAACCGCATGTTCGTCTAGTTAACTACACAAGTCACTCAATTCTATTATTGAAAATAACGTTTCTTTCTTCTTGTTTATATTTTAAGTGGAGAGCCGTTTTATTACCTACTAGCTTTCTTCCGCGGCTTCGCTCGCATTTGATAAAAAGTATCGTATGTTACTTCTAATACCTCCAAGAATATGCATAACAAGTTTCATGGTGATCTGTTAATAGTTTTCGCGTCATAGCCTAAGAAACAAACAAACTTAAATTCCCATTTATAATATGGGAGGATGAATAATATAGAAAATTATTTGTATTTCAATGTTTCTTGCAATTAATTGTTTTATCAGGTTTTCACTGTGCCCCAGTTATATTGTTGACTACCAGCCTTAGTTGAAAGAATCCTCGGATTATAAGCATCTCTATTTGCTTGTCTTCTGGTAGGTCGTTTTGTTTATTCTACCACCTTCTATTTCAAGCACAAATACAAGTTAATGCGGCGCTAGTTGATTCAAAACAGCGTTCCGTCAGTGAGAAATGTAGTTTTAACATAAGTCTGTTAAATTCGCATAGGAGATACTTATCGTGATATGAACTATCTCATTTCTTGCCGAGGTGGTCAGTGTAATGTTACAAACATGCAGTACATGCACGGCCAGTGAAAGCAAACGTTCAGTCAGCGTTCCACATAATGCATCTGTAGGGACACTTGACACCTTGGCCTTCATTACAGAGCTTGACTCATTCGTTGTGCTGTCCGACTCGCATGAGAAAAATAATATGTACTATCAATTTTATGTACACGATAGATTTATTTTGTATTCTCTCAAATACTTCTTATAATTTTGTTGAAATTGACCATGTTATTTACAACCAATAATGGTTTTTAAGATTAACTAGATATTTACCTTGATCATTTGAAGTATTCAAATGATTTGAGTTTTTCACATTACCTACGTAGTGAGTGATAGACCAACTAGGACTCTAACAAATGAGGTTATCAGTCAGAAAACTCACCATGTTAAAAGTTATGTTGATAGTTGCATGCACTTGCATAATTCAATGGTCACATCTATAGCAAGTTATAGTTACGGCAATTTCTTACTTCGCTATGTAAAATTGAAATTTTTATTAAAAAGATAGGGGAATAGATTAGATAAAGGAAATATAATTTCATTTAATACTTATTCAATTGTGTCATTTAAAGGTTTTAATGAACCAATAATTCTAAACATACTATAGTTAAAGTATGTGCCGGAACGTTTTCGATTTGTATTCGCCTTACAAAGTATTATACCCATTTCTCATCGTTGGCTGCAATACGTGAATAATAAATCAATGGAAACGAAGACGGTGCTTCAATCACAGTCAAGTTCAATGACCTCTTGGTTGGTTGAGATGGACAGCTTGACCTCCAGCACCATTTATTACCAAATGTCAATGAAATTTCGTAACACATTCATAAAATTCAATTATCAACTAAAATTAATTTATTTGACAAATGCGAGTCGTTAATGTGCGTTTTAATGTTTCCTAAATAAATATCAGAGCCTTTATTTTATTGAAATAAAACTATAAATTTTGATAGTTATTGATTTTCTGTTTTACTATGCTAAGTTTGCTATTTATAGACATAAAAACGATACAGTACGAATGTGAAGTGCCTATGAATCATGTGCGTATTACATGTTTTACGTGTTTTCGTATTAACTATAACATATTCATTTATAATAAAAAACTACGAAAAAAACGACGCTGAAAAAGCATGAAACAAGTTTCAAAAGCCGTAGTCACGCGTTATTAAAGTATTATGGACTATGTATGGATAAAATAAATATTATTCATAATAATTTTCCGGTAAATAACATGCTTTATGCATTTTTTATCCGAAGAAAATGTAGGTGAAAGATTAGAACCATATCTTATCATTAAAATGTGTTTACTTAAGCATGTAACGCGATTAGATAGTCTTTATAAATATATGTTTGTCAATTTTAATGTGTTTGTATTTTGACAACGTTCACTTTCAAGTAATATACTCGTATACGCTGACAAATATGAAAATTTTTGTTTAAGAATGATGTAACACTTAAGTGCTTATGAGGTTATACCGTTAAACTTTGTTCGCAGTCACTTGAAATGGTTTTACGTCATTTCATTACACAGAAACGGTCCATTAGCTCACAGAGTTGTCACTTATCTGAATATTGACTAAAACCAGTTAGAAGTACAGTATAGTGAAGCGACTGTTGTGTGTGTTCAATCGAAAGGTCGCATTTGTCGCATTGACTGCTTCGTTGGTCTCGCGGTCGGCGTTTGCGACTGCTGATCGTGAGGTCTAGGGTTCGATTCCCGGGTCGCACCAAATTTTTGTATGAATTACAAATATTTGTTTCGGAGTTTGGGTGTTGTCTATGTATAATATGTAAGTATTTACAAAAAAAAAGTATATATGTAGGTATTTGTATCAGTTGTCTAGTACCCATAATACAAGCTCTGCTTAGCTTGGGACTAGATGCCGTTGTGTGATAGATGTCCGAAATATTTATTTATTTCTTTTATATTCCAAACACAACTTCTGTATTTCTAGCACATTCATGGTGTAATGTTTTTTAAATTTACAGAGACTAGGGACTTATACAACACTAGCTGACCCTTGCCCACTTCTTTGGGCGGTAAACATTTTTTTCTCCAACTTTCTTTGCAAATCCGGCTACCACGAAAATCTCTTTCCACTTTTAATAGCCTATGGCACTCACAAATAACGTAGCCTTCTATTAGTAAAATAATTGTCAAAATCAGTTCAGTAGATCCAGAGATTACCTCTACAACGTCATAAACTGACAAACGCACAATCTTTACCTCTTTACATAATAAAATATGAGAAAATGATTACAGGCGTTTAATTCTCATATCTTAAATTAAGTAGTAAAGACAGAAATGCCTTTAAGGACCATACTCCTCATTAATCCGAATCCTCCTATATATTCTAAATTAACGAGAATTGGCTCTAGTAAATTTTTATCATTTTATTCAAAGCAATATTATGTATTACAATCTATAATTGCTAATGGCTTCTATACAATAAATTGAAAAAAATAACTTAAGTTTTTGTAATTTTGTAATTTACTTAGAAAACAGAACCCTCGATCATATTGATAATTATATCGTCCGAGAAGTTATAAAATCGTAATAGCTGATGGAATAATTTTATGATGTCAAATTGAGGGAATTTACGTAATCATTTTTAGCACAAAGAAGACAAAACAATATGTGGAAACTCTTGTAACAAATCAGAGTAATAATATAACCTGATAAAGTGTATAATAAACAAAAAAGTCAAGAAACCATTGACGAACCAAAGCCAATCTAAAAGCTTTATATTCAAAACTGTAGACTTACAAGGAATGTATCGAAATCCAGTATTCTGTTGAGTAAAGGCAGCAAAACCGCTTTCCTCTATACCAACGCTCATTAACATTGGCAATGTAGCTGTTATTTTTCATTGATGCCCTAGTACAATATTCATGAGGTATGTACCCACATCATGCGTATGCTTTTAGTTGTTTGTGTACAGTTATGTGCGTGGGCACCCTGTGAGGTCAGACGCCTTCGTTTAACGACAGCCCTCATCGACACTCCTACGCGATCGGTACCTCTTATTATTCCATCCAGAGATTATATAAAACCAGTGATGGATCACTCAAGTATTTTAACCGCATAGCTTCGATATTAATAAGAAAAAAATCTTCTCTAAAAACTCATTTATAAAGAAACTCAAAAACGTCGAAATCGAATTTGTCAAACTTAGAACACATAACAAATTGTTACAGAAACTAATTTCCAATGTTTATTTATATTTTAAATTTTTATGTCTTTGATTTTTTTTTCTTGAACCGTGTTTGTGGCACCCTTAATTTAAACAAAAATAGTTTTACACGTTGCTTTAAGGTAATCAAACCTTAGGACATTGCAAGCTCACACGTGTAAGGTGTGAACTGACGTAAAGCAAGCTTTCACGCCCTTCGTTTAGAGTATTTTTAACCGCACAAGTGTAAACATAACAATAAATACGTCCATACTTTCTAATGAGAGCATTACAAACAAATACTGGTAGTCCCAGTCTGTTAAAATAATATTTTACTTCGGCACTTAGTCGGTATTATTACAACCAAATGGACTACTGGGATTACATCTTTTAATATAGTAATGGTTCTTTAAGTGAATTGGTTTTCAATTACATTCAAATATTGAAAACATGTATACGTAGTATGATAACGTGACTTGTTATTAAAAATAAAGTACAATAGAGAGGGAAAACACAGCTTGTTTAGACGTTTTTACCGTAGGCTTTGTAATAGACGCAATAAAACTCTTACATTACACTGAAAATAAATAAATAAACGATATATCATTTTCAATGCACAATAGCTAAGAGTTAGACTAGGTCTAATACTGAGCTTATGAGTATACTCTTAAGTCTAGACTCTAAAGAACGTGATAAATAGTCTATTACTTTAACTTACCTTTTAACAACAATAAAAATGTCTTTATTGTATTGTTTAAGATAAACAATCCTATACAGGGACAGTCATTGTTTGATGTTACAAAGAAATAAATAAAGCATTTATTTGTTTTCTTTGTAAAATGAAGATTGCGTTTACAATAAGAATAGCAGATAAGCAGCTCGAGATCCTTGTCAAAAGACACTCGTGAAGCAGTTCATAAATCAACTTCGATAAGACAAAATATTTAAGGGCGATCCGCGCCGGCTTTGAACAAGTTTACTCGAAATAATCTAGAGTACACACTACACACGCCTACTCGACAGAAACCGGTGCCGCATTACATCGACTTTCTGACGAATTTTTGTACGTTCGGATTTAGAACTGATACAGGGCGCTTTTATAAACTTTTTAGTTGAAGTAGAATAACTAGAAGGGTCCCTGTTTACCAATTTCATTAGTAGTAAATACATAATGACGTAATCTTAAAACCAAAAATTTGCCGATGCCCTATCCAAATACATATTTATTTTCTCAGCAATAAATATTCTCTTGTATTTCACTCCTAATTTTCAAGAGACCAGATGGTATGTAGTTACTGCCATGGAAGATGGGTAAGCCCTTGGTGTGGGATGCAACTTGCATTGACACCCTCGCGCCATCTCATCTTCCAAGTACAGCTAGTTATGCCGGCGCTGCTGCTGCTTCAGCGGAAAGTCTCAAACGGCGTAAGTACCAAAACTTAATAGGTAATTACATTTTTGAGCCATTTGGGGTAGAGACACTAGGTTCATGGGGTCCAAGTGCTCGCGCTATGTTTAAAGAACTACCTAAGCAACTGTATGACGCTTCTCGCGACTAGAAGGCCGGCCTTTTTCTAGCACAGAGAATCAGCATTGCCATTCAACGTGGTAATGCTGCCAGTCTTTTAGGAACGCTACCAGTAGGCGAAGATGTGAAGTTTTTGACGCTTGTATGTAAATATTGGTATTGTTCTTTTTAATTAAGGTAATGTGCATAGGCTTCTATATTTAAAAAAAAAATATAAATATAAAAAAATAAATTAAATGTCAAATCTGTAGTTGTAGGGAAATCCACAAATGACGTAATTCTTTTTCTAGAATTATATGTCTCAATCTTAGGAGTTATTAGGCTTTTCATTCAGTTTGAATAATTTAAATAAGTTGATAAAGAAATTATTGTATTTGCCGCTTTTACAGTTTCTTAAAATACTGAATTTGAGACAAGATCATCTTCTGTTAGTTGCGAATACTGATATTAGTGGAAGTACTACCTGACTTTAAATTATTAATTTAAACAGTTTTATTTATCCTCATATGGTTATGGAATGTTATATGACAGACTCAGTGGCATTGAAAGGACTCCCTACGTATTGAATGATATTTACAACCGATTTTACATTTGAATAGACCCCGTATTGCTTGAATGATTTACAATCTCAATAAAGATGATACGGACTCTTGCTCCTTCACTTTAATAGGCATTGTTATTTTTATTTTAATGAAACGTTAAAAATAAAAAGAAAAGGTGTAACTGAAACTTCTTAAATTAAATTTGAACCAACCATTTCAACGCAAAACATGGTTTCTTAAAATTTCCCATGTCGTCTGATTACATAGAATTACTGAGAAATTTTCACACAACATCATATTCAGAAATATAAATTCATTTACTTACTGAACAAGAACGATACGGAATTCCTGTAGCATAATTGCCGTCTACTCAGCAACCGCATGAATGATGCCCACGGCTTCCTTATGTTATTGTGATTTTGAGGATATTAAATTTTATTGCCCATTAAATAGAGTTTACACTTTTCATTCATAAATATAAGAACACGGTGATCAACAAGCTATTATACCACAGCAGTAAGACTTCCGTTGTTTAACAATGTTGGTGGTTTAACATTTTCCTATTCCTCGACTAAACCACATCAATGGTAATAGTTCCTTGAAGTTGTAAATACTTTAAGATGTAATTATTATCATTTCCAGTAGATCTATGTATTTGTCTATAATGGTACCTTTAGAGGCTTCAGACGTTGCCGGCGCCCGCAGCTCTCACGTCACAACAAAACAAACACCCACCGCGATTCTATCGACCGAACGAACTTGAACCCAATGGTTCACTTAACCATTTAAGGCTTGCCGCATACACATACATTGCAGTATACTATCCTGTCACGTACTATCTTAGTATAAAACTTTTGTTTTCATTGTCACTTTTTCTTTTTATTTTTAGACGAAAGTGTCATTGCATTTCTAAAAAGTGGGAGGCATGTTATTTGATACACCTTCAAACGCTTGTTGATCTTTTACATGCGTGTGTTGTGCTACTGAACAAGCCAGATAGATCGTTATTATTTTACGATACTGGATAGCCCTTAGTTCCTTTTAATTAATTGAATACCGTATATTGTTGACTAACTTTTAAGGTAGCTTTATAATAGCCCATGTGTATGTTGGTTATCGAGATAAAAAGAGTCCAGCCCTTTTTTAAGAATAAAATATCTCCATGCTAAAATTAATTGTAATTGGTGCTGCGGTTTTAGCAGTGAAAGCGTAACCGAGTTACTTTTGAATTTATGATTTTAGTATTGACTAGCTGACCCACGCAACCTCGTTTGCGCATTATATTGCCCGTAGCGTGAAAATTTCCCCCGTTTTTGAAACATTCTTCATTGTTGCTCCGCTCCTATTAGTAGTAGCGTGATGATATATACCCTATAGCCTTCCTCGAGAAATGGACTATCCAACACCGAAATAATTTTTCAAATCGGACCAGCGGTTCCTGAGATTAGCGTGTTCAAACAAACAAACAAACTCTTCAGCTTTATATATTAGTATAGATATGGATTTTCAAAATAACGTTAAGATACGTAACATGAAATCATTATCATTACTTTTCGAGACTTATTTTTTCAAAATGTTTTAAGAACAATAGGGTCGACTCCTAGTTTAACCTGATTCGGTTGAATTCATTTTCTCCGGGAGCATCTCGACATCTTGGCAATATTGTGACCTCCGCAATCTACAATAAAGAGTTTCATTTGTAAAACTGTTTTTTTTTTATTTGCAAAATATAGTACAAAAGATGTAGTAGTTAAGTAATGTGTTCTACAATAAATTGTGTTTGTTGAGTAAAAAATATTCCTGTACTGAGTTTTAGTGGAATAATTTAGCAGTGGAATAATGTCTTTTTTTTGGTTTATTATTCACTTCAAGTGGAAACCGGTTTTTTTGTCCTTTTTTTTTAAATTTTAAAATTCATATCTTTTCAAAGCAAATTTGATGCATATGTTTCATTCTAGGATTCCTATTCCTATCCAGTTGTACTTAGTTGTTTTGTAAAATTTAAATTAAGCTTGTTACTTTCAGGGAATCGGCGTTAGACTAAAGCTTTCACATAAACTAAATCGCTACATATCATATTAAGGTCGCAGGCGGATGAACATAACAATATCGCTTTTGGTACATAAAATAATTACAATTCAAAACGTTGGAACAATACCGAATACACGCTATATTTAATCCTTCGAGTGTTTGTTATAGCAAAAATAGCTCGCTACAAACAACCGAGCACAAGTTACCTATGAGTAGACATGGATTTAGAAACATTACTCAGTTACTTAAACACTAGATAAGGTACTAAATTCGCAAGGAGCAAGGCTGCGAATGACTGAGAATGTTTCTTCCTGCTGAACTTAGACGTACACTACACCTAATAGTACAGGACATTTTCACAACTTCTTTTATTATAAAAGTAATATCAAATCATAGAAGACTAAGTAAGAGATAAATTCTAATTCAAGTGGCTATTCAAGTTAATTTATTTGTTTTCCCTTGCAAACTGATGCGTTTAATGCGTTGTTCGCCACGGTTAACGACATAGTAAAATTCAATCGACCGAACGCCGAACAAACTTACATAAAAGGTAGGGTTAATTAAATTTAAGAAAATTTACTTTCAAAAATTACATTCTTAATACGCCTCTGGCCACCCATTATCCCATAGGGATACGAAAGTGACTATTTGTATTTAAGTGTGTTCCGTCAAATTCCACTGTCATAATATAATAATAAAGTACTTATGTATCCACAAAAACTTACTTTAGAAAGGAAGTTTTTATTCTTCACCACAAAAACACAGCTCAATATAATCTTAAACTAGATGAGTACAATGGGTGACGTTATCGCTAAAGGCAATCTCTGCTAGACAGTTTTAGAATGGAGACAGCAATATTATACAGTGTATGTATAGATACACTGCATAAAAACTCTAAATGTAGTATTGAAATTATACATACCTACAGAAATATCTAAAAATGTTATGCTTTTACAATATTTAGTTAGTCAGTTTTATAATGTAAGTGCTCGTTGTACCTGTCTCATTGGTCTAGTGGTTAGCGTAAGCGACTGCTGATCAAGAAGTCTCGGGTTCGATTCCCGGGTCGGACTGCTGTTGGGTTTTTCTTACAAGGAATTCTTAATAGAAGCCCGGAGTATGGAAGATGGCGGTGTTTCCCGCACGTGCCTCGGAGAGCACGTTAAGCCGTCGGTCCCGGTTGTCATGAACATCTGTGGCAATCGTTATTGGGAAGTTAGCCTCAAATATACTTACTACTAAATCAACTTTGAGTTTAGTTCACCTTCAGGAGTAAGTGCATATTTCATACAAAAATACTTATTTAATTTTTAACAAGTAACAAGCAAAACTTGAAAAATTATAACTCGACTACGTAAAACATTTAGTGGAATTTATGTATCTTGTCACCCATTTTTACCTCTCGACACCTTACTCGGTATATCAGTTTAGTAGTTTAGTCGTTACGCTTGAACATACAGACATATACTGACAAAGCTATTAATTACCCTTCGCCGTAATCTGGTAAAAATGCATGTTAAATAATAGCAGCCTACAAATTAAACGTGTTCTAACTTTCATCGAAGTCTCCTAATATAACTGAAGGGCGTAACCACGCGGAAAATCAACACGTTTTCCACAAGATTCTGGAGGCTAACCACATTTCGTCGAAGAAATTCGCAGCCAGAGGCTCCGAGGTGTCCCGGGATCTACGTTATTGAATTCAAGTTATGATTAGGAAACTTTCTCCTCCGCTTCTTCGATAACTAAACAGGACGTTTCATTTAACAAACTTATATCTTATATTAAGATTTCTAACTCTAATGTAAGCTTTATAAAAAGTTTCTGTAAACTACCTAGTACTTTCCCCGACTATGGCAAAGCCAAAGGAGGGTATGACTTTGACAGGCTATGTATGTACATCTGTTCCCTCATAACTTTTTTAGCGTCGTTTTTTGTCGTAGTTGGGTTTTAGTTTTTACTTTTTTTACGGCTATATTTATATGACTAAAGAGTAATTTGATTAAAATTTTATAGATAACTAGCTGCCCCGGCAAACGTCGTTTTGCCATATTTTTTTTTTAAGGATGGGTGACCCTTACCATTTAGGGGGATGAAAAATATATGTTGACCGATTCTCAGACCTACTCAATATGCTCACAAAATTTCATGAGAATCGGTCCAGCCGTTTCGGAGGAGTATGGCAACGAAAACTGTGACACGAGAATTTTATATGTTAGATTGTCCATAACAGATTTGCTTTTACGACCCTATATCAAAATTAATTAAGCCTTACAGTTGCTATTGAGATGTATCTATTGCATTCATTCCTCGCTTTTGTCAAGTGCTTTCGTTACCAAATATGACAGATGTGATCTCTAAAAAAGCGCATTATGAACCCATGCTAGTCTCATTCATTGATGCAATATGTCCGTATTATATCAAATGTAAAAGTAGTTTTTATTCTGGGTCCCTAAAACGGAGGAGATAATATTAGGATTATGATGAAACAGTATTGTTCAACACATAGAGGAAAACGCGAAATATTTCGCACAGTTGAAGTATTTAAAAACGTAATTCAATGTCATTATCTACCGCATTAGTTACTAATTATTATGGCTTTACATTTTAAGTTATCAGTTAAAACTGTAAATAAATATCAATATTAAATCTGGAATATGAAGATAAGCGTCTTATTTTTGTCATAAAAGTATTAAATTCACATAAGTAAGTTTAATAAGATAAAAAAGCTGTAATGGCAAATCTATTTTAAACGTTACAAAGAATTACTATTCTTCTTCAGACCATTGCTACCAAGCCCACTATGTTCAATTCGTCAAAAGTCGAAGAATCCTGGTATCTACCGAAAAGGTTCTAGTATGTTGGTACATTCTAGCTCTATCATGATATTATTCAATCTACCTATCTATACATATTCACACAAAGCTTCATTTCGATACAGAATTAATATATCTACAACGATAGTCAACCACTTTTGTGAGTGTTTCTAAAAGTTGTGAGACACAAGCGGTGCAATACACCTGCTGAATAATAATTAAACGATTTTAGATAAAGCTTTATACCTTTATCCGCATAGCAGTATATATTACAACTGTCTAGACAGGTGAAAAAACAACAGGATTTTTTTTGGTATGGTAACTTTAAATATGGTAAAATTATAGTATGGTAATGGTAACTTTACCACAATAAAATTATTTAATATTTCGAAAATATATAATGATAAATTAGCTAGAATAAATTATATTCCAACTAAATTAATTATTTTTATAATGCAGTTAAAGCGAAATTTGCATGTAAAAGAGCAGGTGAAGAGTACAATGGCAAAAGCAGTATCATGTCCAAATCTGTCACAGTTCGCAAACATCTGCATCAAATGTGTGACCGAACACATGTTGTACACAAGCGCGATCGCATCACGGGCCCTTAGCTTCGTGACCTCCAGTGCAACTCCCATTATTATCTATCAACGGCCCTCGGGTTTAATTAGACCCTATTCACTTATCGTTGTATTCCAATTCTGATCGGTTTACATTTTCACGCTCGACTGCGCACACGCCGACATCGCCACAATGCTCCATTGATAGATGATTAGAATTAAATATAATTGCATTATAGGGTCGTGCTTTTATTAGAAAGTTACTTAGAATAATATATAAGTGAAACAGATTTATTTAGCTGAACTATTATTTATCTGATCATGGTCATGTCTTTTTCTCCCTCTCTCTTGTTAAGTAGCTGAAACCGGGTCTTAATTTACTTAAATATTGGCTATAATGTTAGACTGTACAGTAAGATATTAAATGCCAGATGCCCTTTCAAATATGTAGTTTCGTTCTAGAGGTACAACAATTATCCGTTACTTATGCATACAATAAAACTAGGGTACAGCAGTAATCGAGAGAAGTGTGGAAGATGACCAATAACAATATAGTATTCCTGCATTAACCAAAAAGTACAAGACAATTTTCATCAAAATAAATAGGTTTACACTGGTAATAGTAATTCCTGACCTAATGCACTGACTGCACAGCTGGCGTAGTGCTGTAAGCGGTCGCCAGGGCACTTTGTCCTGTGGATTCAAACTACACATGGGAAAACACGGCGAGATCCACACATTGCTGGTCTAATTTTGGATGGTATTTGTGTCCAGTTCATTTATTTATTTAGTCCCCCGTGACTGGATATATTCCTAAGCAAAGAAAGAAAATGAAGTCACTATTGGAAATCGATGCTTGCAAGTTGTTCTTGAAAGACCGTCTTAGGTAGCAGCTAATCATGATAAATTAAACTGCAATTACTGTCAGATGTTTAGAAAGCCAGTCATGAGCTTATCAAACTAGTGTACTTATAACTCTATCATAAATGTTATATTATAAAGTATTATACGTATTTAAAATTTAACGTATGATGAATAACAGTATTTGAGGAATATTCTCAAATAGTGTCGTTGCGGTCAACATACTTTTGGTAGAAGGGATTCCATACTTCACCAATAAGTGGTCTCTAAAAGGTGTAATGATGTGTCGGTATATTTAAAGGAAAGGTTATTGTTTAAAACACTCAATATTCAAAAAGAGTCATATTTACTTACCACAGAACGTACGTGCTGGTTCCCTGTAACAAAAAGAGTACGTAATAATTTGTTCTCAATATAAGAATAACACACCCCGGTATTTTAACCTCGCCCAATCGTAAATCATGAGAAATATTCTCGCATGGCTTCACAATCGAATTTGTAAGCGTTTTTCAATTATCCGTTATTGACCACAATGGTCGATCTTACTGGCCTTTTCGTTGTCGTAAACAATTTGTACCAGGATCTAATATAAAATTTGCTTAGCAAAATGGTCCCCAATGCCGACGGGATAAAGCTCATCAAGCTAAATTGGGTATTGTTGAAAGCGATCCCATAGCCCTTTTATTTTGGTGTTGGGGTCGAACTACTTGAACAATTCGTTTGCTACCGCCTGCATACTGTTACACTTTGTGCAACTGCTAAAGTACTTTTTTTTTCTCTGAAATACCTACTTGAGATTGCCTCGTGAATTCTTTTGTTTATGTAACTGAGATATTTATATTTTAATTTATTTGTTTTCCAGGTAAGTACACATTATGCTGTTATTATCAACTAGCTGAATATGCGGGCACGGTTCCAAGCACACGGGTATGAAAAATACTAGAAATATGTTTGTAAAATGTACAACAGAGCCATGCCGTAGATCTTCATCATGATGTGCCTCGATTTTTTAGAATTCCGTACGTCTGAATAATAAAGCTATTTATATAAATAAGACTCGATGTATAAGGCCATTCATAATCAAGTTTATTCGTAAGGTATTGTTGTGAGCGTCTTAAATACCACAGTAAATCTCTTATTATTGTCAGTTCAAACTTACATTTGTAGCTGTAATATTTGGAGAACCATGCTTATTAACGAGAATTGACCCTCGCAACCTCGTTTGCGTCTCCTTTGCGCGTAGCGTGAAAATTTTCCCCCGTTTTTGAAACATTCTCCATTGGTGCTCCGCTCCTATTGGTCTTAGCGTGATGATATATAGCCTATGTCCTTCCTCGATAAATGTGCTATTCAACATTGAAATAATTTTTCAAATCGGACCGACGGTTCCTGAGATCAGCGCGTTCAAACAAACAAACAAACTCTTCAGCTTTATAATATTAGTATAGATAATATGAAGTTTTTTTTGAGTAATCATTTTATTATCGCATACAAATATTGTTAGATTAAAGAGAGACGTTTTCATTATACAGAACCTTTTAAGTGAGTTTAACTCGGATATGACGATTTTTTCTTTATAAAGCTTTGTTTCTTTCTCATTCATCACACGTATCTCATATATGCTTTCATATATTCTCATTATTTATTCAAACGAAGCAGTCTTTAGATACTTTCTTAGCTTCATTCCCTAACTTTAACCACTAAGTTGAAACCAACTTATAAGAAACAGGCAAGTTTCCCACTTTTTACTACATTACACGCCCTTTGGTAGAACTTCTTGATATTTTCTTTATAGGAACGAGCTGACAGGATTACGAATTTGTAGACTTTAATTAAGGTCTGGCCATCTAGTGACCTTTCATTTGTGCAGATGGGTCAAGACGACTTTATTACGAAACAAATTGCTCTCTGCCGGTCCTTGTTGGCTACTTAGTAGAAGTGTTTTTCCCTAATGATTATATTTATCCTTCCAAACGTTACTACATGTCACGAACATGAATAGTATGTTTGTAGAATTACGCACGCTTTGCAGAATTTGTAAACATCGTAGATAGAAAAATCATAGATTCAAAAGTTCAAAAATAGTTATACATCTATACTAATATATAAAGCTGAAGAGTTTGTTTGTTTGAACACGCTAATCTCAGGAACCGCTGGCCCGATTTGAAAAATTCTTTCATTGTTAGATAGCCCATTTATCGAGGAAGGCTATAGGCTATATATCATCACGCTAAGACCAATAGGAGCGGAGCACCAAAAAAAATGTTTCAAAAACGGGGGAAAATTATCACGCTACGGGCAATAAGAGACGTAAACGAAGTTGCGTGGGTCAGCTAGTCCTGTATAATAAAGGAATAGCCATAATAGAAAATGAAATGAAATATTTCTGAATGTAGTAAATATCAATACTTATGTTAAAACGTCATCTTATCTCACAAGATCTCAATCTCAGTTTATTCTACCAAACGTGGACCAAACGGGCCAAATAAATTCTCAATGTAAATAATATTGTAAGCTTATCTTAAAGCCACATCAATGTTAGTCACGAATGGCGGCGTGACTGAAAGGGCTCGGCCAAAGCGTACGTTTATCTATTACTGGAAAATAAAGCTATGTAAACAACACTACGTTGCGACCTTAATGATAGGGATGGGTCCCGTCACAGTAAAGAGGATTAAAGCCATAGCTGCCACGCTTACTGGGGATCTCCTACTCTAATTCGTAGTGTTGTTGTTCGACCAAACAAGTAACTAATAAACTTCATAGTGAAAATTAAAACAGTAGGCAATAATACTCTTATCTATACATACATACAAATAAATAAAATTGGAGTGTCTGTTTGTAATATTAAAATAACCGCTTTTTACTTAATGCATATGTATGTATACACGATACATATACCAAAAATGTAGTTATTTTTTTTTTTTGTCTGTCTGCCTGTCTGTCTGTCTGTTTGTTCCGGGTAATCTCTGGAACGGCTGGACGGATTTTGACGGGACTTTCACTGGCAGGTAGCTGATGATCCGGGGAGTAACTTAGGCTACTTTTTTTATACTAACTTTATCCCGCGGCGTTACTCGCGGTACAACAATAACCGCGGGTAACACTGCGGGGTTCAGCTAGTCTGAAATGTAAGTTACCCCCATGGGATTTGGAGGCGGAAGTGCTCGCCGAAGTTTATCGACGGGTGGCTTCTTTCCGGGCGGAGTGTGGCATTCGCCCCCCGCCCGAGGAGGTGCGCGAGTGGCGTGAAGCCGCCCGTCGAGCCACGATGGCTCGCTGGTCGTTCCGGCTGGAGACTCCACGCGCTGGCTTCGCCGCCGTGGAGGCTCTCCAGCCGGTCATCCACGAGTGGGCAGGGCGGCAGCACGGGACTCTTTCCTTCCGACTGACGCAGGTGCTTTCCGGGCACGGATGCTTCGGGAAGTACCTGCACTCGGTCGCACGGAGGGAACTGAGTCCCGCCTGCCACCACTGCGACTGCAGTGAGGACTCGGCCCAGCATACGCTGGCGATCTGCCCCGCTTGGGCGTCGCAGCGCCGGGCCCTCACTGCAGTCATCGGAGGGGATCTGTCGCTACCGGCCGTCATTCGCGCCATGGCCGGTAGCGACAGCAGTTTTACCGCGGTCGCAACCTTCTGTGAAGATGTAATCTCGCAGAAGGAGGCGGCGGAGAAGGCCCGGGAGGATGATATCCACTCGGACCCGATCCGCCGCCGGCGAACCGGGCGGCGGAGGCGCGCCTATCAGCGCCTCATGCCGCCCTGAGTGTGGCCGCGGATGGTCGGGATGGGTTTTCCCTTCCATCCGCTCTAGTGGTCACCCGCGAGGGGGCGACGTTACGCGTGTGCCGTACGTCGCCTATTTAGAGAGTTCATCAGCAGACGGTGCCCGCTTCAGTGCGGGCAGGCGCTGGGAGGGGTCCGGATGTGTTAATAACAGCAGTTCCCGGATCCCTCCCGTCTCAGGCGCAGAGTGGCACACCGTGTGGTTTTAGTCGGTTCGATTCCGACACACCGCCCCGCCGCAAACCCCGGCGGGGTGACGGCCCGAGGGGGTTTCCACACGTTAAAAAAAAAAAAAAAAAAAAAAGTCTGAAATGTAAGTTAACCCCGTGGTCAAACATATTGTGAACTGATTTTGTTAGTTAAAAAACTTTTACTTTAGAATATTTAGGAATTTTGAGTTTAAGAAAAATAATATAACAATTATTTTAATGTTTATTTAGAACATACTTTACTCAGAATACTAACTGTTGTCTGTCTCAAAAAAATTTGAGTGAAAAGTTTAAAGTAGGAGTCGCTGATTTAAGTTAGTCGAATTTATTCATTTATTATAATATTATTATAAAGTAATATAAGATTACCTTTAAAAAACTTCACGTTATTGTAGAAAAAATATCTATACAAATAAATAACTTTGGAGTGTCTGTTTGTAAAATTAAAATAACCACTTTTTACTAAATGCATATGTATAAGATACACGATACATATACAAATAATGTAGTTAACTTTTTTATCTGTCTGCCTGTCTGTCTGTTTGTTCCGGGTAATCTCTGGAACAGCTGGACCGATTTTGACGGGACTTTCACTGGCAGATAGCTGATGATCCAGGGAGTAACTTAGGCTACTTTTTTAGACTAGCTTTGTCCCGCGGCGTTTCTCGCGGTACAACAATGAACGCGGGTAACACCGCGGGGTTCAGCTAGTATATAATATAATAAAAAAATATGAAAGCCCGATCGTCGCTGCATTGCTCCTTTTTGGTTTAAAATATTTGGTATAGTATAACATTCCTTATTTTAACACCAACTTAACTTTAAAAACTTCTGTGTAGGGTACTTAATTTCAGAGAAACATGAATATCTATTTTTCAGATAGGTGGTTATTTTAAACATTTTCGACAAACAAAATAACATCTTACGACTCTACAACATATGTAAAATATTTATAAATTTTAACGTTTCCTTTTCAATATGAATCATCAAAAAGTCTATGGCTTATTAAAACATGTGTGTCACGAAATTATCTCTAAATCGAAAAGCGTTAAGTTTTAATTAAAAACCAGTGTTTATTCTCGAGGTTGAATCTATGAACTCACTTGTACTGCGCGATTATCAAACCTGTCGCTTTTAATTACATTCATAGCTTTTTATCCAATAAGGCATTACTTTTTGCCCTCTATGATAAAATATAAATACAACAACACACAAAATATTAAAAACACTCCTAGGTGTGTGTATAAAAACAAAAGTTATCTACCTTTTTTATTTAATCTGAGGTAATAAGTAACATTTCGTGTTTATTCAATACAAATGCCGGATGGAAGGAACCAGTCCAATTATTGTCATTAAACTGTCACTAACTCCGTAATTTCTGCCAACTGATGTTACAATACAAAATTAATTAATAGCTTCATTACGATGTTGTTTGTCCAGTCATCGTTACTTAATTACCAGCTTTTAATTAAAAAACACGCAACAGTCTGTAGGAACTTCAACTAATTTTAGGTTCAATATGCTTGTTTTTAAGATTTGTTTTTTTTTTCTTTCCCCATTAGGCAGGAAAACTTGCTCGCACGTCTGTGCTTTTGCCAGCGTCAAGTAAATTATTCTTGACCAGTACTACATGTATATTTTTCTCAGTAAATTGCATTTCAGCAACCGTCATAAAGTCAGCCCACGCCAATCATGGATCGATCATTTATGTGCGATTCCATGAAATGTGACAATTTCATCGTTCACATCTCTATGTGATTTGAGTCGAACGAGAATACGATGCACCGTTACTTTGATATTTGACTCTATACTCAGGAACTTGATCATAAATCGTTGTTTAACACCAGTTAACAACCAAACGTGGAAACTAAACTATTGTTCTAACATCTACGTTTAAAAACGTAAAAAAAGTTGTTCTTTAAAAACTACCAACCATCGCTATTTGCGATTTAGGTGCCTGTCCGATACGGCCTATTGCTCAATTTTCTGATGCCTGGCAGATCGAAAAGCTAAACACATTTTGTTACTAAACTGAATGCTTTCTAGTTGACTAATGATTTAATGATGGATCGTGGAAATTAACACGGTTAAAAATGGTTACTATGCACAAACAAGCAGGTGTTCCGTGTCCATTTACGATTTTGAAAGAAATAATATATTATGTATGTGTTTGTTGATATTAGTGTTGCCTATGATTAGTACATCATCCCAAAAACCCGCTAAAATTTGAAATAAAACTTAAACATTTCTAAACATTTTTTTAGAAATGTGTTTGTCTATAAAATATCAGCGATATTATGCCTAGTGGTGTAGTTCATTTACGTATCGTACATACATAAAGTCGACCGAAGACCGGTCATTCGAAACATCCGGAGGAGACTTGTGACGTAAGTTCGATTGTTTAACATCGTCGGCACTCTTTGTCTAGGCCTCTCCCGGATAGCAAAGTACTTGAACTCTGGGATGTTGCAAACCGGATAAGGCTTAATCATCAGCTCAAATACTGACAGCTTCCTTCCGTTCATTAAATTCGTCTATCAAATTTTAACAACGGACGAATGTGAAATTAGAAATAGTTAGTGCGGATAGAATAGTGAGCTTAACCCATATTGAAAAAGCGCAAGAAGCTTTAATTTTCAAACGATATGTGGTTTCTTTTTGCGACAAAGTGACGGGTACAAAAAGCTCCAAAAATATACGTTCATATTGAATGCTAGTTAAAAGTTCAGACCGTTTATTATAGGGACAATTGCCTATAAGATCGCAAGTCCTAGTCTATTTTAAATAAATAAAGAAAAAACACTATCTTAAACTGCGATCAATATGAAATTTAAATAACATCGTTTACATTAACGACGCCGGTCCACTTGTCGCTTTTATACAAAAACTCAAATGGCCTCATTTTGCATAGCAATTGTCTACGGTCGAGGGTCCAATTATGCACATTAGTCTACAGTGTCACTCGTTGAAAAGGATTTTCCAATTAGGGACTCTCATTGAATTAATGGGCAGCCTGGCAACTGATAAAACATTTCCTTTACCCAGTAGCTATTTCATCCCTTCGAAACAAGTGAACAAACTTACGGAATTTGCTTTGTAAACTTTACGCATATTTTCATCTGCTTGATAATATTCGAGGAAACCGCATGGGTGACAGTCTGCCCTAAATATTATTTATTATATGTGTATTCGTTGTACGCATTGAAGCAAACTTGTAAACCATATATCCATAAATCACGGCATTGTTTTGGCGTATCCGTATGACGAAGGTTTACAAACTGCGAGGCTTCTCAAACATTACCAACACTATCGTGCAAATAAACAGTGTTTTGCTTACAAACGACATTAGAATGAAATACACGAAATGAAATATATTTGGAATATTAAACGCGAGTCATTAAGTGCCGCTGTAAGCAACTATAATTTGTTACAAGCTCACAGAGAAGTTCCGCACAAGATAGACGCCCCGCTGCACGAGAACGTTACTCGACTCGGCATTTAGAACAATAGGACCATAACTTAGGTAAGTGAAATGCTAGCGTTGACAAGGGTAACGTCCTGAAGCTATTTGTGATTTGCCTTTATCTGCAACTACACGAGACGAAATAACATCTGTGAATGTTAATGAATCCCTCAAATTTTATGAGACCTACTTGAAGTAAAAAAGTAATAAATATATCTTATGATGTTTTAAAAATATAGTCGAGTATAAATAAGTATTCGATAAAGAGCACTTTTAAAAGTAACATAATCTTATTATCTTTACATTTTGAGAAGGATTTGCATTCGTAAACATAAATTTAATATTCAAAACTCCTTTGTGTAATTCTTAACTTCCTAAGGAGTAAGTTCTGTAATTTTAATTGTTGACTGTTCTAAGCGTTCTAAAACGGGCAACAAATTCTTCATGAACTGCCATAATTACCGTGGCTAAAGTTTGCAATATTGCATTCTCCGAGAACTTTTGGTGTCCCTTAGAGTTGAAGTTATGTTAAGAAACAAAAGCTTACAAAAACTACTCACGAAACTGACCAAATAATATTATTTGATAGCAGCAGATACCGCAAGTCATTACCGACGTGACTCGAGGACGTGAAAGAATTTGAGATGAAACAGTCCCTCCATTTTACTGCAAAGCCAAATGATTCAATTTAATAAGAAGAAAATATATTATGTTTGGTTGCTGAAGTTCATGTTACCCATATTATTGAACCACAGAAACGTGCCTAGAAAGTCCACCTGCTGAAATTATAATAAACATTGTTTGTTTACTAAAACCGGGAGTCACGTTCTTCGTTGCTCTACCCAGAAACATGGGAATGTTTATTTTGGTTGAATATAAATAATATATAGTTTTTTTTTAACATTTCAGGCCTAATTTTAGCCTATTAAAATACGCCTCTTTCAACCTTTTCGGGAATAAAATACGGAAGTGTATGTTTAAATGTGTTTTTGTTGAACATTATCAATATTACTTACTTTAAAAATAAGAATCGTAATGAATATTTTTCTTATTAACTTCATTCGCTGCTTCATATTTTTAATACTCCAGTTTTTTTCCTGAATAACGAACGATAAATCGTTCTATAATTCATCAATTGCAGGTGTGTTCGGTCATGTCCATAATCTTCTGTCCCTCGGGAACAATTCCTTACGTTATGAAAAGTAAAAAATAATGTTGAAGTTCTTTTGAAACCGCTGCTATTAACATACTAGATAATTTTAGGAGTAGTTGAATTAAATTGCTGGTTGGAAAGTCTTTTAAAAAATAAGTATTTAGAAACTAAATATGTATACTTTAGGAATACTGCGAAAATATATATTTATGACTTTCTTAATGGTACACAAAACAAAGTAAGGATAATAACTTCCTAGTCTGTCCTAGGCTGTCGTGATATATTGCTACATTAAATTACTGCCTATTTCTAGCAATATGTACGTCTTAAAATAGTGTGATAGCTTATAGAAGTATAATATGCGTGTAGTCATATTACGCGTCGGTATAATGTGCTGACATAACTAATATTATAAATCCGAAAGTGAATTGTTTATATGTTTGTTACGCTTTCGAATGATTTCATCGTTGAACTTGACGTATCCATTATCAGAGTTGCCTAAAAATACTTATAATACTTGTTTTTAATGAAAAACATATATGTTGCTTTGGGAATATGAAAAATACAAAATATTTTTAATTTAAGTCCTAATTTTTATAGAATGATATGAATTATTTGATTGATACCTACGGTTACATAAGTACGTTACTCATATAACAATTCTCATTATCAGATTGCTTGCAAAATAAAATTTATGTTTCACTTTTCTTCATAGAAGCGATAATATATTATAAATTCTAATAAAAACGACTTCCAGTAATCGAATGTAATCAACTTATAACTTGTTTTGTATTACAAGTTTCAATTGACTAAGGAAGTGCCTAATACCGGTACCTATATTATGTAGATTTACCAAAACGCCTGCTATAAGGCCCCATATATATTTATCGTACTAATAAAAACCTACTTCCAGTTATTAATTAACGAATTTATACTAATAAATACGTTAACGCTTAAATAAAATTGTGCAACTACCTGCCCTATTGACTATTTAATTTAATTGGCTATCATTTCGAATTGAAGTAAGTTACCAATAAGTCAGGGTTAAGCCCAATAATTGTTTAATAAAATATTGATCGTGAAACGTATTTATCCTGTACTATGTTAAGCATTTTATAAAAAGAATGGCATATCATAAAAATCAGTATATGTAATGTACATATATTAAAATTTAAATAATAGAAAAATAACATAAAAACACAGTAAAGTAAAACGGAGAGTTAACTTTATTGTAGGTTCTTATTTATCGTTATAATAGGAGTCGCTTTAGCCAATGACTTAGCTTCTAGTATGTTATTTCTCATGAAAATGTAATGTTACCATCACAATAGACTTTTACGATATCTTAATTCTGTCCTGCTCTTATCTCTATGTTGCCTCTTCTAAAACTCTTAGTAACCCTAATATTAAAGGGTAACCCTATTATGCAAAGTATGCTAACTTACAAAAAGGTCTTACTCAGTTATGACGACCATTTCCTTTACCCATTTTATACGTTATGAACTTTGGTTTAGGCTGGGGGCGTAAACGATCGTTTAGCTATCCGGCATCCGGATAATTCTCGTCCAAAAAATAGGCAACTAATTTGAAACGAAGCAATCTGTCTATATTTATTACATGCAAAATGTATCTTAACTTTCTATAACCTACAAAATCTTATATCATTATTGGTTTGATTTTGCATACATTCATAGATTACTTATCAAGAACTGCTAGGCATAAACCTCACCTTAGAAATAATAGGCTCAAACCGTCATTGGTATCACTGTGTATTTCTTTTGTTTGCTACATTACATTTTGGAGCATTTTTAAATAAAACGAAATTCAGGAGGCAACAGCTTGCACAGTGTTTACCTTTCATGTAATATTAACACTATTGTGCCTGAATATCTGACTTTTAAAAAGAGTAGCCATGAGTTTATTTGCGAGTATAATTCTCAAAAGACTCTACGTATTTTGGAAACTAGAAGTTATAGATCAACACCAACAGGCAATAGATTTTTGGTGTTTTCACTTAATTTACCTTGACAATCGAGTACATGCTGTGGCGTCTGTATGTGCCGATCTATGATTTTTAACTGTAGCTTCAATTTAACGGCCATAAATGTCACTTAGTGTCTTAATTGAATAAATTATTTTGAATTTGAAGGTTTTGGCCTACTATATTTCGCGGGTCTGACGGTTTGGTATCTTGGTAAACGAAATTATTGTTACACTCTAATTTAATCTAAAAACCATAAAGCGCAACCAAATTATCAACGTAATTCAAGATATATCTAATAGTGAGATGTTTATCTATCCGATGTATCCGGGTAGATTGCCACAGCTTTGGTGTCCGGCATAATTACTTATCTGCAACATCTCTAGTTATGGACACCGGCTTAAACGGTCTTGGCAATTTCTAATATTAGACCTGTGTGTTACGATGCCATATAGTATAGTTTATTGCTTCCTGTGTAGGCTACTTAATAATTAATCATTATTCAATGATTCTTATTTGTAAAATATTATTTTACAATCCACGTCCATTTATTATTTTTGATTTATGAGTTATGTATAGTAGGTACTTGTATACCGTTACCGCGAGTGTATTTTTGCAGTTAGAGTAACCTTAACGAATTGAGCAAAAAAAATTTATTGCGATTCAAAGTAATTTGATGATTGAACATCGGTCATTAAAGTCGCAAGAGGTGCTATATTGTAATTGAACGGTTATAAATTGCACCATTGTACATGTATGTATGTATTGAAGGTATACTCAAAATGTTAAGCTTCCACTAATAAACTGTAATCGACGTAAAGTATTCATATCTCATAAACAACCGGATTAGCTTTCACTTACGATTACGTTAAACATAATTAGATCTCTGTAAAATATGATGTCAAATAAATAGTAAATACAACAACAAAATACTTGTATGTTATATCGACTAAAAACCAGTTGAACAATTAAAATACTTGTATAAAAATAAATGAACTTATACTGTCTGTTATTTTGAACTTAAACTTTTAACTAAATGGCATATAAAAGAATATAGGTACAACACACACAACACAAATTCTATTTAAGAATTTTTGTCCGTCTGTCTATTTGTTGACTGAACCTATTTTGACGGGTCTTTCACTGGCAAATAGCTGATGATATAATGAGTAACTTAGGCTAGCTTCACTCCGCTAGCTATAAAATATTGCGAGGTCGTGTAATAGCTAATTGTGAGTGAATAGGGCAGCTTCTTTGTTAACCTTGACATCTTTTTGAACAGAAATAAAAATCGGTTTATAGGTCTAACTTCAAAGTCGTTAACATGTTCATTAAAAACTTCCTAGTTTTAACGATCAGTTCGAAAAGCAGTTTTTAATGTTGTCGTATATTGTGTCACGTCTGTTATTTAGTAATGAACTTTGAGGTAAAGCTTCAGAACATTTCAGAACAATAGCACCCCAAAGAGAAGGAAAACTTGAAAAAAATCCAATGCCGACCCGTTGGTTGGTATATTAGGCCAAAACGTCTTTTCTAAGGAAAGACCTATAGGACTATTAAAAGCTATTCAAATGTGCAGGAGACCGCTGAATACCGGCACTACAGGACTGGTTGTTGTGGGGAGCCTTGAAGGAGGCCTATTTCCAGCAGTGGATGATTTTCGACTGACATAATGATATGATGTTAATAAATTTGAACCATGTAAAACAATCAGGATAAATGCTTTTTTATGGGATCGGGGCAGGCAGACGTATCGACGCATGCAACACCAGAGGCGTTACAAGCGCGTTGCTGGCCTTTGGGTGAAGGGGGGGAGGGGTTGAGGTATGTGCCTCCGGTACCCTCACTCACTCGGTCAAACACAGCGCAAGCGCTATTTGACACCAGTTTTCTGTGAGGCATCACTCCCGTCGAGCCGGCCCTTTCATGCCGAAGCGAGACTCTCCCACGGATTAAAACAAAAACAAGTCATACCTATGGACTGCAACATATTCAAGAATAACTCACTTAAATAGGACATGCTCTTCAATCTCATAACATTTGAATAACAATGAAGTGCTTTTCGAGTAACAAGTTCACATATGGGGTCGACGAATCAGGTACTGGCGCTGACCTTGGCATCGCATAGTCAAATGTAGCTAAACATTAGCCGAATGACCTCGCTTGGATCCATCCGCAATAGTTTTTAGTCACGCTACTCGTGACAGTGTACAGTACCGCATAGATACAAATTATAGAACGTGGAAGTCAGCTTCACATTTTTGTATTCTACGGCTCCTAATTATTAAGTATTCAACAATTACCTTCCCTAAAGCAAAAATTCAAAACAAAGGAACACATGTTTTCATTTTTTGTAAATCATATTACAGATGTATAACTAGATCTCTATATTATCTAGGTTAAATGTTCCTATTGGAATCCCATAACGTGTCAATCCGCTTGTGTAACGTTAAAACCGCGATTAAAGAATTTTTTGAACATGCATACATATATTTTCTATAATCTATAATTATAGTAACTCATGTTCTTGATCTTTTATAAACATACAAGAAACAAACACAAAGAACACCTAGACTTGGAACAACAATTTGTGGATGACACAAAATTTTGTACCGCGTGGTATTTGAACCCACGACACTTGGCACAAAAAAAAATCACTTTTTTTTTGTTTTTTTCACGTGTGGAAACCCCCTCGGGCCTTCACCCCGCCGGGGATTGCGGCGGGGGCGGTGTGTCGGAATCGAACCGACTAAAACCACGCGGTGTGCCACTCTGCGCCTGAGACGGGAGGTATCCGGGAACTGCTGTTACCGCTGAAACCACTAGGCCAATCGTGCTCAACCACTAGACAAATCAAGTGTGTAGATTTATGTTGATAAATTTCCCTAGAGGATTAACCGTCTACTCGGCATTCATTAACTTGACTGATTGTGATTCAATTCTCATAAGGAACAAGCATTTGTACAAGTACTAGGAACTGTTCTTATTATATATCATCCCAGATGGTATAGCCAGGGACATATTTTACTCCTTCATTTTGCTAACTACATATAATTAAATGTCACTTACGTAATAGAGACAAGTCTATTGTCTTCAACAGAGCACACTTATATTTTAAAAAAATACTTACATATTTCTTCATACATACACGTTAAATATAAATAACACTGAAATTTAGAACCAATGACCTCATCACACAAAATGTTTTGTCCTGAGTAGGAATAAAACGCAAGACCTCTGAATTAGTAGTCTAAGGTGTTCCTGACATAGCTTTAAACTACTTTAAAGCCAGTCTAAAAGGACTCAAAATTACTTTATAAGATATATTTATATGTAAACAAAAAATGTAAGTAAAAGTTCATCGTACATTTAACTTTCAATGATGTACAAAAAACAGTAACGAATTGTATGTTAACTTTCGATAAATGACCACCAGTTAGTTGCAGACACGAACGGTATGAAAGCTACCCATTTATGGAATGTTGATTTAACAAAAAAATATAGTTGGAAAGGAATTTTAAATGATCTCGTATACCTACCAATTTATTATAAAATCAAGAAATAAATTGCTTGGGAAAAAAAGTTATTTTGTGACTGATAGTGACGGATATTGAAATATGTATGTATTCAGTTTTTCTACCAATAAATAAAAACATTTCGGACATCTAACTCACAACAGAGCTTGCACTGTGATAGCTAGATTGACTGATGGAATACTTTTATCACATAGAAAATACCCAAACTAATACTTACAGATCATACCAACATTTGGTTCGAATCGGGAACTGAACTTTAGACAGCGCTACAATTGCATACAACCACGGCGCCATGGAGGCAGTCGAGTAATCTATACAAATAAATAAAATTGAAGTGTTTGAAAGCAGCTTTTCCCTAAAAATATATGAAATACAGTACTTACATTAAAAAACAAAATTCACGAACAGGCCAGCTCGACCGGGGCGGTGCTACCCTCGCACAGAAAATCAAAGTAAAATGACAGCGATCTTGCTGTTGTGTTTCGTTGGTGAGTGTGAGACCGAAGGCCCAATGATGCCGAAGCATCACTAGCCCGCCATGGTGTGGGTCACCATGCTGCATTGTCTGCATTTGCAGTATGGTGACCACCACTCTTAGATTCTGCTTATGCTTTCCATCAGGCAGAGTAGAGTCATTTTGGCGGGGAAAAATATAAAATAAAATAAAATTACATCATAAGTTAAATATAAAACCTAGTTTCAAGGAGATATATCACATTATGTTCTAAAGTCACTCGAGTGGATACCTACCTTCTAAGAAACAATGCACTACGATAATCCTATTCGGGCGTTATTGGCAATAAATCTTTATGTAGTACTTAGTAGCACAGTTAGTTACTAAAAATATATTTTGTATACACAATAAACTAACTGTAATCGAGCGGTGCTTGATATAATAAATTAAATTAAAAAACGTTTTAAAAACAAGCTTTTACTGAAATGCCTCGAGATGAATCAAGCGAGTCCAAACTCGATGATGAGCGACAGTCATAATTGTGGCTAAGCTCCTTAAATAAAGATTAAAAAAAAACTAGACGTATGTTTACAGAGTTCCCATAGCCACCTTCCAGCTCCAGCATCAGATCAGCTCCATGTACGCTGTATACATATACTTACAAAATTTCAGCATAATAGATTGAAGATATCTGCTTCAAAATTCAGCTGCAAGATTCCACCTGAACATACAAGCATACATACATACATTGCAAGTTAATAAAAAGCTTGTAATATACGCAATCATCATGGTTATATACAGCCATAGTTTATTGATAGGAAACCGATTACCATATTAATGTTTTTGGTCGCAGCTGTCCCACTGACATGTATGTGTATATTATATATGTGTTTGAATACCCCAACGAACTGAATCTCCACGATAAATTTAAAAAACGAAACTACTGGGATAATTTATTGAGGTTCATTTTCCACGTTTACCTTTGAGGAGGGGACCTTGTTCTTGAAATGTAAGGCACTTTAGAGTATCTAGTTTACTTTACAAATCTATTGTAATAATTCATCAAACGTTTTGTAGTAACTGTTCTTCAAAATATGTACGTGCATAATTTCCGATCGACTGCACCAAATTAGATAATTATTTTTCATGTGTCTGGTATTGTCAGGACATGGTTTTTATAGCAGAAAATTTAAAGAAAACCGAAAGTGTTATACTTTCTTAGTCCGCGATTGTACACTACCCTTGAGAAGCTGAGGTGGGCATAAATACATTTTTTTTTTCGGTAATGATATTTTAATATACCTAATATATTATGTGGTAAATATCTTTAGATCTTACATTAACAAAAATCCATCATATTTCACAACTTCTATTTCCTGCTGCATTACTTCATTACTCTTAGGGTAAGCTTATCCAATTCCATTGCACGTAATCTCTCGCGGCTCATAAAAGTAAATTAACCAACCAACCGGCTCTAAATGCCTTGGCTTCAAATCATGTACTTGGCGTTTGGTTTAGACATAACAGAACGATAATACAAGAGCGAGTCTTAGAACTTGGTCGAGTATCAAGCCACCGGCTTTGATCCTTAATAGATGTTTATAGCTTCGCCTTTGCGTAAAGT
Source organism: Spilosoma lubricipeda (assembly GCA_905220595.1). Lineage (NCBI taxonomy): Eukaryota > Metazoa > Arthropoda > Insecta > Lepidoptera > Erebidae > Spilosoma > Spilosoma lubricipeda. Next base: position 15,302,490 of record HG992282.1, on the reverse strand, counting down.
GGAATTGCGCAATTAGTGCTCTACGCGGTATATTATATAAAAACTGTATTGCGTACTGAGCGAACTATTATTACTACTCTTAATGTATAAGATGCACACATGCAGGATGCTTTTCTTAATAATTACATTTGATCAATTTACCACCAAGTACCTAACGGAACATGCAATTCTATTTTCCTTGAAAGTAATGGTGTTTCTTTCCAGCAATCTATTTAAGGACGAATTACTTTTTTCTTGCACTATTTAATTGTATGCATAAATAAAAAAAAAAGAGTATTTTTTTTTGATTTAAGGGTTTTGGATTTATTTTAGGGAGATTGAAAGAAAACCCAAAGACGTGGGCCGCTTAACTCATGTGGCAATTTTTTTTTTTTTAACTTCTGCCGTATTGTAGTTGTGTTCACTAACTCGAATTCCTATGAGCATCAAGCTGATATTCCTAACATATAATTTCAGTTGAATGGCCTAGAAGTCAAACTTACAGCAACACGATGTTATACTAATTTATCTTTCAGAACCAACTAGGCAAATCTATGTAGACATAAGCAATGCGTTTGTCAGAAGCACTTAATGGTACACAGCATAAAGCTTTTCTGACAAACGCTTTGCACTAAATCTAATAATTGTAGTTTTAAGTATTACAAATCGATTCAAAAAAGTTTCATCCCGGAACTCCATTAACCGCCTATACATCTACACACGCGGCAGCGTGTCAAGCCAAGTTCAAGCTAACAGAACTGGCAAACAACACCGTGTGTAATATTAAACGAACCATTTGGAGCCACTTTTGACAACCTCATAAATAAAAAACTATTTTACATAGACATGTCAGATTTGGCTCATACATTTAGACTTGCGAGACATGTATGTCCTCTAAATTTCATAAACACGAGATGTGTTTATGAAATTTAGAGGACATATATATAAACGGCTATTTAGATATTAGCGTCCAAAAATCCTCATTTTTATCACTGACTCATCTATAGATCAAAATTCTTACCCATTTCCAGATGACCTAAATAATTCAAATCTGGCAACCAGATAGGTAGTTGGGTAAATAGATAGTAAATTTTTATCATTTTATTATAATTTTTCAATTAATTGATTCTTTTATTTTGGGACACTTACTTCTAGTGCCTGTAATGTAAGAATCAGCAATCAAAATTGATCACAGCCTCTCTTTATATAGATTTTAAGGTCTTCACGCGAATATATAACTTGTGGAATCCCGCTCTTCATTTATCAGTTTTAGTACTTTTCACTAAGAGTATAGTTGACTTTCGTATCTATTACGTTATTAACTGGGATTTATTATTAATTATTTCAATATAGCTAGCTAAATTAAAATAATTTATACTATTAGAGCTGAATAGAGCTAAATCTCAATTTTTTTTATAAGTAATCAACAGTGTAAGATCATCATACTAATATATGTTACGCTTTCACGCCAAAACTATTTAACAGATAATCATGAAACTTTCTACACATTCTTGCAGGTATTAGAACTTAGAAGTAATATATATGATACTTTTTATTAAATGCTAGTGAAGCCGAGGGTAAAAGGTAGTTACTTTAAAAAAAATGTATTTCGTAGCACAGTGCGCGGCCGTGGTGCAGTGGAGAGGGAGCGGGTAGGGGAGCAGTACGATAAAACCTTGACGCGAACGTTCCCAGCGAGCGGCGCTGACTTGAGTGAGTCAGACTTTAAGCTTCAATATAATATTATCCGAAGTTATAGGAAGAAATTATATTCTAAGTTGTTATAAAATACTTTATGCTGTTATAAAAAAATTTCAGGACTTACCATTGAACTTGGTACCCATAGATCTCACTTTTTTTGTTGTTATAGTGAACAACTAAGGCATTTAACATAATATTGAACTTGGCTCTCATTTCACAATTATGTTTTTGATGGGATACAATTGATACAAATCAACACAAGTTGCAGACATAAATACTTTTCAAATTGGCAGTATAATTAACGACGAAATCATATCATTATATGTATATAAGATGAGTTTTTAATCACAACCTTGTTGTATACATATAATGTCTAACGAGTTTTGTTTATTAGGTATAAACTACTTCCCACGTTACATTCAGCGTATTAAAATATGTATGTCGGTTCCACGGTACAAAACCTTGAATCATGATCGCTTTAACTCTCAAAGTACAAGCACCATTATATTACAGTTTACACTAATTTTGGTCCCACGCTAATAACTCACCTACTTAGACGATTCGCAGACTAACATGCAAATCTATACTAATATATAAAGCTGAAGAGTTTGTTTGTTTGTTTGTTTGTTTGTTTGTTTGTTTGAACACGCTAATCTCAGGAACCGCTGGTTCGATTTGAAAAATTCTTTCGGTGTTGGATAGTCCATTTATCGAGGAAGGCTATAGGGTATATATCATCACGCTACTACTAATAGGAGCGGAGCAACAATGAAGAATGCTTCAAAAACGGGGGAAATTTTCACGCTACGGGCAATATAAGGCGCAAACGAGGTTGCGTGGGTCGGCTAGTAAACTATAAAGACAGGAAAATGAGAAACTGAAAGGATAGATTGAATAACAAGAATTACAACACGTTTCTAGGGTTCCGTGTCAAAGGCAAAAAATGGAACCCTTATGGATTCGTCATGTCTGTCTGTCTGTCCGTCCGTATGTCACAGCCACTTTTGTCCGAAACTATAAGAACTATAATGTTGAAACTTGGTAAGTAGATGTATTTTATGAACCGCATTAAGATTTTCATACAAAAATAGAAAAAAAACAATCAATTTTGAGGGTCCCCATAATTAGAACTGAAACGCAATTTTTTTTTGTTTTTATCAAACAAACGTACGTGTGATATCTATGGTCTTCAAATATGATATCGAGGTTTCTTATATAATTTTTTTCTAAACTGAATAGTTTGCGCGAGAGACACTTCCAAAGTGGAAAAATGACTGTCCCCCCCTCTGTAACTTCTAAAATATATATGATGTATATAACCATGTAAACTTCCATTGAAAATTGGTTTGAACGAGATCTAGTAAGTAGTTTTTTTTTAATACGTCATAAATCGTAAACCACAATTTACCTTTTATTCAATCAACACAAATATAAACATAAAATAAAAATTATATTATGTTACTTGCTGCTACGGAACCCTTCATGGGCGAGTCCGACTCGCACTTGGCCGCTATTTATTATTATTACTGTACAACGGCTATTACTAAAACTTGTGTAATCAAAATAGTAAATTGTTGACAGTGTTTTAAACCCCGAATGTAAGATCAGAAATGATAATAAAACATGAAACAGCCGAGACATTTTCATCAAAATTCGTGATTTTTATTTCGTCCAAAGTATGAATTCTTTATGGCGACAGCTGGGACTCGTAAAGTCTTGAGAATATCAAAATTAGAGTCAAACGTTACAGCCCTTAATAAGAACAACTCAGGCGAGTTTGCTCAAGATTGCCATCAAGTGGGGCCGCCGCGCCTCGGATTGTCCTACATTTCTAAATGCCCATAATTTCCTGCCCAAACAATTATCTCTTTAACATTTGACCGCTTTCATTATTAAAACATAAAATAATTATGTAACTTCCTTTTTGTTACGTTGACATAAACAAATGATTTATTATTAACATCCTACCTATTGTACAAGATAGATTGAAACACTTTTCATTTTATAAACATTACATACTGCGAGTTTAATTATTATTGATTCCGATATGTCAATGGATCAGTATAACAATTTTCTTGCTAATCATAACAATCTTATTATTAATATTACATCTAAGATATACGTAAATAAGTAATACCTGAGGTATCAAGTATGGTATCCTAGAGCTGTCAGTCCTCATTAGGCATGTGTCCAGTGAATTGCAACTTTTCAGCCCTAAATGAACTCAAAAGGAATCCAATTTAGTCTCAAGCTGTTTTAGTTTAAAGTCCATAGTCGCAGTCAGTATCAACATATCTTTGACATATGCGTAATATTCTCGAGCAGACAGATGCAATGTAGCCGAGAACTTAACACACTCAAGGCTAGCATCAAGCTGTGAAATAAATCGTGTACCACTTCGTTTTACAACGCTTATAGATAAGCAAGTTGACGGGCTCGCAAAAAGAATTAATAGGCGTATCCAACGCAAGAACAGATTAATTTCTCATTTCATTTGCATCTCGGGAAGAACCACACGAAATGTTTTCGTTTCATTTTATACTCATACACATACATACCAATCTTCAATCATCATTACAATCTTTCCTAGATATTTTGAGGTAAATTATAGTTCCAACTCTTGACGAGTATCTTGACTCCGCGGTTACCCAATGAATGACACAAATAAACTTTTAAGTAGTTGACCATGTACCTATAGTTGACCACTCACACGTATAAACAGCTAAAATAAGAATTCCTGGCATATGTTTAAACTGATTCCTTAATTAAAAAGCAATACTGCACTCTGTGTATCAAAGCGCGCCAATTCCACATTTACCATTTTGCAATAACATACACAGCCGTCATTTTTATGTTGAGTGACACAGCGTAAACATATTATTTTATTATTTGTACCAATTTTCATAACAATTACACTATTTAAATGTAAAACAAGTAATTAGTTTGAAAAGTATTTTTTTAAAAAACAAACTTTTATTACTTGTTGATTAAAAAAAAAAATATTTAAGTGCATTGTCATCAGAACTAAAGGTATATTTCAAATTTTAGCTCAATCGGAATTCGGGAAGTAGGTCAAATTTAACTTGTAAGATTTGATTACAGACAAACATCGGGACAGGTGAAGCTAAATAAAAGCTTGAAATAATTGGTACCCAGTGACCTTGTTTAAGATAACTATTTTGATTTTCTTATTTTGATATTTTTTTTTTTGTGTTCTGTTTTTTATTTATTCTATAACTGTACAAGAAAAACATTGCCCATACTTAAATATAATACTTTATCAGAATTTACAAATATAAACTGATTGAAATATAAACAAAATTTAGATAAAACATGGAAAAGGATTCTTTGTGCCCTTAAGTGGTCATCTACTGATGCTCTTACCTTATACTTGTTCTTAAATTTTGAAATACTTTCGTTGTTATGAGAGCCCGTATAAAGGCATAATATGATACTATCTACATAACAGCTTTCGAAATGAGCTCTGCCCGGCGGTCGGTTCGTTAATTCAATCACGACTACAAATTAACTGTAGGCCCCACCCGACCTACCTATTGAACCCGAATACATATATAAACAGTATAAATGTATATGTTCTAAAAGTCAGATGTAAGGGAAATGGTTCTAAAATTTATTTAAAAAGGTAAAAAAAAAAAAAATTGGATTTACAAATAGAAACCTATAACATCCTTCACATAGCTCTGTTATTACACTAGAGTAAAATGGTTCTTTGCCATTGTCATATAATAAAAGAAATTGCGGCCCGATTGTAGAAGTGTCTTGCTTACACAAAAGGCACATTGAATCCGATAGTCCAATAATAGCCGATTGTCAGCGTTCCAGCAGCTGATTTCACCGCACCACACCATAGAGAATTGAAGAAAACGTGGTTACATATCGGAAGAAATAAATTTTACCATAGAAAGAATATTTTCGTAAAGGGTGAAATGGAAAACAGTATAGATGGCAGTTATCTTATGTTTGGTTATCTTTATTGAAGTTGTAAATTTTATAGTACGGTATTTCTGCTTTCTTTTTAGAGAGTGATATGAAAACTTGTGAGTCGTACAGATTTGGTACGACGGCAGTATAACTAAAGATACAAACCAAAAAATAAGTTTGTTCTCAATACAATAACAATTTATAGACTGTGGTGTAGACAGTTAATGTACTTCACATTTTATTTTAAGATTTTTATAAAAATATATATTTACACAGTATGCAGTGTTCACGTGTATAAGTACGTTGGTACTATTGGTTATTCTGTGGTATAAGTGACGGGCTAGGAACAAAGGGGCTTTCGTATCGACAGCTCTTGACATCGAAAAGCTTTTTTGCTAGTCACGATAAGGAATAGTTACCAAGAGTCCAATATCAGAGGAAGTCCTATGGCCCCACACTTTAACTCTTGAAAGCATTCTCGTAGATACTGAGAAGGTATTAATATTAACATAGTTTGTTCTAGTTAGCGTGTTTTAAAACTAACCGTTTTATCAGTGTGGGGTTTAGTAAAAAAATTTCATAGTAAAACTATTCCCGTTATTTAATATTTTGAGTTTTGTAGTAATGTATTATTTAGTAGTTCATTTCAATACCACCGTCATTTTACTTTCAGATGTGTATTATATTGATATTATATACGAATCTTATTACTGATTTTACGTCTTGTAATAATATGGATCGTTATTACTAACGTTAAGTCAATATAACTGCGGCTATTTGCACCGAGAATTTCATTTAATATGAGATCTGTGATGCGTATAATTTTACAACGCTTGTATTTTGAAATCGCTCCAGGCATCTGACAAATTGCACAGCCTCCGTACAAAGTATGAACGCGTGAAAATTAAATTTACTGAAGTAGTTTCCTGAAGCGCGAGTTTTTTGGAACATCTAATTATGATTTTTTTAAATTTCTTATTGCATTCTCCACATTTCAGGCATGGTTTGACTTTGTTATTTTCATTTGCATATTCATTAAATGTTTACAAAATAATACAAAACATGTTTTTGGTCTTACGTTCCACGTTTCACCAACATAAATTCACATACTACTTAGAAATTTAACTCAAAATTATCAATTAAATTTTACAACATAATTACATTTATTGTTAACAAATGAATGATAACTAATAAAGTTGTTAGCAGCTAATAAAATTACAACACTATTGAAATGAATGATTTTATCATAACACTGGTATTGCTTAATATTTTGTTTTATGTAATTGAGAATTTAATCGCACACAGCGGACCACACATGTGACTTTAGCAGCCTGAAGCCAGTCACGCCCTACCACAATATAGTCTTCAAATCTTAATTAATTTTAATCATGAAACAAATTTACTTATTTATGCCATCGCTCATGTACTATAGTATATATGATTAATAGAAACTCCTTTAGAACTTTTCCTGTTTCTCCAATGAGATTAGATATTATAAACTTGTTAGCATTGCATCAGATATAATTTGATGTATTGCTTGCTTCTTTGATTGATTGGGTTGTCATACTAACGATAAACCCCTTCAACGTATCGACTACTACAAGTAATGAATGCAAACCACATACTAAATGCAATGTTATCATTTTAATGTTACTAAGTATATTGCCATGTGCATTACGAAAGGTTTCTTAGAAAATTTCCTGTTTCATCGTGTAAGATATAATCAGTCATGTTGAATTAAGTATTATAATTAACTTGAACTTCTTGAATCTTGAATTATAATATAATTAAGTCGATCAAAATTGTAAAAATTTTCTCACACATCCCACACACGACCTTCTGATCATAAACTAAGCAAAATAACCATGTTGATAAATATAGATTTATATTTCTAAATATATACATATTAACTATTAATAATTTACACCCAGGCATAGAAAAATGTTTGTGTTCATCATACGATTTATCATCGGTGGGAATCGAATTAACATCTCTGGCTTTGCAGTCAGGATCGGTAACAACAAGACCGACAGGTGTCTAACTGCTTACATGGTTTTATATTAATTTACGTTAATTGGCTTCATAATTCTTCATTTTTAAACGTGGGAGTGCCATGCTTCGTCATAATGGGCCGGCTCGACCGGAGTGATACCACGGCCTCACAGAAAACCGGTGTGAAATAGCGCTTGCGCTGTGTTTCACCGTGTGTGTGTGAGTGAGTAAGGATACCGGATGCCCATACCCCAACCCCTCCCTACTCCCTCTCCCCATCCCCCAAAGGCCGGCAACGCACTTGTGACGACTTGTTGGTAATGAGGATTTATATAGCACACTGTAATAGTAACTACTGCAATAGCGCGGCGGATGTACTATATCATGTTACCTTAACAAATGTACCTAAGCGTATCCCTTTCGATAAACCAGTTAACCTGTAGCTGCTACGTGAAGCGGACCGCCAACCGCTAGTTGCCGGAAGCCCGCCACCCTGTCGTATTCGTGGTCACTTGATTGACAGCCCTAGCAAACGGTAGACTTTGCAAAATGCGACCACGGTCACACTGCCACTTCCTTGTGAAATTCCTCACAGCTCTAACGTTTCTTCCCATTGTATGCGTGTGTATTCTTGTCATTAGCATACGTTAGTCGCAGCAAGCCTATATTTATGACTCCTCGGAATATGTATTTGCACGAAACTACATTTAAAGATAAAATGTTACAATGTTTTGATTTTGTAGAACCAGCACGTTCAGGAAGACTATTTATGGAGTAGTTAGAGTTCATTGGCAAGACGTAGAGTGAAAACAATTTCATACCTTCTTGTGATGATTATAGAGATATTAGATTGCAAGGCTATTTTCCAACAGTTAAATCTAATTACACGATAACGGTTTTAGTGATATTTTCTGAGTGCCAGTCGAAGGTCAAGCTGTCCGTTATTTATCACTTCCTTGCAGAAGGCTGTCTTTTCTCTTATGTTAACACTGCGTTAAAATTTTAATGAGACAACTACCGGCCTTCGCGTCGCGTCGTTGGTTTTGCTAATCGAAACCTTAGGTTAGCAACACATGAGTAAAAACCGGGACCGTACAAATAAGTCCCTTACAATTAAATGTACTATTAATATTACACCTCAGTAAAAAAATATGCAAGCTTATAACTCTCTGCTTAAAATATATTGACTTCTACGTGTGCAACAACTATGAGGCAATTATATGCCAAAGAAAGAAGAAAAACTACTATATCTCACTTCAGAAGATAACATTACACTTGCACAATGAGATATGCTCTGCCACCAACCTAGATATCTTACATTTATCCAAGATAGGTATCTTAGATTTATGATCAGTACAACCTCCGCAATAAAATAAAACTTGCTAAATATTGCGACATTGATAATATATTCCTGTAGAGTTGAAGATAAGAGAATTTATCTCAATTTTAGCGGTATCTGTATACGAATTTTATTGACCTTGGCCTTGAGTAATTATTACTCTCTTATACAAGTACAAGGAGTACAAGAATTACGTCTTATCATATTAAATTTATGTATTTTAAATATCATTCTGAGCGATTTAAAAAAACAAATTCTTAGGTCATGAATATACTTACGAGACTTCGACAGTAACTGAGCTCGTTACATCATTATCGGCGGTTAGTGTACCACCCCCCTATTACTAGATACTCAATAGGGATATTAAATGTAACCTAAATACATATTCAACAGTATCCTCACTACAGAAAGGTAGCCTAACCATAATGTACTATCTTGGTTTTTACTCATTCGCAATTCTGTTTGACGAGATATAAATAAACAAAGTATTTTCCTTAAACTGTCATTAAGCAATGCGTTTATCGTTGGAGATACTTTCCGAGTAATTGTCTCATCTAGATGACTAAGCTTTATCGTTGAATGATATCACGCATTTTAATAATTCCCTGGATGTTGTAATTATAGGTTCAATACATTTTTTTGTACTGTGCGTCTCCAACATTATTTGACGGCTCACTTCTACTAATACTTTTGGTGTTATTAGTTGTAATGTACATTATTCACTTATTTAGAACTTAGTGTACTTTGTGTACATTAACTGTATTTTTTTCATGCTCTATGGCATTATGATTATTAATAATGTTTGTTTGCATTTAAAGCACATTAAATAAAAAATAATAAATTGATTTATGTATGCTTTAAAATTTATGCACCGATTGAGGTCTAATATTCAAAGATTGTTTTATATATTTTTCAGGTCAGTTTTGTGCCTCATTTCTCTTTAATGCAACCACAATTTGCCACAGAAGAGCGCGAAAGGGTACAGCTAGTATTTTGTATAGATATACAATTACACATAATTTAGGCACAATTGTTATATTATATCAGCCTTGATGCGAAAAGTAATGGTGCCGATTCTTTTGTCACACGGTTTTAGGTCTAACTTAAAGATAAGCCGGACCTAAACCTACTAAAATTTAGTATAGTCATGTCAAACGATCCAACGTGAGCCTGCTAAGTGCACTCAGAATCCGTCGTTATCGAAATGATAACCATTTCTGTAGGCAATGACAAGCACGGCTCTCTACTAAAAACCTCAATTTGTGTGCAAATTTCCACTCACATTTCTTATCTCTCGTCAATAGATACTTTTACGTTTCGCAGTTAAATAAATCTGTGTTTATACCACAACGTCCCGATTTGCAGTAACTGCTACTGTGGCCGCTTGTTACTTGGTGATTTATTAAAACATTGTACTCGAACTACGGGGCGTATAAATGTAAATGCACCGTTGCACTGGACTGGCGACCAGTGGTTAACAAAAGGTGAAATATATTGTGTTTTATAAATTGAAAAGTAATACATTTGAGTTTACTCATATTTTTATGTTTTATACTGTTTGGTTTATTCATATTTTGTAATAAAAATCCCCGGTTTTAGTGATAGAAAATTATTTCTATGCTAAAACAATGGGAAAATTATGTCAACAGTTAAAAAGTTATAGCTGGATCATTTTATAAAACATTTTCCAATAAATGATACAGTTGTTCCTATTGTTTGTAATCTCACTTTAGAAATCTATACATCTATACAAATTAATAAAATTGGAGTGTCTGTTTATAATATTAAAATAACCGCTTTTTACTAAATGCATATGTATGTAAACACGGTACATATACCAAAATAACATTTTTTTAAAATTTTGTCTGTCTGTACTTTCACTTGCAAATAGCTGATGCGGCGTTACCGCGGGGTTCAGCTAGTTAAACGCATGAATTACATATTGGTACTAGAATATTATTAATCTGCAAAAGATATAAGAAAGTCAAAGTCGACAGTAAACTAGTTAGAGCTAGAACCTTTTGTAAAATATTATCTAAAGAATGATACACTACTTCTATCACTTTGTTACTTCCCCTTGAACATTAAACAAATTAAAGTTACTCTACTGTTCTCAAGGACTTTCTGAATATCAGGGCAGTAGATCCGTCAAATCAGTACGACTATGTCAACAAACACCACCTAAAAATTAATCACTATTACTTTATAATATAAATTTTATTTAAAAATAAAAAGTTACTAGTAAAGTGCTTTTAATAGAGTGTGTGTAAACACATTTATTCCAAGACCTTCTCCGAAGTAAACGGAACCAGGTTTAAAACCGCATGTTCCTACAAATCCTTTCCCCACATTTCAGTGACAATGCCATGCCGATTCCGCACTGATCCACGGTTGTTTATCCCAACCCCTCCCAACAACGAATATGCAAATTTACTCGATAAACAGATCAAAGACAATTAACATCTTACGATCCTACTGGCGTTATTTACTACTATCTTATTCTATCCAACTGTATAGGGCGTGTATGCGAGCCATTCTTGGAAACCTGTGTACCACACATGTTGTCGTTAGGTAAATTTTATTATAATCTGCATCAGTTGTACCGAAATGTTATAAAGTTAACTTATTACTTTAGACATACTACTTCTGTACTCAAAATGAATGTGATAGAAAAGTCCGTTAATGACGATCTCTAATGTATTCAGAATACCTTGTCAAAATAGTTTTTGTTTTATTTACACTAACACTGATTAAGTAATAAATATACAAAACTTGCTGTCCCGGCGAACTTCATACCGCCATATTTACATATCTGTCTCCGCTTCCCACAGGTAGTGTACAGACCCGGATTAAAAAAAAAAGACATTTCCCGTTATCTTTTAATTTTTCTTTTACATAAACCTTGTCCTAGCCATAAAAAACACATTAAAAAAATATTATTTAATTTTACGCAGTGGATTAGAAGTTATGCGGGTACATAGGTACGTTTCGGCGATTCATTTTTATATTTATAGAAGATAAATGGCTTTTATTCTATAATTTCCTTCATTCTAGCCAGTCTAAAACTGTGATTTAATAAAAAAAAAGAAACTACCTGCGTGTAATGAATATTACCTTGTAAAATGGACAATAAAGATTAGTTTCTAATCCTGACTGACACTTAATAAATGAGATGCTTTTGGATAGTCATTTGCTAATTAGACAGCTGACCCGCGAACTAAACAATACCGCGACCTATTTTTATAGAATGGTTCGGATTTTCTATTTCATAATTTGTATGCTCATTTTGTAATATAATAAAATTTCATCTAACGAATATCGATATACGGCAGTGTAATTGCTAACATAGTCTGTCATCGGGAAATAAAACCAAGTAGTAAGTTACTAATTAAAATATTAAAAACAACTGCCTTGCCAAAAATCTGATTACACAACTAAGAGCAGCGATAAAGATTTAAAACAAAATTCTAATGAGGCCAGGGCCAGGTCAGTATTTACCAGCCCATGGGATATATACATATACCTCCATAAAACAAATTCCGACGCACATAAAAAATAGAGCTTCAAGGATAGCAGAAAACTTGAGCACCTTTATTACATACTAGTTGTTGTCCGCGGCTCCGCTCGCGATGTCGGTTATCGCTGCAAATAGTAGCCTATATATTATTCTGATGTTTAAGCTATATTACTGTTAAGTTTCATCCAAATCCGTTCAGTATTTTTTGCGTGAAAGAGTAACAAACATCCATCCATACAAACTTTCGCGTTTATAATATTAGTATAGATTTATGTTTATTTAGAAACTGACTCAACTGATACTTTACTGTGTGTGTATATGAATACCGATGCCGATATGTTATCATCCAAGAGATTCATCATCATTGCATCTTTTTAGTTACGTCGTGTCGTAAAATTCTACGTGAGAAATAAACTTTATAGAGCGGGAAATTAGTCTTGTGAAATTATATTCCCAGATGTCTAACAGTAAGGATTAAAATATTGCACCAGAACAGTCGGATCAAACGACTTTTGTGAATGAATACCAGTAAAATTTAATGAATACGAGGAAGCTCCACAGAATCGGTATCAGACCGTAACACAAATGGGTTAACAACCTTGATTTGTATACATGTTGAATGACTATGTGTTGTTGCATAAAACTGTTGTGAAATACTATGTACTGTGCCTAGGGACCTGAACTAATTGCTCAACTCTTTATGCTTCACATTCCCCTCCGATACTGCTATTGGTATTGACAAACACTTGTTTAATGATCACCATTTAAAATTAATTTCGAAATAATTCATTGATTCCAATTCGGTCTCAAAAGTAAGTTTTTTAATTACTTAAATAGGTAAAAATATATGTAATAATCTTATTTGTCATATTATTGGTTTAGTTTACAAGTAAAATTTTAACAAAAATAAAACCGACTTCAAGATTTGACTCGATTTCTCTTAGATGCCATCATCAGATCTTAGTGTCTTTATCAAGGTACCACCGTTGGGATACCTATCTCCTTTCCATTAAAAAAAGAATCATCAAAATCGGTTCATAAACGACGAAGTTATCCGCGAATACACATAAAAAAAAATATATACGGTAGAATTGAGAATCCTCCACCTCTTTTTTGAAGTCGGTTAAGAAATGAAATGAATTCAGTATCTAATACTTTAATATTTACCTATCCGTTGTCAAAGCGGGATCGATTGCATGTGTGATTGTGTACTTCAAAAAGATATTATGTAATCCCTGTAGTAAAAATGTAATTTATCATATCAAATGAGATTCTTATTATCTTTTTGTAGTTCAAAATCAATTCGTGTTTTAATAAGTTATTATTTGTTTACCTTTGTTTTGATCAATCGCTTATATCTACGTTTTTTTTGTTTAACGCAGCTGGCGTCAATCATCCCAACTGTCCATCATATCCGTGCTCCTCATTCATCCACTCAAACCTTGTTATTTTGTATTCTTTAACGTTCTCTATTTATAAAAACTTAAAAGGGATGTTCTCCCTCTACCTTATTTAAAATAATCAACTATTGAAAGTAAGAAATACACTCTTTGAATCAACACTCTTGTAATGATAATGTAATTGTCATGTATAAGTATAAAAGTATCACAAATGTTATTTAAGGTCATAACATTAATTTACGTTCAAGTAAAGTAATTTTAAAAGTAAACAGATTTAGAATACCAGTATACTTAATAGTTATCTTAATTAAATTTAATATACCTATAGATAACCATTTCATTAGATTCAGTCCTCCCAAAGTAAATTAAAAGAATATAATTTTTATGAGGCAAAATTTTTTTAGGAAGTGATACTTTAATGTAAAAATCTATCTGCAAATATGTAGGACTATTATTTTCATACTAATGATGACCTAAAAGTATGCTCAATACTAGCATGAGAAAACTCTTTGGACAATGTTTCTACATGAGCTATTACGCAATACAACTTGTCTGACTTAATACGGCGCACTGACGATGGCCATATACAGTACTCTTACTGAAATTTATTCATTTCGTTCTGCATAGGGCTGCGAATGTTATTTTTTCAAGATTTACATAATAAACATATTTGAAACTTTTAACTCACTCATAATGTCCCTTTTTACAAATTACTTTCGAAAACCGACCCAGGGCTTGTCGCAGTCAGGCGCAGTGTACCGTTTTTAACAAATAAGAAATTCAACCAAGCTATATTTTTGTATTTTGTTACATATGCATGATTATTTTTCTTATAGATCTTTATATACTACTTACTTCAACTGTCTAAAACAAATCACGAATGATAGTATATCTATCATTTATGATTTGTTTTAGACAGTTTAAACCGAATACCTGGTTTCATCTTTCTTATGCATAGATGGATGGGCGATCAGGCAGACAGACATGGCGAACTTATAAGGGTTACTGGCTAGGATCAAGGATCCCTAAAATTAGTCATATCTACTAACTGAGTGTAGCATGAGATTGATTGTGATGGGCATATCTCAACCACGGTCATTGGCTCTATGCTTTAATCCACTGTATTGGTTAATCGACGTGCTTAAATGGTTACTACCAAAATGTATTATATCTTACGATAGGAAACTATTACCTATATAATTATATATACATATAATAATAATATTTCGGACATCTGACACATATCGCCATCTAGTCCCAAACTAAGCACACCTTGAATTTTTTGAAAATACATGATTATTATGTGCATAAATATAGAAAACATCCAAACTCCGGAACATATATTTGCAAACGTTTGGTACGACCTGGGAATCGAACCCGAAAGCATTCAACGACTGCGACTCCGAAGCAGTTAAAGGGTCGGCTTAATGTTAACGTAAACTGAAAAAAATCTGTAAGGCAGCCCTTGGCTTTTCCCATAAGTTTAAACAAACTAACCTCTTAATTAGTAAACAAAGTAAAATGTACTGACGTGATGAGGCCGATCGAGTGCGATCAAACAATTTCCGACCAGTTTATTTTAAGAGTTCCTGTTATACTTTTGATGTAAGCTTTTCCACTTCTGTTCCTATCGGTGTAGATTTGTTTTGAATTACGCAATTCAATTTTATATAAAAACAAAGGCGTGGCTTTAATTAACTTGATGTTTTAAAAGCTACAAAGAGATCATAAACAAGGAAACTGCAATTTTTTTCTTTGAAAGCAAAAAATAACGCGTTTTATTATCCTTGAATATTAATACAAGTAAGTATACCAATTTGTATATTATTTAACAAGTCTAAAGTAAATGTTTTTCTGTACACATTACTGTTAAACTTTCCCTTCGGAACGTAAATAGACAATAGCAATTTCTCAGTTTGTTTCCTAATACAAACATTGAGCCAGACACACCGTCGAAGATGTTAAAAAGTAGAGGTGTTGAGTATGAATGCACATTGTTGTTGACCCTATGTTAAAACAACGTTGGCCGTCGGCTTATCAAAGCTTTGAAAGTTTAAACTGCGTGTAAACAATTGATTCTTCTTGGGGAATAGTTGCGTTTGGAAATAGATAAGGTTTATCTTTATGTTAATTAAATAACGAAATGCAAAACAACCGTGGGAAAGATGTGCATCTGATCAAACGGGCCGGAGTGACCAAGACGTCACTGAAAACGTTTTGTTGGTTTATATTGAATGAGTTTACTATAGCCCGAAAGGAGCCCCTGTCTACAGACGATGGTAGTCACTACTTCTCTCTTCTCTCATTTGTTAAGGACGGAAAATGGATTACTTATATTTTCAACTCTTCTAATTTAACTTTTCCTGGGAGGCTAGGCCTTCTTTCTGTGTGTTCTGTGGGCACTATTGTTGATCCTAAAGGCTTTGAAGAATTTTATAGTAGTAATCGTGTGATGACAGATTAAGAGTACAGAGTGTCACCATGGGCATGTGGGAGGGATAAGTGCTTGTTTGCTTTCTATAAAAAACCTATCAACTCCTTTCTCTTAAGGCTAAGCGCGCACTACGATTAAAAATAGGTGCGGAAAAATATCGCAAATGTGTGAACAATAGAAAAACTCTACAAGCCACGTACTACGAAAATAAATCGTTTGCGATTTAAAATTGCAGATGCGCAATCGTATGTAAATAAATCATAGTGCGTGTAGGAACTATTGTCGTTTGCGATATTATTTCGCACTTTAAAAATCGCAACGAAAAAAAATTGTAGTGCGCGCTTAGTCTAGGCCTAAAACTTACAAACACAAATGATACATATACACACATTCATTTTATGTTAGACTTGTACTACAATACACAGATTACATCATGATTTACTTCGAATCCACTAAGATATTTTTCTCTCGGTTCACCGAGAATTTTCGTCGTGCTAAAGTGCTAACAAATAATCGTAAAAGTAGTGAACAAACAGCTTTACGGTTCGTTTATGTTGGGGTTATCTGCACGAGACTGTTTCCTTTAATGCTTCAGATATCTGGCCTCAGTGTTTACCGCAAACCATGACCCTATTCTAATAACATTGTAGTTTCTTTGCTTCCACAACTAACAGTGTTGAATGTAGATACAGTAAATATATGCTTGTACTATTTATTTTAAAATTTCTAAAGTCTTATTTATGAATGTTATAGAAACATCGATTTTAAAGGGTTGTAACTATCTCTGAGTTATGTTAAAGGTATGTTTTAAAAAAAACTTTTCTTGACTGGAACTGCTGAGCACATTTATCACAGGTGGATTACAACCAGTTAAGTAGATGATATTCGTTTTTAGGTTAATTAAATTGTTATTGAAGTGGTGTTCTCAAACACTTAATGGTGAAGTATATCCCCATACGAGAATTGGAAATGTAAATGACCGCTAGGTTCACATGACATGACCAACATGATTGGTATAGGGTTTGTTTGAAGTCTTCCTTCTGTGTGCATTGATGTTGTTCTGCATATTTTGCTCCCTTATTCGGCTCTTACGACAGCCTTGGGATGAAAAGATGTGGTGAGAAGATGAAAAGATTCTTCATCCGTCACTACATGGAGAAACTAGCAGGTTTGTGATCATTTTCAATACCATCTTTTTTTCGTGATCATAAGTACCTTCCATGTAGTTCATGTCTAAGTAAAAGAAGTCATGTAGTCTATACATCTATACAGATGAATGAAATTGGAGTGTCTGTTTGTAATATGTCCCAACTAAAAAATGTAAGAGGAAGGCGCCAGTGTCTGTAACACAGTTTATACTATCATAGACAATAACGTTCAGTCTATCTCTATATAAGTAAAACATATGTACTTAGAGTAGTGTTATATGTATGACTGAGATAGAAAAATGTTGTATGGTTTTTTGTTAATAAAATATTATTATTGTTATAAAAAAAACCGCTTTTAAATAAATGCATATGCGACACACGGTACATGTAAGAATTTTTTTTTTTTTCTATCTGACTGTCTGTTTGTGCGGAAATCTCTGGAACGGCTGGACCGATTTTGACGGGACTTTCACTGGCTGGACAGATAGCTGATGATCTAAGGAGTAACTTAGGATACCATTTTTAGACTAACTTTGTCCCACGGCATTTCCCGTGGTACGACAATAACCGCGGTTTACACTGCGGGACTCAGCTAGTATAAACAATCAATTTGAACTTCAGCAAAAACAAGTACATGTTTCTTCCCGTTTAAAAATATCAATCCTTCAAACTTCACTTACTAAATATGAGATATTTAGTTGAAACAGATAAATATTCTGATTAAACTTCGGACGAACAGAAATGATTTATGTTTCAACATTACAACTTTATTGGTTCTATTAAACTTAGAGTGGAATCCCTGAGGGCAGCCTTCGATTGTGATATGTACGTGGCGCACTGAAAATTTACTACGTGTTACTCATGAAATGTCCCATCTTTATATATATAATTCTTCTGTGAGTGTGTATGTCACTGAACTACTCTCAAACGGCTGGACCGATTTCGATGAAATTTTTTGTGTGTGTTCAAGGGGATCTGGGAATGTTTTGATTCACAATTTTGTCCGCTGGACAATGTTTTTTTAATTAATTTTTAATTTATTAGTAGTTATGGCAAAACGACGTTTGCCGGGACAGCTAGTATGTATATAAAACTAGCTTTTGCCTGCAACTCCACCCGCAGTAGTCATTTTCCGGGTTAATAAACTCTACCTATGATACTCACAAATAGTGTGTACAGTGTGATATTGGTAAAAGAATTTTCAAAATCGATTAAGTAGATCCAGACATTATCCCTACAACCTCGCAAAATTTACCTGTTTATAATATTAGTATAGACTAGCTAAGCCCCGCGGTGTTCCCCGTGTTTATTGTTATAACCGCGAGTAACGCCGAAGTTAGCCTAAAATAAGTAAGTTACTCGTACATCAGCTATCCGCCAGTGAAAGTCGCGTGAAAATCGGTTCAACCGTTTCGAAGATTAGCCGGAACAAACAGACATACAAAAATTGTAAAAAAAATGTTAGCATAGGTACCGTATATACATACTATATACTATTTAGTAAAAAGTGGTTATTTCAATATTACAAACAGACACTCCAATTCTCTTTATTTGTATAAATTTATATACAGCTGCAAAAATTTTGAGATGATGATCGTCTATTTAAGACAAAAATAAAACGAGTCACAAAAAATTACTTTTATGAATAACTCTTGAATTATGTACCTACTGAGAAAATGTAAATATATTCTATAATTAGAATTAATAACAGTTAATGTTTCCCTACCATAGAGTGAGCTATTAATTTAAGGTATATACTTCCTGGACAACGAAAGGTCATCGACTCGCCACACCTCGTGGGATCTTGGCAAGTGAGACTAACAGCCGCAGCGTACCATAGTTCCCGGACGGACTCAGAGATATCAAATACAAATACTAATGAGAAAACTCACCAAAGATAGACAGAATGCCTAGAAAATTAAACTCATGATAATTTTATTAACAAGCCGAACCTCAATCAATTCATATCTAACAAGTACAATTTTAACAAAAAAATAAAACCGACTTCAAGGTTGGACTCGATTTCTCTTGGATGCCATCATCAGATATTAATGTCCTTAACATGGTACCACCGTTGGAACATCTCCTTTCCATTAAAAAAACAATCATCAAAATCGGTTCATAAACGACGAAGTTTCCGCGAACACACATAAAAAATATATTTATATATATAGTACATACGGTCGAATTGAGAAATCTCCTCCTTTTTTTGAAGTCGGTTAAAAA
The DNA here is from genome assembly GCA_905220595.1 of Spilosoma lubricipeda. Lineage (NCBI taxonomy): Eukaryota > Metazoa > Arthropoda > Insecta > Lepidoptera > Erebidae > Spilosoma > Spilosoma lubricipeda. The sequence continues at coordinate 15,282,812 of HG992282.1, read as the reverse complement.
AGTTTTATACACTTTGAAGAAACGACTACCGTGTTATTAGGACACTTCGCCGACTTTTTAGTATAGTCTACTTCCTAAGTCGTTCACTCTCTTACATCGTCCACTTTCTAATTAGTCCGCATCGCTTAGGTATAAATATTATTCAGTAGTTACGTATAAAACTGTTAGTTGTTTTTTGAAGCGTATTTTTTCTAATTTTAGTTGTATCTTTTGAATAATTTGCTCCCAAATTTGTTGTACCAAAACAATAGTCGTATTATGTTGATGCGACCTCATTTTTAGACGAAATAGCCTTTAAAGATTATGAAGCTTTAAATGCTTATCCTTAAATGGTGCAATTGTAATGTTAGCGTTAACATTTCTTAGTCTATCAAATTATTGAAGTTGCGCTTCGTGGTTGTTACTTAATATAATTTGTTATCTAATCATTTTGTGAATCATATTGTATTATTCTCCTGAAGCTTCGTAACATTTAGCATAATGTTTCGCCACTTGGTACGTCTTAGTTCATGTTTAAATGCCAAGCTTGCTAAATGCAAAGGTTTACGTGACGTAAAGTATTTATTTATTGTGTAGACAATATTATAATAATGTTATCTGCTCCAGAGTAAAAGTTATTAACATGTTTTTTCATTTCTCGTAAAGAGAAGTAAAACCCTTAATGTTCACTTCACTACGGTCCTGAATGCGAATAAACTCTATCAAGATTCTTTTCTTTCTCTGAAATGCCCGTAGTCCAGTCAAGTCAGTCGAAAAAAATTCAGGTACATATACATTAATTCCTTAAACCTGGGCATTAAAAAAAACGTTCACATGAACACAATTGTTATGAGGATTTTTCACAATATAATTATAACGGTGTCCCTAACGGTCATGTAAAATTTCAGCGTCGAACAAATGGATCGACTCTATCGGAATAATACAACAAAAATCGGAGTTTAGCAATTTATTTAATCCTTTTGTTCGGGCCTGTGTTAATTTAAACATTCCTTAAGATTACTAAAAAGTTTTTTATTTTATTTTATATATAGTTTAGTAGATTAGTAAAAAGTACCAAGATAGTAGAGCCACGCTGATTTCAGCACGAACGGGCCGGCTCGACCGGGGCGGTACTACCCTCGCACAGAAAATCAACGTAAAATGAACAGCGTCCATGCTGTTTGTGTTTCGTTGGTGAGTGCGAGACCGGAGGCTCAATGATGCAGAAGCATCACTAGCCCACCATGATGCATTGTTACATTATCGCATATTAATATGCATTCGCAGTATGGTGATCACCACTGTTGGATTCTTCTTATGCTTTCCATCAGGCAGAGTAGTCATTTTGGCAGGCCCAAACATAAAAAATTAAAAAATAAAGTTCCACTTTACTACCGGCTTTACAGACTCTAGGGTATGACAGGTGTTTACCGCTAACTGAGACATTAACTTTAACAAATACTAATTTACATTATAGATTGTAAAAACAAAGAAACGAATATACATCTAGTACTTACCTACATCTATTCATTTCAATCTGAGTTGACGTGAATGCCGCGCACTGAAATAAGGCCACGTCATTCAATACCATACCCGAGCTAGAGAGCAATGTAGCACGCCCGCGGAACAATCCATCTATTACCTATTCTCAACTTTATTTCTTAGATGATAAACTCGCAGAAAACTGCAAGACAGGTTTCTGGCTACTGCGATCGTGATTGCTATTATGCAAACCAATATTCTATACGAGAAAGCCTGCAACCTGACTTTTACACCAACTTGAAATTCAAATACTTACACAAACTGTTAAAGAAACTAGATTTTATATTGATGTACCTGCTGTAAAAGCCTTAAACAAATTGCAGAAAATAAACGGTTTATTTGTAAGTATAAAAGATTTTGCTAATGCTAAAACACTGACTTTATTTAAAAAATCATTGAAAAATCACATAATGGCTACGTACTAACGCCTTTTTTTTTCTTTTTATTTCACAACGCATTTAAACAGGTACATATTATAAAATGTACATCTGTGTATCTAGATATATAGGAACATAAAGTTTTCAGAATTATTTAAATATGTATAATAATAAAATTAGCAAACAGTGTAATAAGAGTAGGAGATAATAGTTACCTTACGAATGTCCTATCTAGTTGAAAAAAATATTGTACATCTTTGATTCAGCTGCTTGAGTTAATCGTGTTACTTTGTTCGAGTATCTTATACGATCATCTTGTGCAAAAAATATTTTACTACCCACTTTTGTTTTATATAAAACGCTCAATTGATTCATTTGTTAACACTTTTGTATGTTTTCTCAGTAAGTGAATTTTGTAAATTCTTTTGAGAAATAAAGATTCTTTAACCGAATTTTATGTTTACTGTTTCTTACTACTAAAGCCAAAATACCTTTTATAGTGACCATAACGAAGCTATTTTGTAGATTATAGAAATAATAAAATATTTTATCGAAAAATGGAGAGAGACCAAATGCAGAAAAGCCTAATATTAAAGCTTTGAAACATATTAAACGAAAAACAAGAAACAAAAACATCAATATACTCTGCCTACGCCGGAGGGCAAAGGCGTAACTCAATTTTTATGTAAAGCTTTGCAGATATTTATACCAACTTTATTTTTAAAAAGAAATTTAATTCAAACCATTGTTACCCAAACAATATATTTAGCACTTGGGTCATAATCAGTCAGACAGAATAAAAGCCTGTATTTGTGATGCTTTACTCTTATATTTGTGGGGGAGTAAACCACGCCTCCTATTGTGGAGTAGCTTGAAAATTTATAACTTAAACGTTAACGAGCCGTCGATATTATCGCACCAACTTCTGACCAGCTAAAAGCCACAATAATTCTCTAAATCGACAGCTTCCGTTGAAATACTTGCTATTCTCCACTTTATCTTAGCATTTGCTTTAAACTTTCTTAAGTGACGTTTTATCGCTATAGACTATCCATGAACTACAAGAAATTAATATACGGTTATATACAAAACTAGCTGAACCCCGCGGTGTTACCCGCGGCTATTGTTGTACCGCGAGTAACGCCGCGGGACAAAGTTAGTCTAAAAAAAGTAGCCTAAGTTACTCCCCGGATCATCAGCTACCTGCTAGTGATAGTCCCGTCAAAATCCGTCCAGCCGTTCCAGAGATTACCCGGAACAAACAGACAGACAAACAAAAATGTTATTAGCTACATTTTTGGTATATGTACCGTGTATACATACATATGCATTTAGTAAAAACCGGTTATTTTAATATTACAAACAGACACTCCAATTTTATTTATTTGTATAGATATATTTTGGAATTGAACTGATAGACTTGACTGCAAGATAAATTAAAAGCCACCTCGGGTGCTGTCATTGTCTTCAGCCCCGGTATAATTTACCTGTATTACGTAAATTGTTGCCTAAATTGGCCAAAAATGATAAAAAGCAACAAAGAACATTATTGTCCCCTAATTCGGCTGCGTAAAACTCGACGATCCCTTTAATACCTGTTTACACATTTCGTGGTAATTTGTGTTTGGCTAATGTTGTGCCATAGTCGTTAGAACGGGTAGGCTGCTTCTCCCTGCGCATAATTGTAATTCATTACCTTATGCCTTGTTATAACACGTTGAACGTTGTTATTAAAAGTTTTATTTATTAAATGTATGCCGTTGGCGTGCAGTAATTTTCTCCCGTATGAGCAGATTAAATTACCCAAATTCGGTTATCTACCTTCTTACTTTTGAAAAAGAGGCGTGAATAAGTAAATGTCACGAATCTTGTACACGCATGATAAAAGGTAAAAACCACTTGAAAACTATTGCAGAACGATCCAACTGTAAAAATATGAGTATGTGTTTATTGGTCATTGTGTCTTCATTTTGAGATGAAACTTTTTCATTCTAAAAACGACTGCGCAATGCAGAACTGTATATACATATTTGTATGTATGTCACATTATTACACCACATAGTTACGTGAATAAATCAATTTTATACACGCTGGAAACCGCAACGAATCACATTACAGGCGGTCACTGACATCTTCCTGCATTGCATAAATTGAATAACCAAAACATACATACTTCATTGAACTCATGAACTTCAGTGTTCCAGTAGGTATAGGCAAACGATATGTTGTTTTATGAGAACCTGAATATATTGTATCGCATTTTCTCTGATTCATTTCTTTTCAACACATCACAATAATCAGATATTTGTGATAATTCAGACTTATGGAAATAACTCTTGCATGTTAAGAAATAGCGGGAACATAATATTATTTTCGGTCAGACTTTGACCGTGTTGATGAGGCGATTTGTCGAGCGACGCTTCGCTCGTATAAAAACCGCAAACTTTCAGAATATATTGCTCAGCGGGTTCTTTCTTTTGTTTTGAACACTTTATTGCTATTGGGCGGTCAGGTTTATGGAAGCGTAATGCGGGCCCTACAATATTGAGTGCTGACTTAGAAACCTTACCGTTTTCTGTATAAAATGTTTAAGTAGATTCAAAATCGCAGGGACTAACGGTATTGAAAACAATCCCATAATGGGCAAAGAGGTCGTCCCTTCGAGTATTGAGTACTGACTGACTGATAGACAGTTAACTGAAGTGATTACTTTTTTCTTCGGCGTTCCTACGGTGCTATGTCTTCTAGAACCGGTCACCTCGCTTCCTGCTTTAATCCTTAAACGGCGGTATTCGTCTCACCACAGGTACTTTTCTCTATAATGTTTTTGCTGCAAATACTTAAACATCCTCATTAAAAGCATGTACTATTTGTTGATGCCATGAACTAAATCACTGTCAGTATGGAACACCTCGTTAAATATTGATACTATATTTGTAAAGACGACGGCTGTTTTGTCTAAATTTCCATATGTTTACATTAAGAACTAAACTCATCAGCTTCATTACAATTATAATACATATGTGTATCATATGTATGTGTATAACAATAACATATAAACATATTCTTGTTTATAAAGCTGTAGGTTAAATTGAGTTAAACATACATAATGTTTATTTATTTTAATTTACAAATATTTATTATGTATCTCTCTAAAAAACTTAGCTAGCTAGTAGTTAAGGACTACATTTCTCAGACACTTAAATATGGTCTAGAATTCTATGCTATCTAATTAGAATATACGCAGTACGTCAGTACGTTAGTGTGTGCCAGTAATGAACCCTGTGAAGTAACATGTACTGTAAAAATAAGCCTATGGAAATGTGTGTGTCCGCACTCATAGATAGATAATATGCTTGAACTTGAAACCAGTTATCTAACTATTTCTACTTTTATTTATGGCTAAAATTATTATTGTTATTTTCCTAAATTACAAAATATACACTGGCATGAAGCGTAACTTTATAAAAAACCGTAAACTTAAAACCGAACAGTTTATTTGTAATTTTAATAGACACTCATTTGTTTGAAAAGCAATACCTATTAAAATTGAAAACATATTTTCTCCAGCATAATATGAGTTACAAACTCTCCCGACAGTATACATTACATTTTGGCATTCATTCAACTTTTATGAAACATTTTCGTTCGTTGGAATGAATTATTCTAAATTGATGGAAAACAAAATCCTCTTACAAGTATATAGAATTGTACAACATTTTTATGTTTCGTCAAAAAATGTAGACGAAGTAAGATTCATAAAAAACAGAAGGTAGTAAAAACCGTAATTTAAAGTAAGTCTCGCCTAGCTCATTTAGAATTCAGAAACGGGGCGTCATCTTGCACTGTGATTTATACTTGGGACGCACGGGAAATCTGTAACCCGTGTAAAAAAATACAGTTAATACACATCAGTCGTGTTTTTATTATTTAATTTAGCTAACCGATATTCCACTCACCATGTAACTTTCTTTCTATATTATTAATTGATTTTAATGCACAGTCGTACATTTTATTGTTCACAACTTATAAGTTAATCTTTTAGTTGAACAATATTTCTTTAACTAACCTACTCATCTGGATGTGTGTACCACTTATTATCATACTTGGAGTCTTCGGGGGCAATGCTTTAATTTAAATGATTGAATATAACAAACCTTGCATATATTATAAGAAATTAACTTACGCACACATTCGTCAAACATCTTTATGTGAAAATTTCAGCTCTCTAGCTATTCTCACGCTTCATATATGTTTATGTATAATATACTGTTGTTTTGGTATAAATGTTCAACCTTGGCTAATGTTTGCCAATGTATATCAGTGTTATTTGACTTTGGTTTCATCACCTGCCTCCAAGCACAAAATTTACACAATCGATCTTGATAAAATGCAAACATACTCTAGTTTCCACAAACATAAAACAAATTGTGGCTATTGCATAGTACCGTCTTTTGTTAGTATTTAATAACATTACCTTTCTAAATTGTTTTATCTATACTCCTATACTAATATATAAAGCTGAAGAATTTGTTTGTTTGAACGCGCTAATCTCAGGAACCACTGGTCCGATTTGAAAAAATATTTTAGGGTTAGATAGCCCATTTATCGAGGAAGGCTCATCATCAGCATCACGTTAAGACCTACAGGAGCTGAGCACCAATGAAGAATGTTACAAAAACGAGGGAAAATTATCACGCTGCGGGCAACAGGAGACGCAAACGAGGTTGCGTGGGTAGGCTAGTTTGCTTATAAAATTGGGAAGCGCAAAAAGTTTAATTACAAACATTACAGCCGCAATAAATCCTACTAAATCAAACAAAGAAATATATTTCATTTTACTTTTGTTTACCTTTTAATTTATGCTTAGGAAATTATATAATATACTTACATATGAAGCCTTTTACGCTTCGGTAATCATATACATTTTGTTATGTTAAAACGTTATTGTTAAACAACAATAAATGCCAAAAGTGCAAACTACTAGTTTATGTAAAATTAGACAAAGGTCTTTATTACATGTTTAATTATTTTATCGAATCCATTTATATTTTTTCGGTGTGAGTTTTTACGAACATATATTTTCAATCGAACTTTTTTGACCGAGCTACATAGAAATGGAGATATATATAAAGACGATGCACAAGGTATATGCCCTGATTGAAGGCCATTCCCAACTCTTGAACTAATGCTCAATAAATCTTTAAGGAATGGAGCAAGAACTTATGTATTATTAGCTCTTCTTACACTTCGCGTATAATAATTAAAACAATTATACGTATCTTATCTCATAATTGCCGGAGGCAGTAAAACGGAGGCTAATGTTACTTGCAACATTGCTACGTCTTGGCTGCGTTGTATGAACAATCATTATATTGGCTCCTAAACAAACATTTGCAATCAAAGTTACCTACGTTTATTTGATCGGATTTGTTTCCAACTGTTCTGTACTGTGTATTTAACTAGTACTTGCTGTTAGTTTTAGGATAATATTAAAATAATTATAGGTAAGTACTTTACAAAAGCAAACCTAAAGTAAATTTCTTACCGACAACATAGAAACGGTATTATCTTTAAAATAAGGACTTTGAATACGAATTACACACCAATTAACATTATTATTAATGGCCGTGGCCGTATCTTTTTGTAAAACATCGCGTCGTAAATTGCATGGAACGTTATATCACCGTCACATCAATGACACTAAACAATTTTCGCACCATTGGAATCCACAAAAAATAAGATTTGAAATTTTCGAAGCCATTACCCCCATTGCGTTATAGTGTAACAAAAAATGTCTGAGTCTATTCCAGTCCCGCTACGAATGCACAGCGCAGGGGGTGATTCCGAACCGAGTACGTGATCCGAGTACAAAGGGATCCTTTAACATTTGTTCACCTTTTAAGTACCGTGTGGACTTTGTCCGTGATCGGGTAAATACAAGTTATCCTTTTATTCCCTAAAGGCTAATTAGATTGTGGGATCACGCGGATCGTTTGTACAAAAAACAATATGGCATTACTAATGACGAAATTTTGTATGCAACATACCTATTTAAATAATAAAACAAAGAAATATCAGTACCTAATCTATACAAATAAATAAAATTGGAGTGTCTGTTTGTAATATTAAAATAACCGCTTTTTACTAAATGCATATGTATGTACACAGGGTACACATGCCAAAAATGTAGTTAAAAAAATTTTTGTCTGTCTGTCTGTCTGTTTGTTCCGGGTAATCTCTGGAACGGCTGGCCGGATTTTGACGGGACTTTCACTAGCAGGTAGCTGATGATCCGGGGAGTAACTTAGGCTACTTTTTTAGACTAACTTTGTCCCGCGGCGTTACTCGCGGTAAAACAATAGCCGCGGGTAACACCGCGGGATTCACCTAGTTTTTACTATAATTAATATTTTTTATAATAAACAGTAAATGGATATTTACTGTTTATTATATGTTTTATTTGTGAAAACTTTTAATGTACAATAAACAGTTTTTATGGACAAGTAAATATTATTTATTGGTAGTTGTGACATGATTCTAGGTGGTTTTTTTTTTTTTTTATTAGGTGGACTTTCCTTATATTCGTGAATCCTCTTCCTATTATAGTTGTTCGTAAAAATATACCAACTTCCACTGTGCTGTTTTATGTTTTATTTAGAAAATTCACGAGAAAACCTCAGGTGTTCAACACACATGTGCCTTAAACGCACATTCCCAAAAACATTGCCACATGTTTTATTTATGTATCGTTTGTTTAGAAAATCACAAGTCAAGTTTACCTTTCAGTACCATTCAAATCTGTTGAGGAACCACAACCTGTCAATCGGTTGAACACTTGGGTTCTGGTTTACTACCTAGTGTATTGTTGATTCGAAGCTTCTTCACTTAACCGTAAAAGCGGTTAAAATGTCGCATATATTGCTTGCTAGTAATTTCTGCTTGTGTCACATACGGTAAACATTATTCATGTACCTGTTCAAACTGTGAACTCGAATGTTATTTCAATATAAAATATTTATATGTAGCTGTTGAAATTTTAAAGGATTTAAGTAGGATTTTGTAGATATTACCTATCTTTATACTAATATTTTAGACTCATAGGAATCTTAATCTTATTAATTTACTTTCCTCAAACAGATATAGCAAGATCCGATAATATTCTCTGCCTAAAAGTATCAACTTGATCCGAGTAATGTTTATGATGTTTCAGACGCTTTTTAAAGTCATCACATTTATGAATATACATTGAAAGTTTTAAATAAATTCTGCATCCATAAAATTATAACTAGAATGGATCCATAGACTACCTGCTATATAGGTAAAAGCTATGCAGTTATTTATTCTTAGGACGCATTATCTACAAATAAACAAAAATCTACAAATTAATATTGTTAATACCAGTAACATGCATTACAAAAATTAAATATGAAATATACTCATTCTTTAAAGCTTATCATAAAGTCAATATACTGATAGTTTTCATCTTGTCAACAAACCAATCGTAATAGAATTCCTTTCGAACTCAATAGTTTTAACATATAAAGTAATAGGTCTTCTTTGCTCAAGAAAGATGTCATCTTATTTTTCCTAACATTTTAATAAAAATAAGCAGTGACTTAACATGCCTCTGTTAAAAAGCGTAAGTAATGGACTAGGTCTTCATTTTAGCTTAAACGGAAAGCTTAACTTTTGAAACGCTTTTCCATTATAGACCAGCATCTTTTATGAATGTTATAACTGGTTATAACCATGTGTGACAAGTAATAGGCATCCTTTCCATTATCATTATACGTAGTAACATACGGTCAACTTAAGCTACGTTAAGTTGCATGTAAACGTTTTGTGAAGCTACATACATACTACCTTTTCATCCGACTACAATCTATGTATATTTGTATACTCCACCATGGCGCCAAAACTACTAACCGAATTTAATAAATTATCTGTGCATAAATTTGTAGTAATGGTCTAGCTAGATGATATACTCTATATATATAATTTTGATCAAAAGTTTTTACGAAGTCTGGTTATTTTTCTTGTTACATAATATGCTAGCTATGCGGAGTTTTGGAAAAAAATCAACTGAGTACGTTACTTTAGCTGAGTTCTGATGTTGGCTGAGTTCCTAAGTTACTTTTTAATAGTTACACTGAGCGTTACATGATTTATCATCTCCTGCGGTGTCTTTCAGTGTCTTGGCATCGTTGTCTATTAACATTGCCTAAACATTCAAGTAAAACATAATGAATGTCTACAATGTACTGATTTGTGATAAAGTATTTGAAAGTGGTCAATCTGACGATTCTTATTTAATACTAACTATAGAAAGTTTCTAAATAGGCATGTTTTTATTTTGTGCCTTTGCCTGTACTAGGTATTAGTCGTGGGAAGTACTTCGTTGTTAGAAGAACGTTATGCCTTTAAAGGACCAACAATTTTTAGTTCTAGGAACAACAGATCTCCCAGCAACGGGGTATATAATAAGTTTACTGCAAGCATTGTACTTCGAGATTTTATGAAAAAGTTCGTAACAACCAACACAGCAAAATTAACAATTTATTATTTTCTAGTACTTGTTCTGTTCTAAATTGACTAACAAATAAAAACCAAATTTGTCGGATCTGAAAAAAAGCCGCTTCACTAGCTAGCAAACATAATTTCATGTACCAGTAAATTGTATTTGTACTATCGAAACAATACAAATATAATTAGCTGACACAAACACACCAAGGCTAAGCTAAGCACGGTTGTTTGTGGACCACGCAAATAGTAATAAAGGCCGACTAAAGTATTTCCGACCTGTTTCTGAAATACATCTTGCACTTGTAGCAGAGGTCGTTCATTTATTCAAGATCCTTTGCTTTGGCCCCGAACATCACGAACAGACATAAACACTTTTTTTTCTAAAAAGCCTACGTCCGCATTTCACCTTGTAAATTTATGCAATGTCCTTATTTGCAGAGGAGACGCCATAGAATACAGCTGATATCAGCAATTCATGAAACTCTCCCCTTCGAGAAAGTAGAAAATTGCTGTTTATTTGGAGCTTCATATTACTTATTGCTGAGGCGAACAATGGTATATACTCAACCCTTTCATACATTCAAAACATCTACAACATCCACAAGATAAAAAATAGCTACAAATAGTATTATTAGTACAAATGAAACTGAATTTATTATTTCCTAAAAGGGTTGTGATGAAGCTGAAATCTATTTTAAATCATCATAAATATACGGTGGATAGTTCAGAGTTTCATTTTGTTTTAAAAAGAGAATATTATGTATAGGTATTGTGTGTGTGTGTTATAATAAAATCGTAAATTTATTACATTTACTTATTCAGTAAAGTAATAAAGGCTAATATTAATGGCTCGCCTAGATAAAAAGCACCCGCGAGAACGACACACGAAGCCATAAGGACGAAAAATAACATGGAATTCCTCCCAAATCTTGTGTTGCCACTGTAATAAAAAAGCGTGACTAAATTCTACCCGTTTCATACGAAATGTACACTAAACTTCACAATATACGTAACTGGATATGTTGTAAGAAACTGCTTAGGCTTCAATGTGATCGAAAGTTTCATACCTCATCCATGAAAATTTAATGCTTCTTAAGAAGCCTTACGGGATTATGGCGATTTAATCCGAACCGTTACTATTGTGGTTTTAAAAGTCAAGGGTATCCTTTCACTTATAAGTCGTTCATCGCTTTTAAATACAGATAACTTTATGCAATTACCAGCCACTTAACTTTATCAATGACTAAAAGTGATACACTGGTTTATCCCAATTTAATGTATGAATATGGTCACTTTTCAACATTCTAGTATGGAGTTTAATATTAAATATCTGCGTCGTAAATGAAATCATTTGTTACAAAATGTTTAATCAACTCTCTATTTAATTTCTAAAACGAATATAAACTCACACTGGCCTAAATTTTGTAACACTTCCTTATGAAGCGTAATAACTTAATTCGGTTTGCAATTAATTGTTATGAAGTGGGCAATAAATCATTAAACAGATGACGGCATTCGCTACTCGCCAATTATGCGAAGAACAAAAAAGGGGTTCTTAGCTATAAATCCGCTTTTGCTCCAGTTATGGGTAAGGGGAATTCGCTTGCTTAGATATGAACCTTTTAGAAACATCTTAAGCGAGAAACTGTTCTGTTCTGTATGTGTGACGGTGATTGTGTCAGAATTATGTCCACAGGTTTAACGACCTCTTTATCATTTTAGTTTTAATTCGTCATATAAACATCTCGCTGTTTAAGTTTCACCTTCATAATATCCTCTATGCATATAAACATAAATGAATTTATAATCTTCATACTTGAATGAAATTCAGGTTTGCATTACCAGTGAAGACAAGAAATAACTCAGACTTTGTAAATAGTGTGTGTCACTATGCTGCATTATTGCATTGTCTACATTCGCGTTGAGCATGGTGGCCACCGTTCTTAAATTCTGCTCATGTTTTCCATCAGGCAGAGTAGAGTTACTTTGGCAGGCTCATACATTATAACAAATTTGGGGGTATTTGTTTACAGGCACAGTTTAAACGAAAATTCTATTAATAATCTAATCATTCTAGACATCAAGACATATCTAGAAATTTCCTATTAGATTTTCAAATAGAGATTAATATGTTTTAATTTATGTCTTCAAAAAAATGAGATATACCTAACAACGTAACTTAATTATAGACCATAGAACACACAATCGTGACGTTACAGAATGCTGTGCTTGCGCATTCCGTTGCCATCATATTCCATTATACAAAACCAGTTCCATACAACAGGTTGCTTCTATACAATGATAATGGACTCATATAAGACCTTCTCAAAGTCGTGACCTCACAGGACCTTGCCTTTAGCGTAGTTCCTATACGCATTTAAACAGAGCTATCTTTATTTATGTACACACTACATTTTATCGTTATTAGATATATAGAGATATGTGATTTACGATTGCATATGTGATGTGAGTGCTTTACAGACCACCTACATAAAGATTGCCATCTAGATTACAATATGTGTATTGTACTCTTACAGTCTTACCGCTCTGGGAATAAGATACGGCTATATAGATATTCCAATCAAACAGTTGTTTGTTGTGTTGAGTTGATGTTTTTGTTTAGAATATGTTTTTGTTTAGAATAGTGTTACTAATAGAAGATCAAGAAAAGTTTAAAAACTATAACCCGACTAAGTAAAAACGTCTTACATATTACACATATCAAAAGTACAAGTGTTTATGAAACGAAATAGTTAACAAGAAATACATTCAATTTTTTTTTTAATGTATATAATTATGTGTTAAAATGATACAATGAATTTCACACATTTGTAATTATAAAAACACTTAATGTGAAAATCTGTGAGTTCAATAAACGCATTAAGTATAATAATATAATTAAATTAAGAAATGAGTCTAGAGTCCAGCGCATCCGATAGATATCGAAAAGATTTAAAATAACGATCGAATGACTGTTCTACTACCATCGAAATATGGCAGTAATTCATAAATATAAACTATCAGAGGTATAAAATTACACCGTATAAAATGTAGTATGGACACAGTTAGCCAGCCACCCACGTAGTTCCCTGAGCAATGCGACCGCGTCCGTCCACAGGGAGCCAAGGCCGGTTCACAATGGCCCTCACTTTTGCAGTACTTATTGCGATCCGATACTATTCAATCTCACTATCTATTTTATATGGAACTAGTTTCCTGGGGCCATTTCCCTCACACATTCCTGGTCACAAGGGTATTGAAGCCATGATAATATCATGGCTTTCACTTTAAAGGTTTGAGTTTAGAATTTAGTAATAAAGTCCTCATTTTATACATTTAACAATGCACAAGATGATACTTGTGTATTGTAAGAGTTGTAAATAAAATTCTGAATAAGTGGAATACTCTAATGTACTATAATAAAAATAATTTATACATACAATACACAATCTAAAATACGGAACAAGGTCAAGTGTGGAGAAAGTTATTTTTTATTGAATGCGTAGGTGGAAGATAAAACAAAAGTTAAAGAAATAGGAAAATTTTAAACAAATATTTCGGACATCTAACACACGCCATCTAGTCCCAAACTAAGCAGAGCTTGTATTATGGGTATTAAACAACTGATATGAATACTTACATACTTTTTTTGTGAACACATACATATTATACATAGAAAACACCCAGACTCCGAAACAAATATTTGCAGATCATACAAACATTTGTTCCGACCAGAGAATCGAACCCGAGACCTCAATAACAGCAGTTGCGTACGCTACCACTGCGCCAACGAGGCAGTCAAATGCACTTGATAACAAACTCAAACCATTATCCTCTGATGCCTTCGGTTTGAGTTCTATACACGAGCATTCACTTGCTCTTCATACTTCACGCAGTGCTTTATGTGTCTGTTAAGTTCACCTGTCATTTGAATTGCACTAACAACAATGGAGAAAAAGAAAATAATATATACTGATACAGCATAGTTAAAGATCAATTCTTGACTAGACTTAAAGTTCGGCAACCACAGTACTATGAATAAACCTATCCGATGCTGCTCTTTATACTTAGTCAGTAAAACACGCACGTTAGTATATTGTTGCGTGACGATGTTGATATCAGTAGAACTCAACAAGAAAAAAATTGTCTCTGATTAGACAAATACACCAACACTTTCAAATTCATAAATGTACAAAATTTTTCACCAAAGCAAAGATCGCAAAAAAAGATTAAAAGTAAATAATGTAATTAAACATTGGGATACCCAAATTGATTGCTGTTTAGATAACATCTTTTAAATTAAGCGATTAAGCAGTTACCCAGTCGCAAACCCTAATTAGGACCGTAATATTTTCATCTAAATTAGTTTATTACAAAACGTTTACAAGTTATAGGTAAAATTAATAGGTATGTACTACTTTCGTGGTAGCGCACTATAGGGTTATGAGTTAAAGTTCACGTTTGCCGATTGTTTGTATGTACGTTTGGAATCTTAGCTCCATTTGCAATAAACTTTAATTGCATTATATCGAGGACAGACAAAGGTTTAGACTATTAGACTATCTATTCTTCGTAGTAGGTACCACAGTGAAATGTGCGACTCTGAAGTGAATAAGGTTTTTTCAAGGTAGTAGAGCCACGCTGATTTCAGCACGAATGGGCCGGCTCGACCGGGGCGGTACTACCCTCGCACAGAAAATCAACGTAAAATGACAGCGATCATACTGTCGTGTTTCGTTGGTGAGTGCGAGACCGGAGGCCCAATGATGCAGAAGCATCACTAGCCCGCCATGGTGTGGGTCACCATGCTGCATTGTTGCATTGTCTGCATTCGCAGTATGGTGACCACCACTCTTGGAGTCTGCTTATGCTTTCCATCAAGCAGAGCAGAGTCATTTTGGTAGGGCTAAACATAAAAAAAAAAAAACAAGGTTATTCTTACCTTTTATTTATAGTTTTACGATAATAATAATCTGAAGTGCCTGATCTATGTCAGGAATGCTGTTGTACAGGATAGTTAATGTTACAATAAAAACGAAATGTATGATCCCTACAACCGCATGCCTTACAGATGTGAATCACGCGCCTTTGATTCCATCCTTTATATTGATTACTTAATTTTTTCCTATTGTATCGTACAATACCACTTTGTAATCCGGCAATTCATCCTGATATCAATAAATAGTATTGTCTATTTTCTCCTATCGATAATTAGAAACTAAAATAGGCATGGTCACGTCACGATCTTAGAATATGAACACGATTCCATGTAGCCACAATAACTTCTGCCTGTATCCGATAGATCGCTTTCTTTACCTATTATACTTCGTAAGTAAAAAAAAATATCTAGGTATTTTCAATTTTAATTGATAAAAAGTAATAATTAAAAGAAAAACAGTTGTGAAAACCATTTAAAAGTAACGAAAGAAAATAATGTGAATTTAAACTGCCTAAAAGGATGTGTACGAATGAAATATAAAAATAAAATTTAAAAAAAATAAATAACCGACTTCAAGAACGACACCAAATAGATCGATTTCTCTTGGATGTCATGATCAGATTTTAGTGTCCTTATCATGGTACCACCGTTGAGATATTGCCTTTGCATTAAAAAAGAATCATCAAAATCGGTACATAAACGAAGTAGTTATCCGCGAACACACATAAAAAAAAAGGTCGAATTGAGAACCTCCTCCTTTTTTGAAGTCGGTTAATGAACTATTTCGAAACATTTATTTAACGTAACGTTTATTCGAATGGTCAGATAAGGCGCAAATGTTGCATGGTGTGAGGTAATCAAGAAAAGGCGAAATGAACTATTATGAAGCACAGCGAGGCAGTAACATTAATCCCGATAACCTAAGGGGTGGACGGACGGTTAAATTATGGCGTATTATTTGTCTCCTTCGCCTAATGATCAAACTCGAGGCGAGACGTTTGTTAGAACACCATCATTTCGAGATTAATTTTATAGCATCGCTGTTATGTCTATATTTATTTCCCATATCGAACCAAGTATCAAATACTCGTTTATAAAACTGCTTATATATTTATTAATTCAATTTTTTTCCAAAAACTTCGGAAATTTGAACTAGTGACTAAATTCTGAGACTTAAAAAATAAATTTATGTAGGAACACACTTTGACATTCTTCTAGTTTGTTTATCGAGACTGCTCAGGACTGCTTGAGGGCAAATTAAAATTAATGTCTAATACTTATAGCTCCTTATAAACAGTTCCATAAAGATTATTTTGGCTTATATTCTAACATTGCGATAAATCATGATGATGATAATACAGGTAAACAGGTAAACTATAACCGATTTGCTTATTGACCTAGAACCATGATTTTCACGACAAATAATTAATTTGTTGTCTGACTAAAATGTTCCAGCATCGACGTCTGAAATTAGCGAGCACCCTTTTATACAGATACTTATAATTCGACACAAGTTTGTAGGGAATCCTCAATATGCGTATCAGCATCACATGTCTCACCAGGTTTGTGTAAGTGGAAGTTAACTTTTTATGCTCTTTTGTTACAGCTGAGGGAAGCCTGTCTGATTTTGCGTCCCGCAAAGTCCAATACACGGCGAGTCAACCCCTCAAAAAGGGCCTCTTTACACCCGACACAAGGTAAATCAAAACTTTTTAACTTACTAATCAAATGAAGGTCAATGTGTGTTGATTAAACCACCAGTAACTCACATCTAATTTTAAAATTAATTAATCTAACCGCATTTTAAACGTGTACGTGACAGATGGTACCTACAAGAATTTGAAACGATTGAATCAAGTTGAAGAAAAGATGCAATATATCAGCTGGTATAAAAACTTTCAAAACATTGTCGTTCTTTTTAAATAATTTGATATATACATAAATGTCATTTACAACTAAAGAATACAGTCATAAATAACACACACATTCATTCATAAATAGTGACAACAGAAAAGACTGATGTTTAAAAAAAACATTTAAATACGGTCAAGTTGAGAAATCTCCTCCTTTATTAAAATCGGTGAAAAATAGCCTAACCATATAAACCAGTCGCTAGTACCTAAGTATTGTTGACAAAATTGACAATTTGTTCAGTATGTATTTATTTTACCCGTATCGAAACTGACTGCAAGATGATGGCAGGAACTTTTACCAATTTCTCAATTTATTCATTTATCAAAATCTGAACTGCTAAGGAAGAGGGGAAGTTTGCGAATTTGCGTTAAAATTGCTTCGGGATTACCTTCAAGTTTATTTGTATAAAAATGAACCTATTTCATGTGTTTTAAAGTGACCAGTTTTTGGTTTCAATGCATATTAAAATAAGTTAAATCAGTAAATTTGATAAAGTTTTTAATATACATGTATTGGAAACCATTAAACCAATATTAAGTAAACGTATATAAAATATTATTACCAATTAGCAATCTACAAATATTTCACTTAAAGATTATAATGTTGTAAGATGAACGTCTACAATATTTTTATAAACATTGAGTAACATAATATTAAGAAGGTACAAATCGAGACATAGGCATCGTATATACATTACGAGTCGTATGTCAGTTGATTTAATTTGCTCACATATTTGACGTCTATTTTCAGACCATCAAGTTTACGCAAGCTGTACGAAAAGGCTACAACAGACCGTCTCTCGACCTCTATCCTCGACCAACTAAGGAAGGACTCCCAACATTCCCCATATTTGTTATGTACTCCAGTACTCGGTACAAAACGAAGACGTATTTATCAGAAAGTGGACGTGGAAATCGAAACCCACATTGTGAGTCAATCACTTTCATTATTCATTCAAGTAAAATAGAGAAATTTTTACTTAAATAAAATAGCAAACAAGCATGGTTTCGAAGAATGTCTGGTAAATTACACTACTTTTGTAATTTTGAAGTAAAAACAAAGTGTTCTAAACACAGCGATAAAGGTCAGAGCTGTCTAAATTATCTTATGAAATGATTTCGTTATCAGCTTATTAACCTTGCCCTGGCAAAGATCCTCCGAGAAAGTCCTTTGTATTAAGAGAATAGATGACACACAGTATGCGGGACTTGTAACATATTTTATTTTAAACTAGTTTTTGTTCGCGCCTTCGCCCGCGTATATGTCGGTTATCGCGGCAAATGTAGCCTATGTGTTATTCTGATGTATAAGCTATATTACTGTAAAGTTTTATCCAAATCCGTTCTGTAGTTTTTGCGTGAAGAAGTAACAAACATACAACTTTCGCCTTTATATATTAGTGTGATGTGAAGTGTGATTATCTGACTGATTCACTTTTTAAAGAAATCGTCTATTATAAATGATTTGGTAAAAAAAATGATTTCAACAGAAAATTATAACATTGTGAACCATGCATTCGCCCATTTTAAGTTCTATCTAATGTGAGAAGGTTTAAACTGAATTGAATATTATTTCAACAATACTTCTAGCTAATTCAACTTACATTTTTCATTTCCAGCCGTCAGTGGTAGAGCAGCTACGAAAATGGACATCCAAAGAAGCTATTGGTGACGTCACTGCGTTACCAGACTCGTCTATGAGGATAGCCAATAGCGTTACTCTAACACCTGACGAACTATCAGAATGCGGGTCAGGGGATGATGAGCCTATTGATCATAGGCTGCCCAGCCCCGATGAACAACTTAGAATCATCGCTTCCAAGTAAGAATATGTTTATAGACAAACTTAAAATTTACCACTTACACAAAGCAAATGCTTTGGTAGTCGCTAATGTAATGGTCAATAATATGTAAATTCAAGGAGTACACCAACTGGTGTAATTCGATAGTTCGAAATCACCACCACCAGCAGAAATCTAAATTTTGACGAAAAAAGAGGTTTTCAAGTCGACGCGTACGTTTTTAAAGCTGTGAATTCAAACTATAAGTGCTCTCACACATAACTGCGAATTTGCATCGCATCGCCAAAATCTGCGTAGGAATGCACCGCAAGAACTTCACGCCTCATCGCATCGCAGTTATGTGTGGAAGCCCTACAATCTCTCGTATGTTTAAATTCTGCTGTTTTTTTTTTATCTTCCTAGTTTTCATTTCATATTGTTAAAAGCTTAATGTTCCAAATATAAAATAAAAGACACTATCGCTTTTAACTTTATTACACTTCTCACTAAAAACGTTTATCACGACGAAATTACTTTCACTACTACAGATTATTACAGAAAATAAAGAAAATTTTGATGCTCCTTAAAGATTAATTTCGCAGTTCTAATTGAGTGGGTCGTTAATCCGTTTAAATGGTCATAGCCTATATAATGCAACGTATAAAATAATACGAAGTCACCGTAAAATTTTATTTAAAGCAGTAATGTGCGTAAAATAATGTCTTTAACTGTGAAATGGCTATTATCTACGAAATTAATATCACAATACATATTAAGAACAAGCAATGAATTTTGGTTAGTAATAAATTAATTCCATTACTTAGATAATACATTTGTAGGTAATATACGTATTTTCTTCCCACCGCTTTCTCGAATAAACATTATGTGTTATACCTACTCGTGGAAAGGAACATCATCGAATAAGTCTGTTATGACTGACGCACAGCTTTAAATTAAAAATGTGTATAATAGTGACATTGTATTGAATATAAATAAATAAAATAAAATAAATAAATATTTCGGCCATCTAACACACAACGCCATCTAGTCCCAAACTAAGCAGAGCTTGTATTATGGGTACTAGACAACTGATATGAATACTTATATACTTTTTTTTTGTAAATACATACATATTATACATAGAAAACACCCAAACTCCGAAACAAACATTTGCAGATCATACAAACATTTGTTCCGACCCGGGAATCGAACCCGAGACCTCAAGCACAGCAGTCACGTACGCTACCACTGCGCGACCGAGGCAGTTAAGATTAGACGATTGAGACGTGCAATTGTAATGTAATTTGGATTTTGAAATACCAAAGTTTGAACCAAACAATTTTGTAACAGAATGACGTAAGCCAGTTTAGTACTAATTTTAAATTATGTTAAGCTAATGCTAATTTTTTTATATTGTTTTTTTTTTCATTTTGCAGATTTCCCCCACAAGTCGTAGCAATCGACACGTCCGGGAAATTCTTCGATAGAATGTGCAGTTCACGGAAATCTCTTCATATAGAGAGTACCACCGGTGAAACGGATACTGTAAAGCGGCGCACACGCACAAGAAAACCTCGTGGTAAAAGACGAAACACCATTTCGGGCACTGATCAAAAAGAGCTTAGAGAGGCTATAGCTGGGTAAGCTTTTAGTATTGCACTGAATTCACCCACCCAGATTACATTATCTATTATAACTTCATAATATACTTTGTTCAGTTTTAGTTAAATATTTTGTTCGTAGATAATGTAATCTCTCGTCTCGATTAACGACAATAACCGGTCAGCACAGTAAGTGTGGACAGCTTTAAAGATAAAACAAAATCTTGAGCACACATTTTTAACATCTCGTTGATAATACTATCTCGTGCTTCTGTGAATACATTATATTTAACATTGGATGTCATTGTTTGTTCAACGTTTTTATAACTCGGAAACAAGGACACCCAACCATTTGTGCACTGTATCACTAATAGTGCCATTTGTTCATTAGCTTCATGATTAATTACATCTTTGAAGAGCTCCGCTGTAACGAGACTAAGCGGCGCTCTTTTAAGAACTTTCAAACATAGATATGCATTTAGCGTGTGACTAATGCTTTGCTTGGTTTGTTCTACTGTAGCGATACAACAAATGCAGTGGCTTCTGAAGAAATCGAAGATAGTAATACAGTCATCAGGTCGAAGTCTAGTGATTTACTTAAGAAGAGTCCTATCGATCCGGTGACCAAGAAAGGGCATTTCAACTCTCTGAAACAATGGGGCAAGAACAGGTTGAGATTGATTGGGAGATCACCTAGCGCCAGTAGAGATAGTTTTAAAGATGGTTCCAAAATTGAAAAAGTGAAAGACTCGAAATCCCCAACTATACCAGTAGAATCTGTTCAAGAAACTGTTACAATGCGAAAGAAACGACCAGGAGAAGAGGATAGGAGAACTCATCAAAGATGTGCATCATATTCCTCTTCGGAGAAGAGTATTGGCGTTCCTAGCGCAGTACCGCCAAACACAGCTACAATTAACATTGGGGTGAAATTACGCGGAACTTCAGTCCAAAGGAGGGTTAGGCGGTCCGGGACTGCTAAAGATGAACCCCATTCTTCAAGCGGAAATTGGTCTGCCAGTTCTGAATCGGGTCGCACAAGTATAGGTTCTGAAATAACTACTACAACAGTTCCTCCTAAGAGTACAACTTCAGGCGGTACATCAAACAATTCCTTAAATGCACATCATGGTCCTCCGAGTTCCATTATCAGTCGACGAAGGTTCCTCAATACTTCAGGCTCAGGAAGCGTAACTAGTGAAGGTACTCTTACACCTGATATTATTCATGACTTACACGAAGATTTGGAAACCAGTTCAGAATTTTCTTGTGACACGGAAGGTTACTACACATCGTTCCATATGGATTCGGGACTGAAAACCTTGAAGGAAGAAGAAACTGTCCCCAGCACACCAATGCACACGAGCAACGCTCTTTCAAACTCATCTAACAGTCAAAATATGTCAGCGGAGAATGAATATGAATTGTTTGGAAAAGGGTCAACAAGTACAACAACAAGTTCTGCTGGAACTGTCTGCACGACTTTAATGGCAGCCGGAAGCGATAGATCCTTAGTTATAGGCCCTACTGTACCTGAACGAAAGAGTTCATTAACTAAAATGAATAGAAGTAGGGGCAGTGCAAATGCCAGTTTAGATAGAAGTAATTCCTCTTTCACAAAATCTCCTTTCGGCAGTCTAAGATATAATCCAGTTCGATCATCTTTAACAGGGTATAACCACTCGTCACCAGAAATAAGTGAAGTGCCACCCGCAACTATTACAATTACGAGAAATGTCGGTAATCATAAGGAAATAACAGCAGTTGCTGAGGTGCACACAGAAACTGAATTTGAAAGTGCAAAGAAAAGTACAGGAACTAGTTCACCAGACTCAGGTCACAATACTTCGAGTTCTCCCATAGAAGATTCGGTTTCCAGTGCGCATGGAAAAAATAGTTTGTCTGAACAAGATTATTCCGAATCCTCTGATCTAGAAGGCACTGAAAGAATAGAAAGAATTAGATACAAAACTACAATCAATAGTTCTAGAATCCCGTCAATGTGTGTAATTACACCTTCCAACTCTGACGATGAGAGTGAAATAAGTAACAAAGAGTCTGACACCATTGTTAAAGGTCTCACAAAGGACACTTTGAGTGAAATAACAAAAATGGCTAACAGGCCAAAATTAGAATTACCTATTGAAGAAATTCCTAGAGAAATTAAAACAAACATAGATGTAATAAAGTCTAACAAACATTCAAGCCAACTTAAAACTTCTTTGCAACCATTTAATAGTCTAATGTGTAAACTAAAAGGAGTTTTGCCACATAAATTATCAAACAAGAAATCACCAGTCGCGAAAGAACCAGAAATTGCAGAAGATATATACGATACAGGTGACTACGTTACTATTGCTGACGTCAAGAATAATAACCAAAAAATGAGTCTCAACAGAAGTATTTATGGGAATAGTGACATTGTAAGAAAAAATCTACAAACAGTATTGTCAGGCAAATTGCCTGAAACAGAATATGTTTCTCTTAATGAATTGCCAAACTGTCTTAGTGCAAGTAAAGATTATTTAGAAGACAGTCTTGAAGAAAAGCCATCTCCAGCATTAGAAGAATTACAAAGGAAAGGTGCAAAAGTTACTCTCGATTCACAAGGCCAAGTTATTTATTCATCTGATACCCTAAAACGAAGAAAAGGAGCTCACACAACATTCGAACCAGGCCCATTCGTACAAGAGATTAAACCCACTACGGCGGTTATCCAACGTGAAACTCCTGATGTGGTGAAAGTAACGGATGAAACAGACTTCCCTTATGAAATGTTACAGCCTTCGAGTAAACCAACATCTCCTCAATTAGGAAAAATGATTATCAAAGCGCCTATAGAACCTGACGGCCCAATGACTACAGAATTTGTTAATTTACCGACACCTAAACCTAGCACAATTATAACCGCCATTCCTATCACCGAAACACCAGTATCTAGCAATCAACAAAACATGAAAATAAATAAAAACCCACAAGATATACCGCGAGTTGTAGAAGCAATTACTAGAACAGGGGCTTATGTAAATATTCACGATGCGGAGGGTGTCAGCTTATCCCCGACGAAAGACGATTCCGCAGGTAAGATAATTTCTTCAAAGTCTATCACCAGAAAACTGTTCGAAGACAAATTACAAAATATTGATGTTGATCTCAATCAAATGAATGAGTTAGTTACACCATTCGTCCCAAACTTCCAAACTCCTATAATGCAACAAAATAAATTTAATAAACAAGATCTTAATAAGTCAGGTAATAAAATTGCTGAAGTATTAAGAATGTTTACCAATCGAAATAATAGTACTAATGGTGATATATTGAGCCCCAACAGCAGTAACACCGCAATTTCAGAATGTTCAAATGTGAACAAAATAAAACGTAGTGATAGTTATAAATTAGCCAACTCCCCTCTAATGCCTATCAAAAAACTACTAAAACTCGAAAGTTTTGGCACAAACGCGAAAAAAGTAGACTCGTTAGAAATGATTCAGGCTGAAATAGCAGCAGATTTATTACGCGATCAGATTAACTACCCTCCAACTGTCTCCCCTAAATTGAGCCATAGAAGTGCTATTGGTGAATTAGAAAAGTGCGAATGTACTGATGATAAGAATTCATTTATAGATGATAAGTTCGAAGCAAAATTATCTGCTTTGACATTAAGTCCATTTACCACACCTATGCCTAAAAGACATACAGTGGCGATAATTCCTGACAATAGAGACACTTCTTTAGATTTATTAAAAGCAATTTTAGATTCTGATTCTGACGATGTTTGCGTTCTACATTCACCTCCAGGTTGTCCTCTAACTCCCAGTAAAGTAACTGTACCTGAAGATAGTTCTATGTACCGCGCTAGAATCTTATCTATTTCTGAATCCGACTATGGCACTGAAATCTGGTAAACTTTAAATACTCTTTATCACTTCCATTTTCCAACAAAATATTTTAACATCTGTTAACATGATCGTAATTTTTCTGTTACCGATGACTTATAGTATTACGCTTAAATTGTTAACTATAAAGAAATAAATTAATTGTTGATCTTTTGAGTATGGAATACCATCTTGTAAAAAATAATGAAATTAAAAAAATATATTAGCAATTAGGAAATAATCCGTCCTTTGTACAAAAAAAGTACAAACAACTGTCTTCCTTTATACCTACTATAAATTTGTCCATTCTGTGATAGTTTTTATTTAGTTTAGACGAATGTATTATAATAACTGAATTTTAAATTCTGTATCTTCATGATGTATCAGTATTTTATTTTAATGATGCAATGTTTTTAGTGTAAGTGTTAAATGCATGGTGGCTTTTTTCACCGCAGTGTGCACAGCTTACGAGTGGTTCATATTCTTCGTATGTAAGTGCATGGTGTGTTATTCTATGTCTTTGTGTTTTTGTAAATAATATTATTATAGAATTATTGTGAATTAACGCACTTATTTCATTTAATGTCACACCTTCAGCTATCACCCTCACACTACTCATTATAGCACTGGGCTATGAAACTATACCATGTTCTGTTTATAGGTACATTACCAAAGGGAATAGATCTACAA
This sequence comes from Spilosoma lubricipeda, assembly GCA_905220595.1. Taxonomy (NCBI): domain Eukaryota; kingdom Metazoa; phylum Arthropoda; class Insecta; order Lepidoptera; family Erebidae; genus Spilosoma; species Spilosoma lubricipeda. The sequence goes on along the minus strand of HG992282.1, from coordinate 15,257,589 downwards.
AGTTCAATAAAAGTGAAATAAAAACCAGATGTAAACATTAACAAAAAAACATTTAACCTTTGACAGAAATACAACTGTTATAAGATCCCATCTGATTTTTGTATCATTACATCTTGTTCATACACAGAACTTTCTACTTAAGAATGGCTAAAATGTAAATAATACCGACTTTTTGTCTCTTACATACCTACATCTATGGGAGAATAACAATTGGATACTAAGCATCCTCACGAATATAACTTAACTAATTTGTGTATAACACGGTAAGGATGAATAAAAATGTAACAATAAATACAGTTCTGTTAATTTGAACTGAACTAGATTTAATATCACTTCGGACGCGTCGCAAAAAAGATTTTAATAACTATTTACTTTTATATTGATTTTGAAATTTGATTACCTATATGTATTTTTATAACGTTATATCCTGCTAAAAATAAATTATTTATTTTTCTAACTAAAAATCAAACTCCTACTAAAAATAAATAATTTATTTTTAGCAGGAGTTTGATGCTCAGTTTGATCTGGTCGTATTTAATTGTAATGCCCATTGACTTTCACGAGGTTTTTAATCTAAAAGTCTTGTTTAAATAAGTTTTTATTGCGACCGTCTAACCAGAAATCCTAAATAAATCTTCGTTACAAGGATTTACAGTGACATTAAAACTAGTTGAAAAGAATCGGCAATCTCTTATACTAAAGAATAATAAAACTAGGTGTGTAGTAGGTACTTATTGCACTCATCTTACATCGCTTTGCACAGTGAAGGAGATTGCTTCCACTGTTTCGTCTTTAACGACTACTTCTTCGAAGGTAAAGTTTTGTGTTGCTTATTTGGCATGATGCATGGGGTCTAAATTACTAACAAACTAAAAATCAGCACTTAGTGCCTCACTAAACTAAATTATTATAATGTTCTAAAATTCCGGTTGAAGTGGTGATATAACTATTAAGTAAAATAAGAATAAGATACCATGCACTGTACATGTTTTGATTGTGTAAAACTACGTATGTATATATATTTTAAATATATTTATGTTTACGTAATACTTTTGTGTTTGTATGTTTAGTATTTCAGCCTTAGTTACGCTTTTGGTTTCGGCACATTTTTATATCTATGTACTTTGAGTATTTTATTTGTAGTTAGGATGTTATTTTAATTGTGTTATGTGTGTTTATTATTTATGTTTGTCTTTGTGATTTTCTATAAGTGAGCATGTAATTTATTGATTTATGTATAACTCGTAGTGGTAGATGAATAATGATGTGTGAAAAACTATGCGCCGCTGACAATTTGCTGTATTTTTATTGTGTAGTTAGGTCATATTCCACTGTGCATCGTCAAGTGATTTATTAAGTAAATTATTTTCAAAACATAGCCATTACAATACCTACGATAATGCCATTGAATTTTTATGCGTATTTAAATCCAATCGTAGTTGACAGAATAACACCATTCGTCTTTTCTGAAAGTTCGTTAACGGTTCCCTAATAGAGATGATTAGCATGCATATTTTCACATATCATTATTTCACAGCAGTAATATAAATTCTTGAGCCTATTCAAATCCTGATCTCTATTTGTATTATTTCTTATAAGTTCCGTCGTAAATCCTTAACTACAACGAAATTTGCAAGTCCATTTATAGAAGAAATATGCTATTTTAGTTGTCTATTATATTTATAGTAGTATAAAGGTAACATGGAATTACGCAGACGCCGCAGTTCAAAAAGGTATTTATAAAATTAATTGACATAAAGTGTTTTATATTTCCAGACTATCGACATTCCAGTGCTGACAAACCCAATTTGAACATACCGCCAAGCCAAGTCCAGGATAAGGGACCAGCAGTAGACTTGAATGCGATCAATCCCACTGTTCACAGATATCATACCGCGCATCTACGTGGCAAACATGGCATTGTCAACTATGATAATACAACGAATACGCAAAAAGAACAGCCAAAGTTTTGGACACTACCGAAAAGAATGAACACTGTACCTATCGCTCCACAAAGAACCTTCAACTATCCAATTAAAACTGTACCTAGGGACTTGCAACCACTTGACCAAAGACGAGATTCCATTAACATTAATGAAGAATCTATCAAAATATCACCTATAGACCCAAGGACTTTAGGTACTTTCAAATCATCAACTCCATCAAACAAAGAAAATATTGTTGATCTTTCTTCGAAATTATTATCTCCTGTTAAATCAAGCATGACTAACGAAGAACTATACGCTGTTATACATAAAAGTAAGAAGAAATTAAACATAAAAGACGCCCCGGAAAGGTCGGAATCTCCAGCGTTATCTACTATTAGTTTATCTCCAGTCAGTTCAGAAACTTCCTTATATACCAAAGGTAGTCAACGTTATCCAGAAACTGGCTATTTAGGGGATCCTAGAAACCGAATGAGTTGGTCGCCTGCTGATAAAAACCCAATGCCTTCTCAGTTCAGTTCTATGTATGGAGTTCAAAAACAAGAGACAACTTGTGCGGATCGACACGGGCCATTGTCTCAGACATCTAGGTTAGATTTTAAGAAACTGTTACTACAGCACAGCGTTAAACTGAATTCACTTAATCCTCAAAGGCAAACTAACAAATTATCAGCGGTGGAACAGTTAAAACTTTCTAGAGAGAAATCACAAACGCCAACACTGCCAGCACAAATTCCAAACAAATCCCAAATAAATATTCTTGATTTAAGTGGATCTCCGAAAACATACACAAATAGAAAAGTAATAAAACCCAATAGCCAGCCTACATCACCGGGACGTACTGGAGCGCTAATCAAAGAACACAAAAATACACCCAAAATATTACTATCACCCAAGTCGCAATGGCGGTTTGCAAGTCCAAGGTCTGACGTCTTATCTACTCCTATACCAGAAGCATACAACGAAGATGAAAATTCTAATAGCTCAGGAGAGAAACATGATGTTTCTCCTGAAAACCAATCATCGAAAACGATACCTATAGTCACAAACCAACATTTTGGCGCTCGGCGCAACTTGATACCACTTAACAAAAACGCTTTAGAAATCGAAAGAGTTTTCCCTCAATCAATTGACCAAGGAGTGTTTCCTCTCAATCAGGACTTTGCAAAAGGACAGAGTCCATCGAGAACAGAAATAATGCAGGCAAAACGTGCTGAATTCTTTAATATATGTCCGGAATCATCCCCACCTAAACTAACTTCCTTCAAGAGCCCTTCGACGACTGGTTCGTCAGCAAATGTCCGAAGCAAGTCATCTCCGGAACGAGGCAAAGTTTCACCAACTACGCTTGAAACCGCCTTATGATAAAACTGATATTTAAACGAGATGTCAAAGCGGTGCTTCAAAACGTCAATCTCAATTTGTAAATAAGGCAATGAAATTCATAGAAGCTTTAATCTAGTCTTTTCTTGATTAGCGTGCCATTTGTGCAGGCACTTATTTTTCAAAACCAGTGTTTCATGTACGTACGTACTTCTTAATTCGAGCTCAAAGTTATCATTTATTTGTAACAGCTCTATGGGGCCAATTTTGTTTTGTGTACATGATATTTTCTATCCTAAAAGCTGGTTATAAAACTTAGCATTTAAGTATTTATTGAGTACACATAAGGTACTATGTTAGTAGTGTTTTGAACTTTTTCAAAGTTTTTAAGTTATTCGGAATACAATTTTAAATAAAATGTTTTGAATAATATGCGTGTATCTTTTATCCTTCGTTAGACCCATGTAATTTTCATTTCATATATATAGTTGGCTGTTACAAACAAGTAGGCAAACAAATATACTAATCCGGTAGGAATCGAAACCACGACGGTTTCGATTCCTACCTCAGACAAATAATTTGTATTTTGGTATTATCATATTTTTATAAGAGGTTTTAGTTACCTAGTTTGGACACTTGCCAATTTCGTTTTTGAGGAAATGCTTTATTACTTTCAAGTATTGTGGAATATGAAATATAAAAAAATAATATAAAATGTGAGCTCATAAAAAGGCACAAATTTAGACATTCCACAACATTTGGCACAATTATGATAAGTCACTTAGAATCTAGCTAAGGTACTGCATCAGAATCTGATATTCCTGAATTAAATAAAGCGGTACTTTAAGAAGTTGAACACATTGTACAACATAGGGCTCGGCTCGAATATTTTGTATCAAGGAGACAACATTTTGCTGGCGTAACGGGTACGACTATCGTAGTCCCGAAAACAGTGAATTCGGTCAGTGTTCTTATTTTTGCAATTTACATACAATTTAATATAATATGTAAAATACCCGTGTCGCGGTGTTAATACCAAATTTCTCCAAAACGGCTGGACCGATTTTGTGTGCATATCGGGTAGGTCTGAGAATTGGCCATCATCTATTTTTCATTCCCCTTAATGATAAGGGTAACCTAACCCGATTTCTATTTTATGGCAAGAGATCGTTTGCCGGGTCAGTTAGTTTTATTATAAAATTATCTTGAAAGATTTGATATCAAATCCTTCTTTTTATTACAAGTGTCACTTTTTAGATTTGGCTTCTCTTGTATTATCTGTACTTATTTCTGTCAATTATTTACACCACCACTCGAAATTTTCCATTTGTTTTCCGTAAAAGTCGTGTGATGTTATTAAGAAAATCTACACGGCATATCCGAACCAATGAAGTGTAATTCCAATGAAAGTGCCGACATTTTAATGGGCGCCGAAGGCCTCCACTGTAAACTTCGATTTCTAGCACTAGTTGTGAACACTGGAAACCTAATAAACGAGAGAGCAACTACAACATACGGCATTAATCATGCGACAATAGCGCCTATTGCAATCTTCACTACATACTTTTTCTTTAGCATTTTCATAATTAGCGATTGCTGCCATCGTTATAGTTCAAAGTTCATACAAATATATGCACTTATATCTTGTGTTACACTTCATATTACTCTATCCATAGTGGTTTTTATGGAACTTCGACGTATACAAATAGAAGGAACTACTAAAAATTCTATTACTAATACTGGTCAAGCATTGAATGGCGTATTACCAATGTTTACAACATTGTTGCTACTTGCGGATCTCACTGTTATGATATTTGCAAATCGACGAGATACGACGGCTGTGCCAATAACAATATCAGAAGAAGAGGCATTATCAGCACAGGAACCAATACAGCAACCGCGCACATAGTATTATTAATCATACTCAATAATTATCATATTAAAAATATATGTACCTACCTACAAAGATATTTTATACGTAGATTATTTTTTCTTGCCACGGAGTGACGACTGATTGACTGATTACGCCAATAATGCCAATAACTACTACGTTCAGTCACTTGGTCATAGTGGTTTTATGGAAAAACCGACAGGCATGTAGGTATATTAGTTTTAATGTGACCAACCGAAAGTTTCGGTTTCGACCGAACCTGAGAGTAAGGCCGAAAGCCGAAAGTTCGGTTCTTTTTTATGCCAACGGGTTTGCCTGATGGAAAGCATAAACAGAATCCAAATTTGGTGGTCACCATATTCATTGTGAATGCAGACAATGCAGAATACTGTCATTTTACGGTGATCTTCTGTGCGAGGGAGCACCCCACCGGTCGACCCGGCCCGTTCGTGCTGAAATCAACGTGGCTCTACTACCTTTATGTTTCGGTTTCGGCTGAAAACCAATTTCGGTCGGACACTAGTTAGGGTTTCGTAGTTCACACGATCACAGTTCGCAACCCTATCGAAAAAATCATCCCCATTTTGCGTGTAGGTGACTACCCCATAGTTTAGGGTGTATTAGATAGGTTTCTAACTAGACGTAATTAGGTAGACGGTAATTTTTCGTACAGCCATTTTTTTTGTAAATATTTTCTACATTTCTGAAATTCTAGCAATAGAAATACGGCGCCATCTACCGGATATCTGTGCAACTTAGATACTAAACCGCCATCTATTAGGATTTTATATAACTAAATTATGAATACACGCTAAAGTCGTATAATAAAGAAATAAATAGATCTCAAAACAAAATTTAAACTACTTGCTTTCTAGCAAAAAAAGAATGAATAAATAATAAATAAATATGAATTAATGAAATCGGACTATGTATTATTGAATTACAACTAAGAATATATTTTGATTTTCATCCACTCTCTCCAGGAAACCGTGCTGAATTTCGGGATAAAAAGTATCCATGTCCGACCTCATAGTATAAACTCAAGTCATGCCAAGTTTCATTTGAATCCATCCAGTAGTTTTATGCGCGGCCGAGATATAGTCAGACAGACAGACAGACAAAAATGAAAAAAATACAGTTTTGGCTTCAGTAACGATTATAGAGAGCCCTCTAAAAGAAAATTTCTAAATATACGTTTAATGTACAGAATTAGACCTCTTACATTTTTATTATAAGTATATCTAGATATATAAAATCTATACATCTATACATCTATACAAATAAATAAAATTGGAGTGTCTGTTTGTAATATTAAAATAACTGCTTTTTACTCAATGCATATGTATGTATACACGATACATATACCAAAAATGTAGTTGAAAAAATTTTTGTCTGTCTGTCTGTCTGTTTGTTCCGGGTAATCTCTGGAACGGCTGGACGGATTTTGACGGGACTTTCACTGGCAAGTAGCTGATGACCCGGGGAGTAACTTAGGCTACTTTTTTTAGACTAACTTTGTCCCGCGGCGTTACTCGCGGTACAACAATAACCGCGGGTAACACCGCGGAGTTCAGCTAGTTATAAATAAGTTTTATTCTATATCAGCTCGGTGAAGATCGATCTAGGGTCGGATCTTAGACCAGTATGTATGACCAGGACAATAAATAATCCTGGTAAAACTAAATGAAACTAAAAGTCTAAAACCATTGAAAGATCCCTCCTAGTTTCGTCATGTTCATCTGTCCGTCTATCTAGCCTGAATCTCACAGATTGTTAGTGCTAGAAACCTGTAATTTCGCTTGAACAAACAGATTAAAACATACAAAATGCAGTAAATAACATAGTCACCAAGGCAGAGACGATTGATCTCCACTTACTACGGTCCTTAGACATCTCTTTTACTTGGTCTACATTCAGTCCTCTCCTCTTCCTCCTATTTGGTACATTTCCGCCAGATAGAGCACATGGGTACGCGACCCCAAGGCCTCCAGCAACATTTTGTAACGCTTTCAATCCCAGTCTGTGGCGAACAGTTCCCATTACCTTTTCCTTTCCTTTTTAAAACCAAATTATGCTTTCAATACTACCAAACATTTACGACAATCATGGCTAGAAACTTACAGGAAATAGCCCACCGTTCCGGGTAGACCTTAAATAGTCAGAGTGCGAAGAATCCCCCGGGCAGCTATGGGTTTAAAAAATCAAATGCTCTGAGAAGAGAAAGGCTAGCCACCCTCCACGAGATGTTTCTTCTAGGGGCAAAAGTCGCTTTGCTTAGTAAAATAAAATCTTGGAAAATCTTTTTTAGGGTAGGTACCTCTAGTATCATTGAAGTGAGGATGTTTAATTTCATTTATCATCAGGATTCATTCAAATGTGTAAGGTACCTTTGGATAAATCATTTTATACAAACCTCTTGCAGGAGTAAGTGGAGAAGTCTAAAAAAAATGGAAGTAGGTAATTCGACGTTACAGGTCGTTAGGCCAATATTTTTTTGTTATGAAATAACAAAACGCTCTTACTACGGACCCCGACATTTGGCGTGGATCGACTCGACACGCACTCGGGCGGCTTTTTCATGAAGTTTTAAGTTAAACTTCAACAAAGGCCTTGTTGAAGTTTAACTTAAAACCAACTTCCATATTCCGGGCTGTTATTAATAATTTCCCAAAAGCTTTTGGACCGGGAATGGAACCTTCATTGGTCTAGCAGCATACGCTAACTGCTAGGCCAATGAGGCAGTTAACCTACTCAAAGATGACTGGTTCAATTTAAAACAGACTTTTGTTTGATGAAGGGATCTGTCCAGTCTGTCCGCTTGTCAACAGGGTTATGAGTCTGGAGAAATTAGCAGTCTGAAATAATTCTATACACACATAGATGCCATTGTTGCCAAAGATTCTAAAGCACTAGGGTATGTAATGCCACTGTCTAACTGAATAGAGAATACTCAGCGAAGGTTCGTAAGATATTTATGCTTTCACCAAATGGTACCGTATCACCTGGAACTTTACCTTAGCCTCTGTTAAAAGTACCATCTACTACTGCTTATAATCTGCCATGAGATAGCTGATTATACAAAAGTGGTAAAGATTTCTGGGAGCAAAGTTGACTGCTCTGAACTATTATCCAAGTCTAATCTTAAAGTTCTGTCAAGAACTCGCTTTAACCCAACATGTGTATACCATTGGCATCAACAAATTACAGAATGAATTAGAAAATTAATAGTAAGTGCAAACAGTTTAATATTGATATATTTAATGATGGTGTGTCAGAAGTGAGAAGGTGTTTAAGTTTTAAATTCTTTAGAGATAATGATGAGATGTCGGAGTAAGTAATGAATAAAAATGTATGTAAAGAATTTATTTGCTATGTGTTGGTGTATTTGTATCTGTATCTGTGCCTATAATGAATCTAATGATGTGTTGATACTACCTTATATTGTCTTGTGCGCTTTAACTTTCTGTTGTATATAAGCAAGGATTTGTCATTGGCTGTCCAATCTTGTTTGATTACATTTTGACTAGCTGTTGCCCGCGGCTCCGTTTGCGTGTATGTCCGTTAGCGTAGTAGTATAAGTGTTATCCTGATGTATAAGCTATATGACTGTAAAGTGTAATCCAAATCCATTTAGTAGTTTTTGTGTGAAGAAGTAGAAAACATACACACTCACAAACTTTCGCCTTTATAATATTAGTGTGATTTAAATAAATAATTATACAGACCTACAGCACTGAATTAGGGCATTTTCATTCAATACTATCTTGTTTGCCTAATATGGTGTATTTGAGTCCATGTTTTACCCACCAGGGCAAACTGCTTGACTACTTTTCAAGAACCCCTCTTCCAAGACAAGATTCTTTGAAATTGTTTAACTGCATTTTGGGTTAGTAGTTTGTTAGTATGTAACTGCAAAAGTAAGTAAAAGAAACATATTTCACCTCAAGATTTTATTTTACATATAAACTTACAAATATGCCACAAAACAATATGCATTTGATTGGTTACCTGCAAATAAAATTGTGTGCTTCAGGGCTCCCACACATAACTGCGAATTTGCAACGCATCGCAAATATCTGCAAGCTCGCACGAATGCACCACAAGAACTTCACACTGCATCACATCATAGTTATGTGTGGGAGCTCTTAGTCTAATTTTGTGGTGCAAAGTTATTCTGCATGCATAACATTTTAAAATAACATTAGCACTCATCCTTCCCTATAAATATTATATCTGGACTAAACAATAACTTTTGTTTATTATGAAATAGTTATGAAATTAAACCCACAATCATTACATGCTACATCACACCAGATGTAGACATCACAAGAACACTTCTTTATAGAACAACTATCTGGGCCCCACAATGTTACTTTTGGTTTGTATTGTAAAGATACAACAGCAACTTCAAGTAACACCGCAGGGCACAACTAGTTGTACAAAAAAGCTTTGAATGCTGAAAACTGCATTGAAATCTGTTAAGTGGTTTAGTAACAGAGCAAAAGCCACTTTTTACCCTTTTTTTTAAATATTGAAATTGACTGTAACGAAATAAAAACATGTTATAAACCATTGTTCAATTTCTAAAATTATATACAGTTTTGACAAACATGGTAATCACAAACATATTTTTTTCGGGTTTGTGATACTAGCGATGGAACTAAGTCATTGATTTTAAAAATTAGTGTTTTCTCTAGAGTAAATTTAAAGCCATATTTATTTCTAACAAATGTTGGAGCAAACATAGCTTTGCATCTCTGCTCATAATACAACCAAAGATTTATAACCTTTTGGCATTTGCAATAAATTTATTTACTTATATATATAAACAAATAACCTTAAATAAACCATAAACAAATCATTAGAGGGCTATTTCACACATTAGAACTGCAAAGTTATATAAAACGAAAAGCACTATCAGTACAGCAGTGTAAATATTATATTATAACCTCAAATTAGAAATAGAATAGAACATGAATATAATTAACAGAATAATCACCATGTTGTAACCTCAAATTACACATATTGTCTTGTGAATTGTGAAAACTATATTAATTAAATTCCTATTTTTCTGTCCATATCACTTTCCATTGGCTGCTATTTATTCATAGGTGGTCCATTCATAAGTGGCGGCCGCATTTGACCCATAGGTCCCATCGGCCCCATTGGTCCCATTATAGGTCCCATCATTGGAGGTCTCATTCCCATCATAGGTGGCATCGGCCCGTGTGGTCCCATCATCATTGGTGGTGCCATAGGACCGCCAGGGCCCATTGTTGGTGGTGGTAACATTCCAGGTGGTCCTCCAGGTGCCGGAACAGGTGGTCGAGGTCCGCCAGGTCCCATAACTGAAGGGTCCCATGGAGGAGGTATAGCTGCTCCCTTGTTAAACGGATTTTGAGCTATTTTACCTGCTTTAAACGCAGCTGTGGTAGCGTCTATGAGATGTTGTGCTTGTTCTTCCATCCATTTCTGGTAATAAAATTTTACATTATCTTTATGTTTTCTTCCAGTACAATGAGTTTTTCTTACACTCGGTGAGTCGTGTGTTAAATATGTATCACAGTAATCACAATAGTATTTAGGCATTTTGTATTTTTCTGAACAACACTTAAGTTCAACTTTGAAATAATATCCTGCCGGCAGACAAGCAACGCATAGAAATACAAAATTTATGTGAATTTGCAAACACACTTACACTCCCTCAACTTACAAACAATCAATGACAGACAGATATAGTTTGGCTGTGGCTAGTCTATGGCTGCTATGGCTTGTCTACAGTGTTGCCAACAGTTAAACTAGCTCTCCACTAGATTGAACTTTTAAAAGCACAAACAAATATGGTACTACATAAAAAAATACTATTTTCACTTTTAACAGACTTCAAAAAAAGGAGGAGGTTTCTTAATTCGATCGTATATATTTTTTTTATGTGTGTTCGCGGATAACTTCGTCGTTTATGAACCGATTTTGATGATTCTTTTTTTAATGAAAAGGAGATGTCCCAACGGTGGTACCATGATAAGGACATTAATATCTGATGATGGCATCCAAGATGAATCAAGTCGAACCTTGAAGTCGGTTTAAGTTTTGTTAAAATTGTACTTGATGAAAATCTGAAATGGACGATTATGTTACAGACAATGTAACATAATCGTCCATTTCAGATTGATATGACTCTTTGATACCGAATTTGTTTTACAACGGCTTCTGGAATTTTATAATCATTGCAGGATTTTCCTTAAAACCACAGCGTACTCTCAATATAGCAAATAAAAGATTTAACCTCACTCTATAATACTGCTAAATAGTATCTCAACATCGGCATTAGAATGAGGCAGTATTAGGAGAGTAATCGCAAAAGTTGCTATTTCCTTAAGGCAATAACAACTTTTGCCTCGATTCTCTTTAAGCGTCTTTGAGGTACAATACTTAAATCCAAATTTTTTTATTCGTCATCTTCTCTTACATAAGATGAATTAAATATAGATATTTTAAACATGTTAGTTAGTAAGTAGCCGAGTTAAATTATATTTTTTTTAAACTGCTGGAAATATCCACCAGCCACTACGAGTAAAACCATTATTTCGCCACTAAATGAAGGATCCAAACCACCAGTTTAACTGGAGAATCCACTAAGTTGGCAGCACTGCTTGTCTACTTTTAAAATCTATTGTTTGATGAGCTTAGCACCAGTTCCTAAATATTAGTCCGGAAGATATTATAATGTTTGGATGGTTACGGTTTTACTCTTTTGTGCTTTTCCTTTATAAAATGAAAAAAAAAACGGTTTTATTGAAAATAATGTACTAAAAACTAAAAAATAAATTGTTACAAATTATTAATTTACGGAGAATGTTCTTTTATCCTACATACCAATAGTCGGATTATTGTACAAACTATCCAGGAAATACGACAAAAAACTTGAGAGGTGTCAAGGGACGCCCGGATGGAACGAAGTTCACTGTCAGGATTCATTATTGTTATTATTTTTTATTATTCATTATCTACAAAAAATCTGTATATACTCAACAAAAATAATCGTCGCGACACCACACTGTTCAATGCGAAATAGAAATGAAAATATCTGGCTTGCTTTCTGTAACAAACAGAGAGAGAGAGAGACAGACAGAGAAACACGCACGGCTTACAATAGCTTACTATGGCAAAAAGGGTCGTTACAACTTTTCGTGAGAATTTTTTCCGTCTAGCCCCCTTTCACTTCGGAACTTCGTTCCAATAATCAATAGTTTATTCTTAATAGAGATAATGCTCTTCCAGTTGTAACCTCGACATGAGATGACCAAATTTGAAGTCTTGCGGTTTTAGTCTTTTTTTTTATTATGGTGACTGAGTAAATAAAAAGTAAAACGGAATATTTAGAATGCGATTATGGAGGTACAGCAGAGACGGGATGCAAAACATACATAGACAACCGTGCATTACCCAAAGTAGACAAGTTCAAATACCTAGGTTCTGTCCTCACACATGACGCAAACGTGGATAAAGACGTGGACCACCGCATCAATACTGCCTGGCTTAAATGGAGATCGCTATCAGGGGTTCTTTGTGACAGCAGAATACCCATCAGAGTTAAAGGGAAAGTGTACAAAACGATAGTACGACCCGCCATGACATACGGTGCAGAGTGCTGGACCATGAAGAAGACACACGAGCAACAACTGCACACGAGCCAAATTAAGATGCTCAGATGGGCGGGTAGTGTAACCCGCTTGGACAAAGTGCGAAATGAGTATGTCAGAGGATCGTTTAAAGTAGCACCGATTGCTGAAAAGTTAAAAAAAAGCCGAATGCGCTGGTATGGCCATATCATCAGGCAAAATGACGAACACTCTGTCAAAAAGGCCCTAAAAATCCCTGACCGCCCACGAGGAAGCGGAAGACCACCCGCCACCTGGTGGTCGAATATGCAGAAAGAAATCCAGCAAGAGAATCTGAGCACACAGACAATCCAGAACAGAGTTCTCTGGCGCAGACGTACAAGGACACCCGACCCCAGCTAAACTGGGAAGAGGGGTGGACAAAGAAGAAGAGGTGATTGAGTAAATAAATAAAAACGTAAATACGTAATATTACTAGTGCTATTTAGTTTACGTTGATAACACAAATCAAACAACGTTACGCGTCGTTTATGTAACTATATTATGACCGCCGCCGCTTCGCCGGCCGGGACCGCCGCCACTCCGGTTAGAGAACTTGAATAACAAATGGTGCCAATATTGGTTTTAATTTTTAAGACATGTACTTTGTTTGAATATTTTTTTATATCCGTTTTCGGAAAAATAAAACAATCCCAAAAGTTTCAACATTTAAATAGTCCACGGTTTAATTTAACATATTGTAAAATCCACTTTCTATAGTGTATGCTCTAATGATTGAATCATTGATTGAAACAGTAGTAAAACATTTTAGTCGATTATTTCGAAGCGGTAGATTCCTTTAGTTAACCTCTGACACCTCCATCAAATTGAAAGATGCAAATGGCGCGCATCATTTGCACATTTTGCACGTGTGATTGACATCTGTTTAAAATCATTTTCGTAAAGAAACACTACACACATAACAAGTGTTGCATATTGTACTAGAAATTAAATTTATATTGACTGAGGCAATTTGTAAAGTTAATAATGACAGACATGAAGTATATATTGGTCACCGGTGGTGTAATTAGTGGTGTCGGGAAAGGTGTGATAGCAAGCTCGTTTGGCACAATTTTAAAAAGCTGCGGAATTGATGTGACTTCTATAAAAATTGATCCATATATAAATATCGATGCAGGCACTTTCTCTCCATACGAGCACGGTGAGTGAATAATTGTTATACTAGTTTTATTAGGTCATTATGTGATTTTTCGGGACATTTGAAACTGCATCAATCTGCATTCGTCTATTTTTGTTTTCTAGGTGAAGTTTACGTGCTCGATGACGGTGGTGAAGTCGACCTTGATCTTGGCAACTACGAGCGCTTCCTAGATATAACACTGCATAGAGACAACAATATAACGACTGGCAAGATATATCAAATGGTTATAGAGCGCGAGAGACGTGGAGATTATTTAGGAAAAACTGTTCAAGGTAAGATAACAGTCAAAAGAATATTCAATTTTATTTAACGTTTTTGAAAAATAAAGTACAATAGTATTTCTTAAGATATCTCTAGCACAGAGGTTATTCTAGACTTATTCCTTCACATTTATATTGAAATAATTTATTTGTTACTCTTGATAATGAACTCATCAAAAAATTGTCTTCTAGTAATTCCGCATATAACTGATGCCATACAAGAATGGGTACAAAGAGTGGCTCAAATATCTGTGACACCAGATAATGCCCCGCCAAGAGTATGTATCATAGAACTCGGTGGCACTATTGGTGATATTGAAAGTATGTCATTTGTGGAAGCGTTTCGACAGTTTCAGTTTAGAGTGAAAAGGGAAAACTTCTGCTGTGCCCATGTGTCTTTAGTGCCAATGGTAAGTTTCATTTATTTATTGATTATGATTCAAAAGTAAAATTAAAATACAGTTACCATTTTTGTTGTACAGCAAGACTTATTCTCAATGTATTTTTTTCTCAAAGCTCACACCTGTCTACCTGTCACTACGAGTAGTGAAACACATTCATAATATCGAGTAATAGAAGATATCATAATCTTTTAAATGACTTCATAGCAAACAAGTCCTGCTACATAGCAAAAAACCTTGTGTAAAAGCTGTGAAATCCTAAAAAAAAGTTACTGTTTCCGCTACTTAAAGGGATCCAATTTGCTGATGATACTTATACTACTAATTTAAAAAGTATGATATGAATAAAACATTATTATTTTGCGAGTTGATTGAAGATAAAGTACTACAAAATAATTTAATTCCATTCAAATGAGTCACTTGATAAATTAAGGAAATAACATTGTTATAATATTTAGTGAGTAAGATTTATAATATTTTATGTTAACAATATCATAATATTTTTTAGCCAAAATCTACCGGTGAACCCAAAACTAAACCTACACAATCTTCAGTTAGAGAACTTCGAGGTCTAGGACTATCTCCTGATTTGATATTATGCCGATCTGAGAAGCCTATCAACCACACAGTTAAAGAGAAAATATCAAACTTCTGCCATGTGGGACCAGAACAGGTAATATGTTAATTGATTTAAATGTCCATAAGCTGCTTCCATAACCTATGTTATAGCCATGTGCATAATAACCTCAGCACTTTTAGGGTTTTTTTTTATATCATTAGTGTATGTTATGAGATGACTATGAATGTAGAGATACATGTGCATTATTGAATTAATTTAATTTGAACTGAACTACAGGCCTGGACACATATTTATTTGTAGATATGTTATAGGTACTCAAGCGAACTCAAACCTCGTAATTCCAGCTATTCTATGAGTAAATATCTTTCTCATCTGTGCACAGAAATTTAAATTATCTTTTTCTTAAGTTTTTGCTATACCCAATATCATAAATAGTAGGAATATCACCTATTTTTAAAATAATTTGACAATATTGAAAATAAACTATGAATTGTGGTCATCCTATCAGATAATAGTCTAAACATATTTCATTTTAAATCAAACAAAATAATGTAAGTTTCTCGCAGATTGCACGAAATAAAATTAACAATTTTTAAAAAATTTGTCTGCGACATGAACGCCTTTTGATTGGTTACAACTCTGGTGACGTCACATGCTAATAACCGAAAGATTCCTCAATTGAGTATTGTTTTGCGTTTTAACGCTGATTACCATGCTGCGGAACTGAAAAATGTTAAAGCAGCTATGTTGCACTTACATAAGTACAACCTAAAAATTGTTTCTATAAAAACCTTTGAAAAAATTCATTCATTATTTTTGTAAAATCTAATTTTACTTTTAGGTAGGTATATCTCAATGCTTTTAGGTTACATTTTGAAATGGTACAAAGCGTGGTATTTAAAGATGTTATCTGACCCGACGAACTTCGTACCACCATATTTTTCTTTCGTAAATATTTTCAAAATTTCTGAAAACCTTGGTTTTAGCAGCTATGCCCGCCTCAGCTTCCCATGGGTAGGGTGCAGTCACGGACAGAAAATATTTTTTTCTGTTATTTTTTAATTTTTCTTGTACACAAACCTTCTGCTAAAAATAACTAACACAAAATATATATATAATTTGGTGCAGCCGATCGAAAGTTATGCGCATACATTATATATTTCGGCGATTCATTTTTATAAATAAGATTTGTTTGCTGTGGCACTACACACCATTTATTTGCCATTTTATTTAATAAAAGAAAACTGATAAAATTCGTTTAACTTCACTGTTTTGTTTTGAGTGAATTTGTTTACTAGCGTGTGACGCCACGCGTCTCACGTGACCAGCGCCATTACAGAAATATCGTTTTTTGACATGGTTGTCAAACTTGAACTTTATCAAAGATTTAAATACATAATACAGTAGAAATTTCGCAAAATATTAACGCGGTGTGCTAATTATGTAATAAAGAATAATTTAAAACGATTTACAAAAATCAATCTCTTAACTAAGAACACCTATATCTTAGCTAATTTCGTTTTCACCATGCTAAGTGACTCCTAAATAAGGGCCTCCTATTTTGTAAGGATTTCGAAAATCGTTAAGTATCGTTTTTCTTCAATATTAAATTTATAAATTGTGAATTATTATTACTAAGTAATAAACATGCAATATGAAGTAGAATATGTTATTGTTTAATTTGAAGATTAATTACCAATTTTTATAATTTTTGACTTTTATTCTGTCTCGAAATGTCAAACACAAAACTGACCACTGCCAGAAATATATACCATGCATGTGTCACATCGACGGCGACTCGTTGAAGTTTTAAAGTAAATATGTAATTACCATGTGTCCTAAATGGAGTCGAAGTAATCACTTTTATTTACAGTAAAGTGTAAAGTAAAAACATTTGGTGGTTGTAAAATGTTACACATAACTACTTAGTAAAATATATTAAATTACTAGCTGTTGCCCTCGGCTCCGCCCGCGTGTATGTCGGTTATCGAATCAAATAATAGCCTAAATGTTATTCTGATGTACAGCTATATTAATGTAAATCCGTTCAGTCGTTTTTGCATAAAAGAGCAACAAACACACATCCATACAAACTTTCGCATTTATAATATTCAATTCAAATTTTAAAATATTATTTTAATATATTTTAAAATTAGTAGGGTTAGAAATACAACATTTAGCAAAAAAGCAAAATCATTATTTATGTATGGGCCTTCCAAAGTATATGTGTATTATATATAAATAGTGTTTGAGCTTGTATTACCTATTATCAGGATATTTGAATATTTTATTATCTTAACCTAAATCTTGTAACAAAATCTATAACACCATATTTTGTAAATAAAGCTGGTCTATCTCGATGTATATCATTACTAAGTTTCAAAAGCCGTAGTCCATGTAGTGTAATGTACCATTGTCTATAACACTTTAACAACGCGTGACTACGGCTTTTGAAAATTGTTTCATACTTTTTCAGTGTCGTTTTTTGTCGTAGTTGGGTTTTAGATTTTACTTATAATGTTTTGGTGCCTCAATGATATTAATTTTGCAAAGTACATTTTAAATAGATACCATAGAAATATCACAATTATCGAATAAATACGGACAAAGTCACGAGAAAATGCTAATAATATATATATATATATTTGTAATGTACAAGTAACACCCTTTTGAATGATACCAAACAGAGTATATTTATCTCAAATTATTTCTTTAATACAGTACTTTATGTCGGCTAGAGGGCGCCACATTAAGTTCAGTGACGCGTCAAATAGCCTATAACCAGCGGACGATCAAGACGCTTTTAACTACACCTCATTTGTCCAGTTCCATTAAGTAGTTAAGGAGCTATGAGGGAACAGATGAACATACATACATACTTACATATATAGCCTGTCAAAATCATAACCCTCCTTTGGCTTTGCCGTAGTCGGGTAACAAATTAATTTTATTCCTTTTACTGCCCGAATAATACAAGCTTGTGTTTATAGTAATACTTCAACTTCATATTCGGACGAGTGCAGTTGCCTTGGCCAAAGTAAACGTGTACATTTAATTATTACTTCTCATTATTATTATTTGATTTGGAAGAAAAAAGATGAAGGCGTAGATTTGCAACCGTTTATTAGAGTTTGTGATCGAATTATTGAGTTACTGATATTTTATACAATGGTACCGATAACATAATGTAAATAAATTATAATGAAAACATTGTTTCCTTGGGATAACCGCTGTCGGCGTTTCTTGCAAGCTCAAAGAAGTCGTACTACTGTATGTTTCCTTATACTGTGGTAATCTTGCAAATTAATTAAATTCTACATGTAACTTTTAACATCATCATCAGCCTATCGCAGTCCACTGCTGGACATAGGCCTCTCCAATTGCACGCCACTTAGTTCGATCCTCGGCTTCTAACGTTTAACGTTTCATATCAAATATTTAGTGACACAGGGCAATGACTTTTTGACACAATTTCAATCTGAAGTGTGTCGTTCAATTTCTTATCTTCAATGTCATACAAAGATATTGTACTAAGACTAAACAAAACAGTTATTTTTTAGATTATTGCTGGTTGCTACTTGATTACAAGAGGATGTATCATAGTAGCTGACCTGGCAACCATTCACTTTAGGCATATAATCTTGTTTGAGATATTAGAGACATAAGCTAATGTTATTATTGTTAGTTATTTATTTCGAACATGATCCACTGAGACCAAACAATTAAACTCATTTACTATTTTACTGAAGCTTCTTTTAAACATCGCTTGTTGAATAACATTATTGATCTACTATTTCTTCAGTGATATTTTCAAGACACGAAAACTCTAAATCTGCAGATTAATCTGAAAAAATGAAAAAATAACATGTTCTGACTGACTGATTCATCATCGCCTAGCGTAAACTATTATAGTTAGGGCTATGAATTTTGGTGAGGAGGATCGTTTCATTGAGGAATTTCGGAATTTCTTTCCCAATAAATTAGGAACATGAAACTTTATTTTTAAGACTACTGATTAAATTAAGTAGATACGTTTTTAAACGTTTTTGGATATTATATTATAATGGGTTAAATAGGGGTTTAAATTTTGTACGGAAGTCCGTCATTTTTTAAGTTAGAAACTTGAAACTTTATTTTTGGGCTACTGATTAAAAATGAGTAGATACTTATTAAAGCGTTTCTGGATATTCTACCTCTAAGGGGTGAAATACGGGTTAACATTTTGTATATAGGTTAGTCTGGAAGTCCGTCATTTTTTTATTTAGTAGCCGGTTTTTATTACAAATAAATGAATACTTATATCAGCATTTTTGGGAATGTGTTCTTAAAGGGGTTAAAATAAGAGTCGAAAGTTTGTATGAAAGACCTTTTTAATGGGTTACTGACCATAAATAATTATTCATACATAGTTACACAGTTTTAATTGAATACCTACGTATAATCAACCATGCGAAAAAAGCCGCGGGCAACAGCTAGTTAGAATTTAGAACTATGATATATTTGTATTACTATTTCAATTTAAAAATCACTAATTATATTATTTTTAAATTATTAAAAAAAAAAACTATTTAACTGAATGCTAATTCAAGATCTTTTATTTTCTAACAGCTATTTGTTTCCGGGGTATTTTAATAAATTGTTTAATTAAGTCTACTTGTTAGCATGTAGCAAAAGTCATAATGCATTGTACAAAGATTGAGTAACATAGTTTAAGTTTATTTGTAAACAAAAGGTATTGTTATATAACTTTATTACAAATCAATGATGGTGATGATGTACATTTATTTTTGTAAACAAAACAGTTTACGGGCTAAGTCATTGGCTTTATACAAATATTGATAAGTCAGTGCTAATGGTAAATCAGGACAAGGTATCTTAATATAAAAGTCCGTAACTCTCTTAAAAATTTATCTATACAAATATTTAAAAAGCGGTATTAATATCAAAAAATCATTTTTAAATTTTTTGTCAGTTTGTTGGTTCCGACTAATCTCAGGAACGGCTTTACCGATTTCGATGGGACTTTTACTGGCGGATATCTAATGATATAAGGAGCAACTTAAGGTACTTTGATTTTAGACTAGCTTCGCCCTGCAGTGTTACCTGAAGTTGTTGTTAAGGTATAACTGCAACCGCAGTTACACTACTAGCAACAGCCACTCAGGTAGTGAATTAAACAAATAAATACATAGCTTAAAGATCTAATTGATGTAGATTACATCACCTATTTCACCCTAAAAAACCAGTCGAATTGAGAACAACCTCTTTTTTTTGAAATGGGTAAAGAATATTCCATAGTATATAGGTAATACAGGCGCATGCTTAATGCACATTTCTACTGAATTCAATGATAGTATAGTAGGCATGTACAGTTGCAAGTTAGATTACATTGAGATAACGATGATGACGTCATCTTTGTCATTCTACAAAAGGAAAAACAAAAATAGCTTCCGATAGTAAATGTCCGGGACGTCGAAAAACGTTTTAGAGTAGAAAACAATGGACAAACTCCTCATGACGCACATTGTGACTTTTAAATATGTTGCCGTTAGCATCCCGCATTGAATCCAGTTCTGCCATAGTGCCCATAGTAGCCTCGTAGCAACAAATATAGAAAATCACGAGATGTTATAAAGACTTTTTTTTTTCAGGTTATATGCATCCATGATTTGTCTTCCGTGTATCACGTACCGCTGCTGATGGAAGAGCAAGGAGTCGTCCAATATTTAAATGAAAGACTGCAACTTAATATTTCCATGCAACGAGGAAAGTAAGTAAATTTTAAATAAGTTAACATTTTTTTATCATACATATACATATAGAAGAATTGGAGTGTCTATTTGTAATATTAAAATAACCGATTTTTACTAAACGTATGGCACATCGCATGTATACCAAATTTTCTTTTTTTAAATTTTTGTCTGTCTGTTTGTTCCGGTACGTCTCTCGGCCGTATCGATTTATATGGGACTCACTGAAAGATAGCTGTTGATATAAGGAGTAACATAGGCTACTTTTTTTTTTGGACTAGCTTTGCCCTGCGGCGTTACCCGCGGTTGATGTTGTAGCGCGGGTCTCGGCTAGTTTTGTAATAGGTAATATAACTCTCACACACGGCAGTCTGATCCAAAACTAGGCACAGTCTGTACAGTGACAAACATACTTATAGATAGTATAAACTAGTTGTTGCCCGCGTGTATGTAGGTTATCACGGCAAATAGTAGCCTATGTGTTATTCTGATGTATAGGCTATATTAATGTAAAGTCTCATCCAAATCCGTTCAGTAGGTTTTGCGTGAAAGAGTAACAAACATCCATCCATCCATACTTACAAACTTTCGCGTTAATACTATTAGTAGGATGAATCATAAAAAGGATTATGTCCTTTGTGGGAATCGAACTGAAGACCTTCATCCCAGCAGGATCCCTTACTATCTCTACCTGAACCTGAACAGGTCCATCATACCTTTTATTACTATTTTATTGAATCGATTTTTTTAAATAAAATCGATGACACAGTGATACGGTGAAAGTACCACAAAATATTCCACTGTTAAAAGTCTAGTATGCTAAGTGTCCACTTAGTAACCCACTTTTAAACATGTAAATTAATTCGACGCCTTACATTTTGTTGAACATACTTTGCATATATTTTACACCGGTATCTGAGGTCCTTGAGATTATCGGAAATCAATCTTGTCGGGTGATTAGTGAGCATTTACTAATAAATTTTGTAAATAATTATTGAAATTTTAACAATTTAATGTAATGGTGATTTAAACGATGTCAGCAATTAAGCACATCTAGATTCAATACTTGATCTACTTTTGGACTTGTGAAAGTCTATTAATCACTTTATTTGCATGTCCTCGCCTGCTTGCTACTCTTTAACTCTATTTATATTCGTTATTTAATTAACTTAAACTAGTAAAACTAGTTTAAGTTAATCAGATTGTATTTGTTTTTGTTTTCGTGCATTGATGTTTTAGCACTAGTCTCTGGTTATAAAATAATTATTTTATAATTCGTCATAATTACTAATTACATTAGGGCGAACTCGATTTTGAAAGAATATTGTATAAAATAAGAACGCAAAATAAAGTTGGAGAAAGTAATGTAGAAACAAAACAATAATACAAATTTTGATGGAATGCTTTACTAATTTACCATATTAAAATGAGATGTAATTAGAATTAACTTAATTACTCGTAGTATAAACGATGCGTGGGCTGATGCTTTGTGGCAAATAGTTAACCGACCGATAGTCTAGAATAACGTCATTTTGTTTTGCAAGAGTAAATTTCTTGAATACATGTCTTTGTTCTCGCTAGAACGGAAGATTGATTCCATCGCCCTTCAAGCTTCTTCAATCACATTTTTTGCCATGCACGGTGGCGGATGTTTCTGTTAAGAAGTGGAATTTTGGAAAGCGTTATTTATTTGCTGTGCTGACATTTGCTCATGCAAAATAGATGGGCATTTATAGAAGATGTAATTCATGTTCGAAAAGAAATTCCAATATCAATAATAACCACACAATAATGTTTTCGTACCTCTGGCACATGACGCCATCATGATTCGAACTAACCAGACCTTGCACTGTGAAAACTAGATTAACTGGTAAATTACTTATATTCTCTTTTTTGTAAATACACGCATTAAATATTACTGAGATACGAACAAGATGTTTCGGTATCAAGACTAATAAGAGTATAATATTTTTGTACTTTAAACGAGGAAGCACGCGTAACTATTCATTGCAACTTGACCGAGAATAATGATAGACGCGGAAGTTAAAAAGGTCACTGAAGCGGCAAAATACCGGCAAAGTGCGTGTCGAGATTAGCTCAGTGTAGGGTGCTGTTAGTTTTTGTACCTGAATTAATTCTAAAATCTGATTTCGACCTATTCTTGGATCTTACAAATTTTAGGAAAACCAAAAAATGTTCAAGTTAACCGCTCTGTAGTAGGTACTTACGCTTTTGCCAACAATTTCGTATTTGCGACTTTAAAAGCATTGATTGGCTAATCAATGAATTTAATCAAATCCACTGAATTTATTACAATTAAACCAATTTAGGTAGGTATCTTTGAACTGTCAACAGGCGTCATTCGGAATCTGATTATACACAGGTATATGAATATGTTATCAAATAATACACAATCAATAACAGCATGTACTCACCACTCACCAAAAGATGGTACTCACCGTGGAAGAACCACGCTTCGGCATGCATGGGCCGGCTCGGCCGGAGTGATACCACGGCTTTACAGAAAACCGGTGTGAAACAGCGCAAGCCCTGTGTTTCACCGAGTGAGTGAGGATACCGGAAGCTCATACCCCATCCCCCAAAGGCTGACAACGCACTTGTGACGCCTCTGGTGTTGCTGGGGTGTCCATGGGCGACGGTAATCGCTTACAATCAAATGTCTGCTCCTTTGTCCCCTATTATATAAAAAAAGATGCAAAATTTAAAAAAAACTAGATTTATACAGAAAATATATCTTCATATTATTATTAATTTTTAATTTCAGAATCATGCGGAAATGGCACAACCTTGCCAAACGGGTTGACAATCTACGTAAAGAAGTAAATATAGCTCTAGTTGGTAAATACACAAAGTTGGAAGACAGCTATGCCAGCGTCACTAAAGCTCTCCAGCATGCCTGTATTGCTACATATTGCCGACTTAATCTTACTTATATTGAAGCAGTCAATTTAGAACGACAAACTAAGATAGATGATCCAGTTAGTTATCACAAGGCCTGGCAGGATTTATGTAAAAGCGAGTAAGTAAAAGTTGAAATACATTTTCTTCAGATACATATTAACTGTAGTGAGTCTAATTCATTGTATGGAAACTTCCGAGCACCACTTGCCATATTGATTACAGCATGACTAAGTAAATTGTTTTTTCTAATCTATACAAATAAATAAAATTGGAGTGTTTATTTGTAATATTAAAATAACCTCTTTTTACTAAATGTATATGTATGTATACAAGGTACATATACCAAAAATGTAGGTAAAAAAAATTTTGTCTGTCTGTCTGTTTGTTCCGGGTAATCTCTGGAACGTCTTGACCGATTTTGACGGGACTTTCACTGACAGGTAGCTGATAATCCAGGGAGTAACATAGGCTACTTTATTTAGACTAACTTTGTAACGCGGCTTTACTCGCGGTACAACAATAAGCGCGGGTAACACCGCGGGGTTCAGCTAGTAATACATAATGTTTACCAGAAAGTAAATGTACTCTACTGTATATTATTATACCCCCAGGATTAGTTAAGGTGAATTAAAAACCCACACTCATAAGGAGCAACCATATTGCTGCAAATTTTGAGATATATATTTTTTGAGTAACTTTTGCAAAAAAGGACAAAAAGAAAGATCGTGTATGTATAAATTAGGAACTGCGGGTAACAAGCTGAAAATAGTAAAGGTTGCATAGCTGACTTAACATAACCTTAATTAGTTTATGCTGCCAATATTAATTACATATTTATACATTTTCAGTGGTGTTATAGTCCCAGGAGGATTCGGACAGAGAGGTATGGAAGGTAAAATAGAAGCTTGCCAATGGTGTCGTGAAACACAAAAGCCAATGCTGGGTATCTGCCTTGGCCTCCAAGCAGCAGTCGTAGAATTTGCTAGAAACGTGTTATCACTTAAAGGTGCCAATA
The DNA here is from genome assembly GCA_905220595.1 of Spilosoma lubricipeda. Lineage (NCBI taxonomy): Eukaryota > Metazoa > Arthropoda > Insecta > Lepidoptera > Erebidae > Spilosoma > Spilosoma lubricipeda. The sequence continues at coordinate 15,232,678 of HG992282.1, read as the reverse complement.
GTACGGAGGTGGACCCCAAGTGTGATGATAAACTTGTCATAGACATGCCTGAACATCATCCAGGGAACCTTGGAGGTACAATGCGATTAGGAAAGAGGAAAACATATTTACAACCCAGTTTGATAAGTAAGTATTTTAAAATAAATGTATTTTTATGTAACCAGCTGAGCTGGTGAACATTTGGCGGATATTTTTTTCGTCACTTTTTTTTAATTGTATGGGCCCAGTATGCCTTTACTCTGCCTGATAGAAAGCATAAGCAGAATCCAAGAGTGGTGGTCACTCATAGCGAATGCAAAAATGCAGCATAGTGACCCACATCATTGTAAAACTTTTAGTATTTATTTATGCCCCACTGCCTCAACTTCCCATGGGTTGTGACTGAACAGGTCGTTAACTACAATGTACAATTTTTGTATACAAACCTTGTCGTGACAATAATAAACATATAAAAAATATTATTCAGTTTGGTGCTGTCGTTCGAAAGTTATGTGCGTGCATACATTTCGGTGATTCATTTTTAGTTTTATTGATTGCATTATCTTAGTGCTCAGTGCATATCCAGTAGATATCTATATGTAAAATTGCATTTAAGTTGCCAATACCTATAATAATTATTTATTGATTATCAATATTAAATGCTATATGCATATTTTCTTATTACACTACTAGCTGTTGCCCGCGGCTTTGCTCGCGTGGAAGTTGATTATATGTATTTAATTTAAACTGTGTAAAAGTATGTATCAGTAATTTATTCATGTTTTTAAACGTATTTATTTATTTTTGATCAATAGCCCATTTAAAAGAACTGTCATACACACATTAGATCATTTCATCCCCTTTAGGAACAGAATTCGCATAAATGCTGATATAAGTATTCATCTATTTCGAAAAATGACGAAATGCCAAACTAACCTATGTACGAAATGTCAACACCTATTTCACCCCTTAGGGATCGAATATTCAGAAACGCTGCAATACGTATTTGCTCATTTTTAATTAGCAACCCAAAAGTAAAGTTTCATCTTTCATATTTCTATGTATTCTTAAATATGACGGATTTCCATAAAAAAAACTCAACCCCTATTTCAGGGGTAAAATATGCAGAAACTCTATACTCTAATAGATATCTAGTCATTTTTAATCAATAACCCAAAATTAAAGTTTTATGGTACTAATTTAAAAAATAACGGACTTACATACAAACTTTCAACCCCTATTTCACCCCTTAGGGGTAGAATATCCAGAAACGCCTACATACGAATCTACTCATTTTTAATCTGTCGCCCAATAACAAAGTTTCATGTTTGTAACTCTAAAAATGGAGAACTTACGTACAAAGTTTCAACCCCTTTTTCATCCCATTAGAGGTAGGATGATATCCAGAAACGCTTAAATACGTATCCACTCACTTTTAATCAATAGCCCAATAATAAAGTTTCATGTTTGCAACTTCAAAAATAACGAACTTCCGTACAAACTTTCAACCCCTATTTCACCCCCTTAGGGGTAGAATACCCAGAAACGCTTAAATACGTATCTACTCTTTTTTAATCAGTAGCACATACATAAAGTTTCATGTTTCAGACTACAAAAATGACGGACTTCCAGACTAACCTATGTAAGAAATATGAACCCCTATTTCACCCCTTAGGGGTAGAATATCCAAAAACGTTTAAATACGTATCTACTCATTTTAAATCAGTAGCCTAAAAAGAAAGTTTCATGTTTCGAACTTCAAAAATTACGGACTTCCAGACTAACCTAAATGCGAAATGTCAACCCCTATTTCACCCCTTAGGGGTAGAATATTCAGAAACGCTGAAATACGTGTTTATTCATTTTTAATCAGCAGCCCAAAAGTAAAGTTTCATGCTCCTAACTTAAAAAATGACGAACTTCCATACAAACTTTCAACCCCTATTTCACCCCCTTAGGGGTAGAATACCCAAAAACGCTTAAATACGTATCTACTCTTTTTTAATCAGTAGCACATAAATAAAGTTTCATGTTTCTAACTTAAGAAATGACGGACTTCCAAACAAACTTTCAACCCCTATTTCACCCCTTTAGGGGTACAATATTCAGCAACGCTTAAATACGTAATTCTTTATTTTTAATTAGCAGCCTAAAAATAAAGTTTCATGTTTCTAACTTCAAAAATGACGGATTTCCAGACTAACCCATATACGAAATGTCAACCCCTATTTCAGCCCTTAGGGGTAGAATATTCGGTAACGCTGAAATACGTATTTACTCATTTTTAATAAAGTTTCAAGTTTCTAACTTAAAAAATTACAGACTTCCATACAAACTTTCACCCCCTTAGGGGTAGAAATTCCAAAATTCCTTTCTTAGTGGGTGTCTACTCAATAAAACGATCCTACTCACCAAATTTCATAGCCCTAACTATCATAGTTTACGCTCGGCGATGATGAATCAGTCAGTCAGGATTTACTATTTTATAAGTATAGAAAACTACTATTCTTCAATCTTTTGAAGTTTTGATCATCCAATGATTGCCTGTAAGAGATTGCTCTAGCTAGAAAGCAATCTTAGCTAGATAACGCCATTTTTTTACAATTCATATAGATAATTTTCTTTAAAAAAAAAAAGATGTAGAACAATGAAGTTCATTCGATCTGTGCTATAGCCAGGACGGCCTCGGTGTCGTAGTGGTGGTTTATGCGACTTCTATACTTGAGGTCTCGGTTTCAATTCCCTGGTTCAAATACTTGTTAAGTTGTTGGTGTTAATCCATATTCGACCTTACGTTTATTCTAGTAAAGTTCATTGTTCTGTGCTGCAATGCATGATTTATAGAACTTATCTAGAAGTTGTACGGCCAAACCGAATGTCGAGTCCCTTGAATATTCTTGATTCGTAACAGTATGTGTATTTACCAAAAAAGCTATATATTAGTCATAGTATGAATATTATTTGTGTAGTACTTATGCCACAAGCACTGCTTAGATTCAAACTAGATGACGGTTCGTGGGTTCGATGTCTGGAATATTATAATTAATAAACAAATTTATTTTAGCCCAACTATACAAGAAAGACGTAATAGAAGAACGTCACAGGCATCGCTATGAGGTAAACCCAGAATATATACAGCGTTTGGAAGAAGCTGGACTCCGCTTCGTGGGTAAAGACGAGACTAAGACTAGGATGGAAGTAGCCGTGGTGGAAAGTCATCCCTATTACGTCACCGTACAGTTCCACCCAGAGTATTTGTCTCGGCCATTATCTCCAAGCCCACCTTTCTTGGGGTAGGTATTTTCAGTATAAGAGAAACTCACATAAATCCGGCGTGAAATAGCGCTTGCGCAGTGTTTCACCGCGTGTTTCACCCAAAGGTGGTGTCCATGGGCAACGGTAATCGCTTACCATCAGATGATACGTCTGCTCGTTTGCCTCGAATACTATAAAAAAAGCAATTAAGCTGAAAAGTTAAATCATTTTTCATAAAACATTTTTCCACAAGAACACATTTAAAAAACTAAAATCCAGTTACGTAAAAACTTGTTAAAATTTATATAGCCTATCTCCTGGACCATCGTTATGAATCTATTGACACATCTTTCATTAAAATTAATTTAGTATTTTTAACGCTACGATGGAACATGCAAACACTCATAGTCTGACTCATGCTGTAGTCCGGTAAAAGAATCCTTTTCTCCATAAACACAAACCCATGAATTATTATTATTTTTTATTTTTTTTGTAATGTGTATGTAAAATTGATGAAACCAAAATAAATTTAACGTTGATCTAATCACTATTGCTTAATACGTTTTGTATGTGTGTAGATAGATTAATACAATTAAAGAGGTATATTGTTGATATATATTGCGTGGTATAATAGATTGGTTTATTGCTTACTTACTAAGGGGTGAGCTATGGCTAGCAAGTGATGACGATGACATTGTATCTATTTCTTTACGGTATTTCGTTGATCTCAATCAGTTCCGTTTAATTTTTTTTTTTTTTTTTACAGACTTATTTTGGCTTCACTTGGAAAACTGAAGAGCTATATGTCAAAAGGTTGTCGTTTTAGTCCAAGAAACCAATCTGATGTTAGTTCAGGTAAGAATCGAAGAATGGTGTAAGCTAATAAAATTCGTAAAATGTAATCGACCTTCCTGTAGATAAATTTAGGCTTACAGTAAAAAAAATCGCCTTATTAGAAAGCCTACTATACAATTAACGATTATCTAAATGACAAACAGTCATGGGCTTCTAAGGTGTTATTGCATACATACAGGCTTCTTTGTCTTGTAACGCATTACTTAACGCTAAATTGTTAACAAACCATTGTTAGTTGAAAGTAATGCGTGATGATAATTATAGTGATTTTTATCAGTCTGACTGACTGACTTTTTAAAAGAGAGGTCATGAGTTTCTTTGCCAGTATTCTTCTCATAAGACTACGCATTTTGGAAACTGGAAATTATAGATCGACACAGGCAGGCAGGTAGATTTTGATGTTTTCGTCTGATTTAGCTTTGACAATCCAGTACATGCTGTGGCGTCTGTTTGTGACGATCTATGATTTTAACTGTAGCTTAAATTTCACGTTCATAAATTTCACTTAGTGTCTTAAATTAATAAATAATTTTGAATTTGAATAATTATTTTTTACTTTATTGCACTACAGTACCACCACGTTATAATCCCTACAGACCAAGACTCGTTGTAATCTAATTTCGAAAAACGGGTTAGAACTTCGCATGTGAAATTCTATACATCTTTCAAAGCGAGTTTGTTTGAGAAGTGAAGTTTTAAACATTGTAGAATTTGGCTGGAAACCCAGTTTATAACCACTGTTAACACGATATTTGTATTCTCTTTGGTAAACATATTAAAATACATTTTGAATTTCAGATGAGGAAGAAGATGAAACAAGTAGTAAATCTTCCCTGAGCTTGGAAGATGAGAAGACAGTTATTGAAAACGGCATAAATAAACTAAAATTAAATGGCGTTAGCAAGTAATAATATTATATTCAATTAATCATCGTCAATAACGATTCGACGTCGATAACTCAATATTATTATTCTTTCAGGAATCTGACTTCACAAACAGCACTGGCTAATAACAAAGTATAAAAGTATGTAATGAAATTAATTATATTCTGAAATTGTTATTGCATCGATAATGCATATTTATGTAATTAGTGAATATTATAATTTTATCATTTGATATAATATGTGGAAGTAAGCAATCAAAGCTTTAGCCATGTGTTACGGTTTATTGATGTACCTCAGAGAACAGAGAATAAAGGTAGAAGTGCAATATGGGCGTGGCCAGCGCGCCAAAACTTTGAGCGCAATTGCTCCTATTAGCTGGCACTACGGTACATATCTGAAAACATTGCTCTCGAAGCATTACAAGTGGTATGAAAAATATTTTTGCCACGAGAGCACGCATTGAATGGTATTTCTTGCGGGAATATTTCGAAATATCTTGTACGAAAATATTCCGCAGTCATAACTATTGCAACTGAAATACTACCTTATTAAAAAGGCAAAAGGTTACATTTAGTACCATTGAAAGTGGCGTTTAGCATTTATTATATTCATAAAATCCGTTGACGGATTAGCATAGATATCATTATGTGTGTATATTATCAATTGTATATGTGTGCATCTAGGTGACAAAGAATCTCTTGGGATTTACCATTGATTGCACTTCTAATGTTTATTTCTCTGTTTTGTGGTGTATGTTATGAAGGTTGAAGACTAGACATCTTTTAAACCTAGTTTCCTTACTTCAATATATTATTATTTGTGTCATTAAGAGTATGATGATATCAATAAGGATGTTAAAATGTTATATGTAATAAATACCAATTTTTAAATTTAATTATCAAAATGTTATGTAATGAGTTACTCACATCTTAAATCTTTACATTGCAAATGAATTGCGCCATGAAAGTATATATTAATATAAATGGTTTTAAAAAGACCTTTACCCGTCCGCGCAGGTAAACAATTTTTTTTTTTACCTGTCGTTATTTAAGAGTTCCTTAGTCCATGTCTAGGTAAAAAACCAATACACGCTGACTAACGTCTTTATTGCTAAATCTGGCACTCAAACGCCGATGACATTTCAAATAAATTACAAATAAACAAACAATGATTTAAACAAAACCAAAACAACGCCCATTATGTGCCAACGTTGATTTTACGATGAGTGAATGAATGAAAGTCCCAAAAAATTGACTTAGGTATAGTTAGTTAATAGACTGTAAAGAAAGAATGAAATTTGTCTGAAAAATATTAAAATTGATCTGATACAGTCAATGATTTATGTTTAATTGAGTAAAAGAGCAGTGGAGATTGTTGCAAACAAGCCAACCACACGACAATCTATATTCGACCTTATGGATATTAAAGTTCATTGGTCTACCACAATATTTGTATTAGAACTTATTCTAGAACATACTGCCGAATCAACTGTCGCTTCCTTTCTCGAACCTTCGTGACATTTCGTAATACTATTATGTATTAATCATATAACTTTTTCTCATTCTGTTGAATATGATAAACATCTGGAAAGGGCAGAGTTCTTAATGTGTCTAGATTTGAAAGCTTATATATGGCAGTGACAAATAAAATAAAATTAAAGTGTTAAATGATGAATCAACAAGCGTGATCATGTTCCGAGGTCGAATTACAAAATAAGTTCTCACCGACCACCACCATCAAGCGCTTCCCAATCTGTTTTGCAAAATAATTTTAACTGATGTAGTATGTAAGTCTGCAACCTAGAAATAAACTTCGTAATCTTTAATGCAACTAGTAACATAGCGCTTTTCTTGTCCCAATTATATATACTCTCAGGTGGATGGACCTAGTTAAGCTAGTAAGAAGATGGTTTGATGAAGCATAGTACATACGTATTACTTACCTACTTAATGTTGTGTACTTATTAATACTTTCGAGTGCGTTTGAAGTGAGCTTAACTTAGTTACGTATTTACTATATGTTTAACAAATGAATGTTTCGGATTATATAGTATGTATTTTATTTCATCCATGAAGATCTAAAATATAACACCACATGACATCAGAAATTTCAATTCTAACCACCAATAAACATGTACCTAATTATACTTTTGTGTATGACTATAAAATATGTTAATTGATTTATAAGTTCTGTTATATTATGTGTATGTTGTGGGATATGGAAAAAATAATGCATAATACAAGCTTAAATCTATATCGTACGACAAAATGTATTCGGTAGTTTAGTATAGGTATATTCTTACTGTTTTGCTTCCGTAAGATTAACAGAAGAAAATCAATACGCTCATCCATAAATTAAACTAATTGTGTAAACATAAAATAAATATAACTTTAAAAGACGTTATATCCTAATGTAACTGTTAGAACAAGTAAATTGCCACTAAAACAGTATGTATTTGTTTTAACTTTTTAAGCATTAATTTGTTTTGTTTTCATTTCTGACTTAATTTAAAATATAAGTAGCTGCTTGGATGCTTGTTGAGTAATCATACAATTTTTTTAAAATATGCCTTATATGGCTTAGCAATATAAGTGATTATAGCTTGAAATCATAAAATTTGTACATATATCCAATTTAATCAAACGTTAGCCCTGTGCCTTCAGAATGCTGTGTTGCTCAACTCATGCAGATAATTCTGTGTGATATTTCAGCGGACATCCAATAATTGTTTCCAATGCAACAGCACTCTAATATATATATATTTTCGTACTTAAATACCAATCGCTTAGTAATAAATAGTCGTACTACAAAAAAATTCTACAAATACATTTAAATTGAATTTAAAATAGACATTACTTAAACGCAGTTCAGAACCATGACATTACATCAATTTTATGTTTATAGTTAGTAAGTGTAAGAAATATTTTATGTTTTAAAATGTAAGCATAATATTTTTTATATTATCTTTGAACGTAATAACTTGTATTTCAATTGTTTACTCGAATATGTTGAAGGGTACTGCCATTATTGTCCATTGAACCAATCAATTAATCAACTATAATATAAATACCGTACTATTATTCCTGGCAGTCTTTTTATACAGACTCTTAACTCAGTCTTATACTTATTTGTAATAGGTATTATAATGTTATTTTTAAGTATTTTATTAAAATTTATCTTAATATAAAGAATAAAGATGATTTTTTTAAATGTGATCGAAAGATGTATCTATAATTATATAAAAGAGGAAGGTGACAGACATACCCCTCTGGGTAGGTATATGGTGATTCTAGGTTCAGCGGTTAGAGCTGTGCATTGATCTCTTATCAATGCACAGCTCTAACCGCTGAACCTAGAATCCTGAAATTTTACATGTAGGATCTTTGTATACCCACCTTAAGTGAGCACTAAGAAAGGATTTTTTGTAATTCCAATCCTAAGGGGGTCAATCAGGCGATGAAAGTCTGCATGAGCGAAATATAATATTACTTAGTTGTATGTAGTCATACATACGACAACCATATAACATGGTTATAGACTAATAGTACAGATATTTCAATTCTGTCGTATAGGAATAGTATAATCATTTAATAATTGTAACATTTCATCAGAACTAATAAGTATTATTAGTTTGTTTATCTACTCAACCAATATAAAACATTGCACACATGTCTTGTCAGGTATGGGAAGAGACAAATATTGTACATCCTTAACATGCAGAAATAAATCGTTGCTCCCGAAATATTCTTATCTGAATTGATAGACAATTCTCCATACATGTGCAATTAAAAATATAATTTAAAAACAATAATTAATTTGTCTATGGAAAAAGTCAGATCAGGAGCTCATAGCCTCTTATATAATTATTATAAATTGCTAAACTAATCTAGTATTAAACTAGTGCTATTAAGTTGCGTACATACATACAACAGTTGCGTAATGTGTAACATATATTTTTATTACAAAACACACTTAGAAATTATAAGAATGTATCCATATATTTATTTGTAATTGAAAATCCATGTACTTCAATAAAACTATCTATCAGATATCCATGTTGGAAGAAATAGTAGATAAAAATCATTCCATTACAGTTTACTTCTAGTGGTTGGTTCACTGTTTCAACGAAAATACTCTTAATTATTAAAATTAATAAAGTTCTTCCTCTATCCGGAATAAAAGTGTTTAATTGTTGTTTTTACGGAGACAACTGAGGTATTCTTTTTCCTAAGAAAATGAAATGTCAATTTTGTGTTTTGATTTAGATGATTACTTCATTCATTTTACTGCATCGGTGGCGCAGTGGTACCGTTTGCGACATCTGTGCTTCAGGTCTCGGGTTTGATCCTGGAGTCGGACCAAATGTTTGTATGATCTACAAATATTTGTTTCGGAGTTTGGGTGTTTTCTATGTATAATATGTATGTATTTACAAAAAAAAGTATATATGTATTTATATCAGTTGTCTAGTACCCATAACACAAGCTCTGCTTAGCTTGGGATTAGATGGCGTTGTGTTAGATGTCCGAAATTGTTTTATTATTTATTATATTTATATTATAATTAGCATGTTAGAACATTCTTAAAGTGAATAACATTGGATAGGACGCGTGTGGAGATGGACACGCAGAACGCGTGTGTACTGTTCTTTAGAGTCCTTATTCCGTATTCAGGGACTTCCTGCATGATAGAGGCGAGTTAACGATCCAGGAAAATGAACCTTTAACATGTCATACATCCTCATCAACCATTAAAAGTCCACTATATCACGCAGATCGGGGTTTGTTTCAAGTTTCCCTTCTCTTTGCAGTAACTTCCTTAGTAACCTTACAATACCAACGGGATGAAGGGTGGGGACTGATGGTAACTCAGGTAAGTATTTTTAATGAGGCCCCACTCGGTCACTGAATACATACAGTACAGTAAACGGGTAACCCCAGTATGGGATCCTGAACGCATCATATATAACTCGTCGGCTTGTTTGAGCTGCAATGCTGGTGGCTCAGGAATTCACCGACATGGTGTATAGGCCCAAGATTTATAGGTTTGGGTAGTGTCTGTCTCTCACGCAAGCTGATTTGGCGCACATACCAATTGGGAAATACACCAACCAATCAGAAGCTTGCGTGAGAGAGACACACTACCCAAACTCAATCACTTATTAAAAGGTTGCACTGGTCACAGGCTGACCTGTGAAACGTCAGGCAAATTAGAGCCATGTACATATTACTTTTTAATAAGTGATCGCGTTAATTCCCGTAAAAAGAATTGTTAATATATCATGGTACGCGAAAGTTTAAAAGTTAGTACCCAAACTCAGTCTCTCTCTCTCCCTCTCTCTCTCTCTCTCTCTCTCTCTCTCTCTCCGATCACGCTTTCCGCCCGTTCAGCTTCCCCTCCCCTACCCCTATTTGTGCTGTAAGGGTACGAAACATTGCTAATAAATAATCTATGCCGTTTGGTTCTTTTAAAGTCAATTAAGAACTTAGAGCATATATATATGTTCTAAGATTAAGACCAATAGGTAGTATTAAACTTGCGTGAGATACAGTGATTCTGGCGAAAAACCTAAAATTTTAATTGTAATTGATATTGATGAATATAAAAAGTTATACACAGGACTTTTTTTTGGCCCTTGAACACCTTCAAGAAATAGTCACTTTGACATCTATGACAATATTCTAATAATGTTGCTAGTAACCATAGTATTACCACATTAATGGGTAAATGAGTGACAACAACGCAAATGAAATTTATTAAAAATTAAAACAAAATCAAGAAAAGTGCTTAAATTTCTGTAATAGTTAATAATTGATACCAATCAGATTATAAAACAAAATTTGTAACAAGTTATTACATTTATATTTAAATTATAGAAATAAAAATTCCATTTCTACAAATGGTGAAAACCTAAAACAAATGTAAAACTGTTGACGAATTTATGTTATTTAATAAATAACAGAAATTTATTTACAAATTGATCTCAAATGAGGTTTATAAAAAGGATGTAAACAAGGTGGTAAATAGAATTATGATTTTGCAATACAGGGATATTGCGCTGCGGATTGCGATATACTCTGACTGAAAACATATTTTAATTTTTTGAATCGGTCTACCGTGCGTTATGTTATCGAACTCTATTTTTATTTGAATGTGAAATAAACTGGAAAATATTTGCGAGTATTGTTCAAATTCTAGCAATAATGTGTTACAGCCGGACCATGACATGAGTGATAAAATTTTAGTTTTCTTTAATAAATAAGAAATAAGTACTGCACCATGGTGTTCGAAACGATAGTGGTGGACGTCCTGAACAGATTCTTAGGGGATTATGTGGAGAACCTGAACCGTTCTCAGTTAAAACTAGGAATATGGGGCGGTGAGTTTTGCGCCAGGATGATGTCATATTTGCCGCACTACTTTAATTGCGGTTATTTATGTCTTCGATAAATGTTTTGCAGGCGACGTCGTGTTGGAAAATCTGGTACTGAAGCAGAATGCCTTGGAGGAATTAAATATTCCTGTTCAGACAGTGTATGGACACTTGGGTAAGTTATATTTAAGCCTAGATAAAAATTAAAGTTAGATTTAGCAACTATCAAAACTTTATTATTTTAGTACATTGGTTTGTAGTGTATTTCTGTCCCTTTTCACATGTTAGTAGCCTTGTGCTTTTATTGTTTTTCTGAGAGAACCGTGTCAAGGCTAATTAGCTCAATTTGAGTGTTAAGATATTAAATATATCAACAGATTGAATACATTAATAGTGTTTATAATATTTTATTACACAATGTGGGTTTACTTAGTAGATTTTTGTCTCATAAAGGTAGGCTTCAAAGGTTCCTCCTCTTCTAATGTACATGTGTGAATTCATTGCATATAATATTTTAAATTAGAAATAACGTTCATGAATGTTTTTGATTCTGATTCAATTCTTTTTGTAGTAACTTGTTTACCAGTTTAGACTGAATACAAGTTCAGCAGTCACAAAGTACAAAGAGTACTTTGTGACTGCTGAACTTGAATATTATATGCAACTAGCCGACCCACGCAACCCCGTTTGCATCTAATATTGCCCGTAGCGTGATAATTTCCCCCCTATAGCCTTAATCTATAAATGTACTATCCAACACGGAAAGAATTTTTCAAATCGGACCAGCGGTTCCTGAGATTAGCGTGTTCAAACAAACAAACAAACAAACAAACTCTTCAGCTTTATATATTAGTATAGATGAATTCACAGATGTCATTTGTAAAGTGACACAAAATAGTTTTTTAATGTCACTCAAGCTAAATTAATTACATATACATGAGGAATAAAACCCACTTCATTTAAAAAAAATAATTAAGGAAAGACATAAAAATTTACTGTGTTTTAAATGTTTGTTTTTTAATAAAAAAGGAATGAAACAAAACAAAACTTCATTTTTATGCTTCTGATATTTCAGTTACATGAAATTTCACAATTTATTAATGAAAAAGTTTATTTTTCCTGAAAATGTTGTTTATCTATCTATCAGAGGAGAGTATGTCCCGTGAGGAAAATATTCAAGATATTGTTATTGGAATATCTAACATTAACATGAGCACTGCAAACATTTTTAGAATTACCTATTTTAAAACATCAATGGTAGATATACATATAGATTTATTTGAATCAATTCTTTAATGGTTTCTAAATTTACTTTTCTTACTTTACAATTTTAATATTGATTATTTTATATTAGTATAAAAATTATGATTACAAAATGTTCTACTTTTTTACTTTTATATGTACATAACTAGTAAAACTTCATAGAGACTTCATTAAAGGATTCTTATCTTAATTAAATGCATAGCTATATATTGAATATATGTTTATAAGCAATCTTATTAGATTACATATTTTGACAATAAAACAGCCTTATTTTTTATTATAGCTTCTTATTTGTTCTGGTAATATAAAGTTGGTAAGGTTAATTAAAAATAATATGTTACATACATAAAGTACTACGCATTTTTTATGTAGGTATTTACCGAGTTTAAAATGGGTAATTGTCTGTGTAATAATTTAGCAAGTATTCAACGGGTTTTGATTTATAATTATGTACTTGTGTGACACCTTACCTATGTTCATGTTATAAAACACTAGTAAACACAAATTTACATTATCATCTTCAACAGCCATTTAATATAAATATTACTTACTAAGCAGAGTTTGTTATGGGTACTATACAACTGATATAAATACATATATACTATGCATTGTATTTTTGTAAATACATACATATTATACATAGAAAACATCCAAACTCTGAAACAAATATTTGCAGATCATACAAACATTTAGTCACATACGCTACGCACTACACCATCGCGGCAATCTCGGCCAGCCGAAGTAGACAACTGATATAAATACAAATATACTTTTTTTTTAAATACGTATTATACATAGAGAACGCCAAATAAATTGTACATATACATGGTCTCGGAGGATTTTAAAGTTTTCTTTCTATTCACAGTAGTATAACGGCTATTACAAAACCCATGCGACAAATAAGAGTGGTCACTCTTTATATTCTTAACCCATCATTACACAGAGTAAACACGTAAATATGGAATTAAAGTATAAGTCACAAAAAACTTATTATATTTGAAGGGACAAAGGGCCTCTGGGTGATCCATGCATTGGTACAAATAGGCCAGCTCGATCAGAATCAGAATCAGAATCAGATCAGCTTTACAGAAAACTTGTGCTAAGCAATTCTTTCACCGAGTGAGTTAGAGCCCATTTCTCTTTCCTGATTTGAAGGTATTCAAACGTCGTCAATGTAGCTCTTCAGTAACAGGTGTTTATGAATGACGGTGTTAAGTTACTATTAGGTGACACATTTGCCGTACTGTAAATCATCAATAACAACCTTAAACGACTGTTGTAGGTTCACTGCTAAACATAGACCTATCCTAAAAATAAGGTTTTGATAAACTGTACCACGTTGGCTATATGGCTGTACTAATTGGTATAGGGATTGTTTAAAGTTTTCGTTCTCTTTGCAATGATGTTGTCCCACATAGTTTGTACTCATAGTCGCCTCATACGACATCCACGATAAATAATTATAGATAGCAACCACTGTAAATACCATAAATAATAAATTAATTAAAAAGCTTTTTAAAAACAAGCTTTTACTGCAATGGCTCGAGACGAATCAAACGAGTCCAAACTCGATGATGTTGCGACGTTTCTTTAGCTCCAGCATCAGATCAGCTCCATGTCATTATAGTATTGTATTGTCACGCTGTATACTGCTTGAAAAATTTCAAAAAAATCGGTTGAAGATATCTGCTTCAAAATTGAGTTGCAGGATTCCACCTAAACATACATACATTGTAAAAATATAAGTACACCTAACTATCAATCATCTATACTACTATCATAAAGCTGAAGGCTTTATTTGTTTAGTTTATTTAGATGCTAATCTCAGAAACCATTGGTTAGAGTTAAAAAATATAAGTTGGATAGACCTTTTATCGAGGAAATATATATATATATATAAAATACTATGACGACTACAAACGAAGTTGCGAAGGTCAGATCATATTTCCATCCAGTAGTAACTAGGCCACCAGATTAAGTTATCAAAGATTTTTTCAACTATGTTGCCAGTATAGATCGTAGGTTTGATATTCAGAGTTCTTTGACTGCCTCGTTGGTCTCGCGGTTGGCGTGTGCGACTGCTGATCATGAGGTCTCGGGTTCAATTCCCGGGTCGGACCAAATGTTTGTATGATCTACAAATATTTGTTTCGGAGTTTGGGTGTTTTCTATGTATAATATGTATGTATTTACAAAAAAAAAAATATGTATTTGTATCAGTTGTCTAGTACCCATAACACAAGCTCTGCTTAGCTTGGGACTAGATGGCGTTGTGTCATAGATGTCCGAAATATTTATTATTATTATAATTTATTTGGTGGAACGAGGCTATGGATATAGTAGATATAGCGACCTAAATTGTGTTTATAAAAAAAATATAAACCTTGAAAACAGTGCCTTTCCAGTCTGTATGATTAACGAGTAGTAGTGTATAGGTACACACGTATATAAATACGTGAATTTACATCAAGTCCCGAAAGACCAGAAAGCATGTACTCTTCGTACCTACATCGCTAATAGTCCGAACGAGTACTTAATGTACTTAGTATACTGAAAGTTATTACTAGCTTTTGCTCGCGGCTCCGTCCGCGTGAATGTCGGTTATCGCGGTAAAGAGTAGAGTCATGCCCATGTCCTTCCTTAACAATTATTAAAGGCACTCCATGCCTTTCATAGAAATCCGTGCAGCAGTTAGACAGATAGAATTACTTTCTAATTTATAATATACATTAGCATTGATATATGTATATCTCAGGCGCTATCAGTAGAAATTAAAACAATCTTTTTTATTAACACGTTTCTATTAGCTTCAGCTGTATGTCTGTTTGTACCCGACTTTTGTAAGCGTGTTTTTTAGTTTTTAAAGTATATTTACTATATTATAGCCCCTTCAGAAACAGACTACTATAAAACATTGCATTACGAACGAAACCACTACGAACAATCTATCAAAATGGGGAAAAATTGTTCCTTTTGAGAGACGCACACGAAGTTGCACGTAGTAGGCTGATGGTAGGATCGTATCTACACTAATATTATAAAACTGAAGAGTTTGTTTGTTTGAAAGCGCTAATCTCAGGAACCGCTGGTCCGATTTGAAAAATGATTTCAGTGTTAGATAGCCCATTTATCGAGGAAAGCTATAGGCTATATATCATCACGCTAAGACCTACAGGAGCGGAGCACCAATGAAGAATCTTTCAAAAACTCGAGAAAGTTATCACGCTACGGGCAATAGGAGACGCAAACGAGGTTGCGTGGGTCGGCTAGTAATTAATATTTAGATCACATAGTGCCTACCGAATTATATGCAAGGTTACTTTTCCACTAGACTCTTATCTAGTGTACACGGCAGAATTCCTGTTGCAATTGTTTGTCTGTAATATACCTCCATCTTATGACATCATCACCTCCCAATTGACCCATGATTCATATGGAGTTTGAAGGTTAGCAGATTTGAATCAACCTTTATTACATTATAATTACTACACCTAAATGTGTGAACGCACTGAATTTTAACAAGGTTTTTAATTCGATTACTTTAAGATTTTTGTGTTCAACCGAAACTGAGTTTGTTATCTCAGAATTACGTCATTTATTAACCGATTTGGAATAATGTTTTTTTATTTGGAAGAATATATTAAATGTTTGGACAAAATAAAATTTTACAGAATAATACCACCGCATAAGCGCTGTGTTCAAAATTAAAGAATGGAAAGAAGAAGAATAGTTGAAGTCGGTGATTCTTTTTAAAATTAGGTATATCTTCTTTAAATTAAATCTCACCTAGCAGAATAACCAGTAACGACAAGAATTCAAAGAATTAGGTCACGGTGTCTCACCTTACCAAATATTGGGTAACTATTAGGTAACACGTCATTCCTGACCTTATGAAATTAGGTTCATGAATGTTCTAGACTAGTAAATATACCTACTTACTTATTTAGTGTTATTGAATTACTTTTTCCTGTACCTTAATATTATATGGAAACTAGCATCTAGATCCGACAAACGTTGTTTTGCGATAAAACTAATAATTTTGTGGTGGGGTCATCCTTATCATTTAGGGATTTTAAAAATATATTTTGGCCGATTCCCAGACCTACTCAATGCACACAACATTTCATAAAAATCGGTCCAGCCGTTTAGACGGAGTTTGGTAACAAACTGCGACACGAAAATCTATTGCTGTTAGTTTGCCTCGCTAAAACTCGAGAACGGCTGTTCCGATTTAGCGGATTTTGGTTTTGAAATGTTTGTCGTGGTCCAGGGAAGGTTTAAACGGTAAATAATTTGAAAATCCAAATGTCACGCGTACGAAGTAGCGGGCACGGCTAGTTTTAGTTAGAGAGAAGCTGTAACACAGTCAAAATTACATTTATTACGTTAAATCATTATGTCGGTATATACTCCTAGTCCATGCGGTGACGGATCCACTTATCCCATGGGTCTCGTTAGAGCTGACTAAGGAAGCTAACTATGCAGGACAACAACACGGGAAAGAGAATAGGAAAACTTAAAAAAAGCTTGTAAAAACCGGCTGGCCAAGTGCTACAGTATGCCAAAACTTCCTTTGTAAGAAGTAGCCTTTGTCCCGCAGTGGACTGTTAAAATTTGTTGATAGCGACATTTACTGCTGAAAATTCAGTTAGCAGACAAATTGCATTGTAATCTCTTATCTCCTTTCAATTTATAGCTTTTAATCTAAACAGTTATCTGAAATAACTTATCAGCATCCACTCATGTTGTATTATAGTGTTTATTGTTAGGTGGTTTAAAATGTGATAAATACTTTTTTTTTTTTTTTTTTTTTTTTTTTTTAACGTGTGGAAACCCCCTCGGGCCGTCACCCCGCCGGGGTTTGCGGCGGGGCGGTGTGTCGGAATCGAACCGACTAAAACCACACGGTGTGCCACTCTGCGCCTGAGACGGGAGGGATCCGGGAACTGCTGCTATTAACACATCCGGACCCCTCCCAGCGCCTGCCCGCACTGAAGCGGGCACCGTCTGCTGCTAAAAACTCTCAATTTAGGCGACGTACGGCACACGCGTAACGTCGCCCCCTCGCGGGTGACCACTAAAGCGGATGGTGGGGAAAACCCATCCCGACCATCCGCGGCCACACTCAGGGCGGCATGAGGCGCTGATAGGCGCGCCTCCGCCGCCCGGTTCGCCGGCGGCGGATCGGGTCCGAGTGGATATCATCCTCCCGGGCCTTCTCCGCCGCCTCCTTCTGCGAGATTACATCTTCACAGAAGGTTGCGACCGCGGTAAAACTGCTGTCGCTACCGGCCATGGAGCGAATGACGGCCGGTAGCGACAGATCTCCTCCGATGACTGCAGTGAGGGCCCGGCGCTGCGACGCCCAAGCGGGGCAGATCGCCAGCGTATGCTGGGCCGAGTCCTCACTGCAGTCGCAGTGGTGGCAGGCGGGACTCAGTTCCCTCCTGGCGACCGAGTGCAGGTACTTCCCGAAGCATCCATGCCCGGAAAGCACCTGCGTCAGTCGGAAGGAAAGAGTCCCGTGCTGCCGCCCTGCCCACTCGTGGATGACCGGCTGGAGAGCCTCCACGGCTGCAAAGCCAGCGCGTGGAGTCTCCAGCCGGAACGACCAGCGAGCCATCGTGGCTCGACGGGCGGCTTCACGCCACTCGCGTACCTCTTCGGGCGGAGGGCGAACGCCTCTCTCCGCCCGGAATTCAGCCACCCGTCGATAAACTTCGGCGAGCACTTCCGCCTCCAAATCCCACGGAGGTGTTCCGGCCAAGGCGCACGCCGCCTCGGTGGACACCGTGCGGTATCCGCGTATGGCTCTGACCGCCAATACCCTCTGAGGCCGCCAGAGGCGGGCCTTATTGAGGGCAGTCAGAGCCGCCACCCACACCGGTGCCCCATACAGCGCCATCGACCGGACCACCCCCGTGTAGAGGAGTCGCGTTGCGACGCTGGCTCCACCCAAGTTGGGCAAAAGTCGCCCAAGGGCAGAGGCAGCGTCGACCAGCCTGGGACCAAGCTGTCGGAAGTGCTCGTCGAAGAGCCACCTACCGTCGAGGATCAGGCCCAGATACCTCATCTGGGCCCGAACCGGTACGAGGACCGAGTTGACCACTATGGAGGCGCCGGGGGGCGGCCCACGACGGGGCCCATGGAATAGCAGGGCCTCCGTCTTGTCCAGGGCCACCCGTAAGCCCAGCGCCTCGATGCGCCCGACCACCAGAGAAACACCAGTGGTGGCCAGGCGCGCCGCCTCCTGGAAGTTCGCCCCCCGGGCTGTGACAAGAGTGTCATCGGCGTAACAAATTACGCCCAGCCCGGGGGGGAGACGACCTCTTAGGACCCAGTCGTATCCCACGTTCCACAGGAGTGGTCCAAGGACAGACCCCTGCGGAACGCCGCACGACATGGGTCGCCGTCTCAAGGCGCCATCTCGATCCTCGTACACGACGGTACGCTCCTGCAAATAGTCTGCCACCAGCCGCCTCAGGTACTCTGGCACTCCGTGGTATTGGAGTGCTTCCCCGATGCAGCTGAATGGCAGACTATTAAAGGCGTTGGCGATGTCCAAAGACACCGCCAACACCACGCCGCCACAGCTCACTGCCTCTTCGGTCACGGCCCTAAGGCGCATCACGGCATCGACCGTCGAACGCCCCTCTCGGAATCCGAATTGGGCGTCCGACAGGTCGGGCCCCACCTCGCGGAGTTGCCGGACGATGCGGGCAGAGAGTATCCTCTCAAAAAGTTTACCCGCCTCGTCCAGCAACACGATGGGCCTATAGGCCGCGACCGAATCGGCAGGCCGTCCCGGCTTCCTCAATAGGACCAGCTTCCCGCCTTTCCAGCACTCAGGAAAGCGTCCGGACGCCAGGCTAGCGTCCAACACTTCCCTGAGGCGGTCCGACATATGGTCGAGGGCTCGGGCCAGAACTCGGGCTGGAACCCCGTCCGGCCCGGGGGCGGTGTTCTTGGAACGAATCCGCAGAACAGCCGCCCCAACCTCCGATTCCCTAACGGGCGGCACGTCTTCCTCTCGACCCCCGTCGTCTCTGACCGCATAGGCCATCGACGGGGGTGTGTGCTCCGCCCGCTGCGGGAAAAGTCCCTCGACCACTTCCTGCAGGAAGCTGGGCTGAAGAGTCTCGGTAAGGGGGGGGCCCGCCGTGCGGAGCTTCTGTCGCACCGCACGATATGGGCGACCCCAGGGGTCACGGTCGAGACTCTCCAGCATCTCCTTTTTCTTCACCTCTTTGGCGCGGCAAATGGCCAGCTTCAGAGTTTTCCGCGCTTCGCGGTACTCCTCATGAAGCTGGTCCCCGCCACCGTCTCCGCGGTGACGTCGCCGGCTGCGGGTGTAAGACCTCCGGGCACGAGTACAAGCCGCACGGAGGTCCGCCAACTCCTGGGACCACCAGTAGACTTCCTTCCGAGGAGGCCGACGACCCTGGACGCGGGGCATGGCCGTATCACAAATCTGCGTAATCGCATCGCGAAAACGGCCAGCCCCCACGTCCACGCCGACCTCCTCGGTCGGGGCCTGCGGAGACAGCCAAGAGTGAATAATGGCCGCCTCCTCTAGTAGGTCCCTATCGAGCTTGGCGACAGCCCACCGCGGAAAGTGGGACATTTGCCGCGCCACGTGACCCCTACTGGGGCCCTGGGACCGGGAGAGCTCAAATCGGATATAGAGATGATCCGAGAGCGTCTCGACCTCTTCCAGGACACACCAGTTCCTTACTCGTGCGGCGACAGCAGGGGTAGCGAACGAAAGGTCCACTATCGACCCCCCCTGCTGTCGCACGCACGTGTTGGTGGCGCCTCTGTTCAGCAAACAGAGGCCCACCGAAGCCGCCCACTCCTCTACGGCTTCGCCCTTGGCGTCCGTCCTGGGGGACCCCCACGCAATGGACTTTGCGTTGAAGTCCCCCAGCACGAGGACGTGCCCAGACGCTAAACGCCGCATCGAGGTCTCCAAGCTGTTAAGGAAGACCTCGAAGTCGCTCAAACTCCGGTTGGGGGAGAAGTATACACCGTAAACGGTGATCCCCCCCCACTCGACGGCCACATATCCCGAGCCCTTGTCTCTAAGCGACAAGGGCGGGGAATGAGCCGCCCCGGAACCGACGACTGCCACGGAGCCGTCCCAGTCACCCATCCAGTTTGGACGGGGAGGAACGTAATAGGGCTCCGCGACTACGGCAACACCGATCGACCACTGCGCCATGCTTTGCAGGAAGAGATCCTGCGCCGCGGCGCAGTGGTTGAGGTTCGTCTGGACAAGGAGGTTGGAGACGTGGTCCATTACTGAACCGTCTCTACAACCTCCTCCATGGGCGCCGATGTAGACGCAATAATGACTTCGGAGGCAGCCTGGGTCGCCAGGCTAGCCCCCGAAGTCTGCCGAGAAGCGCGGGGAGGCTTGCAGCCCCCCTGCCCCATCTGGTGATTGGCGGGCTTATTGCCCGCCGCACACATGGGGCAGTGAGGGGCCGCAGAGCATTCCGCCGCCTTGTGCCCCGGTCGACCGCAGCGGAAACAAAGACCGCTGCAGTCGAAGCAACTTTCGCACTTAGTGCGAGTGTGTCCTCCGGCAAGGCATTTGTAACACCTCATCGGTCTCGCGGCCAGCACTGTGACTCTGGCACATACGAAACCGACGAGGATCTTGCCGGCGTCGCCCAACAATTTGGCCGACGCCACGGGACAACACACCCACACGGCGCTAAGCCCTCCTGGACCGGGGCGGATGGTGCCGACCCTGATGTTGCCCACGTTGCACTTCGTCCTTTCCTGGACTGCAACGCGGACATCATCAGCAGTGACGGAGTCGTCCAGGCCCGAAATGCGCAGCTCTGCGCACTTCGTGGGCCTGGAGATCCTCACACCATCCGTGGCGGAGAAGACCTCCCTCAGCCTCTCGGCGAAGGTGTCCGCCGTCTTTGCGCCATCGGCCCCAGGGAACTCGAGGATTCGAGCTCCCGTCTGGGCGAGGCGCAAGCGGACACCTGACGCTCCAAAATCTGGGGCGAGACTGTCCCGGGCCGTCTTAAAGACGTTTGCGTAGGACAGTCCGCCCCTTGCCGCCTCCGGTGACACCGTGACCACCACAGCCGCGGTTTTAGGCGGCTGCAACTTCCGCGGCTTCTTTGGGGTGGCCCCCGCCACCGGTGACGACTGCGGGCCAGAGGCCGCCTTTCGGGCAGCCTTATTGGCCCGCTGTCGGGACTTCTTCGATTTAGCCCCCCCTACTAGCTGCCAACCATCATTTGATGGGGCAGTAGATGTGGAGGGGCCTTGCAGAGGTGTTGGAGTGGGGAGCGGAGGAAACTCCGCTCCTGCCCCCGCCGCCGTCTTGGGCCCCGCCTTCTTCGGCACAGCCGTCTTGGCTGGGGCCTTTGTCAACCGCTGCTGCGTCTGTCGAGCAGCAGTAGGGCCCGGCGCCGTCGTCGCCGCCGCGTACGACACGCGACCTCCCACCACGGGGAGCGGGGTCGGTGCCGGCACGACCTTCGGCCTCGGCGCCGCAAGAGGCGGCCGAATAATGGGGGCGGGAGGCAGCCTCGCCTCCAGGCCGGCCAGACGACCGTCCACCAGATTCCCCACCGAGGTGAGGATCTGCTGCAGCATCTGCTGCAGGACGGCGTCTGGTACCCCGGGGATGGTAGGGGCCGGCTGGGACGTAGACGGGGCCGGCTGGGAGGCAGACGGGGCCGGCCGGGACGCAGACGGGGCCGGCCGGGAGGCAGACGGGTCCGGCCGGGACGCTAACGGGGCCGGCCGGGATGCAGACGGGGCCGGCCGGGACGCAGACGGGGCCGGCTGGGACGTACTCGGGGCCGACTGGGACGCAGATGGGACAGGGACCCTACGCTCAGGAAGCTCCGCCCGAAATTGGGCGAACTGAGCGATCAGGTCCGCCACCTGCTCCGTCAGTCGGTCATTGGCCGCCTGTAGGCGCGCCACGTCTCCCGCCAGGGTCTCCACGACCCCGGCTACGGCGGAAGAGGAGTCCTTGAGGGCCCTCACGAAAGTGCCCTTCAGGTTCACGGATTTGGTGGCCACCTTGTGAATGATGGCCACCGCCGCTTCCGCTCTCTCCTGCAGGGAGCACGGTGTTTGGGGCACTGAGTCCCCATCCACCGGCTCACCGATCTTCAGCAGGAGACCAGCGATCTCCTCTTCCGCCTGCAGTTCCCCGTCGGCCCTGGCTCGCCTATAAGACTCCGCCTTACAAAAGACGGAGCCCGACGGGGCCGAAACCGGGGTCCGCGATCGCCCCCTATGACTGCTAGCCACCTTAGGAGGCAACATCGCCTGGGCGAGGTCACTCTCGCAGTCATTGGGGCGTCCGCGCTTTCGACCGTCTACCTCCGTGTCCATTGGCTCCAGTGCGTCCGTCCTCGCACTGGAACCAGCACCCCCGACATCAACCGCGGATCTTGAACGCACGCGTTCAGACGTTCTTCGGCTCCCAGCAGTCAGATCAACTTCTGGGAGCCCATCCGGTGTAGGCGTTGCAGCCTCAGCGACATCCTCTGCGGACGAATGGACGTCCGCCTTCTGGAATTGGCCTCTGCTGTTACGCGTCGGCCGTTTCCGCTCTGTGCTTACAGCTAAAAGTGATAAATTTATTTGCGCGTCCTCCGCGATATTTCGGTTGCCGGATTTGACGCTCGGCAACGGGCGTGTGTGACATTGAATGCCCCCCCCATAATACGATTGGGGGCTGCCGGAGCCGACTGGCTCCGGAAGGGATTCCCCAGACGCGTCGCGTCTAGGACCCTCCTGGGTAGGTATATTCCTAATTTTGTCCATTGTCATAGTTTTTAGTTTATTGTCCTTCGACAGGACGCCCTTGGCACTGGACTCCCTCCAGCGATTCAGCTCCTTGCCAGGCGTCAGAGCGTGAGCTTAGGGTATTTTTATAGAGGTTTACGTCCTCGCGGCTTCGAAGAGCCACCGGTCCTGTCCATTCAGGATTACGGCTGGGCCGGACGGGGTCTGCACCAGACCTGGTCCGTCCGCCCCCTGTCCCTCTCGGAACTACTGGCACTCTAATACGCCCTCTGCTAGAGCAGAGGGACGTTTAGAGTGCCCCACGCGGCAGTCTTTACAGACTCCGTCTCGTATCCCATTTAGTCTGGGGTCTCCTTCTGGGCCTATCCGGCATGAGTGGCTCTACCGGCGTAGCCCCAGAAATCATCGACCCACGCAAGCCCCACCACGACGACAACGTAGGGATACATTGGGGGGAAAATGTGATAAATACTAACACAACCTTGTGTTCTAATTTAGGCTGGTGACAATTTTTTACGTATACATAGTAAATATATTTATCTACGTATAGTTTTATTGAGTTTCGGTTGGTCGGAACAAAACAATAAACTGTACAATGTCACCTTTAACAGACCTATAACTATGATGCTGAGAGTAATTACGCAATTCCTTGCGATTGAACATCAATTAACATTGCCTGAGTGCCTGTCGACATTTGAAACACTAAAATGTTCCTCTTGCCATTTTATATTAGAAAAGGTAAAACCTGTGTGCGTCTTAAGAGTTACTTGACGAAAACTTGGTTTGCGAGCTCATATTTGCTGCGCATTTTTTTTATTTCATTAATACATGGAAGACTAACAGTTATTCACAACATTATATAGTTACTATCGTCGTCTTTTATAGTTACTAGAAGGCCAATTAGAAGTCTTCACTGATAGATATACTTTAGAGTATGTGAGTGTGATCGAACACATTTAATCACTATATCAAATCCTAGGCGCGGCATTACAATTTTTGGTGATAAAAAAAGAAGAACACATAACAAAAGAAAACAAACTTGGCTTAAGCGATTTCTAGCCGTTAACCACAGTTATAACAAAGGTATGTATGTATTCTTAAAAGTTTACTTCCCTAAAAAGGGGAGTATCCTCCACCTCGCATCTCGCGGGAATCTCGCAAAATCTTTATATTTCCTATAGGCTTAAGTATGTATGCTTGTATATTACCCAACCATTGGTGATTGCTGATTAGTTTTCGTTTAACTTGTTTGGTCATTTCTAAAAGATTTTTTCGTTACGGCTCCTATGAGTAGGTACCATTGAAGAGGAAACAAAGGGGTTTTTCGCTTATTGCGTAGAGAACAATCAGTTTCCAAATTCAAGCACTTTATTTCACCAAAAACTAAGTACATAATTTGTACTGAAGTGCTATATTTGTATTGATCTCAAAAACTGTAATTTAGCACTTACATTGTTAGAGTGATTTGCAAGCAAGTGAAACATAAACAAAATAAACTTATAATCAGTGTGAAATCTATTATATTTATGACTAGCTGAACCCCGCGGTGCTACCCGCGGCTATTGTTGTACCGCGAGTAACGCCGCGGGACAAAGTTAGTCTAAAAAAGTAGCCTAAGTTACTCCCCGGATCATCAGCTATCTGCCAGTGAAAGTGCCATCAAAATCCAGCCGTTCCAGAGATTACCCGGAACAAACAAACATACAGACAGACAGACAAAAAAATTTTTAACTACATTTTTGTTATATGTATCGTGTATACATACATATGCATTGATTAAAAAGCTGTTATTTTAATGTTACAAACAGACACTCCAATTTTATTTATTTGTATAGATAGGAGATTTATATTATTGTCTTTGTATCTTTTGCGTATCATTTTTCTTATCAGTAGTATATTGATTATATCATATTAATTCTATCGTCAATCGACTTAGCATATTAATAGCCGATTTTAATTTATATACGTTAAGAACCTTGTTTTTATCTTGGCACTCCAAATAACCATTTAATTGAGGTGTGTGCTAAAATGGAAAGGACATATTCTTATGATCCTGCTAAAGAGTCTCTACCCTGCACATGGAAAGCATGAAGAGAATCCAAGAATGGTAGTCAACATGTTTATTGCGAATGCAGACAATTCAGCAAGGTGACCCACACTTTGGCGGCCCAGTGAGATGTTTTGCTTATTTAAGCCCCGCTTAAAAGACCCGGGATCATAGTGGGAGGGAAACACGTGCGCGCAGGTAGTGTGTTCCAGTTTTAACTGCTCGGCATAGGAAGGAAGAGCCGAACCGTTAAGTTCGAGAGCGTGTGTCAACCCCTCTAAAACGATGACTTCCATGGCACGTATTGTACTGTAGAGTAACTCATTGCCATCTTTTTGTCTGTCAATATCTTTAGTCCTGTGAAAGCCATGAGGCGGTCAATGTGATGGTGATGTTTTGAAGTTCTGAGATCAAAGCAATGGAATTTTTTATCCAATTTGAACTCACTAGGTATCAACGCTACTAACGAATTCGCGATGCAAAGCTAGTTGGGTATACGGATGGAATAAATTAACTGTATATTATTCTGTTTCTATAGGGCAAGAATGTAATAGACCGTAACCACGGCACTTTCGTAGTGTAAGTGCAAATACATAGATGATGTTTTGAGAAAGAAATTACTGAGGTACTGTTAGAAAAAATATTGGGAAGGAAAATAGTCGTTCTAATGCATAAAATATGTAAAAGCTAACAGAACCGCGATTATTGTTGTTAATTAAGAGACCCAATAACCCCATTAATAGTATGCTGCCTAAATTAGCTTTTACGACCCCCTCAGGATGAATAGGATCGAAGGTGGATACTGTCTTCTTTGAAATAACTTACCTATTGAAAAACATAATTAAAATTCGTGTTACCAAAGGCTTATCAACAATTAAAGACAAACATAACAACCTCGCTTATCTTAATCGCTTACTTTAGACACTACACAAAACTGTTACGATTAGCATGTAGTGTAACTAATAATTATACGCCTATCTAGTAATCTATTAGTTATCAATCTAAGATTGCTGAATTCAAAACAATTTCACTATACTCCTTTTCATAAATCAGCTTATGGTATTTCATTTTCTGGAATATTAACTAGTTTTGATTACATGTTTCGTTATACGAAATCATAAATATTTACCTTTAATACTCTTGTTTGGCAAACAGTTCACAAAAACAGGCGCCGGTACGTATAAATCCTCGGATCGCAAAGTCGAAGTGGCGTCGTGAAAATTTTATCACACCTACCTTCTACCTTCAGCGGAGTTTCAAACCTTTTAAATTGTAGTAATTACCCCGTTTTGTAACATTCTTCATTGGTGCTCCGCTCCTGTAGGTCTTAGCGTGATGATATATAGCCTATATTATTCCTCGACAAATGGGATATCTAACACTGAAAGAATTTTTCAAATCGGACCAGTAAGTCCTGAGATTAGCGCGTTCAAACAAACAAACAAACTCTTCAGCTTTATATATTAGTGTGGATAGGTGGTAATTTATTAGAAAAAATATATATCGTGTTAGTAAAAAATGATACGTGTCATATTTATGATTAATTCATCATTCGTACTTTATGAACAATTCTCTACTAAAACACTGTTTTTATTGTGTAATGTGCAATGATGAAATCCTGGTGTAAATGTAAGAAAGGCAGATAGATATATATATATATTTAGACTGATATATTCATTGTTGTAGGTAAATTAACACTGAAAATCCCTTGGAAGAATCTTTATGGCGCATCAGTGGAGGCTTCAGTGGACCGTCTGTTTTTGATCGTCAACCCTACAGCGGAAGTCAAATATGATCCAGTCAAGGAGGAGAAAATGGAGCTGGCCGCCAAGCAGGCCGAACTGGCGAGGGTTGAAGAAGCCAAAAAGAAAGAAGCTGAAAAAGGTATGTATTGATTTGACTCTTTTAATATCCTGTCAGTTTTCTGATTCATAATATTTATAACACTTACTGATTATCTAAAGTGCTTTGAAATGTAAAGTATGTATTTGTAAGGTGACACATAAAGTGTCTCGAGTATTTAATGTACCTGTTTTAAAATGCACTATGCAGCCAATCTTCAAATGTATTCCTTAAAATCGCTTCGTAAATTAGCCATTATTTCTTGTAAAAAGTAAAGGATAAAAAATGGTTATTGTGGGCTATCCCTAAGAGATAGACATACCGTCGCGAACTTTTCTTTTTCGTAGACCTTTTTAAGGTGTACAACACTGTAGAATATTATTCTGATGTATCTCATAGAATTCAGCCAACGTTTGCAATGTAAGGGCAAAAAAATGAGTTTGTTTACGACATCATATTAGAAACCTCTAAAAGTTTCTGTACTATATTATGCATCTAGTAAAGAAAACCGCATCAAAATACCTTGCGTAGTTTTAAAGAGCTAAGCGTTTATAGGGACAGACAGAAAGCTGAAGCGACTTTGTTTTATACTATGTAGTGATCTTTTGAAAATCTTTTGAATTAAGAAATCATTTTTATTTTTTAAAATATGTATTTTTATACTATGTAAAAATGATTGTCACTAGTTACTATATAAACTTTTATGATCAATAGGAATAAGAACTACGGTCTGGTCTCACATACAGTGGGCCACTTTAACTTTTACTACAAGCATTTATCTAATTGGTAATTTAGTGTGCAATTTTTTCTTTTGTGCTATTATATTCTGCAGATTTATAAAATAATATGACTTTTTGGTGTTATCGAGTATGACCTTTATCCACCGAGTATTGTATGTTATTTTTACTAAACTTATCAAATGTATGTCATGGAACAGTACTATAAACAGTACGAATAGGTAATACAGAAACTAACATAGCGGTATTGATTTCATCTAAAAATGGAACTGGGAGACTGTTTATCTCATAGCCGATCGCATAAATTTGATAAGTTTGGCGCCAATCCTGTTCTCAGTCAAACGATGCTGAATTATTTGAATTTCATTATGACTCTTAGTGAGAGTAACAAAAAGATAGTGTCCTTACTACGGTTTGGCCAATAAAGAGGCTTTTTCATAATCATCCGCAATGAGTATATATAGTATATATTATATATATATATGTATTATATACTATTATATATATATATATATATATATATATATATATATATATATATATAATAGTACCACTCTTGGATTCTGCTTATGCTTTCCATCAGACAGAGTAGAATCATTTGGAAGGCCAAACATAAAAGACGAAAGTCTTCAATGAGTGCGTCCTACCCGTAATGACATACGGAGCCGAAACGTGGACACTTACGGTACGGCTGGTCCACAAGTTTAAAGTCGCCCAGCGTGCTATGGAGAGGGCTATGCTCGGCGTTTCTCTGAGGGATCGCATCAGGAATGAGGTAATCCGGCAGAGAACCAAGGTTATCGACATAGCCCACAGGATTAGCAAGCTGAAGTGGCAGTGGGCTGGCCATATTTGCCGTAGAACCGATAACCGTTGGGGTAAACGGGTTCTCGAGTGGAGACCGCGTCTCGGCAAACGTAGTGTAGGACGTCCGCAGGTGGAGTGATGATTTGAGCAAGACGGCTGGCAGGAGCTGTATGCGAGAAGCCGAGGATCGAACTAAGTGGCGGGAAATTGGAGAGGCCTATGTCCAGCAGTGGACTGCGATAGGCTGATGATGATGATGATGCATAAAAAAAAATCTCAACATTGATTCCGTAGAGTAAGGTGGGTAGGGTAGTACGAGGCAATGAGAAAATTATGTATATTATCGTATCTTAAACGATACCCTACGAAATGTTAATATCTGTACTATTTTATCGTATTTATGACTCTATTCCTTAATTAGTAATAGGACCTAGAGCAAATGATAATTTCACACGCAAACGACTTTTTTGTTCTAGATCAAAACAAACTAGACGAGACTTTCGTCGAGAAATTGGTGACACAGATCATCAAGAATGTGCAGTTGAAAATCACCGATATTCATATAAGATACGAGGACAGCATAACTAATCCTAAGGCGCCCTTCTCTTTTGGGATCACATTGCATAATTTATCCGTCCATACGACGGACGAGAACTGGCAGAAGACTGTCATTCAGGAGGCTGTCACCAAGATTTTTAAGGTATAGTTTACAGAAAGTAAATACTATTGCTTGTATATAAATGTTAAGGTTAGCCAGACGTTCAAAGGTCAGATCAATTTCGTCTAGAATAATGAAATTACATAATTAATGTTTTATTCAAAAACTTTAGATGATTGCATTTGGATATTAAACTTTATTGTGATACTTTTAAAGTTTACTCTCGGAATTTAAAGATAGTTAACTGTTAGCTAGTAATTATATTACTTACTATGACTGACACATTTTATATTAGATATTAGTGACTATTGTCTTGATAAAAAGTACTCCAGGCATAATCTATCTCTGTGCTAAATTTCATCCACATCCTTTTAGTGCATTTGGCTTGATTAAATAATAAATACCCATTTTTACAACCTGGTATATTTTAGCGAATATATTAATTCGATTTATTTGTATAGATTTTAGATTTAGAAGGCCTCGCTATATACTGGAATCCCGCAACGGAAATTTATTCAAAATCAAGTCCACAAACGATTAAACAGCGATTAGAAACAGAAATTGCTGCAAAGTCATCCAAACCCACTTTTTATAACTATGGTAAGGAAATCCCGATATTTTATTTAGTTTTAGCCTTTACTTACTTTCCCTTGTTGGTATATGTCAGACAAGCTTTTGCCCGCGGCTCCGCCCGTAAGTAAATAGTAGCTTTAAGCATCTAAGGATCTCCAATGTAAATTTCATCCGAATCAGTTCATCGGTTTAGTCCTTAAAGCGCAACAGACAGAGTTACTTTCGAATGTTGAATATTAGTAAAGAAGTATGGATTATTTATCCTTCAATTTTCTCTTAGCATTTTAATATCTATTTATGGCATTTAAGAGTGTTGTAGTTAACTCTTAATATTACCTCAGATGGTAGGCGAAACTAATCTCATATTATCATATTACGTAGCCTAGCTAACAGCGTTCATAAAGTCAATATCAGTGAACGTCTTTTTCATTCGCAGCGTTGGGTCCAATTAACGCAACAGCAAAACTAAAGCTGAACCCAAAGCCGGAGGGAGATGTACCTAAATTCAGTCTACCGAAAGTGATTTTAAGTCTTCACATGGAACAATTATCTGTCAGTTTAACCAAATCCCAATATCAAGATATGATGCTTCTTGCCGATTCTATGGACAGAATGAACAAGCAAGCACCTTACAGGTATAATTAGTGTTAATTGTACGACCAATTGCTTTGACCTCGTATTGGCGTAAGTTTGTGGCGTAAGCTTCTCTAGTAGTTTTTTACTCGATTCTGAATAAATGAATGATATTTTTACATGAAAAGTGTAGGTATCGACTCATAGAGTTAATTAAAACCAAGTAACATCAAGCCCACCGTCCACGTCGAAACTGGGATTGGAAACATAATGCTGAGACGTAGGATGTGCTAAGAATTAAGTTCTAGTAACCCTCTACCGTCAGAAAAGCTTTAACGTGCCTTACTTGGAATAATAGTAATTTTTTGATTTCGAACAGCACAATTGACTTAAAACAGATTGAACAGGATCTCATCAAATCTAATATTTTTTTAATTGAGACCGTTTTATTTTTAAATCTATACAAATAAATAAAATTGGAGTGTCTGTTTGTAATATTAAAACAACCGCTTTTTACTTAATGCATATGTATGTATACACGATACATATACCAAAAATGTAGTTAAAAAAATTTTTGTCTGTCTGTCTGTTTGTTCCGGGTAATCTCTGGAACGGCTGGATGGATTTTGACGGGTCTTTCACTGGCAGGTAGCTGATGATCCGGGGAGTAACTTAGGCTACTTTTTTTAGACTAACATTAACCGCGGGTAACACCGCGGGGTTCAGCTAGTATTCTCTAAAACTGAACTCATTAGCTAGAACTATTATAATGACTTTTATGGTTCACTAAACTGTCATCAGCCTATTGCAGTCCACTGTTGAGCATGGGCCTGCTGCCCGCCACTCTAATCGACTTGGGCTTCTCGTATCCAGCTTTTGTCGTGCATTTGGTAATCATTTATTCTCCGTTATAGAAAATACCGCCCAGACCTTCAAACATATAGACAAAACTACAAAGCTTGGTGGAAGTTTGCTTACATGTGTGTATTAGAGGAGGAAGTCCGTCGTCGGCGTCGCAACTGGGACTGGGAACATATGCTCAGACATAGGAACCTGTGCAAAGATTACGCTAATGTATATCAGTGTAAGCTCAGTAATAGAGGCAAAGTGAACAACGATCAGCAATGTATTCTCGACGAGGCGGAAAAATCGCTCGACCTGTTCAATCTAGTCGTTATTAGACAGAAGATTGAAATGGAGGTATGTATTTGTTTATCCTAACTATATGGTATATCGTTGTATAACAAGCTCATCATGAAAAGAAAAGAACAAAAACCTGCGTCATGCGTAAAATGTACATGAAAGTACCTATTTAAAAATTTACAAACATGTGATTTTACAGTCTTATTTATAAACGTTACTAGCTGACCCGGCGTACTTCGTACTGCCATATTTACATATCTGTCTCAGATCATATCTGCCCACAGGCAGTGTACAGTTGCGGACAAAAAAAGACCTTTCTCGTTATCATGTAACTTTTTTTGTATTCAAACCATGTCCAAACAATAAAGAACACATAAAAGAATTATTTAATTTAGTGCAGCGGATTGGAAAATAGGCGCGTACATACATTTCGGCGATTCGCGAAAACAGAGCATGCTAAAGTAATAAACATATATACAATCGAAAAACATTACACTCCTATTGGCGCAGTTGGTTTTTTATTATTATTAAAACTTTGTGCTAAAATATTGCATAAGGCAGACTTTTTTGCCATAGGCTTTTTGTTCCTGGCAAACCTTTAGGCCTCACCTTAGAAATGAGGAGAGGCATATGTCCATCAACCAGTGGACTGTTAAATACTGTTGATGTGAAACCTTTAGTTGTTTCAAAACGGATTCGTGGTTATTACAAAGTGTTAAATATCTTTAACCATTAGTTTATTAGTTGGTAGTTCAGAAACGTAGTACAACGAAAATTAAATGGAGTATACGTTGTTCCAGGTTGAAAGACTCGGCAAACTTGAGGAGGAAGCTAAAAAGTCCCGCGGCTGGTTCAGCGGCTGGTGGTACGGAGGTAGTTCCAAGGATGGTGAACTTGCTGAGGGCACGGCTATAAGTAAGTTTGTAATAATAATATTTGGACAGTTCTCACACTGCCAATACAGCCGTCTAATCCCAAACTAGGCAGAACCTGTACTATCACTACCAACCACACTGCTGATAAACATACCTATATATTTGTAAATATAAATTAATATACATATCTTCTTCATATATATAAAAATCAATTGCTGTTCGTTTGTTTCGCTAAAACTCGAGAATGGCTGGGCCAATTTAGCTGATTTTGGTTTCGAAATGTTTGTCGTAGTCCAGGGAAAGATTAAACGGTGAATAATTTAAAATAACTTGAAAATTCAAATGTCACGTGTACAAAATAGCGAGTATAGCTAGTTGTAAATAAATTACACCCAGACACAGAACAAATAATTGTGCTCATCATATTATTGACTGCACGGTTGGCCTAGTGGTTTAAGAGGTCGTTACGCCGCTTTCTACTGCGCCAAGTGTTGAGGGTTCAAATCGCACATGGGACAACACTGTGTGATTCACAAATTGTAGTTCTGAGTCTGGGTGTTCTTTGTGTCCGTTTCATGTATATTTGTAAAGTTCCTCGTGGCACACGGTGTATATTCCCAATGCGGGAGTTGTCTTTAAAAAAAGGAAAAGTAATATTTGTCCTGGTTATGAACCCACGACCTTAGGCTCGAGCTTAGTAGTCAGATTCATTCCATAGACCAACAGGCCCGTCAAGAGTTTATAAGATCTCGATAAATAGCTCATTAACTACCTATCGACATAATATCTCAAAATATCCAATGCAGAGCTAACATTTAATAAATGCTATAAATACAAGTAGAAATGTCATGGTCACGAGAGATTTCTTATCAGCAACATAGTAGGTAAAATAATAGTCGTAAGAACGACTTGCTGTTGCTTTGCCTAAACATAAAAAATACATAGATAGAAATTAAATAATGATAAAGTTCTAGATTTTCTTTATAACAGCTAAAAGTAGTAGTTTTGAAATGAAAAACGTACCAAGGCAAACTCCTTTTCAATCAGAAAAATGTAAATGTTCTTCAACGCATATAATATCATATCAATAAATACTTGACTGCACCGATGGTGTAGTGGCTAAAGTTCTCACCAATTCCTAGTACACTAAAAGATGTAGGTTCGATTCCCACATAGGTAGGACAACACCTTGTGTGATTTACAAATTGTTGATTTGAGTTCCTTTTATGAATTTTTGTAAAGTACTTTGTGATATAGAATACTAGCTGACCCACGCAACTTCGTTTACGTCTCTCATTGGTGCTCCGCTCCTATTGGTCTTAGCGTGATGATATATATCCTATGGCCATCCTCGATAAATGGGCTATCTAACACTGAAATAATTTTTAAAATCAGACCAGTGGTTCCTGTGATTAGCGTGTTCAAACAAACAAACAAACTCTTCAGCTTTATATATTAGTATAGATATATTTATAGTATGAATATATAGCATTGTTTTAGTACACAAGTTGACTTTAAAACTAAAGCAGGAGTTGTCTTTAACGAAATAGGATATCTTCAGATTAGACCAGCGAGTGATCCTGTGTTTACTAGCATTGGGACCACATGAACTTTAACACGACATTTATTTAGTTTTTGTTTTGCAAATTCATTTTTTGTCACTTAATACGGAATTATATGTTTGGCTTCCTTTTACAGTGAAACAGTTTGAGAAAGCGATGACCCCCGATGAGAAGGCGAAACTCTTCCGTGCCATAGATTACCAGGAGAACACTGCACCTTTGCATTTGCCCATCGAGTACGTGGCTGTTGAAAGTTACTTTCAGCTGGATAGACTGCAGTTGTCCGTGACGGACAAGACGGAGGTGTTGAAGGCTTGTGTCGAAGATGTTGAAGTTGATGTGAGACAACGACCCAGTGCTAATGCTTTGAGGTAGGGTATTTTACTATCGACAAACTTGAATCATAACCCACTTTGCTGATAAATCATTTCAAACCCTCAAAACAACGAAAATTTCCGCCTTTTCAGTACATGACGTATTTGGGATCGTCTATTAGTTCAATTAGTTTTACTGGAATATAAGTTTTTCTTTAGAAGGAATTGCACCGGGCCCCGCAATCGCATAAAGTTCCTTTTTAAATTCATCATTCATGTTTTAATAGTACTGTTTCCTACATTTCAGGGTGGATGTCAGTATGAAGTCTTTCAGTGTGGCTGGTTGTCAACAAGGCGACTTTGAACCGCAGTTGGTCTCGTCTAAGGAGGTCACTAAAGATGTGAACCTTCTTAACGTTATGTTTGAGACCAATCCTTTAGGTAAGTAATTATTTAAAGTTGTATACCCGTAGGTGTCGCAAGAGGCGCATGAGGAAGCTAATACACAGGTCACATCATGACATCACTGCAAAGGGAATGAAAACTTGAACCAAACCCTATTCTAATCCTAAGAACACCTTGTTAAAGAGATACCTGTGTCTAGTACAGCATTGTTAAAGGCTGTTGATGATGTAACCACTATTAAATAAACACAAATTTTAACAAAAAAAAAGTCGACTTCAAGGAATGGACCAAATTGAAATGGGACCACTCGGCAAGCAACAGCTTTCAAATGAAAAAAAGAATCATTAAAATCGGTTCACCCAGTCAAAAGTTATGAGGTAACAATTACAAAAAAAACCTTACAGTCAAATTGATAACCTAATCCTTTTTTGAAGTCGGTTAAAAACTAAAATTGTTTGTCGAAATTCTCTCTCACTTACCTGCAAAAGCGATTTTGGGAATAGGGATGGAAGAACAAGAAGAATGTAGTAGATTAGAAATTCTCAAGGTAGTAGAGCCACGCTGATTTCAGCACGAACGGGCCGGCTCGACCGGAGCGGTACTACCCTCGCACAGAAAATCAACGTAAAATGACAGCGATCATGCTGTCGTGTTTCGTTGGTGAGTGCGAGACCGGAGGCCCAATGATGCGAAAGCATCACTAGCCCGCCATGGTGTGGGTCACCATGCTGCATTGTTGCATTGTCTGCGTTCGCAGTATGATGACCATCACTCTTGTATTCTGCTTATGCTTTCCATCAGGCAGAGTAGAGTCATTATGGCAGGGTCAAACATAAAAAAAAAAAAAATATGGGATAACAAGAAGCAGTGTATGGTCAGCAAACCATACGCAATAGCTTTATGACTTAAATTTATGACCAAACAGGATTTGACCAATCGTAAACGCACTATTTGATAACTGTGATTTTCTTTATAATCTTACTAGCCGTATATTGTCATTTTTTCAGTTTTAGCAATTTTGTGTAGACTATAGCTTTCCTCGATAAAGAAGCTATCCGATATTAAAATAATGGAATTGAGCAAAGCGAAAAAATATTACCGCTAGATCCGACATACACACGAGAGGAGGGGGCCGCGGGCATAAGTTAGTTTTATATAAAGCAATTCCTTAACAGACTGTTTGTTTTAGTATTCTAAAGATTAAAATAAAAAATAAGTGAATTATACAAGTATTTTTTTTTCACAGATGGCTTGTGCGACCAACGTGTAAAGGTGTTGGCACAACCCCTGCAGATAGTATATGATGCACAAACTGTGATAGAAATTGTTAATGTTTTTAAACCCGCCACAGAATCTACAGCTTTAACTACGTAAGTCGCAATATACGAACTGTATTTTTTAGGATTCCGTACACAAAAGGTAAAACGGGACCCTATAGACTTCGCTGTCCGTCTGTCACCAGGCTGTATCTCATGAACCGTGATACACGTGTTATTAATTTTCAGAGATAATGTATTTCTGTTGCCGTTATAACAACAAATACTTTAAAACAGAGTAAAATCAATATTTTAGGGGGCTCCATTACAATAAACGTGATTTTTGTTAGTTAGATAATGGTACAAAAGCCACGTGCGCGAGTCCGACTCGCACTTGGCCTTTTTTTTTTTAGGTTTTTAAACCATAATGTCGCTTCTGCCTCTTTTCTTCTCTAAACTACGTCAATTTCTCACTTGGTTTATTTTTTCGATCAACTGAATGGGCAAAAAGTTAACAAACGACATAGTCTATGTACACGAAAGTAAATAGAACAATATTTATTGCGTAATATTGTAAATTTTTCGTGAGTTAGGAAATCTCTTACCGCTAAATCATTTTCGATGTGTGGGTGGTGTGTTTACTTCACTGTACTGAAACGACAGAGTTCTAACCGCGTCTGAAGATAGAAGGCTTCGCTAAAAACATGCTATTTTGTTTTTTAGGCTGTAGTAAAATGTACACTCTAGAAGGGTCGATATTTACTTGACATTGTTTTTAGCCTACAAGCAGCCGCCGAAAACAAGCTATCAGATTTAAAAGAAAAGTCAGCGCTCGGTATGCAGTACGCGGTACACAATCACACGTTCGTCGACATTGACGTCAATATTGCCGCCTCCTACATTATAGTGCCACAAACTGGTATTTATCGAGGGTATGTATACATTTTTATGATACTGTATTTACCTTAAATATCCGTCACCTGGCTACTTAAATGTTTTTTTTTGTATATTTGAGTCTGCCAAAGTGACTATACTCTGCCTGATGGAAAGTATAAGCAGAATCCAAAAGATACGGTTAACAAACTCATAGCGAATACAGATAATGCAGCACGAATAAGCAGGTTGTCGTGCTTTTAGAAATTTGCATATTTTTGATTTATTCATTTTTTATTAGTAGTCAAAACGCTCCCGATGATGCAATGAGACTTGACCAGACTACATTAATTTAGGTTTAGTAACTAATGGAAAACTTGGGAATTGTTTTTTTTTTAAGAAATATTAATCTAATCTATGCATTTATCATGTTTATTTTTAATCTAATGATAATTTAAAGAAATGTAAAGAACTAGCTGTCTTTCTAGCTCTTGATCTAGCGGTCAAGACAAGCCATTTAATTTTTCCTCTATTCTTTAACGAATAGGTAATCTCACTGTAAGGCGCTATTCAGTGCGTGCGTGCGTATTCAGGCAATGGCATAATGTATGAAGCCTATAAAGCGCGTTTAGTGTTACGCGAAGCTGACCGCGACGCGGAGAGCTCCGCGCACAGACGTCATTTCACGGTCCGCGCAGCACTAAACGACGAATTCATCCGCGACGGAGGCTCCGCGCACGGATGATCCGCGTCGCACTGAATAGCACCTATGTGTTTGATGTATTTATTTACAGCAACGAAGCATGTGTAGTAGTTAAACTTGGTGCCATAAAAGTGAAATCAGAGCCTCGTTCGCAAGCGCTCGACGTACACAAACTGTACCGCGAGGGACTCGCCGACGAAGATATACTGAAGGAGATTGCTCATCATAGCTACGATAAAATGGCTCTTGAGCTCACGGAAATGCAGGTATGACCTACTAACATGTTAGAAAAAATACTAAAACTATTGTAAAGGCAGTCACCCAGTATTATCATATTAACCTCGACTGTTGATTAAAAATATTTTGCCGTTTTTTAAACTTACAAAAACATAATGGTCTATCGTTATGTCTATAAGAGTAATAATGATTTAGTTGTGGGCAATCTTTTTGTCATTCAAGAATTAGTCATGATAAACACCTGCATATATTTTAAAAATACCAAGTCGTGCGAACACTGACTGAGAAGTCGCACATTTACCAACCAACTGTTATTGCTGTCCAACTTTATTATAGCATGCTTATATATTTGACCGATTAATAGTAAATTATGTCACCTTGCAAGAAATACGATTTAGTCTAGATGCCGAATACATTTAGAAATATTTATGAGTTACATTGATTTTCCAAGGCCTCTGAAATGTTTAGCTACTATACAAGAAATCCTTTATTACAGATTGTAATTGCATCTCCTAAAGAGGATTGGCAGACCGCCATAGCGTCGGATGATGAAGCTACCCCGATGCATTTACTCCAACCCACCAATTTAGTAATACATATACACAAATGTTTGATCACCGACGATCCACGATTACCAAAGATCAGGATCAGAGGAACTCTTCAAAAAATTGCCATAAGTGTTTCTGAAGATAGGTTGGTAGTCTCAAGGTTCTATATGATTAATCAGTTTATCGATCACTGTCATTAATATCGAATCGATGAACATGATGATCCATAAACAACTGTTTTATAAAAACTGTTTTCAATATATATTTTACTAGCTGTCCCGGCAAACGTCGTTTTGCCATAACTACTAATAAATTAAAAGTTAATTAAAAAAACATTGTCCAGCGGACAAAATTGTGAATCTAAACCATTCCCAGATCCCCTTGAACACACACAAAAAATTTCATCAAAATCGGTCCAGTCGTTTGAGAGTAGTTCAGTGACATACACACTGACAGAAGAATTATATATATAAAGATTATGTTATCAATGATTTTAATTGACGTTTGGTTATTTTTCAGATTGCTCACTTTATGTGAAATATTAGTAGGCATGCCTTTGCCACAATCAGAAGAAACGACACAGCTGAAGGTTTGTACATTACGAAATTTTCCATTGATTTTCATCACTTTCTTATAATTTTTATCATATTAATTTCATTATTATTTGTTTGATTTCAAAGATATTAGGTCAGAAATTCGCGTACATTGTGTCTGGTAAATTAATTGAGATGTCTATTGAAGAATCTAAACATCAATTGAGGGTAACTGTTTTCATAAAACAGTAGCGTTGTATTAGTAGTAATGAAGACAGCCTTTGCACACTCGTATATATAAATAATGTCATTTAAAATAACTAAATAATTAATGTATTTTTAATTATTATATGTATTAAATTTATTTTCACTATTACGTACACTATTTGTATAATCCTCACAATGAACCATCATAGCTTAATTATGGAAACAATTAATTAGCGAAAGGTCGGCGTATACGTATTCTGTTTCGCACGTATAAAGTACGAATACATATGAAGTCGCCGATCCCTAATGAGACGCGCCATCACTATAATAAATGCTATATTTAATACTTGTATTCCTTTCTATTAAACCCTTTTCTGAGAGGAGACCCAAGCCCACTAATGGGACCACCATTATGGGTTGATGATAATTTGTATTCGACGACTTTTTATAACATTTATTTTGTGAAGAACGTTTCCATATATTAAAATTTATTATAATTAATGTGCATTATGGATTCCCTTTATTAGGAGTCGCTAAGAATATATATAATCACATAACTTCTTTACTTAGAACGTCATTTTAGATATGAAGAGTAACTAGAGATAGATGTCTACTAATACAATTAAAACATCGTTGTAATTAGTGTTTCAGTACTTTCGTTTCACTTTGTTATTAGACACACTCTCACAACATACCAATGATGATTGTAAAATTTGTATGTTTATTGTCACTATAAGTAACAAATTAATGTACTTAAATCATTTGTTTTCGTAAATTGGCGTATACATCTAAATACATATTCAAGTAATTAATAATTTTCTTTAAATGTGAGTAATTTATTGTAGAATAATAACATTTACACAATTATTTAAAGAATAAGAAGTAGTTAATATTCAAACAACCAAAACCAGGTCAATTGTCTTTTGCTGTCTCACTAGATTATTGAGCGGCGATTTGGTTTCATGAATCGAAACCTATAAAATATTTCTGTTGAATATTTATTTGCTTTTAGCCTAGTGAATCGAAAGGTTCGAGTATGTCTCTACTGAGATATTTGGATCCAGCTGAAAAACAAAAGCGTGAGTCCGCTCGAGCACTCAAAGAGAAGAAAATAGATGAGCATAGTGTTCAGTTAACAGAAGTTGAAGCTTTCTTCATAATGAAAGGTTAGTTTTCAGTACAACATCTCTACAAGAAAAAATGATTTCGAAGCAACACTTTTCGTGCTTTATCACAAGTGGATCGGCTCGACCGAAGTGATATCTCGACCTAATAGAAAACTAGTGTTTAGTTGTTTCGTTATTTTTTAATGTGTGAGTGAGGTTACTGCGGACACAATTCTGAGGGACACAGGTAGGTCTTTAGTGTCCATGTTTGGCGGTAGTCAAAAAAATCACAAAACAGTCATGAGAACTGCCAATAGACGTAAAAACTCAGAACTATAGACAAAAGATTGTTGACATGAACCTCTTTGTTCTTTAAATAAAATGCGCGATAAAAAGAAGTAAAAAAAAATAGCTTTTGGAAAGCGTGCGCTTACGATTACGCGACCTCCATGATTTTTGTTCACCCAAAAACTACTTAATGCGCCTTAAGAAGTTTTCTCTTCAAAGAGAAACTTACCCTGTTACTTACAATAACACTATAAACAGATACGATAACTGGTTTATATTGTTACGAAATGTAGCGAAAATTTCAAAAAACAGCCACAGTCGGTTTGGCCGTACAAATTTTGGGTAAGTTCTAATAATAATGCATTGTGGCACAGAAAAGTGAACCCTTCTGGAAAAAAACAACGGGTTGCACTCTGGGAGTGCCGGCAGAACTGAAAACTTGAACATTAATTGAACATGATTATTTAAATTTTAATTTCCTATATTTATTAAACACAATGAACGATGCTATACGAATCTATGCCTTGCCTTTAATATT
The DNA here is from genome assembly GCA_905220595.1 of Spilosoma lubricipeda. Lineage (NCBI taxonomy): Eukaryota > Metazoa > Arthropoda > Insecta > Lepidoptera > Erebidae > Spilosoma > Spilosoma lubricipeda. The sequence goes on along the minus strand of HG992282.1, from coordinate 15,191,450 downwards.
CCTTGCGAACCGATTAACCACAGAAATGCTTATTGTGATGTTATAAAAATATAGGTTAATGCTATACAGTATAAACATATTACCCGAGCGAAGCCGGGTTTAGGCACACGCGCGCAAGCGCCCTCTGCCGCTTAAACGAAACAGCAGGAGCAGGCATGCATTTTCGCCGCGCGGTAGAAAGGAAGGGGGAATATTACTTCCTCTCCTACGCCTCGCCTCCGTCTTACGAATATTCGATCAGGTCACGTGTCCTGAGGCGAGTTTATCTTTTTTTACCCTTCCCACGAAGTCCACAACGTCACTAAAAAAGTTTTCATTTCAAAAAAAGGTCGAATATGAATTAATCGCAGCCCGGTTCGCTATTTTTGTCGTCATTGTAGCGATTAATATAACACGGCAACCCTAATTTCATGTACGAAATTCTTGTTACAGAGCTGGTGCTGTGCATCAACCGTAAGACTACAAGTTCAGGAACTAAAAGCTATGATAAGTTTCTACTGTTTTCATTGTCTCTCTTACAATTAACTGCTGTACAAAAGACCTTTACGCTGGGAGCGACCATCCGTTTAGGTGCTGTCAATTTACAGCACTTCAGAACTGGAGAAAAAGTGTTGCAGATCATTGAAATGCTTAATGATCCTATTGAAAGTCCAGAATCTGATGACACTCTTGAGAAAGACGATTCGATAATGTCCGTTGGTAATCAATATCTCTTCACGGTCACTTACAGTAATGTAAGTACCTACATGTACCTGTATATATACTTACTTCACCCATAAAAAATACAATATTATATTTAAATTTGTAACCAGTCATTCCTAAATTTGTTCCCATTTTTGCTTCCGTCGGTGAATAACATTTGTATTTTTTAAAAGATTTTCGTCACAATATTCATGGCAAAAATAGGTATCAATTTTTAATTATGTAAATATAATTATAATATATTAACATACTTTCATAGAGTATCAGTAATAATATATTATATGACCTAAAAATCAATGAAATGGAAAATACGTTTGACAGAGGTGGACTGTGGATTGGACAGTCTTTGTATGGACATATTTCTCCATCGAAATATATTTGATGGAGAAATATGTCTATACAAAGACTGGCTAGAAAAAATCTATACTAGTATGCTATGTTTATTTTTATTTTTTAATATTTCTTTCTTTAACTTAGTGTAAATTATGAAATTTGATACTAGCTGCCCCGATAGACTTCGTTCTGTTGATATTATCGCCAAGTGTTTTATTTTTTCTGTGGTTTATATGGGTAAACAAAAGTGTTGTTTTTACTATTTTCCTCGCAATTTTTACGTTTTTTTCTCTACAAAAACCTTCCTCGTGCCTTAAAGAAAATATAAAAAAAAACGGAATTCGTCGAGCGGTTCTCGAATTTTGTGTTTAGCAACGCATCTGGCTATTAGTTTTTATTTATAAAAATATTATATGTACATGTCGAGTTCCGTTTTTTATGTCGCCAGTTACTATTGAGTTTGAATCATTTTCAGGTTGACAAAAAGTGTCCAGAATTTAGAAGCGTCTATGGCTCAGTGGAGCAGATGATTGAAATGGATTTTACAAATTTAAGGCTACTGTTACATCTTCAGGGCTTGAACGAAATTTTCGTCATTGTAAATGAATATCAGGTGAGTTAAGCTAAAATTCAAATAAATCCATATTAGTATTATAAATTCGAAAGTCACTTCGTGTTGTTACGCTTTTACGGCTAAACCGCCAGACAGATTTTAAGAACAACAAAGGCTACTCTTAACCGCGTAAAACCGACATACACGTGGGCGACAGACAGACAAGTAGACTTTATAATATTTCGAATATAATATTAATAATAAAGCCTTGTTTACTCCTTAATAAAAAAAAACACATAATTTGACATTAAATACAATTCGAGAAATTAGAGTAAATTGAAATTTGAATTACAATACTAAATAAATCGAACACGAATTAAAATTAATAATTAAAAATTTCATTATTACATGCAAAAGAAATAATCATTATTTTTAAGGAGTTCTCTACACAGTTTGTGGTCTTTGACCCCCGCGGTGACCAGCCGCATTTGGACTTTGAGAGGTCGCTGTTAAATGTCATTCACTGGCATATGAGGAGCTGGCCGTCTCTGACGTGAAGGAGACCTAGATATTTTGGCTCATATCTTTCTTTTTGATTCGATATTGCTCTATTTTATTTTTCTTGATGGGGTTCTTTGCGGTGGTACACGTTTTTCCACTCTTGACCTAGATGACCGTTTCCGATGAGAGTGATAAAACTCTCGTATGTCGGTCTTAATAATTTTGATGTTGCATTTTTTCTTTTTCCTGTTCAATTACTAATTTCTTACGATTTATGTATGCTTTTTCCCCTGGTCATTTTATATTTTTAAACTGAGCGCTCAATTCCTTTATCTCTTCAAGAATTTCAGGAGTGTAATCATGTTTATGAGTTTTTATCATTACTAGTTAAAATAACAATAAGATGTGATTTATCTAGCATTGACATCTTAATATTGAATATAAAATGTATATACTTCTTTATACAGACGAGGTTACAAGATATTCAGAGTACAGTCGATAGGACGGCCGATGCTGGACCTTTGGAGACTATTATGGAAGATGAGGAATTTACTTCTATAAAAACTAAAGGTAATTATAAAGATTTTGAATAAGGATTATTTGAACTATGAACTACATTCGAATGGCTATTATGACGATATTGTGGTTGAATGAATAGCAAAAGAGAAGCTTATTCTAATTTTATCTACTAAAATCATTATTTCTGTATTGGTATTACAAAATTTAATAGGCTAATTAATACGACAGTACAGTGATTAGACGTCTTGAATAGTTAAAACAAGGTTTGGTGTATTGAACCACATATTTATCCAGTAGGTATCGTAAAAGCCGTCTAAGGGATTTAAATTTTGAAGGACTACAACACTACAAAGAGAAGAAAAATTTAAGACAACCCTTTCCGTAGTACTTTCCCCCTCGTAAGCCGAAATCTTACTAAGGAGAGGTTTAGCAGTGGACTGTTAAGGATTATATCGATGATGATGAATTATTATCCGATTAATTATTTTACCAATTACAATATTACAAGAATATATGTATGATGAGCGTCCTTATTGCTAAGAGCAATCTCTTTCAGGCGAGAGAAAATAAAAATAAACGAAGGTAGTTTAGGTGTTTGAATATATAAATACATAAATAAATATGTCAGACATCCAACACACAACGCCATCTAGTCCCAAGCTAAGCAGAGCTTGTGTTATGGGTACTAGACAACTGATACAAAAACATATCTACTTTTTTTTTTTGCAAATACATTCATATTATACATAGAAAACACCCAAACTCCGAAACAAATATTTGTAGATCATACAAACATTTGGTCCGACCCGGGAATCGAACCCGAGACCTCGAGCACAGCAGTCGCATAGGCTACCACTGCGCCACAGAGGCGCGCCATATATATGTATATGCACAATATAATTGCGTATGTTGCAGTGAGCCAGTCGAAGCCGTCCCGCCACAAGCAGGTGGAGAGCATCCAGCTGAAGGTGTCTGCGCGCGTGGGCTCCATCGAGATCGTGTTCGCGACGGAGGCGCGGCCGCTGTCCGTGGTGTCGCTGGGCGGCGCGGCCGTGGGGCTGGTGCTCAAGGCCTCCTACACGCAGCTCGACGCAGCCATCGCGTCCATCAAGGTCGAAGATCTCAACCCCGTCACTGCACACAGAGAGGTAACTTATTGTATATATTTTATTAGTGACCGACCGAACATTCGGTTTCAGCCAGTTTCGGCAATAAAATCTAGCTTCGGCCTTTAGTTTCGGCCCTAGTTTCGGGTTCGGCCAAACAAATTGCGAATTCAATTAATACAAACGTAAAATGCAACAGTGCAGCATAATGACCCACGGCGTTTACAATTTAAACTTTGCAAAAAAATGACCAAAACATGATTACCAAATGAAAGAAAAAAAGAAAATAAGCTGACATAAGTATGTATTTGATTTAAGATCGCGCTACTATCCTTGAGAGCGAAGCACTCAAGTAAGTGAGACAGGATAAACCTGCTCTGAACGGTTTGCAATTTTTACGACAAGAAAATGGAGTGCGATAACGTCAACAAATATAAAATATCACCAAAATAAATGTTCTAAACGTTAATAATCAAATAAATCTAAAAAGAATGATAATACAAAGAATAATAACAAGTAATACTTTTATTTCTTGCAGATCTTGAAAGTACTCGGTGGTGACGTAATGAACGTTCAAATAGTGATGTACAATAATGAAGTATCGACTGTGAGTGACATCGATATGTCGATAGACGCTCAGATCAACTGTCTTAGAATAATATTCTCCAATTGGTACGTCACTTCTATGTTGGTAAGTATATTGAAATGTGAATACGATTGTTTATAAGCAAGTTACTTATTTGAGTTACTTAGTTACACAAATAAGTAAAATTTCAATAAAATTAAAAATTGACTTCTTTCGATCGATTTCTTTTGGATACCACCATCAGATCTTAGGGTCCTTATCATGGTACCATTGGGATATCTATTTTCCATTAAAAATAATCATCAAAATCGGTTCATAAACGACGAAGTTATCGGCGAACAAACATAAAAAAAAATACCGTCGAATTGAGAACCTCCTCCTTTTTTAAGTCGGTTAATAAAAGAACGTTTCAAACAAAACACCTTTGCTCAGTTAACTTGTGAGGAGAATAGATACATTGACTGACACTTTTGTTTTTGTTTTATAATGTTACCATACCTTTAGATTAGTGTAATAATAAGTCTAAAAAAAATTGTCATATTAAAGAGTTGTGGGGTTTTTGAATGCATGGTTGGCCTAGTGGTTTAAGCGGTCGCCACGCCGCATTCTACTGCGCCAAGTATTGTGGGTTCAAATCCCACATGGGACAACACTTTGTGTGTCCATCAATCACAAATTGTTGTTCTGAGTCTGGGTGTACTTTGTGTCCGTTTCTTATATGTTTGTGAAATACCCCGCGACACATGATGTATATTCCTAATCAGAATATTATTCAGGGTTATGTAAAAAACATAGACACAAGTTATATCACCTTTAAGTAAATGTTTGTGTTTTCAGGAATTTCTAAATAACTTTCAAACTGCGCAACAAGCGATAATAGAAGCGTCTTCACAAGCGGCGGATGCAGCGAGAGCCAACGTGGCCAACGCGTACCAGAACTCCACCAAGTTGGCGCTCAAAGTACGCCTCGCAGCTCCCATCATCATAGTGCCGGAGAACTCCAAGAGTTACAAAGCTCTCCTTATCGATCTGGGCCGAATGAGCATTAATAACAAGTTCGTGGATCTTGGCATTTCTGTAAGTATCTAATTGTGTTTTAATAACTTTTATTACTCGATTATAGCGAAATCAAAAGGAAGGGTTATGTTCCACCGCAGCACTAATATACTATTGAACTGATTTTAATGAATGAGGTGTCAATAGATTCCTAATAATCCAGGTGACATACCAGATTACACAAATTGTATCAAAGGTTTTGACGTAGTTGGGTAATAGTTTTTTAATTTTTTTTCTTGGTAAATAACTTTCTCTGGTACCAAAATGTACGGTATATTGTGTGACAGTTCTAAGTCAGCTAAAACCATTAATATTAATATTGATATGAGTCCTCAAAAGATCAATGTCTGCAGTTTCAAGAGTGTTGAATTAATTTAAGAGTGTCTTAGTCTGGGTCTTATTTTAATACATGTACAAGAAATTACTAATTTTTACTTAGGTATTTTTTATTGTTGAAATATTTTGTTCTTTATTTTATATTAATAACAATGTCATGACAAATATTTTATTACTACCTGAACCCCGCGGTGTTACCCGCGGTTATTGTTGTACCGCGATTAACGCCGCGGAACAAAGTTAGTCTAAAAAAAGTAGCCTTAGTTACTCCCTGGATTATCAGCTACCTGCCAGTGAAAGTCCCGTCAAAATCGGTCCAGCCGTTCCAGAGATTACCCGGAACAAACAGACAGACAGACAGACCGACAGACAGACAGACAAAAAAATTTTAACTACATTTTTGGCATATGTACCGTGTATACATACATATGCATTTAGTAAAAAGCGGTTATTTTAATATTACAACCTACACTCCAATTTTATTTATTTGTATAGATTACGATTGTAACAGAATGTCATGTTTGATTCTTCGAATTTTATATTTGACTAGCTGAACCCCGCGGTGTTACCCGCGGTTATTGTTGTACCGCGAGTAAGGCTGCGGGACAATGTTAGTGCCTGCCAGTGAAAGTCCCGTCAAAATCCGTCCAGCCGTTCCAGAGATTACCCGGAACAAACAGACAGACTGACAAAAAATTTTTAACTATATGTATCGTGTATACATACATATGCATTAAGTAAAAAGCGGTTATTTTAATATTACAAACAGACACTCCAATTTTATTTATTTGTATAGATAACCCGTGCTAGTCTCTGATGTAATACGTTAAGGGTACGCATTATATCGTACATCTGTTTTTTTCATATGTTAGGGTACTAACACACTGTACTGACTATATTACAGAATGTGAAGAACAAAGTGACTGTAGACGAATTAACACTCGAACTGGAGAACGTGAAGTTATCCTGTGTGGTTTTAAGGAGGGACTATGCAATTAATCAAGAGAGAAATCTATTAGCACCGACAAGTTTTACGCTGTTTGTGAAGAGAAGCTTGTCGGCGTGGTACGAAACACTACCAGATCTTGACATATCAGGACGCATGAAGATGATTGCTGTAAGTTTGTTTATACGTAATTGTATATTTTATATGTGAGCTTGCTAAGGTGACTCTATCTAATGGAAAGTATGAGCAGAATCCAAGAGTAGTGATCACCATACTTATTGTAAATGCAGACAATGCAACAATGCAGCATGGTGACTTACACTATGGCGGCCTAGTGATGCTTCTGCATCATTGGGCCTCTGGTTTCGTGAACACCAATGAAACACGACAGCACGAATGCTGTCATTTTAGGCTGGTCTTTTGTAAGAAGACTATTAAGTTAAGAATAAGTTTTTATGGGACAATCACACTTCACACTAATATATAAATGCGAAAGTTTGTGAGTGTGTATGTTTGTTACTTTTTCACGCAAATACTACTAGACGCATTTGGATGAAACTTTACAGTAATATAGCTTATACATCAGAATAACACATAGGCTACCATTTGCCGCGATAACCGACATAAACGCGGGCGGAGTCGCGGGCAACAGCTAGTTAATTTAATAAGTCAAACCAATATCCTTTCAGATTACAGTTGGTCATAGCGACTACAAGAGCATTATGAATATATTACAACAAAATCTGACTGAGGGTCAGAAGAAAGTCCCGGAGGAAATACCAACACATAAAGTTGTAGCTAGTACTTCGAAGGTTCAAGTTAAGTCCAAGGAATTTAAAGTGCATACCAAATCGACAGTGGAAATGATAGACAAGCCAAAGAAAGCCAGGACCAGTATAAAGTTTGCATTTACAATGGACAGCTTCGTTATTGACCTTTTCACAACTACCAGTGTAAGTTGGGTTTACGTTATTTACAGCTTATAATAGTTATTTACATTAAAGTTTACTTAATTAAATTCTCTCTAGGCAACGATAATACCCTTTTTTACGAATCAAAATCCCCTAATAACATTCCAATTTTTCTAATAAAGTGTATGCAAAATTTCATGATTATTGTTTTACCAGTTAAAACATAAAGACGTTATAAATAAACAAACATCAGTTTCAATTCGACACGTTTCACATTCAACAATTCCTTTAACAATTCCTTTAACTGTAATATTTTTTATCTATATAACGAGTACAATTTTAACTAAAATAAAACCGACTTCAAGGTTCGACTCGATTTCTCTCGGATGCAATGATCATATATTAATGTCCTTATCATGGTACCACCGTTGGGACATCCCCTTTCCATTAAAAAGAGAATCATCAAAATCGGATCATAAACGACTAAGTTATCCGCGAACACACAAAGAAAAAAATATATACGATCGAATTGAGAAACCTCCTCCTTTTTTGAAGTCGGTTAAAAATATGAAAGTTGAAGTTTGTTTTTAACTATTTTAATATATTACCGTCACTCTTCCGATTCCTTAAATAAAAGAAATAGGAATTTTAGAGACATCGACCCAAATTGAAATATACATTTATAGTTGTTATCTAAGTGTAATAATGATAAACTGTACATGAGAAATACAATTATACGGCGAGTGGATGCAAAAAGCAACAGACCGAACTTTGTGGTGTGGAAGAGGCTTATCCAGGAGTAGACTACAACGAGCTTATGAGAAATATCAAAAGATTCAATACTTAGTACTTTTTCGTGTGTTCCCACAGACATCCGAAGACCTAATGTTCGTCCAAGACGCGGAACTGGCGCGATTCTGTCTGGCGCTCCTCTCGGTCAAGGGGAGGATGCTCACAGACGGGTCCATGCAGACCTCTCTTCTACTCATCGATTGTACACTCGATGACACTAGACCTGGCAGAGGTGATAAGATAACCAGGTATGTGCATTCTTCGTTAGGAAATTATAATAAACTAGCTGACTCGCGCAACCTTATTTGCGTCTCCTATTGCCCGTAGTGTGATTATTTTTCCTCGTTTTTGAACCATTCTCCATTGGTGCTCCGTTCCTATTGGTCTTAGCGTGATGATATATAGTCTATAGCCTTTCTCGATAAATGGGCTATCTAACACTGAAATATTTTTTTTAAATCGGACCAGTAGTTCCTAAGATTAGCGTGTTAAAACAAACAAACTCTTTAGCTTAAAATATTAGCATAGATTACATGATTTGAAAATATTTTATTCACTTTTTTTTTCAAAAATTTTTTTGTCAATCTTATCAAAAAATTAATGTTCACTGTTTTGTAAAAATACACTCTGGTTATGAATGAAAATGGATTTATGGAGAAGATAGAAATAACCTTACGATATACTAACGTAAGATGGTGACCTGTTTCTTGGTCTGCGTCTCTTTTCAAGTTTGCTCAGCCCCTATTAGATTAAGCGTGATATCCGAAGACCTAATGTGTCGTATATGCAAACTGCCAAACTTTACTGGAAAGACAAAAAAACATTGTCTCTACTGTTAAGTTTGGCAGTTTGTATAATTAAACTACCTATCACATGTAGACCAACGATATATGTATGTCTATATTAATAAATATTACATAGTGTTTGTACATTTGTAGGTATCTTGAGCGACATCGTGGCAATAGAGGCGACTCGCCCGGAACACCGGATTCCTCGGAGGGCCAAGAAAAGATCCGCAGCATGATTGACATCACTTACTCGATGAAGAACGACGATACTTTTAGTAAGTAGTTTTTAAATCACAAGGATTTTTAGTTCAGTCGTGTAGAGCAAAACACTGCTACTTGTCGAACCAACAGGAAAGAAAAAGGTCCGACTCTTGCTATCAGCCGAACATAAAGGAAAAAAATGTCCACGTCATCCGATCAGTCGGACAAAAAGGATAAAAAGTTTGCGTTGTCCAAACAGTCGGACAAAGTGATCGGACCACGGGTCATAGCCCTTTTTTGAGTTCCGTAACTTCAGCGTAAAATTGTTTACCAGTTGTCTGTCTTTTTGTTTGTAAATAATTAAATTTACATTATATTGCTTACAAATTTATTAAATTGAAACTCGCCAAAAGTAATTGTTTGTCGATCGGTCTGTCTGTCTCTAATCAGGCTGTATTTCATGAGCGTAGCGCACACGGAGTGTATTTCTGCCAATAAATAATTAAACATTGCAAGTTACATTAAAGCTTGTAAAAAGGAGGACGGGTTGGTGGAATTGACTAAACATAAAGACAAGAATACACACACAATTAGAAATAAATATGTCCAATGATAATGATCGTGTTTAATTTTGTACATTGATATATAATGCAATAATGTAAATTTTTATTGTAGGTGTGTAAAAACCTACACACCTACAACTTATATTTAAATAGTAATTTTTATGATACCTTTTTTTATTTCGACAGTCGACATGCGAATATTTAGTTTCAACTTAATATTGGCGATGGACTTCCTGAATAAGTTGGCGGAATTTATGACCACGGGCATGGCTGTGGAGGAAGAACCGGTGGATACCGAGGATGTTCAAGTTTCTAAATCAGTACAACTGCAAGAGAAATCATTGGAAACTATTGGGGTAAGGAAATATTGATAGATATTATATGACTCATGTTGGCCCAGTGGTTAGCCATCCTGACTTTTGAGTCAAAGGTCATGGGTGCGATTACCATCCAGGACTAATGTCGTGTGTTGAACACCATCACTAGTTTTGCGCATAGATAGATAGCATGTCATCATCTTAAATATCTTTCAAATGAAATGACACTGAAATGTTTCAATGATTTTGTCTTTATTTTTGTTTATTTTGACCTTAATGTTGAGAGAATTTTTTAATAAACTATGTTTGTTATTGTCTTTTTACACTAGTACATAACGTTAAAGTCGTAATACAGTTTCTTTACCAGTTTCTTTCCTGACAAACAGGCAACCACGAAATTATCTATTCAGTTAAGTAGTGATGTAAAATAATCTCATAACAAAAATGATAAAAAGGAAAAATATCATCATCATATCACGTCAACAGCCTTTAATAATTCACTGCTCTCCTTAGCAGACATAGGCCTCTCCTTAACAAGGAGATATTGGCCTATAAGACAAGTATTCACCGAAATTGTTGTCACATTCAGTGTTTCCAACTGTTTGCAACACTTGTGAAAATCGCCATCTTTTGTTTCCATTGTGTCTACACCGAGTTGCCAACAACTCGCCGATTAATTAACAACTCGGTTGATTCGGTTCATGTTTATTTTTGTTTCCAACTAAGCGTTTCCACAGAGCGAATAAATACAAACTTTTGTCACCAACACGTGTTGACAACACAAAAATTGACAACTTTTGTTCGGCGGAGACTCGGCTTTATGCCGACGTTCACACGAGTTAGTAAAGGGTTTGTATCAAGTTTTTCTTCTCTTTGCAGATCTGTTATTGGCCTGCGGAGCATTCTCTTAAGCTGAGTCTCCACAGAATAAAAGTTTACAACTTTAGTGTTGTCAACACGTGTTGGTGATAAAAGTTTCTGTAAAGGCGAGTCTCCACCGAACAAAAGTTGGCAGCTTTTGTGTTGTAAACCTTTCTTTCTGTCGTGAAATTACGGTGGAGACGCGCCTTTAGGGGTAGTGTCACAGCATATCCTTAAGCCGTCATTTAACGGATTTCTAAAATACACTCACCGAAATAATTCTACCGCTAAGTGTAATTGTTTTCGAATTATTATTTTCAGAAGAAGAAGTCAACCCCCGCTCCAGTTGTTGAAACGGAATTAGAAACAGCACGTCCATCTATGATGACAGTCAACATCAAAATTGAACAGCCAGACATTATCCTGGTCGAGTCTCTTGAGGATCATACTTGCGACTGTTTAGTTTTAAATGTAAGTATTGTTTTTTATATAGATGTGCTTTGTTTTACAGCAAATCGTTGGCTTAAAATGTATGTTGTTATTTTAAATGTTTTTTTTTAAATTTAGTTTAATATTGTTATTGTATAATAATGCACTCGTTTCATTATCTTACCGTGATAAACAAATAGTTATAGTTAAAATAATGACGCATCGAGGAGGAGGTACATTCAGTTTTTTATGAAAATGCAGACATATCGCCTTATGGTAAGTGATTACCGCCGCCCATGGACACTCGCAACACCAGAGGCGTCACAAGTGTTAACCGGCCTTTTAAGGATGAATACGCTCTTTTCTTGAAAGTTTGAATGTCGTATTTGTCAGGGAATATCGCATGAATGAGGAGATCAGGCTGTACGTGCTCAATAACATAAATGTACCTTAATTAATAGTAATCATTCATATTAGAGTATTTAAAGGTGTAATAGGGTAGTTGACTGTATCGGTTACAAAACGTCTCAGGCAGTATAATTATTACAGCTGTTCATTTCCATTACAAATTTTAATCAAATCAACATGAAATATATTACTTAATTGAGTAGTCTAAAATTGTGACGTCACAAGTTTGCGCTTAATAAATTTTTCATACAATGTCTGACTGTCTGAATGTTATCGTTTTGACAGATGATAAAAAGTAAGTAAATTTGACTTGCTTACTTAAGGTGTCAACTACCCTATTATTCATATCAGATAAGGTATTTGAAGGAATAATTTCCCCCGTAGATGGAGGCCCGCTTCAAGCTCCGTCGCAGTGAAGAGCGTATGGTAGCGGACGGGGGCATCTCCGGGCTGCAGGTGGTGGTCCGCAAGCTGCGGCGCTCGGCCGAGAGGGCCGCGCCCCGCTACCTGCTGGCGCCCGCGCACTTGTCGCTGGCGCTGTCGCAGCCGCCCGGCTCCGGCATGCACGTCGACCTCGCCATCACTGACATCATCGTCACCGTCTCGCCCGGTAACCACCCTCCACCCTCCACCCTCCACCCTCCCCACATACTACACGCTGCTTATATCCTGCCTCGATGGCACACTACACTGGTAGCAATTGCGACTGCTGTGCTTGAGGTCTCGGGTTCGATTCCCGGGTCGGACCAAATGTTTGAGTGATCTGCAAATATCCTGGAGTTTGGGTGTTTTCTATGTATAATATGTATGTATTTCCAAAAAAAGTATTAATGCCATTATTTAAAAGTATTTACAGCTCTGCTTAGTTTGAAGCTAGATGGCGTTGTGTGTGAAATGTCCAAAATATTTATTACTAGTTGTTGCCCGCAGCTCCGCCCGCGTATATGTCGGTTATCGCGGCAAATAGTAGCCTATGTGTTATTCTGATGTATAAGCTATATTACTGTAAAGTTTCATCCAAATCCGCTCAGTAGTTTTTGCGTGAAAGAGTAACAAACATCCATCCATCCATTCATCTATACTAATATTAGTATAGATTATACAGACTTAAGTAATACATAGTTTGAACAGCCACCCGACGTCCGATTAAACGTCGTCTTAACAACACATATTTTGAACAGCCACCCGACATCCGATTAAACGTCGTCTTAACAACATATAGTTTGAACAGCCACCCGACGTCTGATTAAACGTCGTCGTAACAACACATAGTTTGAACAGCTACCCGACGTCCGATTAAACGTCGTCTTAACAACACATAGTTTGAACAGCCACCCGGTGTCCGATTAAACGTCTTAACAACACATAGTTTGAACAGCCACCCGACGTCTGATTAAACGTCGTCTTAACAACACATAATTTGAACAGCCACCCGGTGTCCGATTAAACGTCGTCTTAACAACACATAGTTTGAACAGCCACCCGACGTCCGATTAAACGTCGTCTTAACAACACATAATTTGAACAGCCACCCGGTGTCCGATTAAACGTCGTCTTAACAACACATAGTTTGAACAGCCACCCGACGTCCGATTAAACGTCGTCTTAACAACACATAATTTGAACAGCCACCCGGTGTCCGATTAAACGTCTTAACAACACATAGTTTGAACAGCCACCCGATGTCCGATTAAACGTCGTCTTAACAACACATAGTTTGAACAGCCACCCGGCGTCCGATTAAACGTAGTCTTAACAACACATAGTTTGAACAGCCACCCGACGTCCGATTAAACGTCGTCTTAACAACACATAGTTTGAAAATGGTGTACTTACTCGTGCAAAGCGAACACTTGTACCAGTCCAGTAGTAATTTTCCTAAAAAAGTAAAAATAGTAATAGTATAAATCTCATTCTAAATAACCAAAAGAACACTACAAACATTTATAAAAATTATATTTGCATATGTTGTTCACAGAAATCATGGGTTTACTTAACCGAGTAATGGCCACGATGACCAGCAGCGAAGAACACGTGAAGGAACAAGCAGACGTCGCGATATTCTACGACAAGCTCTGGGACATAAAACCTTTCAAGCCCAACGCTTATTGGTTTTTGAAAACCGGTACTTGTATGTTTCTTTTGTACTGTTTTTAGATGGTGGCGGGTATGGTATTGAATAGTCAAATTAATCATTATACTAGACAAATGTGAAATTTACATTGAACAGTTTTAGTATTTGTTTCACAATTTAATAATTACAATAGTAGTCGAAATTTTAGAACAAAAACATTTTGTAAAATGCATTTCCTAGTAGTAAAATCATTATTTACTAAATCTGTCATCTCACATCTTTTAATGATTTTTGTTTATCGTTGTTCGTGTAGTGTTTTGGTAGTTTTATGTGCCTGTTGGTTTAAAAATATATATTATTTTTTCTGTTTTTAATCGCGTATACCTTTAACAGATGTTGCCGAAGAAGCGGTAGAGACCGACACCGTTGACCGCAGTACAAAGGTCCCAATCGGAGAGATATGTCTACTATCATGCCCACACATTATATTCTCCTTGGAGATGCAAATCGGTACTGAAACTATACCCGTACTTGTGATGGAGGCGTCCCTCACTGGACAAGTCAAGGATTGGAGTTCAGAAGTAAGTTGTGTTCCAATTGATCTGTACATCTTATCCAACTTATTATTTAGTTACTTGCCCAAATCGCTCCATTCGTTTAGTATTCATTTAATTAAATCTATATTTTGGACCATTTATTTGTCTTCTCTGATTCCTTACACTAATTAATATATTATTATTTATAATAATAATAGGGTCGTGCGTGTAAGGAGTGAATATTAATGTAACTTATGGATAGTCCAAAATAAAAGTCCACACAAAAAGTTGATAGGTGAGAGTTATAATGAAGCACAGAAGTTACACAGTTCACATAAGAAATACACAAACACGAACATATATAGAAATAGACTAGAAGGCGAGAAAGTATTAGAATTTAAGAAAAGATAAAAGAAGTACCTTCAAACCTTCAAGAAAAGAGCGTATTCCTTCCTAACACACACATAATAAAATTATCTTTTACAATATTACTGTTTATAAAATATTAATTGATTATAAAAAGATATGACTATATTGTATATTTTGAATAACCAATAAAGTTAAGATATTTATATTTTAACTAAGTGTACATGTATAAATACAAAGAAAATTAATGACATAACTACAATACAAAGTAGGGCCCGCTACACGTGAGTAACTTCTAATTTAGCAACAGTATATTCTGTTGTTGGGCGGAATTGGAATTCCGTCCAACAACAGAAGAATAGACTACCGCAGGTATGCATAGTTCACAGGTCCACCTGTGACATGTGTAGACCTGTGGAAGTCTATTCTTGTTAGTCACCTTAGAGATATACATATTAAATTTTAAGTAAGTTTTTGATATAAAACTTCCAGTGTGAACGGACAGAAATGTTGATGTCGCCACGTGTCGCAACGCTATGTTATAATCTATGCAGTAACTTTTATTGCGTTTAAAATATTTAAAAGTATTTTAGCAAAAGATACGAAGACTTGTTAGTTACCTTAGAAATATTCATATTAAATTTCGTGTAATGCGGATAGTCAGACTAGCTGTTGGCGTGGTGACGAGTCGCCACGCAATGTTACAGTTACTTAACGTGTAATGCGGCCTAGAAACGAGGCGCCATGCACGAGATTTCGGTGTTCATTATAGTATATTATAATTCCTTTTGTACAGTTCTACATGGAATCTACGTGGGCGATGCAAGTGTCATACTATAACATCGCACGAGCTGTCTGGGAACCGCTTATTGAACCTGTAGAAGTGCTTAAAGACAACCAATACAAACATGTTCCTTGGGAACTTAAAATGGAGGTAAATATAAATATATTTTTACGTTATTACATAAATTTTATATTAGCTTTAGATTTAAGGTTTGCTGGGAGTTAAAAATTGAAATGACAATAACTCTAAATATATTTTTAAATATTTGTAGCATATATTCTGTATCAAAAATAAATGATAATTAGAAAATATTTCATTTTACTACACAGGTAGTGATGCATACACAAGATACCCTGGCGATAGACACGTTGGACGAGGCGGCGAACTTGCAGAATGTTGCGCAGAGACAAGCGAATAAGACTGTCACTATTTCCAGTAGCGAGCTGTTGGAGATCACTTGTACTAGAACCGGGATGGAGGTTTGTGTACATTTGAGATTATATACATTTGAGACTGGGTCTTCCTGGTCAGTAAACCCAACCCAGCGTTAAGAAAATAGTGTCACGAAACGATAATTTCTTGGAACCTTATTAGTCAGGGTGTGGGTCTTAAGCTATCTGTCACTATTTTCTTAATGCGAATTGGAATATACTATAGTTTGGAAACAGTCAGTCTTAAGAGGGTGTCCATTAATTACGTGAGGTATTTAGTAAAGGGGAGAGGTTGAGCCAAATCCCACCACATCTCACCATTCACAAAATCGCTATCAAAAGGCCTCACGTAATTAATTGATGCCCCCTGAGTAGACTCACTTTTTCAGTTTATTTTATATACAATATTACAATTTATTCTCTTACAAAGCAGATTAAATAATTATCAATTAATTTAGTACAAATATTTAAAAACGATTATTCACAATTAAATAATTTATGTCATTATAATAATCCAACTGGATCGTGCCCGATGCAAAAGTGCCCATTATACCAGCAGCTTTACCCCGCTGGATAGCAACGGACATCCTCTGCACCAGGAACGAGCAACCAATTTCTGCATTGAGACTTTTGGCCTCCGATCCCCAACTGCCCAGAGTGTCCACCGCAATGGGTACAAAACAATAGTACGTCTCCATTGCGGCGTACTTCAGTCTCTTCGTATCAGCGGCATCCTCCGCTGCCGCCGCTGGAGCTCTGACAGTGCGACCCAGATGCGAGGTCGCGACACGTAGCGTCTCACACCAAGCACTTGTCGTTCTTCCAAGGCACCACGGTCGAGCCATCCACGTGCCACGGTTAGATCTGCTTAGGCCCTGCGGCTCCAGCATACAGGGTATAGCTGATGTAGTTTAGCTGATGTTAGAGCCCTTCGCACAATGTCGTTGAGAACATGATGTCGAGGAAAATCTACCTGACCAACACCGACAAATCATCCAGTGATGGCCATCGGCCTCCAACCTGGTGCCGCATATTACAAATATTATTTACTATTGTAATTTTCAGATGCTAACATTGTTGGGCAATTCATTCGCCGCGGCCGTTGCTGAAGAATCTGCGGTTACATCAAAAACCCAGACTGACCTTGTAAGTTTTATTTTATAACAATGTTTAATAAAATACAACAAATAGTAGTCATACGATTATGATTGTTTAGTCCGTCCGCCAGTACTACGTTCTTTTGGAGTGAAGGAAACCTTGTGAATAGCCTTATACGGCCCAAAGATATAAACTAGACAATCAAAGTCAAAGTCAAAGTGCACGGAAGACAACTTGAGGCGTTCACACCTTTTTTTAATATACAATAAAGAAAATTACTCATGGATGGAGCAGTGGAGAATTCTTCATTCTTCGCTGCGGAGAGGTGCACCTCTTAACTATCCACGCGCAGATCATATCACACACCACGAGATCCGTTTACAAATACCATTACATTCCTACGAGGTCGGGGCGGATTCCCGACTCCTGCTACACCCGATCGCGGCCTCGCCTCCCGATCGTTACATTAAGTTTATACAATCAAAGTCCATCAAATAGTGGCCGAACTATTCACAATAACAGGCCCCCGGTAGGCACCACAAACTTTGCCTGGGCCAAAATCCTCAACATGGCACTGTTCGTACGAAACACGAGGCGTCGCCAATTAATACTCCCGAAACAAGTAACAACGCGACAGACATCACTCGGTAAATATATTAATTGGTGGCAAAGCAAACACACCGAAGCTAAAGAACAATTATTAAGAGGCCCGGCCTCCATGGAGATTACATATTTTTCGTCCGTTTTCTAGCAAATTCTATATCCCACTAACATGACATTTCAACTGTCAACATGACAATGGCGTTTTGGTATCGAACAATGATCTTTGCTTGTTAATCTACTCCAATTCATTTAGGTTTTCATTCTTAAAAACTTGGTCTTGTCTAAAGACTGACTAAAGATGACTGCACGGTTGGCCTAGTGAAGTTGCCACACGGGAAAATCACAAATTGTTGTAATGACTGACAAATTGTCCCCTAATGTGGGAGTTGTTTTTTAGGGTTACATACCCAAAGGGTAAAACGTGGCCCTCTTACTAAGACCTCGATGTCCGTCTGTTTGTCACCAGGTTGCGGGTAAAACGAGGCCCTATTACTAAGAGCTCGATGTACGTCTGTTTGTCACCAGGCTGCATCTTATGAACCGTGTTAGACAGTTGAAATTTTTAGAGATGATGTTTTTCCATAACAACAAATACTGAAAAACAAAATAAAATAGATATTTATGGTGGCTCTTATACAACAAACGTGATTTTTTGCTGGACGCTTAAACTGTATTGATAATGGTACGGAACCCTTCTTGCGCTATACCTACTGGCACTTGGCCAAATTTATTTAATTAGGTATATCTGAAATCTATAATAAAAAGATATTCTTAGATCGTTTTCTACGGATTTAAAATAAAAATCTGATCGTAGACTGACCTACAAAGACTGAAACTGGTAACGTATACAGCCCTCTAGTCAAGTTGCATTCAAGTTCTAGTCGCTACAGATGTATGGTAATGACGTCTCTCAACGCTAAATCACGTGTTCAAACCAAAATGCTAGCCAATAATACAAATTTTTAGAGGCATATGCGACTGTAGAGAGAGAGAATCGACACGAAACACTTGCAACTAAGCTAATGAGCCTGATATATTGGGACATAGCTACTTAGTTTTTAATTTAAAAGCTACACGTATGTTAAGTAATACTATCTTATATTCTGTGTTTAATTTTGCAAAATAACATATTGGTTTTTATACTCATTCAAGTCTTGCTGTATCAGTTTAATAAAATTAAATTGGTGTAAATTATTCATTATTTTTAGGGTTCAGAGAAGCAATTCTACGGTGCCCCGTACGTATTACACAACTGCACGGGCTTGACTGCGAAGTTGTTGTTGAAGGATAACCACGACTTTTCCGTATATTTCACTGAGGAATACACTGAGAACGATTATAGGTACAATAAATACATTAATTAAATAGCTTTTTAAAAACAACCTTTTACTGGAATGCCTCGAGACGAATCAAACGAGTCCAAACTCGATGATTTTTGCGACGTTTCTTTACAGAGTTCCTATAGCCACCTTTCAGCTCCAGCATCAGATCAGCTCCATGTCATTATAATATTATACGCTGTATAACAGCGTGACAATAATGGCGTGCGTAAAAACGTGTTGCAAAATTTCAGCAAAATCAGTTGAAGATATCTGCTTCAAAATTGAGTTGCAAGATTCCACCGGAACATACAAGCATACATACATACATTGCAAGTTAATAAAAAGCTTATAAAATATCCATACTAATATTAAAGATTCTGTCTGTCTGTGTCAGCGGTTAAGCCGTGATAGTTCACGGCTTAATTGTTGAATTGATTTGGATGAAATTTACGATGGAGGACCTTTGGTTTTTGGGGAAGGATTTAGGTTACTATTTACCGGGCGGAACAGCGGGCAAAGCAAGTAATATTATAAATTCGAAAGTAAGTATATGTCGCTTTCATGGCTAAACAGCTCAACCGATTTGAGTGAATTTGAAGGAATTCATCACTTTTTGTCTGCTTTACTTTCTAGCCGCGGGCAAAGGCAATTTTTTTTATAAAATAGTAAGTTATGTGTTAGATACAAATATTTCAATATGAAACTATCTATTATTGCTTTAAACAACTTAAACAAAGAAGCATTTGTGTATAATCTTAACTATCATTGACAGTGGAATAATAATAATTTACTATTTTTTTAAAGTAATACATGGACATGGATTAGCTGTAAAAGATGGAAAATATGTGTAAATGTTACTAGAACTGATTTGTATAACGCGTTTATTGCAGGGAAGTGGTGCTTGAACCAGGAGCATCGGTCCCATTGCAACTGAAACATGGAGGGCTCAACGTGATGAAACTCAATGAAGCACCACCATCTCTTAATCTTAACGTTAAGGTAAGAACGTAATGAAATCGATAGAGGATAATGAAGTTGTAAAGGTAGATAGCTCTACTTTCTGTGCTTTAAAGATATTGCAGAAAAATAATGAAGTCTATATCGAGGTAACAAACTCAAAATAACGCGTTAGAATTTATGTCTGTTTGCCTTTGCGTGCTAATCTCAATAGTGACTTAACAGATTTGAATGCGGTTTTCTTTTATGTATTGTGATAAATTGCACTTAACATTTTTAAATAATCACCGCGATAATCGATATACACGCGAGCCGCAGGCAACAGCTAGTTAATAATATTTATGTAAATGCGGGCAGTCGGGTCAGTGATATCCCTGCTTATTTGCAAAAAAAAAAAAAATGATACTATTCAGAACATTTATTCTAAACTATATAAGTTTATGTCCATCCACAGCCTTTAACAGTCCCCTGCTAGACATAAGGCTCTCCTTAGAAAGGAGGTTTAGAAATACTATACTACAATGACCAGAAGGGTTGGTATAGAGTTTGTTTCAAGTTTGCCTTCTCTTTGGCAGTTATGTAGTCCTGCGTAGTTTTTCCTTATGTCGCCTCTTACGATACCCATGGGATGAATAGGGGTGGTGATACTCCGTGACAAGGTGCTCCCTGTTAACAGACTACTTTATGAATTTTTTTGTTAATGTAGGAGTCTCGGCTATTTCGCCGTGTGGGGCCGGCATAGAATAGCCCCACCCCATCTCATCCCGTGGGTGTCGTAAGAGGCGACTAAGGGAAACACGCAGCCGATCACCAGGCTGCCGAGGGGATCCGTAACAGCCCTTTTCAGGGCTCGCCGTCGCTCCCAGTACCCCTCTGTTTTGCAGAGGGGACATGGGAAGAGACGGTGTCAGGGATCGAGGGACGGGTCGGCCCACTGCTCGCGCAGGGGCTGGCAGGCACTAGTGCCACCGTCGGTGAGACAGGGTTAGCCACCCTGTCGCGTTCCGTAACCAACAGGGGCTCAGCAGCGACCTGACTGGTGGCTCCAGGAGGGTACGCTGAGAACCTGTTGGCCGGAGGGCTTGCCTTAATTGGCCGGCCCATGACAAGGATAGTCTATAACACCCGACAGCCAAGTCGTTAAAACCTGTGGATACCGGCCGACCTCCACAGTGTCTAGGCTTATCCGGGTGCAGGGGGCACCGCCCGGACGGACTTTTTATTTCCGCCATACTCGTGGGACTTGTATGCAGTACATAGAAAATAAAAACAAACACACAACCAAAACTCAAACGACAACTGGCGAAAAAACGGATACCGAAAATGCAAATCGAAGGAAGGGAAGGCGGAACGCCAAGGGGCAGTTCCGGAGGGCGGACTACTCCTCTACCGAGGAGGAGTCCGCGTCCGGGATGCCTATGGCGGCGGGGCTCCCAGCAGTCAGTTGGACTGCTGGGAGCCGAAGAAACTCGGAGCGTGCGCGTTCCAGGTCCATCCACTCGTCAGATGGCGCGGGTGGTAGCTCCAATACATCAGCATTGGAGTCTATGGACCTGGAGTTGAGCGAAAGCCGTAAACGCGTACGCTCCATCGATGGGGGCAGCGATGCCCAGGAAATGTTGCCGCCCAAAATGGCGACAAGCCAAAGGGGGCGCTGGCGAACCCCGCTGCCGGCCCCGTCAGGTTCCGCCTTTTGTAAGGCGGAATCGTACAGGCGGGCCAGGGCGGAAGGCGAGACACAAGCGGAGGAGGAGATCTCAGGTCTCCTGCAGAAGATCGGGGGGCAGGTGGATGAGGATCTAGTGCCCCAGACGCCGGCCTCCTTGCAGGAGAGGGCGGACGCGGCGGTGGCCATAATTTACAAGGTGGCCACCAAGTCCGTCAACCTTAAGGGCACCTTCGTGAGGGCCCTTAAGGATTCCTCCTCCGCTGTGGCGGGGGTCGTGGGAGCCCTTATTGGGGATGTGGCTCGCCTCCAGGCGGCCAATGATCATTTGACGGGGCAGGTGGCTGAGCTGAGCGCTCAGTTTGCCCAATTCCGGGCGGAGCGTCCTGAGCGTAAGGCCCCAGCCCCGGCCCCGTCTGCGTCAAGACCGGCTCCGCCTGCGTCGCGGGCGGCTCCGCCTGCGTCGCTGCCGGCGCCGTCTGCGTCGCGGTCGGTCCCCACTGTCCCTGGGGTACCTGACGCACTTGTGCAGCAGGTCCTCATCGCGGTGGGGAACTTAGTGGACGGTCGCCTGGCCGGCCTGGAGGCGAGGCTGCCTCCGGCCCCTGTCGTTCGGCCGCCGCTCGCGCCCCCGAGGCCGAAGGTCTTCCCGGCGCCGGCGCCGCTTCCCGTGGTGGGTGGCCGCGTCACCTACGCGGGGTCGACGTCGGCTGCTCCTCCGGTTGCCCAAAAGGCACGACAGGGAGCCGGAGCGGCTGCGCCGAAGGCGAAGCCCAAGACGGCGTCTAAGACGGCGCCGAAAAAGACGCCTGTGAAAACTGGATCGGAGTTCCCTCCGCTCCCCACTCCAACGACGGCACCGGGACCCTCCACTTCCGCCCCCTCCAATGAGGGTTGGCAGGTAGTCGGGGGGTCTAAAAAGTCCCGAAAGCGGGCCAAGAAGGCTGCCCAGAAGGCGGCCTCTGGTCCGCAGTCGCCGCCGGTGGCAAAGGCCACCGCTAAGAAGCCGCGGAAACTGCAGCCGCCGAAAACCGCGGCGGTAGTGGTGACCGTGTCGCCGGAGGCGGCTGAAGGCGGGATGTCCTATGCGGCCCTTTTCAAAAGGGCCCGGGCTAGTCTCGCCTCGTTCGGGACGACAGGTGCAAGATTGCGCCTCGCCCAGACGGGAGCTCGAATCGATTCTCCAGCCTCCTGGTCCAGACGAACCTGAACCACTGCGCCGCGGCGCAGGATCTCTTCCTGCAAACCGTGGCGCAGTGGTCCATAGGTGTTGCCGTGGTCGCGGAGCCATACTATGTCCCTTCTCGTCCAAATTGGATGGGTGACCGGGATGGCTCCGTGGCAGTCGTCGGCTCCGCGGCGGCTCATTCCCCGCCACTGTCGCTAAGAGACAGGGGTACGGGATATGTTGCCGCCGACTGGGGGGGTATCACCGTTTACGGGGTATACTTCTCCCCTAATCGGAGTCTGAGCGACTTCGAGGTCTTCCTGAACAGCTTGGAGGCCTCGATACGGCGACTAGGGTCTGGGCACGTCCTCGTGCTGGGGGACTTCAACGCAAAGTCCATTGCGTGGGGGTCTCCCGGGACGGACGCCAGGGGCGAAGCCGTAGTAGAGTGGGCGGCTTCGGTGGGCCTCTGTTTGCTGAACAGAGGCTCCACCAACACGTGTGTGCGACAGCAGGGGGGGTCGATAGTGGACCTTTCGTTCGCTACCCCTGCTGTGGCCGCACGAGTAAGGAACTGGTGTGTCCTGGAAGAGGTCGAGACGCTCTCGGATCATTTGTACATCCGATTCGAGCTCTCCCGGTCCCAGGGCCCCAGTAGGGGTCACGTGGCGCGGCAAATGTCCCACTTTCCGCGGTGGGCTGTCGCCAAGCTCGACAGGGACCTGCTGGAGGAGGCGGCCATCGTTCATTCGTGGCTGTCTCCGCAGGCCCCGCCCGGGGGGGTCAGCGTGGACGTGGGGGCTGGCCGTTTTCGCGATGCGCTTACGCACATTTGCGATACGGCCATGCCCCGCATCCGGACTCGTCGGCCTCCTCGGAAGGAGGTCTACTGGTGGTCCCGGGAGTTGGCGGACCTCCGTGCGGCGTGTACTCGTGCCCGGAGGTCCTACACCCGCAGCAGGCGACGTCACCGTGGAGACGGTGGCGGGGACCAGCTTCACGAGGAGTACCGCGAGGCGCGGAAAACTCTGAAGCTGGCCATTTGCCGCGCCAAGGAGGTGAAGAGAGAGGAGATGCTGGAGAGTCTCGATCGTGACCCCTGGGGTCGCCCTTATCGTGCGGTGCGTCAAAAGCTCCGCACGCCGGGCCCCCCCCTTACGGAGACTCTCCAGCCCAGCTTCCTGCAGGAAGTGGTCGAGGGCCTATTCCCGCAGCGGGCGGAGCACACGCCCCCGTCGATGGCCTACCCGGCCAGGGACGACGGGGGCGAGGTTCCGCCCGTGAGGGAATCGGAGGTAGGGGCGGCGGTTCTGAGAATCCGTTCGAAGAACACCGCCCCCGGGCCGGACGGGGTTCCTGCCCGAGTTCTGGCCCGAGCCCTCGACCATATGTCGGACCGCCTCAGGGAAGTGCTGGACGCCAGCCTGGCGTCCGGTCGATTTCCTGAGTGCTGGAAAGGCGGGAAGCTGGTCCTGTTGAGGAAGCCGGGACGGCCTGCCGATTCGGTCACGGCCTATAGGCCCATCGTGTTGCTGGACGAGGCGGGCAAACTTTTTGAGAGGATACTCTCTGCCCGCATCGTCCGGCATCTCAGCGAGGTGGGGCCCGACCTGTCGGACGCCCAATTCGGGTTCCGAGAGGGGCGTTCGACGGTCGATGCCGTGATGCGCCTTAGGGCCGTGACCGAAGAGGCTGTGAGCTGTGGCGGCGTGCTGTTGGCGGTGTCTTTGGACATCGCCAACGCATTCAATAGTCTGCCATTCAGCTGCATCGGGGAAGCACTCCAGTATCACGGGGTGCCAGAGTACCTGAGGCGGCTGGTGGCAGACTATTTGAGGGAGCGTACCGTCATGTACGAGGACCGAGAGGGCGTCTTGAGACGGCGACCCATGTCGTGCGGCGTTCCACAGGGGTCTGTCCTAGGACCACTCCTGTGGAACGTGGGGTACGACTGGGTCCTTCGGGAACGTCTCCCCCCCGGGCTGGGCGTAATTTGTTACGCCGATGACACGTTGGTCACAGCTCGGGGGGCAAACTTCCAGGAGGCGGCGCGCCTGGCCACCGGGGGTGTTTCTCTGGTGGTCGGGCGCATCGAGGCGCTGGGCTTGCGGGTGGCCCTGGACAAGACGGAGGCCCTGCTCTTCCATGGGCCCCGTCGTGGTCCACCCCCCGGCGCCTCCATTGAGGTCAACTCGGTCCTCGTACCGGTTCGGGCCCAGATGAAGTATCTGGGTCTGATCCTCGACGGTAGGTGGCTCTTCGACGAGCACTTCCGACAGCTTGGTCCGAAGCTGGTCGACGCTGCCTCTGCCCTTGGGCGACTATTGCCCAACTTGGGCGGAGCCAGCGTCGCAACGCGACTCCTGTACACGGGGGTGGTCCGGTCGATGGCGCTGTACGGCGCACCGGTGTGGGAGGCGGCTCTGACCGCCCTCAACAAGGCTCGCCTCTGGCGGCCTCAGAGGGTATTGGCGGTCAGAGCCATACGCGGATACCGCACGGTGTCGACCGAGGCGGCGTGCGCGTTGGCCGGAACACCCCCGTGGGATTTGGAGGCGGAAGTGCTCGCCGAAGTTTATCGACGGGTGGCTTCGTTCCGGGCGGAGTGTGGCATTCGCCCCCCGCCCGAGGAGGTACGCGAGTGGCGTGAAGCCGCCCGTCGAGCCACGATGGCTCGCTGGTCGTTCCGGCTGGAGACTCCACGCGCTGGCTTTGCCGCCGTGGAGGCTCTCCAGCCGGTCATCCACGAGTGGGCAGGGCGGCAGCACGGGACTCTTTCCTTCCGACTGACGCAGGTGCTTTCCGGGCACGGATGCTTCGGGAAGTACCTGCACTCGGTCGCACGGAGGGAACTGAGTCCCGCCTGCCACCACTGCGACTGCAGTGAGGACTCGGCCCAGCACACGCTGGCGGTTTGCCCCGCATGGGCGTCGCAGCGCCGGGCCCTCACTGCAGTCATCGGAGAAGATCTCTCGCTGCCGGCCATCGTACTGTTATATATATGTAATGTATATAATAGTGCCTGACGGCCCTATTCCTATCCCTTACACAGCACTTTTGGTGGTTGTTAGTAATTAGACTGAAAAGACAGTTCAGTTCGATTCCATCATCCGCGCGTGACACTTGCCCTTTTCTTGAGTCCTTTTAAATTCAATAAACGACCTTAAAATATATAAATATCTTTTTTTAAAAAGAGCCTTCAAGTAGTTCGTATAACATTTTGGTGGCAGCGGTGGGATACCGAAGGTGAAGGTATCCTTGGGACGTCTCCTTCAGGACTCAGTTATTCAACAAAAAGTGTCAAAAGTGCTAAAACGAACTCGCAATATTCAAAATAAATATATATTACCGAAAATATATCCTATAATCCAATTCAAAGTCTATACCGTGGGTGTTGTGACAGTGATCTTGTTCCTGCTTTGTTCCTGAAAGAAAAAGTTCTAATTCAAAGTAAAGAGAGGTGGTCATGTTCCAGCATATTTTCTACGTGTTCCTGTAAGTCTCTACAACATTATATTTTATTACAAAGTGCGGCTCATCCCTGATAATTTCCTCGAAACGAGTGCGTGAAAAATTCAGTGAGTGAAAAATTGAAAAAGTGTTCTATTCGTGTAATTAGTCAATACCTCTTGTAATTATTTTAACATAACTTTCCTATTGTAACTTTCTCACAGACATTGTTATCGTAAACTAATTCTCAGAATTTATCAACAAGACATTCGATATCCAGACGCTCACTCATATCTAGACCTCACTGTAAGTTGTAACGAACTCAGTGGCCGTCTATTACACCGAATCGTATTTAATCTCTGTTTTGTGAATATATAATTAATTTAATCTAACAAGATGACTCCCAAATTAGAAGGAAATGAAATCGTTCAAATTTCAACATTATTTAAATTCATTAAACCATTCGACGGCACACGAAAAAAATTAAATTCATTTTTAAGTAATTGTGATAATGCCATTATTCTAGCTTCCGACGCCCAAAAACCAATTCTATTTAAATTCATTTTGTCACAGTTAGAAGGCAAGGCTGAGGTAGCTTGCTCGATCAAAGAATTTGACTCTTGGGATCAGTTGAGTACCTTCCTTAAAATACAGTTTGGGGAAAGAAAACATTACGCTCATCTCATGACTGAGTTACGGGATTGCCAACAACATAATGAACCGGTTAATCAATTCGCATTACGTCTAGAAACGTGTCTTTCAAAGCTTTTAACAGAAGTTACTCTATCTAATAAAAAGAAAGCCGAATTAGTTGGTCGTATAGCGGCTATGGAAGACTTAGCTCTCCACACATTTTTGGTTGGCCTTAAGCCCGAAATTTCTAATTTAGTCCGTTGTAGAAATCCATCCACCCTTAATGACGCTATCAACTTCGCAGTGTCAGAAGAGAAAATTCTTAACTCCTATAGTAAACGTAATTCCCAAAACTCTATACCTTACCGCACTAATTCTAAACCTCAGAATCCTTCACGTTCTTTTGTTCAAAACACAAACTTTAAGCCGCAAATGCATAGACAGTATGACCAAAATAATCAAAATCCGTTCTGTCGCTATTGTAAACATCAAGGTCATACTATTGAAATGTGTAGAAAACGTGAATATAATAATAATCGATTCAAAACTAACCCATCATCCCAATTCCAAAAACAACTTTATCAGGAGAACTTTAAGCCCACTCGCGTTAATTGTGTAGTCAATGAAGATGATTATTATAATTCGGAACCACAACCACCCATGAGTTCAAACGAGACTCAAAATCATGAAAGCTATAATTTAAACGAATAATGGGCTCACGGAGGTGTCTCGTGAGACCCAAACCACAACTTCTCACTAAATCCTACCATTTCAATGGCACCCATACTAAATCCAAGGACCACACGGGTAACCAGCCCCAAGCAAGTGTCCATTCTTCCAGTTCCAAGGACCACACGGGTAACCAGCCCCAAGCAAGTGTCCATCCTTCCAGTTCCAAGGACCACACGGGTAACCAGCCCCAAGCAAGTGTCCATCCTTCCAGTTCCAAGGACCACACGGGTAACCAGCCCCAAGCAAGTGTCCATCCTTCTAGTTCCAAGGACCACACGGGTAACCAGCCCCAAGCAAGTGTCCATCCTTCCAGTTCTAAGGACCACACGGGTAACCAGCCCCAAGCAAGTGTCCATTCTTCCAGTTCCAAGGACCACACGGGTAACCAGCCCCAAGCAAGTGTCCATCCTTCCAAATCCAAGGGTCACACGGGTAGCCAGCCCCAAACAAGAGCCCAGAGTTATTCAACTACTGATAAAATTCCGGATAAGAATTTCTATAAAACAAATAAAGTGTATGAAATATCCTTTAAAGATAATATATCGTTACCTCATGTCTCTATTCAAACATCCGTTTCTAATAAACCACTCACCTTACTTGTAGACACTGGATCTTCGGTATGTCTACTCCAGAAGGCTTCTATTCAATCATACTCCGACCTAAAACTTGACGATAATATAATAAAGCTAAAAGGCATCGATAATCGCGAAGAGGCCGTATCTACCCTGGGTAGTTTCAAGATGAACCTAATATTTAATAAAGAATCAATATCCTATTAATTTCACGTAGTAGAATCAGTGGACTTTCCTTATGACGGTATCATAGGAAACGATTTACTTACCCATTATCAATCCTCTATTGATTATAATCGCCAAATTCTTAACCTAGGAGTAAATAAAATAAAATTAAACTTAACTCATCCAATCTACCAAATACCACCCCGTTCTGAAATCATTGTAGAATGTTCAGTCACTAATCCCGAACTAAAAGAAGGTCTTATTCTTGACCAACATATAAATGATACTCTGCTTATTGCGAATTGTTTGAATAAAGTAAAAAGGAATAATCGAATAAATCTTACAGTCTTAAATACCTCTGAAAATCCTGTTTCTCTAAATTCAAATCTTCAACTCACATTACATCCAATTGACTATGAACTCTGTCAATCACATTATACTAGTCAAACATGTATTAGCAGAACTAATGAAGTCCTTAACCTTCTTCGAGTCTCACACTTAAATTCTGAAGAAAATGAAGCTCTTTACGATGTATGCTCAAAATATTCTGACATATTCCATTTACCTAATGATTTACTTACCTCAACTGATGTTATTCAACACGAAATCCGCACGTCTTCTGATCAGCCTGTTAATGTTAAATCCTATCGTTTCCCAGAAATACATAAACAAGAAGTTAGTTCTCAAATGAATAAAATGTTAGATCAGAATATTATCAGACCTTCCTTGTCTCCCTGGTCTTCTCCAATATGGATTGTTCCCAAAAAGATCGATGCTTCAGGCCAAAAGAAATGGCGCATAGTCATCGACTATAGAAAATTGAATGACATAACAATTGGTGAAATCTATCCTATCCCTAACATAGTCGAAATTCTAGACCAATTAGGTAACTCAAAGTACTTCTCAACTCTTGATCTTGCTTCCGGTTTTCATCAAATCAAAATGGCTCCACAAGACGCCTGCAAAACTGCCTTCAGTGTTCCCCAAGGACATTTCGAATTTACTCGAATGCCCTTTGGTCTAAAAAATGCGCCAGCAACTTTCCAACGTCTTATGAATAATGTCCTTACAGGCCTTCAAGGCGAAAGATGCTTTGTATATCTTGATGATATTGTTGTCTATTCACATGATTTGAGCAGCCACATCCAAAATCTAACAGCTGTCTTTCAACAGCTTCGTAGTTTCAACTTGAAATTGCAGCCCGATAAATGTGAATTTTTAAGAAAAGAAGTCGGCTACCTAGGGCATATTATAACAGAAAATGGTTTAAAGCCTGATCCAAATAAAGTTAAATCCGTTCAAAATTTCCCAATTCCAAAGTGTCCGAAAGACATCAAATCATTTCTAGGTCTTATATCTTACTATAGACGTTTTATTCCTGAATTTTCAAAATCATCTAAACCACTTTCCAATCTCCTTAAGAAAAATGTTCCATTTGTCTGGACTAACGAACAACAACTAGCTTTTGAAACGCTCAAAGATAAATTGATTACCACTCCAGTTCTTATCTATCCAGACTTCACAAAATCCTTTAACCTTACTTGCGATGCAAGTAACTACGCAATCTCTGCTATTTTATCTCAAGGCCCAGTGGGAAAAGATCATCCGGTGGCCTATGCATCCAGAACACTAAACAAGTGCGAAATCAATTATAGCACAACAGAAAAGGAACTGTTGGCTATAGTATGGGGTTGTAAAACCTTCAGACCATATTTATTTGGTCGCAAATTCATAATCATAACCGACCATCGTCCTTTAAAATGGCTTTTCAATCACACCGACCCGAGTAGTAAACTGCAACGATGGCGTCTTCAACTTCAAGAATTCGAATACGAAATCATCTACCGAAAAGGTAAGCTAAATTCAGCAGCTGATGCCCTCTCTCGATATCCCGTTAACCCTACATATCCCGTGAATTTACCTGATACTGAACTCGTAGATCTAGGTCCGCTAGACCTTAGTCCTTTCAATGCAGAAGTAGGTGATTTCAGCCCTTTAAACATTCCAAGCCCAATAAACCTACCAGATCCTCTTCTTCCAGCAGAACAGCTACCAGACTGTGATATCCTTAATCCTTCTTCAGAAGTCTTAAATGAAGACTCTAATCCTGAAAGAGAATATGTGCCGCAGACTTCTGCTGATCAGTTTCCTGAAACATATTCTCCAAGTCCAAACTCACCTAATAATTCAGATACTTATTCAAAGTTTTTGAAAAGTCCTTCAACGGTCACCTATGACACCATTATTTCCGAGCACAATGATAGTTTGCTCAAAAGTCAGAACAAAATCCTAGTAATACCTACATCACTTGATCTAGACGAATCCATTCCCTACGTCCAAGACATCCTATCGAGTTTAGCAGATTCCGAATCGGTCATGAATTCCGAAAGAACTTTACTCTCCTTTAAATCCTTCTTGATAGCTGATAAAACGTACTACCTCTTATTCATTAAAGTACATCACTTTGATAACTGTTCCTATAGTGATATTTTCGAATCCCTAAAGAATTTACGTAATCATCTTATATCTCTTAATGAAACTGTAGATAAAATTAGTATTACCGACTTCAAAAATCCGTTTGATAAACATGCGTATATCAAAATCTATAATATGATAGCTTACCTCTTTCACAATACCTCAATTCAAATTCAGATATATCGTAACAAAGTATACTATCCCAGTCCTTCAGAAGTACAGAAAATCCTACGCGAAAACCACGATATTCCTGTCGCAGGACACCTTGGTGCAAATAGAATGTTCAACAAAATTCGAGAACAATATTATTGGAAGAATATGAGGTCAGAAATAGAAGATTACGTTAAAAAGTGTAATTCTTGCCAAACCAATAAAGCTCTTAGGAGAATTAACCGGGCACCCATGCAAATAACTAGTACTTCCACTACTTCCTTTGAAAGAATATCTCTTGATATAGTTGGCCCTCTTCCTGAATCCGGTATAGCTAAACTTAAATATATTCTAACTCTCCAAGATGATCTAACTAAATACTCAGTGGCATATCCAGTTCGAAGTACTACCGCTGAAGAAACCAGCGACTGCCTAGTCCACTTTGTTTCTTTGTTTGGTATCCCAAAAACTATTCTTACCGATCAGGGCACAAATTTCACGGCAGATTTATTTAAAGAAACCTGCAAATTCCTAAAGATCAAGCAGCTCTGGTCATCTCCATACCATCCGCAAACACAAGGCGCTCTAGAACGAAGCCATTCCACCCTAAAAGAATACCTTAAATCGTATATATCCGAAAATCAAGACAATTGGCCAAAATATGTTTATACAGCTATGCTAGCTTATAACACAACTATCCATTCCACAACTAACTATACTCCTTATGAATTAATCTTCGGACATAAACCTATCCTTCCCAGTTCAATTTACGAGTCTAACACAAGTGCCTCTTATCCGGACTATATTAAAATGCTACAACACCGTCTTAAATGTACGCGAGATAAAGCCATTGAATACATAAGGAAATCAAAAGAGTCTTCCAAAGCCTACTACGATACCCGTACTAGACCCGTAACTTATCATGCTGGTGACTACGTGTTTCTTAAAAATCATCTCCGAATGCGTAAAGCTTTATCTCCGATTTGGAAAGGCCCCTACAAAATTATTAAGATAAATGGTAGAAACAGTGTAACACTACTGATAAATAGACGACACGTGTCTCACCATTTCGATGAAATAAAATTAGCTCATCGCCGTGATGCCATATCATAGATATAAGTAATACTATAAGTTTAGTTACTCTTAATATTCTTTATTCCTTATGTCACTATTTTAACTATTCTTTTACAGTTCTCTGTGTTCTGTAGATATTTCTTACATACAACCGCACATTAAAAATCTGAACGGTGTGATAGGCATCCCTAAGTTCCTATGCAAACAAACTGCTCTGTACACTGATATCGAATGTCTTAACTTACACTAGCCGTTATCAATAAGATATAACGACACATGTAATTGAAACAAAATCTGACCGTTTTAACTGATAAATTAGTATTAAAATTATTATAATGGAATTTTAAACTTGTTAGAAAGTAATAATTATGTTAACATTATCTTTTAAGTTAGAAGATATTATAAACACTACTATGTTTAGTAAGTCTAATACAGTCAAACCTGGGTAAGTGAGAACTGGATAAGTGAGAAAACTCTATAAGTGAGAGTAATAGCCAGGACCCGTCATTTTAAGCTCCCAAAACCTCTATTAGCGAGAAACAGAAACCTTTGTAAGAGAGAGTCGTTTTTCCCTCATGGACCTCCGTAAGTGAGACTGCTTCTTATCTATTACTATATATATTACTTACCTCTATAAGTGACAGTCGAGTTTTATTTATTTATGTATATTATTTAGAAGGAACAAATGACAAAACAAATTACAAATTTAACATCTGCTATTTTATGACTTATTCTTAACTTTCGTGGAACTTCTTACCATTGTTTTTGTATTGTTTCCTCGTCAATATTGTTCCTATTCTATTTCGTGGAACTAAAAGTTCTACATAAAATAAAATTACATACATAGTGCATGAATATATGTCTTGTTATTGCTGCGTACCTCTATAAGAGAGAAACGCTACCCATGTCCCTGCATTAGCGAGAAACTCGGGTTAGTGAGAAACCTCTATAAGAGAGAATGAGATTGTGCTCCCTTGAACTCTCGCTTATCCAGGTTTGACTGTATATTGTATTCTTCTATTACAAGTCCGAAGCAGTTGTTTACAGAGCTTGCTGATAATTATAGGTTTTTAGCTGATTATCATCAATTTCCTATAATCCTAGATTAAGAAAATATATACATATTAATGAATATTTCAGAAATTGCTACTTATTATAATTCTAATAAAATTGTATTTGTGTTAAAGGTTCCTCTAGTGAGTTCAAAGAGCTATGAATTGTATCATAGTATACCATATCCAGTTCCTGTAGCTAATCATATTTACACTATGATAATTCCATCGGCTAAATATCTAGCTATCACTAGAGATAGGTCCTATTATACTAAGTTAGATAATCTAAGTAACTGTAAGACTATACATAACTTATATTATACATGCGACGACTTAGACACCTATTCGAGTTCTAGAACTGCGATCTGCGAATCGGATATAATCTCGAAAGCATTAAAACAAGTGCCTAGTAATTGTAAAACTCAATTTCTTCAAGGCCAATTAGATATTTGGCAAACATTGTCTAATAATAAATGGGTATATGTTATTTCAAACCCGTCCAAATTATCCATAGATTGTCAAGGTTCTACTAGTACCGAAATCATAATATCAGGCACAGGTATATTAAACTTACCCTCGCATTGTATAGCCTTTTATAAAGACTCAAGGTTAATACCTAAATATTCAAAAACAATTAAACTTCAAATAATTAATACTAACTTTAATCTAATAAATGACTCTTGTTGTAATTCTGAAACATTATCGAAACTTAGGCCACGGATCCCCATTTTAAATCTTACTAATATTAACCTTGATTCTATTACTTCACAACAAAACATAGAAAGTAGTCGTATTATAAATAATCTTGATAAATTAATTGAAAAACCTCATATTGTACTGTATGGCGAATACTATTCTTATACAACTATTGTAATTTCCATTATTATTGTAATTTCATTGTTTATCCTTTTTGTAAATTTATAAAATCGGGTACATGTCACCGCCTTTTAAACAAACAAAACTCTAAATTTGAAATTGAAAAAGTCGAAGAGCTAACAGAAGTTGCTGCTAATTCCTCAGACTTTCCTACACCCAAAATCCGTACAACCTTTACGTAAACTTAACCCTTTCGGGATAAGTTTAGTCAAAACCCTAGGGGCTGTTATATATATGTAATGTATATAATAGTGCCTGACGGCCCTATTCCTATCCCTTACACAGCACTTTTGGTGGTTGTTAGTAATTAGACTGAAAAGACAGTTCAGTTCGATTCCATCATCCGCGCGTGACACTTGCCCTTTTCTTGAGTCCTTTTAAATTCAATAAACGACCTTAAAATATATAAATATCTTTTTTTAAAAAGAGCCTTCAAGTAGTTCGTATAACAGTACGCTCCATGGCCGGTAGCGACAGCAGTTTTACCGCGGTCGCAGCCTTCTGCGAAGACGTAATTTCGCAGAAGGAGGTGGCGGAGAAGGCCCGGGAGGACGACCTCCACTCGGACCCGATCCGCCGCCGGCGAACCGGGCGGCGGAGGCGCGCCTATCTGCGCCTCATGCCGCCCTGAGTGTGGCCGCGGATGGTCGGGACGGGTTTTCCCTTCCATCCGCATTAGTGGCCGCCCGCGAGGAGGCGACGTTACGTGTGTGCCGTACGTCGCCTAAATAGAGAGTTTGAGGAGGAGGGTGCCCGCATCTGTGCGGGCTGGCGCCGGGAGGGGTCCGGATGTCTTATTACAGCAGTTCCCGGATCTCTCCCTCTCTCAGGCGCAGAGTGGCACACCGTGTGGTTTTAGTCGGTTCGATTCCGACACACCGCCCCGCCGCAAACCCCGGCGGGGTGACGGCCCGAGGGGGTTTTTCCACACGTAAAAAAAAAAAAAAAAAAAAAAAAAAAAAGGAGTCTCGGCTATTAATAACAATTTTCATAAACCCTTTCAGCTAACTTTAATCCTTTTGAATGTACCGTTTGTGCGAAAAGATATTACAGATAAAGGACGAACCCTTTCATCTTAGTCTCATCATTATCAATGTAACGTTTGTTATAACAGATAGTGGAGATAAACGACGACGTGAAGATCCCAGTGGACCGCGCGGACAAGCGCTACTTCGCGATCGGACGCAACATGTCGGATGCGACGCTGGACAAGAGCATCCCACACGCCGCAGCCGTCGAGCCGCGAGGACTCATCTCCGACGTCATCATGCGGGATGCTGCGCTGCACATCTACCTGCGCAGTGTTGTACAGGTAACAAAAACGTGTACCTAAATCGAACATCGACCAAATAGTGCGTCTATTTGGTCGATGTTCGACTTTTATCATCATCAGCCATATTGGAAACATATATAGGCCCCTCTAATAGCACACCACTGATCGAATTTGGGCTACTCGGATTCAAAACTACTTAATCATTACAGCCATTAAACAATTTTAGAGTAAAGTATGAGGCTTAGCGTATTAGGCGTAGTCTAAGTGGTCACCTCGCCGCTATGTACTGCCTAAGTTCTGTTGGTTCATACCTCAAAGAAGACAACTTTGGGTGATCTACAAAACACCAGGAAAGCGTTACATTCTTCCCTCCCTGTTACAAACTTCCGCCCCTTTGATGAAATCATCTCCACTGATTGCAAAATAGATTTTATATGGCAGACATGTGTAACCATAATATTTTGTTAACTGATACTAAGACTCAATAAAGGGCTATTTAAAATAAGACATTAAAAAAGATTTTTTTTTGTAAATGTTTAAAACATTAATTCAGTAACGAAACGATTGACACGAACACCAGTACAATAATAATTAACTTACTTCGTACGTCCATGTAATTATAATGTTATTTATTACAGGTTACAAATAAATTGTCGGTAAACGTGTCAGTTTACTACATGACCCTCAGCGGTAATGAAGTTCGTCTGCTTGGTGAAGTGAAGCCTGACGACATCTTGAGATTACCCCTACAAGCCGTGCACACACCCACGGCTGAAATATTCTTCTCTGTCGAAGGTACAAACGAAATTTGTTAATTTCTACATTTTGTAACAAACCTAGCTATAGCCCACGGCTACGCTCTCGTGATTATTTCATATTTTTAATTTTAAAAAATTACAAAAATTTATTCACTATATCTATATCACTATTTTCCCTCCTCAGGGGTAAAATTTCCAAACATCCTTTCTCAGTGGGTCTTGCCTTGCAATTTATTTTATGTTTAGATTTATTTATCACTTTCTCATGTATCCTGTAAATGTTTTTAGGCTTCACTGTATCCGTATCGCCGTTTGTGTGGCGAGAACTCCAACAGGAAGTGAGGATATCTAAGTTGCTGCAATGTGACTCTAAAGACAAAAGTACGGGAGAAAAGTTCTATCTGAAGGTAAGGTTCCTTTTAAAAAAATGTAAAGTATGCTTTTAATTCATTATTATTTAATTGTGGAATGTTAACTATACTTTCTAGACAAGTAAAACATTAAAAATATGTATCAATAGTTTAAACCTATTAACGTATCTCTATACTCTCAGAGACTATCTTTCCATGCCGATATAATTTACAAATTGAAAGATTAATAAATATAACAACGCAGTTTGATTTTTTCAATAAAATGTGCATCGACATCATCAATTACGTTTTAGCATGCTAAGTATAAGTCGAAGTCAAAATAGTAAGACACTTTTGCTTAAACAAAATCCAAAAATACCGTAATATAGATTATCTAGCTAATTTTCCTTTGACTTTTAAACAGGCTGTGGGTACGATGGAGCAAGTATTCTTCGAGCACACGACCCGTCACACATTTGCCTCATCTTGCTACGACTTGATTCTTAAGCCGGCTGTGAAGCTACACAACTGCCTGCCTGTAGAAATTGTCGTGTCACAACTAGGATTGATGAGGACACAAGTATTCAAGCCAGGAGAAATGTTCCACTTGGTACATTTGGCACCAAATAAAGCTTCCATTGTTGTTATGGTAAGTTCGGAAAAAGTTGTTTAAATTTTATTTTCTATGGAGAGATAATTATATTTAACGAAGGTAAATACAACTTTTATATTTTTGATTGATAACACGAAAACTTGCCCAAGATTGGTATAGTACGCTGTTTGGGGAAGGCCTTCGAAGGTTATAGGCCTAAATAGGCTAAAGAAGAAAAACACCAAAAGCGCGCTAAATGGGAACTAAACCAGAAATAAACAAAATTAGTTAGCAAAAACAGAAAAAACATGAAATCAGTAACTATGGATAACATGATTATCATTTCTATTAAAAATATGGGGACAATGGGGGATTGGGATCTTATAATTAATATTACAAATTTAAAAAAATCCGTAATCTATGTGTATGCATGGTATTGCTTCAAACAGGTTTCTGCATATCTAGAAAATAATTGTATGTGTATTATTTACTAGAATTTTCATATTTTTTTTCAGATTCCAAATTATCTAGACAAATGTTGGGTGTGTACGAAGAATCTACCAGACTCCGAAACAGAATTGTCTGTATGGTCGTTCGAGTCTCACGACAGTCCGGCGGTTATGACCTTAGACTTGGGCATGCACAGCGTGGACATGGAAGGCACGCAAGTGTTGTCACTCTACTGCCCGTTCTGGATGTTGAACAAAACCGGATTCACCTTATGCTATAGGGTAAGCATGTTTCAGGATCTAATAGGATTTTATTTTTGTTTATAAGTGTCAGTGTTAGTTTATTGATTCGGAGTTGTTATTTGTGACGAGTTTTAACAGTTTAGTGCTGTATGAATTTGTGAAATTGGTCTAAACTAACTCAATTAAAGTGGTTTATGTGATTGTCTCTGCATCTGTAGTGTGATGTGGGTTTGTTTCATATGGGGTAATTTGTTGTAGACTGAAAAATATTTAATTTTACTCTTTGCCCTTGACTGAGCTGGCGTAATTGTAGATTTTTTTAAATTTTACTTTAATCTGTTAATTAAATACTGAAACTAAAAATAGTTTTTGAATATGAAAATAGTCTTGTGATGTTTACTTTCTTCTTATACATTGTTACTGTAAAACTTCAATAACAGAAACACCGCTATTAGAGCGAACTACGATGTTAATATAATTTATATTTTTATTATATTTTACTATGTTATTTACTGTTTTCTCTTTGTGCTCGTTATTAAACATAACCAGTAGAGTAGAAAATGACAAATGAAAGTTTGTTGTCTTTATATCGTTCTCATAGACGTAAATAGACGAGGTAAAGTATTCAGTAGTAACAGTAACCACTCTCATTTCCAACGGCAATATTATTCCTTGTTAAAAAAAACACGAGACAGACAAATACTATTTAATTTTCTTCGGGTGGTGAAAACAATATGGAACATTCTACTTATTTGGTGTTACTTTAAATATTAGCCTTTGGATATGAGGGATATTTGAAAATACCTACATCTGAGGGAAAAATAGTCACACGCACGCAAATCGGTTGACGTACTTTTTGTCTGTTTAACGTTTTAATAAAATTGATGAATGCACCAAAAATATTGCAATATTTAATGCAAACCTACATATTTGAAGAATAATATGAAAATGTAAACGTTTTGAACACAAATATTATTTTACTTTTTTACTTCAAACATTACATTTTATTATGATCTTATTAAGCTGACACACGCGCGGACGCGACTCCGCCCACATGTTTGTCAGTTATCATGTTAAAGTATAGCTTATACCCTTCCTCAACATTCAAGCTATCTTCATGCTAAATTTAATTTAAATCGGTACAGCGGCTTACTTGTATTAACGTAACAGACGGACAGATATACTTTCGAATTAAAAGCGTTTAAAAGCGTGTGACTAATTTTCACTCCTTGGGGATATATCCTTATATAGTACGTAGTTTGGACGTGATGCTAAGTTCCTGTATTTAGATAGCCAATGTATTTTGTGTTCTTCTTATCAGCTATCTAATATACTTCAAGCAGTGGCAATCTAACTACTGCACTATACTAACTGTGTATGTCCAGTCATTAATTTGCATTTTCCATGAAAACATTTTCGATCACCTTTGAAAAGTTACACAATTGAGATTGGTTATGAAACATTGTGGTTACAGAAATCAAAGAAACCAGAAAAAGACTCCAGCTCTCCCAACAAGGTATCTTTGAGATAGTCAATGTACTGTGAATATATCATTTTTCCCTTTTTTACTAGTACATTATAAAACATTTATTATTTTTAATAATCTGGTTATTTAGCTTCCTCAGTCTAACAGCTTCATCTTAAAATATTAATTAGGAGTGTTTGTTTTCATACTTCTTTATAATTGCCTTGTATTATTATTTCTAGCATGCTTCATTTAGTGGGGTCATAGATCATCCAGAAAATATACATTTTCATGATATTTGTACTAGACAAATGTATTAGACATATTAACACGCTATCCCCGTGTATATCGGTTTCGCGAGTAGCTTATGTCCTTCCACAAGAATCAAAGTATCTTCATGTCAAATTTAATTGAAATCAGTGCAGCGGGTTAGCTGTGAAATCCTGACAGACATACAGTTACTTTTGAATTTATAATATTAGTAAATGGATGTTTTGGTTAAATATCATTATTAGGATGTAATGTTTTTATGTAACTCATATAAATTACAGATTAAACATTCACGTTGCGGTAAATTTATTAGACGGCATTCAACATGTTTGCCGGTAAGTGCAAACATTTTGACACTATTTCAATGTATTTATTATTTAAGTTTGATGATATCATGTTCCTACTATCAACAGCTTAAAATAGGGTTTAAGGTGTATTTTACTTATTTCATGTATATATATACACAATATAATGCAAATATAATAAACAATTGTATGTTTTTGAACACAGAAGAGACAACAACGTCGAATGTTTGGGTATAGTTTCTTTAATTAGATTGTTTCTAAATCACGCATATTATAGAGACGCTTTTTGGATCATATGACCCTACTGTATTATTTTATTTTGCTTCATAGTGGCACGTATAGAAATAACATAGAATGAAAAGTGGTATTAGCTTTCACCTATTTGTTATCAGGCGCGGTTCCAAGGGGGGGGGTCACAGGGGACACGACCCCCCCCAAAATCGTACACATGTAATTTTTTTAAACCTTATTTCTTTCTCCTCAATTTTCATAATTGTTCAATCGACATAAGAAATCAAAGGATAGGAATTGTTTAACACCTATAAAATAAAACTGTAACAAAATGTGGATAACAAAACTTTGCACTCCAAGAATGTCGTGATTCAGGCTTGCTCTACCATAAAGACTCGGATGACACTACTAGTCTGAACCAGAGTTTCTAGGAAGAGTGTTAGACAGACACGCTTTTTCCAAGGACTATCCCCCAATCCCTCCGACGCAATTGGACCGGCAACGCTACTCCGATGTGTGCATTGGAGGGACCTGTATAGAGACTGGCTTCCCGCAACACCGCTCCTGGACCTGACGGTATTCCAGGTCGGTGCTGGGAGACAAACTGAAGCAAATTTTCACTCAGTGTTTCGGCCTCGGTATTTCCCACCTCGACTGAAAAGAAGCGAGACTGGTGCTCCTCAAAAATTAACGTGCAGATGTTATCTTTGGGTACCAACCTGCCAGAACGAAACGGGGAAACTCTTTGAAAGAGTTATCTCTGACCGTATCAGCGGGCACCTGTGATCGGGAGGGTCGTGTTGACAGTAAGCCTTGATGTCGTTAACGCTTTCAGCATTCCTTGGCGCGCTATGTCGCCTCACCTGCATGCCGTCATAGAGGCCTATCTGCGCGACAAGACAGTGAAGTTTGTCGATCTGAACGGAGTGGCAAATCGATGGGAGGTGTGTTGTGGGG
The DNA here is from genome assembly GCA_905220595.1 of Spilosoma lubricipeda. Classification (NCBI taxonomy): domain Eukaryota; kingdom Metazoa; phylum Arthropoda; class Insecta; order Lepidoptera; family Erebidae; genus Spilosoma; species Spilosoma lubricipeda. The sequence continues at coordinate 15,150,465 of HG992282.1, read as the reverse complement.
TTCCCCAGGGCTCTGTATTGGGCCCATTGTTATGGAACCTCACATACGATGCGGGCCTTAACAATAGTCCACCTCTGGCCTCAGTGTCGCCTGCTATGCAGACGGTACAATAATACAGGCTAGAGAGTAACGCTTCGGGGAGGTGCTTCTGCTCGCCGAGCAAGCAGTGGCGTGTGTTGTGCATAGGACTCGTGAGTTGAGCCTGAAGGTGGTGCCTCCATGGCTTATGTAAGCGCTAAGAACCATCCAGCTCATGCCTTCGGGTGGATGACACTGAAGGCCAGGTGAGCCAGTACATAAAGTACCTAGGCCTCATCCTGGACAGTCGCTAGAGCTTCGAAGAGCATTTCGGGCGGCTAATCCCCCGAGTACGAGTGGTAGCAGGGGCACCACATCGTCTGCTACTCGCCCAGGTTTGTTTGCACCAACGCGCTATCAGAGTCGTTCTGACGAGCTTCGAAGCTTCGATAGAAAGAACTGACTGTGTCACCTACCGACTCACTCAGATGCTCACCGGGTACGGTTGCTTCGGTGAATTTCTGAACACAATCGAACGTTACGGCACAAGGTTTCGACCGATCTGTCACCAGCATTGATCGCGGCAATACTGGAAGGAGTGAGAGATGGGAGGCCGAGGGCTCCTTCTGTGGAGACGTTATGCTCCAGGAGGAGTCCGCAGAGCGTAATCGGGAAAGGGCCGAAACAGCTTGAAAGAGGCGACGAAGGGGGCGCGGTAGAAGCCGCTAGCTCCCCAATCGTCAGTTAAGGGTCGTTGTGGCCACATCCATGGGAAATCTGGTCACTGCAAACGACCCGAGACCGGTAACACCACGGTGCGGACGGGTTATGTCGTCTAAGGCAGATCGGTGTTCCGACTCTTACTGCGTAGGGCTATGAGAGGTTCAATAGCGACCGGCCATGTGGGTGAATCTAATTACCATGGGATGTACCTCACTTGTGAGGTACGTCAGTGAGTACTCCAGATGCCGCTGATGCGTTTCTTGAGCTCCTCTTGGCAGCCGAGTTAGGCCGCCGCGGGGTTTAGAGGATAGACTGATTTGTCCGGAGTCTCACAAACACTCTTCGTGTCCCCCTTCCCTCACCTCCCCCATGGAGCTAGGTCCTCTAAGTATTCATTAAGAGATTGTCCCACACGTCTCAAATATTCAAATATTGTCATCTCAATAGACTTACCAATAAAAACAATACATATCGATTTGTTTCTAATGTGTGCAATAAAATTGAATATTGTGCAATGAAGTCTAAATTACTCGACTTAAATTAATTACTTAAAATTAAAGACTTAAATAAAATTATTAATGACCCCTCCCAAAATTCCAGGCTGGAACCGCCCCTGTTTGTTATCAGTTTGATTAGAAACGTATATCATATTTTATACAATCTACGAGTTGAAATTATATATAGAAAAAGGACACTGTCTTTAAAAAAAATAATTAAATGTTCCTAAAAAGATTTCACAGTCATCGTTAATATACTATTTAGAAATGAGGTTCAATATTAATTAAACCCTCCTCTACTAGTCAATCACATTGAAGTATTTTTAAATTATGTAGGCTACCCCATATAATCATAGTTAAGAAGATCATGAGTAACGAAAATTTTTGTAGTATATTCATTGTAGTAAAATACATTACCTGAAACAAAAAGATAAAATATTTAATAATCTGTCAACTCGTTGATTGCCTTTTTTATGACATCATCAACATATACATTAGAATTTCTCATTGGGATTATTTCATTACGTATTTTAATACACATACCTCTTGCCTGCTATGAAGTACTTCAACGTAGGTGTACATAAGCTTTAGTAAATATGATTTTCTCCAAAAGATACCATTTCATCGCATGTTTATCCCGCATGTTCACTAATGCTACGCTCACTTTTAAATCTTACACAACAAAAGCAGTTATATTTATTTAAACAGCTTGGTATTCCGGTAAGCAAGTACACAGCATAAAATATATAAAACCAAAAAAGAAAAATAAATTTGAATGTTTACTTTTTTTAGAACGTGGATGAAACAGGGAATGTTATATTCCATCCTAAAGATTACTGCGAGCCAATACTGTTCTCGTTCCGTGCCAAGAATTTTTTCGGTAAGAAGAAAGCGGCTATTAGGGTAGAATTCGGAGAATGGTCCGAGAAATTTTCTTTGGACGTTCCCGGAAGTTCTGGTGTAGTAATGTGCAAATACGAAGGCAGGACTTATCAGGTATGTATTATTATTTTAAGAAATAGGGAATATGCATAAAATTTTTATTTGTCTTAAATATTTTTTCTAGATTCTTTATTGTCTTTACAATATACTTGAAGGTATTTCTTTTATTTAGTGATTATTTAAACCCAGAAAATATTAAATTCAAACTTACAAAACGCGTCCTATTGGTCGAAACGAAATGTGACGTCGATTGTTACATTATCGAAATATCGTGTTTGCGAGAAAAAGTAACTTCTTCCATGATTTTTATAGCAATTAAAACTAAATAATTATAAAATAACTTGAACATTCAGTCTATGGTCAATGGTAAACAAACACGAAATGACAATGACGTCGGATTTGTCCAAAAACGCGCGCAAAATGGAGGCGTTATAATAACTCAAATTTAGTCTGTGTTTTAAATTTCACTCTGAAAATTCGTTTGACTATTTTCAAGCCTATTTATATTTCTTATATTCTATCTGTTAAAAAGATGTAAATGATCAGATTAAGAAATAAAAAAAAACATGCATATTCCCTATTGTTTGATTCAATAACTAGTTATACCTAGTGCATACGTATACGCTACGTATGCGACTGCTGTGCTGAGATCTCGGGTTTGTCATACTAAATGATTGCATTATTTGCAAAAATGTGTCTCGGAGTTTAGGTGCTTTCTATATAAAGCGTGTTTCTATATACAAAAAAAGTATATAAGTATTCTATCAATGCGTTTTTCATAACATGAGCTCCTTTTAGTTTGAAAATAGATGGCTTTGTGTGTCAGAAATTCGAATTTATTTTTTTATTATCTCTACACAGAAAAAATCGAGTACTAATGTTTGAATAAAGAACCATTGTTTACATAGGTATGCTGTTATGATTTACTTGTTATTTTAGGTAGCAGTTACCAATCAGCTCACATTTAACAGTTTGACAAAGACGGTTATCTTCACGCCGTATTTCCTTATTATTAATGAGGCTCCCTTTTCAATTCAATATCAAGAACTCCACCGGCCTGGCGATCCTTGGTTAACGGTAAGACATTTTCTTTTAGTAAGACTTACAAATAAATATTCCATGTATTATGTCATGAATATCCAAATTTAATAAACGTGAAATTAGTACTTCTCTAAATTTTACTAATGCTTTTTTTTTTTTTTTTTTTTTTTTTTTTTTTGTTTGACCCTGCCATAATGACTCTACTCTGCCTGATGGAAAGCATAAGCAGAATCCAAGAGTGATGGTCACCATACTGCGAATGCAGACAATGCAACAATGCAGCATGGTGACCCACACCATGGCGGGCTAGTGATGCTTTCGCATCATCGGGCCTCCGGTCTCGCACTCACCAACGAAACACGACAGCATGATCGCTGTCATTTTACGTTGATTTTCTGTGCGAGGGTAGTACCGCCCCGGTCGAGCCGGCCCGTTCGTGCTGAAATCAGCGTGGCTCTACTACCTTGCAAATGCTTTCCATCAGGCAGAGTAGAATCATTTTGGTAGACTCATAATATAAAAAGAATTATACAACAAAGGGTAGTGTAAACTGATGAGATTTTACGCATGATTGGGTTAGGCCCCTGCCTCATAAATCGCAAATTGTATTCTCATTAGTGACAGTTATTTATCTGCTTGAATATTTAGCTATTTGGTTGTTTTTATGAAAAGTATGTAAATGCTCGAACCTCCAAACGGAGTTCTTCAAGCAATAACCTCTACTCTACGTAGGTATTTATCGAAAGTGTATACATATTACATAGTATATGGATCAAAAGGGCGTTTTGTAATAAATAAATCAAACAATATAGTTTTAGATACGTAACTGGAATAAAATAACTATTTTTAATTTAATTATTTTATCAATCAATTTATTTCTAGTTTTAATTATTTTAAAATACGGATTATTTTTAAATTATGTTTAATTTAATTATTTTAAATCAATTATTATTTTGATGTATTTTAGGTACCAGAAAAGTCCAGTGCTCCTTTATGGCCGGTGATAGAATCTAATGAAAAACTATTACGCTTGCGTCTTGAGTGCTCCAATGTAATAACCGCGCCTTTCCTCTACACGGAACAACACTCCGTTTGCTTGAAGTTGGATAATGAGGTAAGTTTATTAAATTTAATTTTAAAATAAATTACTAATCTGTTAAAATCCTCAAAGTACTATGTAGCTAAAAGATCATTCTCGAAATATAATTAAACAATATTCCACCTTCATTAAAAGGGATGTATTGTGGTCCCGGTACAGGTCTAGTTTGACCAGGGTAGACAATACTTCTCTCTCTCTTTGATCTCTCGTACTCTCTCTTTTTGATCTTATTGCCTATTCTTTACGCTTAAAGGGTACACTTGATTCCAGTGCTGAATACGGCCTGGGTACACCTTTCACCTGACGAGCTGCCGAAAATAGGTTGGTGAAAGAATCCGAAAATCGGATGCATGGCTGAGGTCGTGTTACAAAGCAAAATAACCGTAAAACTGTTCCTCCTATCTTACATTTTTCCTCCATCAACAAATCCTTGTGGTTCAATTTTCTTTCTTACACATAACAATGTATTTTTATATTTATTGAACAGTATGGAGGTCTTCACGTCGAAGTGCAAATGACTGAAGGCGGTACCTATATCACTGTCAACCAGTACCGCGACGGCCATGCGCCTGCACTTCTTGTTAACTTTACGACCTTCCCTGTCGTGGTGTATGAAAAGGAGAACGTTAATCTCAAGTGAGTTTCCAGTATATTTATTTATAAATAGCTACCGACAAATTTCTGTCACATGTAATTGGCCTGTGGCAGTCCAATAAAATAAAAAAGAATTCTCATGTACAATAAGGCAATAAGGCCGCAAACAGGTACTAGACCTGTGTAAAAGAGTTTTATATCTATCTAGCTAAAATAAATAGTTTGTATCTAGCTGGCGTTGTGTGCCAGATATCCGAAATATTATTATTATTAAGTTTCTTTAACTTCCCTTGTGTCCTCTTTATCAAAAAATATGTTGGTCGCCGTTCTCGAGTTTTGAGCTTAGCAACACATTTGACTATGAATTTTTTGTTGTTGTTAAGTACATATAGAGTTTGATTTGAAGATAACGTTAAAATATTATTTGTTTGTAGGACACTGCCGTCAATGAACAGAATGTTATATACTTGGGAGAACCCTGCGGGGCCACGAACCCTCATATTTGAGAGTCACGGTCGCAAAGAAATCGAAAATGATCTACGACAGGACGGCATTGGAGAGTTTTTGTAAGTATATATAAAATTGGCGGATGCTTTGATATATTTGTCTGTATTCTACAACAAAATTTGGTGCCATAGAGTTTGAATATAGTAAGGACCAAATATTTGTCTTACTCATGATGGTAGGTTAGTATGAAAGCAAATTTTTTATTTAATGTACAGAGCAAATATGTGTCTGCTGATGAGCAATCTGGAAATATGTGTATAAAATTGTTATCAATTTTTTTAATTCTTGTTGTTAATTGATAAAATAAGTTCACCTCACTAATAATTATATAATATCTGTAAAGTTGCTTAACGATAGCGTAAATTATTGTAATTTAAAATGATTTACTATGCCTTTATACGCGATCTAGATTCAACTATACAGGGATATGTTTTATTATGAAATAAAATATTATAAAATTTACTGAAAGATCAATTTAATATGTTGACAATTCTTTATTATTATACCTTACTAAGTAATTTCTTGTCCACATGCTTATGTTATGTTGTATCGTTTGTAGCATCAACGAAAACAGTCCAATGTACTGGGTGTCGTTCCTGGACGGTCTGCAACGCGTGATTCTGTTCACGGACGACGCGATCCTGGCGAGCGGCGCGCACACCATCGGCGAGGCGGAGCTGCTCGACACCGAGGTGCTGCTGTCCATGCAGGGCGTCGGCCTCTCGCTCGTCAACGACCCCGAGCGCCTCGAGATCCTCTACGTCAGCATCTCTAAGTAACTCGCTCTCTCTCTCTCTCTCTCTTCTTATACTGCCTCCTTGACGCACTGACTCGGCTTCGATTCCCGGGTCGGACCAAATGTTTGTAAGATCTGTAAATATTTTTTTCGGAGTTTGAATGTTTTCTATGTGTAATATGTATGTATTTACAAATAGATTTATATCAGTTGTCTAGTATAAAGGCGATAATCTCTAGGCATATCGAGATATTCTTTTTTTGGTCTGGACTATAATTATTTATTCATGAATACTATACGCTTTTAAACATCACACTACGAAGATACCCTACTCCTTGAAGCATCATATTTTAATTTAGCGAGTAACAAAATAACAATTAATTTACCCATTTTCACTATGAACGACTTATTTGACTATACAAACATCCTTTATAAATCGATTTTTATTCACCATATAATTTCGTTTTAGCTCCGGTATTATATGGGAGCAGTGTAAGATGGGCGCTAGACGTTTCAAGAAGATAGACGAACCTAAATTGCAACAACTCGAGGAAGCTTACCAACGATACACGACTGCGAAAATTGTCAACGATCAACCTCCATCGCCCTTAGTTATGATTGATGAGAAAACTGAGGTATGTATATTAGACCGGCTAGATCTTCTCAGCAAGTGTCGTCCATAATAGCCTTTATGTCTTAGGTCCACTGATGGCCATAGGTCTTTCCTTTGCAAGGAAGCTTTAGTTAATCTACCATACCATGGTGATCAAACAGATTGGTACAGGGGTTATTTCAAGTTTTCCTTCTCATTTCAGGGCTATTGTCCTGAATAGTTTGCGCTTTTAGTCACATCTTACAACACCCATGGGATGAATAAGAGTGGTATAATCCGTATTCCTAATTCGTCACCACACAAAGTTAATATCGTGGATCGGAATTATTGATGTAATTTACATAGGCAAGAATAGGCTATTTGACAATATTGAAAATAAACTATGGATTATGGTCATCCTTTAAGATAATAGTCTAAAAAGACATATTTCACTATAAATCAAACAAAATAATTTAAGTTTCTCGCAGATTGCACGAAATAAAACTAACATTTTTTTTGAAATTTTGTCTGCGACATGAACGCCTTGTGATCAGTTGCAACTCTGGTGACGTCACATGCTAAGAAACGAAAGATTCCTCTATTGAATATTGTTTGCGTTTTATGTTTTCGGAGTGCTAATAATCGATCTGTGAGCTATTTCTGCAGTACTTTTATAATAAACTATTTAATAGGTGGTTCGAAACAAAAAGGAATCAAATTTTGTGCGTGCCGATAACAGCAACCTACATAGATAGATAGATTTATTCGACATTTTAATTATTAAAATTGGAGAAACTGATAAAATTCACTTAAACTGCTCTGTTTTGTTTTGGTGTGAATAGCGTGTGACGTCACACGTCTCATGTGACCAGCATTATTACAGAAATATCGTTTTTTGACATGGTTGTCAAACTTGAACTTAATCCTTAATTTAAATTCATAATACAGTAGAAATTCTGCAAAATATTAATGCAGTGTGCTAATTATGTAATAAATAATAATTTAAAACGATTTCCAAAAATCAGTCATATAAATACCCTATTGATGTTTTGCTTTCACCAATTTATACCATAACTAGGTAAACCCAGCGGTGTTACCAGCGGTTATTGTCGTATCGCGGGTAACGCGGGGCGAAGCTAGTCTAGAAAAAGTAGCCAAAGTTACCGCCTTAATCATCGAGCTACCTATCAGTGAAAGTCCCGTCAAAATCAGTCCAGACATTGACATTTCAGTAACTGCCTCGGTGGTCTAGCGGATGGCGTATGCTATCGATTATTACGAGTTCACGAGTTCAAATCCCGGGTCGGGCAAAATAGTGTTTTTGAGTTTTTCTTATTGTAGAAATGCTTAATAAAAAACAGGTCGGAGTTTAGAAATTGGGGTTTGAACCCCCGTGCCTCGGAGAACACGTAGAGCTCGGGTCCTGCGCCTGTTCATGAGAGTGAGGGAACAGAGAATGCACCTGTGTTTGCGCACACATTTGTGCACTATATTATCGCCTGCGTATTGGGTTAATCTCCAGTGAGACTGACCGCCGTGGCCGTAGAATATCATGAATTTGGATTTTTTCTTTCCACAGGTAAATTTCGAAGAAAAGCGTATAATAAAGCCCTCTCCTCGTCTGTTACGTCGCACATTAGAACCGGGTCTTTGGGTCTCGTACGGTCTCACAGCACATTCCAGAAGACTGCACGCTAGATTACATCGACTACAAATAGACCAACAATTGCCATTGCCGACTTTCCCTGTTGTATTGGCACCTGTTCCTCCGCCAAGATCTGTTGCGAATGATGATCCTTGCGGTAAGTTTTCTAGTTAATAAGTGTTCCGACCTCACTTCACAATGTACCTGTAAAATTTTGAAGCAGTCGGTGTACTTGTCTTAGGGCTTTTGGCATGTTTCTAAAACTTGCCAAATTTTTCAGAACATAAATCTCAATTGTATTATATATGTGAAGTTTAAATCTCCAGCTATTTTAATTCTGTTACTGTTTCCAAGTCAGTTTCATTCAAATTCAAAATCATTAATTCAATTCAGACACTAAGTGACATTTATGAAACGTTAAATTGAAGCTACGGTTAAAAATCAGCAATCAATTGCGTAGAGCCTCAAGATTACTTGCAAAGAAACTCATGGCCACTCTTTTTCACAAAGTCAGATTTTAAGATTCAGTAGTGTTAGTATTACATGTAAGGTTAACAGTATGCAAGCTGTTGCCACCTGAATTTCCTTTTATTAAAATGCTCCAAAATCTAAGACACAAACAAAAAAAAAATACTCACTGATAACGTAGAAGGTTTGAGTCTATTAAACATACAAATCGTTCAAGATGCACATCTACTTACATTCTCTTGCAAAATCTACTGTTAAAAATAATTCGTGAATGGATTAAGAGGATAGAGTTGCAGTTGAACGAACCAAAATAATAGTATTGTCTAAAGCATCGCTGACTAGGCCGACCACCTAGTCACATCAAGCGGCACTCGTTCACGAGTGTGACGCATGAACAAGCCATCATCTCCTTCGCTATATCAGATGGGAAGAAACCACCCGCCCCACGACAACACCTCAAGCAATGATATTTTAGTGAGCATGACAAACCATAGTCGGGATACTGATAAAAATCCATACTAATTAAATTACCACGCATTAATTAAATAATCGTCACGCATTACTTTCAACTAAAAATTGTTTGTTAATATTTAGCTTAGTTACATGACAAAGAAGTTTGTGTGTATATATCTAATGATACCTTAAGCCCATGACTGTTTGTCGTTTAGATAATCGTTGGTCGTTCGATTGGTCGGTCGATTTTTTATAGTTAGCTTGAATTCATTTACAGGAAGGTCGATTGCATGTATAGGAATTTTATTGTAAAAACATATAACAAGACCTTCGAACGAGTTGTGTACCTTATGTAAACGATGATAGGTACCAACGAGTTTAGATTTGTTTCTTGTATTAATATTGTGTACATCACTGTTTTTCTTATAGTCATTAATGTTGTGTGTAATAGACATAATATTTTCAAATATATACTGTGATGTAACAGTTAAAATACCGTTTTTTATCATGAACTGCCACTGTCATGCCGATGTGCTCATGGGTCACTCCTGTTGATTCTTGTGTACAGGACTTACAGTGGTTGCCGTGTGAGGGCAGGATGGATCAGCAGCAATAAAAAAAATAGTAAATTTGTAACATTTTTTCTACCCCTTAGTTTATTCAAAAACACGAGACCTTACCTAAAAAAATGAGTCATATGTGAACTTGTGTGTTTTAGGAATGAAACCATTCATAGAGGTAGCTATCGTGGAGCGCATAATGCAACACAGCAAAGTTCGCCAGTACAAGTACTACAAGGTGCTGATCCAAGAGTTCCACGTCAAAGTCGACATGGGGCTTATCAACGCGCTCTTGAGCATCTTCCCACAGAAGACACTTACTGAGCAGGAAGCGGTAAGTCATTATTACTTCGATAAAAGCACTTTTTTCGGGGACAGAGTGACAGACCTGTGCTTCACCTAGGTTCTCCACACGGATAAAGCTCGGGGACCGTTGTGGGGCCCCGTGCTCCAACTGATGACGTTTTGTACAGTGATTCACTAAATAGCTTTCGTTGTAAGCTTCAATAGATCTAAACAATTATTGAATAGAAGTTGCATGAATTTTTTTATACGTTTTTTAATGATTGTCTGTCACCATATGAATACTGTAGCGGAGAAATGGATTTTCAAATTCCAAAAAACATTTAAAAAGCAGTTGAAGCACGGATCTGCTCTCATTTGTTAGCACTTAAAAGTTACTGTAAATAGTAGAATTTTCCTTGCGCTATAAAACACTAATAGTTGAATTGTTATAACCGTTTTAAGACTAGCGACTTATACATAGTTTGTGTCATAAAGCCCAATTAGTCCCAACTCTAATTCTAAAAATTATAATTCTAATTTTACTTAAATTTATTTAAATAGTTTTATCGCTATTAACGTTTATTGACGTCCCGCTATACAACAAAACTTAATCGTTTTGTATATAATTATCATGACATACTATATTGCAGCTGGAAGCTTTCCAACAAGATCTTCAAAGGGCAGCACAACCGTTAGCAGCACTGGCTGCGCAAGGAGTGGCCTCAGACTCCAATTTCTACGACAATCTGCATTTGTCCCCACTGAAGGTACTTTTATAATAACTATTTTAGTCAAACAAATTTAGGCTTTATTCTACTTGGATAAGGTTTAGTTTCAATGATAATAATAATAATACTAAGTTTATTTTTTTAAACAATTTTTTTATTGTTTTCAGGTCCATGTTTCCTTCTCTTTGGGTGGAACAACTCAATTGCCTTCGTTTGTTGGCACCGTGTTGCAGAGTATCGGCGTCACATTAACTGACATGAATGACGTCGTTTTCAAGTAAGTTTTTAAGATTTTCATTTCGAAGATTTTTGTTTTTTGCTCGACAAACTTCTTATCAGATCGTTGTTATATTAGGAAATGTTATAATCAGTTTACATAGGTCTCATTTCCTTTATCAAAATCAACGCTATGATATAATCTGTATCTCATTATCAGTCTCATAATCTCATTACTTTGCAGTTCACTGGTGAATATAGGCCTCTCCCCAGAAACACCTCAGAGCCTGGTCTAAATAAAAAAGACTATTATTTCTCTAAAGTCCTGCATCTCTGTACCAAAACTGATTAAAACTGTTTCCACGATTTAAGTCTCAAAAATTAAAGTTCTGGATTAGTAGTAGATAATGACTAATACAATAATTTCCTTAACCCCACATCGATTGGATGCTAGTTTAAAGAAAAACATTTGTCATCAGATTGTCGTACTACGAGCGTTCATATGAGTTCTTATCACAAAAGGAGTTAATGGAACAAGTGCAGAGCCACTACACAGGCCAAGCGCTGAAGCAGCTGTACGTGTTGGTGCTCGGTCTAGATGTGATTGGTAATCCTTATGGCTTAGTCGTTGGGTTGAAAAAGGGTGTTGAAGATTTGTTCTATGAGCCTTTCCAGGTATGGACTCTATTATTAACATTATATAGTATAAAGTTTTATCTTAAATAGTATCAAATTAGAATAGCAAATTCATTTTAATTTTGCTTGTGATGTCGAATAAGAACTAATATTGCGAAACTAGTTTTCTTATTATTATTGCACAAGTTTTTACCCAGTCTTGTATTCTAAACGCAATGCCAAGGTTACTTATCTTCCGAGATATATTATTATTCACCTAGATCGAGGGTGTAGTATATATCCTTCTAAATTGTCGGCTCTTAGACGCATGCACCCACTCACCCCCCGCCGCGACTTTGTCACGATCGCACGGTAGAAGTGACATAATGCTTCCTTCTCATTCATTCTCAGATTGTACAATCAGGGGCTGAATGAAGGAATGCGTGACTGAGTGAAGTGACTGAGTAGACGCATACACTACAGAGGGGTTGGGTCTCAAATGTCTCGGAGACTTTTTATCGTTCAGTCATTAAAATAAAATTTCAGTACCTTTAACAGACTTGAAGTTGTTCCTTTTATCACAGGACGTAACATATTGCCACATCCATTTCAAAGGGGGAGTGGGTATCAGGATAATTAGGTATATAGTAAAAGAAATTTATTTATATATCTATACAAATTAATCAAATTGGAGTGTTTGTTTGTAATATTAAAACAGCCACATTTTACTAAAAGCATATGTATACACGGTACATATACGAAAGTTTTTTTGTCTGTCTGGGACGGGACTGTTTGACGGGATTTTCACTGATAAGAAGCTGACGATATAAGGAGTAACTTAGGCTACTGCGTTACCCGCGGTACTGCAATAACCGCGAGTAACACTGCGGGGTTCAGTTAGTATTACATAAGAATAAAAAGGCCATCAAAGGAAAGCGTACACACTTATAACTCGAACCGATTCGAGTCGCCTGTCTGTAATTCGAACTGGCTATTTTTAGAAATTCCGATCCCTTCGTTCCTGCTTGAAGTACCGTGTCACATAATTCTACATTATTGTGTTTGTTTGATTACCCAAGTATATTGTATACAGGGTGCTATCCAAGGTCCGGGTGAATTTGCCGAGGGTCTATTCCTCGGTGTGAGATCGCTGGTTGGACACACCGTGGGCGGGGCGGCCGGCGCTGTCTCACGCATTACAGGCGCCATGGGACATGGACTTGCTGCACTCTCACTAGATAAGGTACGTATATACTTGTAAATCATGGAAGTTTTTATGTAGCTGTTAGATTCTTTTTCATATAAAGTTTAAATATATCTACTGTGGCGAATTCCACATACAGCGCAACAAGAAAACATACAACAGCGTTACCTACTGAAGAAACACTGAACTACTATTCTTAGAAGTGTAATTACGAACAGACCAAATAATTGATTGATTCAATAGAGTGAATTAAAGATTAATAATTGCCAGATGAATAGAAGAAAGTATAAAATTTACTTATCGTTACTTTAACAGTAACTTTTCTATATTGATTTCGCTTTAACGCTTGCGTAATGTTATTTCCCTGAGGTATTCTATAAAATGCCTTATCTCCTAGCTCCTTTTGTACAAATTTAAATGCACCATATGTAACCACCGCTATAAAACTTCCTCTGTACACAGTATTTTCAGTATCATGTTTTATTTTACAGGAATACCAGCGCCGTCGTCGAGATAACATAAACAAACCGCCAGCAAACCTACAGGAAGGACTCGCAAGGAGCGGAAAAGGGCTTGTCATGGTAAATAATTGAAACACTTACCTTTGTTACATTCAATGAATAATCAGATCCGTGTGGTGACGAATTACGAATACGGAATCTTCGCACCCCTATTTATCCAATGAGTGTCGTAAGATTCGACTAAGGGACAAACTACAGCGCGCCCAAGCTAAGTTTGCACCTCGCGTCGATTACGTCACACTTGTGCTTAAGTACAGTATGCAAAAAAGGAATTCGATATTAAAATTCACTTGTTACAAAATATTGACTAAGTCAATTTTTTTGTAATAATTCCTGTAATAACTGATGCGACAGGACGATCATCGGGAAGGTGAGCTTGAAAGTGGGCGGGGCGGCATTCCAGCGAGCTGCATACTTAGCTCAGCTGCGTAGTATGCAAAACAACATCACTGTACAAAGAAAGCAATTTCATCAAAACCTTTTTGCATAGGAGTCACCTATACCCAGTAATGAACTATTAAGCGCTGTTGAGGACACCCAATGAAGTGATAGTAAACAAACATCTATTAGTCAAATGTTTCTGAATTTAAATAACTTCAGTATTTATTTAAATCTACACTCATTAACTGACTGTAGTCTAGTGGTTAATGATCCTCATTATTAGGCCAGAGAGACAAGGCAAAATCCTCTAAAATAAATTATTCAGTATATGTGAACTCTTGTTCCATTTTTATTTGGTTTGAAAACTGACCTTTAGGTAAAGCCGGTTGAACAGGTAGCGATCCTAAATAATCTTGGAATTAATGAAGACCAGGAGGATGATTAGCTTAAGTTATTAGATTTGTTTTTCATTTTATCAACGTAAATACTGATTGACTGTGTAAAAACTGAAAACAATGAACATTTTAAACGCACAGGGGGTGGTAGACGGCGTAACTGGTGTATTTACAAAACCGATAGAGGGCGCTCGCGAGCAGGGCTTCGAAGGTTTCTTCAAGGGACTGGGCAGAGGGGCTGTGGGCTTAGTGGCCAGGCCCACTGCTGGGGTTGTCGACTTCGCGTCTGGTTCACTTGATGCTGTTAAGAGGTGAATAAATAAACGGGTAGAATTATGCATGGCCTTGCTTATTGCTTCTCATTTATATGCTTTATATTCTGGGCTGCATGATAAATGATTAAGGCTGGTTAATATAAATAAATTATTTAAGTTATTATTATGAATAATTTCAACAAACGCAATAAAACGTATGCTTTGAAATACGTTTTATTACATTATTTTCAGTATACCGTAAAACCGAAACGAAGTAGGTAGTTTAGTAATAATTAAAACTCGGATTGCATTTAGCGGAAGCTTGTAGGTTTGTGCAATTGTGCAAAATATGCGGAATTAAATAACAGCTTATGCCAAAAAGTGATAATTTTGGTTGACGAAATCTGAAATTATAATGCAGCCAAGCTAAGTTTGCACTTCGCGTCGATTACGTCACACTTACGCTTAGGTACGGTATGCAAAATATATTATGCAGATATATTCTCTGCATTACAAAAATGTTAGTTATTTTTGAAAAACATTCATTTGAAATCAAGACCCTTAATATTAAATTAAACCCTCAATATATACAAAACATAACTACACATTCTACAGCAACCAATGGGGTAATGAACTTTTTAAATGGAATATGACATTTAACGTTCACATGTGTCGTGTTTAGTTGGTGTCAAATAAAAGATATATTCAGGATAAAGTTCTTTTATTTTATAAGCTACAATTACACAATGCAGATCGATCGACATTAAAAGGAAATGGCCTTCCATGACACTCCTAGTGACGTTCTACATTCTAATTACAATTAGTAACATAGGGATGCGACATCCTAACAACATGAAAGTTAACATTAAGCCTATATTAGGTTTTTATATCGTTTCGGGGCTATTGCTCATCGCGTACTGGGAGAATATCCATGCAGAATAGGATGATCATCCAGCAGTGGGCTGTAGTAGGCAAGCTGTAGAGGCTGAGGCTCGTGTAACGGTAGTTTGCCGCTAGGGCATAGTGGACGGAGTGCGGGGGCTGCTGGTGAGTCCCGTGCAGGGCGCGCACGCCGGAGGCGCCGGAGGGTTCGTGAAGGGCGTCGGCGTCGGCCTCGTGGGGCTCGTCGTCCGCCCGCTCGGAGGAGTCGTCGACTTCACCTCCGGCCTGCTCTCCTCTGTTAGGAGGTTACCGCGAATATACTTATACGCATATACTACATTATTTATAGTATACCATAAAACCGTAGCGTACCAAATTTATAATGTTCGAATGCATTAGCGAGTGTTCTCAATGCTGTCGAGAAGAGATTATATCCATGTAGTTTAAAATATGCTTCACCATTTGCGATTGTAATTGACTTGATAGAACTTCGCCTAGTCATACTCTAGTCGGAAAGAAAAACCGCTTGTTAAACTAATTAACATTCAAATAGTAAATAATAATTGCGCGATCAGAATCCGTACACAACCCAACTTAACATTTTATATATCATGAAGATTATTATCAATGCATTAAATATTATTTTTCAAATCAAAACCTTCGTAATTTTTATAAAAGATATAATAAGATGAAATTATATCTGTCTTCAAATATTGTGATTGTAATAAGTCCCTAATACTCCAAAAAGTGTCTCCCTCAGCCCCTAAAATACTATTTTCCGTAACAGTCAAGTTGTTGCTATAGACATAGATCTAACTAATTATTAATTTAAAAATAATATATGTAGAGTACTGTAAAAACTATAACATAGGAATTCCGTTATAGGCACATTAATAAAAATATAAAAAAAAGGTTGTAATTATTGTTACTAAGTACTGATGAGAAACTTTAGGCTAAACTTGAAGGTTTTTGGTATACTAAAAATAATGTCGTAAATGAAATCATTTAAATTATCATATCGAGAATAGAAAATTCTAGTTGAAAGCATTTGTTACCAAGATAACATGTATATTGTGTAGTGTATCTCAGTTAAGTATAGTACAAATATCATTATTTCGGTTTGTCATATATTATTATGAAGTTAAATAAATATAATTTTGAGTGCATATGTTATATGGAACTAAAACATTTTTTTTAAGAACAGGTAAATATCTGTTCTTTAAAAGCTTCTTATTCTTACATATTCTGCAGTAGGTATTTATTTTAGTTGTTACTATAGTACTTAAGATAAAGCTTGATCTCTGTGTTAGCTAGTTATGAAACCGACGAAGTAACTTTGAACAAGCGTCATGTTTATTATTTTATATCACCATATTACGTGCCAGTTTTATCCCGAATGAAGTGCAATCGTTATATATATTGAAAATTAAATATGTTTGTCTCTTACGATACGATTTGTCGATTACGATTTCATTCAAATTTGGCAAGGAGATACTTTGATTCTGATAGATTAGTTTTTAACGTGATAACCGAAATACACGGGGGCAAAAACTAGGACTTTATGAATATCAAAATTCATACCTAAAAATTACTTCGTAATTTCCAAAACGACATTAGTGCAAGCTACATATTAAAGACTGTAATCAGATGTTTCCTGTACATATTCAGGTTGAGGTTCATGAGAAAATAAATTAATTTACAGTAGCTCTTAATATAATCTTAGCAGATTTATAGTACTTGTATTTATGTTAAATTCGTTTGTATTTGTGTGTAGATCTGATAGATAGATTTCTATAGCGCTAGTTTTTATCTTAATTTGCTTCCAATTTGTAATTGCCTACTGTTATTTTTAATTTGCATGTTTTGCACTATTGTAGCTAACCAGGTAAGTTGAACATACATATAGTAAATAAGAATTAGCATGTGATATATATCGGCATAGTACTGTTGCCATGCCGCTTTGTACTGCGGTAGGTGTTTTGGGTTCAAACCCTACTTGAGACAATACTTTGTGTGACCCACAAATTGTTGTTTTGAGTGAACAGAATATATTCCTAATGTGGAAGTTGTTTTTAAAAATATACGTATTATTACATATATTCATTAATCACTTTATTTTATCTATACTAATATATAAAGCTGAAAAGTTTGTTTTTTTGTTTGTTTGGACACGCTAATCTCAGGCACTACTGGTCCGATTTGAAAAAAATCTTTCATAGATAGTCTATTTATCGAGGAAGGCTATAGACTACATAACATCACGCTAAGACCTACAGGAGCGGAGCACCAATGAAGAATGTTACTAAAACAGGGGAAAATTATCACGCTACGGGCAATAGGAGACGCAAACGAGGTTGCGTGGGTCTGCTAGTATAATAATAAGATTAGATTTCTAATAATTATGAAACCTTTGATAACTGTCTGAGATATTTTCCTAATAAAAATAGTGTTACTTACTTAGTAATTTATTGAGTCCTATCAAATCTATGGCGAATAATTCAATAGTAAAGATATTTATTCATTGTACTGAATTCTTATCATTCTAACTTGTTAGTCGACATGGTTCTATTGTCCAAACATTTTTTTTTCTTTATTTTGTATGTCTGTTTCTTTGGAACAACTTTTGCAATATATTAGGAACCATCTAAGTGATGACCTGAAAGAAACAGACAGCTTTAAATAGCTCAGATACTAAGTAGTAAATATATTTTAGAGCCGCTGATCTGTCAGAAGACGTGACAAAGCGTCGACCGCCGCGGTACATGCCTCCTGACTCTCGCGTTATTCCCTACTCCAGGCTGCACGCTGAAGGGTACAAAATACTCTCCGAGTTGGAAAAGGTCAGTATCTTCTATCTTCTCCTTTTCTCTATTATCTCTATGAGTAATACGCTTGATAAATCGATTTATATTCTTAAAAAGTTTAACCATTTTCTTACTAAATAATAAAGGATTTTTTACTCATAAAATACGTCTAAAAAGGTTTAGATTTGAAAATAAGGGTTGTTTTGGAATATAAATAACAACTTTTTTTTATTAATAATAACACACGTTCTTTATGTACTCCAGGGCAAATATCTTACCACCGATACGTATGAAGCGCACGTGTGGGTCATCCCCCCCAAGGAGGTGGTCATGTGCACCGACAAACGGATATTGTATATCGAGAAGAACAACGTGTTCGGCGGTTGGCAGGTATGTGTGACAATTATACATTTATAATATCATATTCTTAGACTTCAAGAATTGGACAAAATTGAAATCGGAGCACACGATAGCTTTCAAAAAAAAAAAAACGGTTCACCCTACCGAAAGTATTGAGGTAACATAAAAAGTTTGTCGAATTGAGTCTCCTCCTTTTCCTCATTCATAACATTTTTTTTGTATAACCAAAGAAAACTAAGAAGTTTTTTCATTTGTCAATATTTTTATATTCAAACAGATAATGTGGACGTATCTATGGACTGAACTCCCCGAGGTGCCAACGCCCGTAAACAGGGGCGTGTACATACCGACCGCTAAGAAGAAGATGCTGGGTATGTTCACGAGCTCAGGCTCGGGCAAGGTCGTGTTCTTGTACGACGAACAGCAAAAGAAGTATTTGCTGGCTCAGTGCCAACGGCTGATGCAGGCACGTTGACATGAGGACGTAGAAAGAATATCGCCCATGAAGTGGTTGGGACAATTCTTTCTACTTATATTCGATTCCCGCACCGCATTGCTTACCCTCGCTTACCACTTTAACGTGCACCATCTCGGCCCCAAAGGCTTCCGCTAGACTACTCCATGTCTTGAGCAGTGCTTCTTCGAACTGTGTCTTATTATCTTCAGTGTATTCGTGTTCTACTTAAGAGAGTGTGTGCTTGTTCTATTTTTAGACGAATACTTTATTACATGATATAGAATAAATGTATCATTTCATGTCATCTATGCAATTTGTATGTATGTCGAGTACGTGTTATGGAATTGATTATTGTAGGCATTTTGTATATTTTTTAGTTCTGATTGATTTCACAATTCGTTATAATAAAAGAACAGTAAAGTTGGATGTGTAATAAATGTGAACTACAATTATAAATGAACGAGAGAGCAATATGTAAACATTGTATGTTAGAATCGAATAATCGGTTAATCTCAATAGGATTATTGTTTTATTGGATATCTGAAAGTTAGGCGAAGCCTTGTAGCAAGTACCACAATAAATTTCTCTCGTAAAATTATTTATGACGTTTATGTGTCGGTCATAATTTTTGTCGGTTGGTAACAGTGAAATAATTTTCTTTTAAATATACCTTTAAAACCGTTTATAATAAGTGAGGGGTATTTAGACATTTCTCTACGCATTTACATGATTAAGAATAACATTTTATACGTTGTTGAAATATTTCAGTCTTCCGTTACTCTGGTTATTAACGTAGGAGTTTATTGTATTGTTGTCGTTCAAATATTTATTAATAGCAGTTGATATTTGGACATTTCGTTAAATCCATCATCAAAAGACTTATTTGAAACGGTCGAATATTTTATTACCTATATTTATAAAGAGTGTATCGTTGTTCATATTGTTTTGTAATTTAATTGTTACGTTGGCAAAATCATTGAACTACTTTATGAAGTCTAAATAGGTAGAATGATTTACAGCTGATGAACTAAAATAGATATCTCAATATGGACATACCTTTGAGATTTTGTGGAGTTATGTGTTACACCTGTATCATTATAATTCCCACAACACGTTAATAAGTAACCAGCATTGTATTCAATACAGTATTTCAAAGCTAAACGAACTATAAAATGAAATAATCGTCGAACTTTCATTATATGTGTATTCAGAACACATATGGTTTATATTACCATAAGTATAACCCAGCATCATTATTTTACGTATGTTTTAGTAAAATTGAGTTTTTGGAATATCCTATTTTTTCTTATAATGACGAAAGCTTCAAGATAATACAATGAATTTTAAACAAGAATTACTCATTTTATTATCAAACAGAGAAATGATATCACTTATATATTTTCCTATAAATTTAAAATTGGTTCATAAAGTAATAATGCCTTTAATTCTTTAATTTGCTATTTCACGGGAAGAAGTATGTCTATGTTAAGACAACATGATACCATCATTCTATCTATTCTGAACATTCTATTAAAAATCATGTTTTCATTGACTTGTTTTGAAATCCCGACAGTACAAACATTGTAATTGCAAAACATTGTTATTTCTTTAAATTTATTTAACGACAGCCAAATAATATGTTCGTCTGTATGTAGCGAAGGCTTCCTGAGGCTTTCCGTACCAGTGCCTTAATGTTCAATGTTTAAAAATATTATTTTGTTATCTGCTTCTTAACTTTGTCGTTTGTTTTGTGTTTCAGTTTTACTGAAACAATTGTTTTGTTCGGAAACTAAGTTATTGTTAGGTTGAGTGCACAATAAAAATGTTTATATATTATTAGCTTCGCCGATCTGCGATAGCCTTTACAATGGCTTCGCGATGTGAAATATTCTGAATTTTTGTATCTTGTTTATTTGTGAAAACGTTTATGGGCAACTATGTTTAATTAGATCTAAAATAAATCTTTGATATTATAGCCTGTTGCACAATTTACTTATTTCGTACTTCGTTTTGTCTTGTTCAAGCTTGTATAAGAACATTTTCAATATAAAATATATACCTTATAACTATACAGTTTTATTTTTCATGTATACCCCGCACACATACCTGAATTTTTAAATGAGCATAAGTATTTGTGTGATACAAATGCCGCTCTATATTATATCACAAGGGACTTTACAAACATACATGAAACGGATATGAATAACACCTAGACCCTGAACAACTATTTGTAGAGCGCACAGTATTGTCCCATGTGGGGTAGCATAATAAGTTTATGTAGAGTTATTTTTTCTTTCCTCAAATGCACGGGCAGGTTATCTGATGGTAAGTGGCAACCGTTGCCTTTAGTATAGTATGCAACGTACATTCGATCTCCCCTTCAATGAATCAGATGGAGGGAGAAATTTAGGCTCTGCTAACCTCATTCGGTGAAAAGTAACAAAACACTGAATGCTCCGTTTGTGCCAAAGCATGGCTCTGCCTCATCACATTAACGGACTTTAAGAATCCATCCAATGCTGAGCCCGGCCTCTTCTTAGCAAGGAGGTTCTGATCTACCTGTGGCACTCCAACGTAACACAATTGTTTAGAAATATAGCTATTATGAACGAAGAGGAGCTCAGTTTGAGCCATTTTTGGTACGACCTAGGCTACGTCGGAATTGGTAAGTAGAGTACCAACTATCGTGTACGATATAAAATTCAAATAGGAATTAGTTAAAATAGGAAATAGTAATAAAAATCTAAAGCATTCAGGGCCGGACCGTGAGTTTAGGAGGCCCCGGGCTAATACTGCTTAGAGGCCCACCTCATTTTTTAAAGACAATACATGCATTAGGATTTTTTTAAACCACCTTGAAGAAACGAAGCAACATAATAGATACTGAAAAAAGGAAAGGTCAGACAGAGAGTCCACATGACTTAACACCGATGACCTTTTTAAATAAATGACAAGAAATAAGATACTACAAGGCGCTCATAGCCCAGTTGCACTCGGTGATTAGAAACAATCACCGAGGATAAGCAACGACGGCACGGTCAGTACCTGGATGGGTGACTGTTAGTGGCATGTTACCATGAGCGTCTCCGTGATTCGGAGGTCACGTTAAGCAGTCGGTCCCGGCTGTTATCGCATGATAACAGTCGTGAAGCTTAGTTGGAGGCCTTTGGGCGGCTTAGAAACATCCAACCCGCACGCAAATAAAAATACAAATGTTTTTTAATTGACTGGGCTAACAATAAAAATACAAACTCATCTGTCCTGAGAATATAAAAAAATATGGCCACCCTACAAAATATTCTCCGTTTGACGTCTAACTCTGTTTGACGTGAAGATTGAACACTCAGCGGAGTAGATAGCTGCATAAACCATTATGCCACCAGTGCACCCAAATTCCTACCTAACTGATGATGTTAGGTACCCCAGTGTTTCACAAAATGTCGATGTGATTAAATATTAATAGTCTCAATCTAACTTATTTACCCTAAATCAGTACCGATGAACCTGAATGAAAATGAATTTTAGTCTTTTAATTTTTGGTATTTGATGTTAGTGATGATCCCTTTGTTGTTGAGTTAGAGTTAAGTGACTTGGTTACATGTTTATGTACCTATATTTATTTCCCTGACACTAATTCTGTATCACGTTCAAAATTAAAAATATAATGGAATAAAAGAATGATGCGAAACTCATTTTTGTAAAGATAAGGTACTTATTAGTGCCTAAGTACTTTAAATTATTAATAAGTCAGGTCATAAGTCCACGTCCAGAGTTGTAAATTATTTCAAAATTGAAATAGATAGACAGTTTTTGTTTTTCGAAGTCGTTGGAATGTGTAGGCATCACCACAGAATAACGAAATCTATCAAACGTAAAAGTAATATTACGAATCGTAAATCACTCGAGCTACAAATCCATGGCAATATGTCGTTGTCTAAAATTTTTACAAATTTCAAAGCTTTTTCAGTCGTACCAATTTACTTCTATAATTTTCATCAGGAAAAAGATAGTTTTTTAGGCAGGATCCGGATTGAGGCTGGATATCTAGTGCACAATGAAGGATCGGCCATGTTGCCAATACATACTAGTCGTATGTATTAGCAATATTTTTATTTGAATCTTTGAAAACAAGTGAAACTTATTTAGGTAATCCTTCAAAAGACAAATATTACCTTTCCCAATTGATTAGGTAAACGGCAAACATATTTTTATTCCAGTTAATATCTAATTTAATTTTCGATTTACGATAATGTGATATCTGGTTATTTTATCCGTAATATTAAATCCGTAAATAGGCTCAGTATCGAAAATTCTATTCGTCTCGTATAAGTTATCACATAGGTAAAGGTCGTTAAACCTTCTTATTCTTAGGGTAGATTTGGATCAGTTGATGACATCAATGACACAATATATTTGGTCGGTGATGGTACCTAAGACAAAACTATCGCGTATTTAAAAGATTTGACAGCCAAGCCATAATTTTATATCTGGACAGGGTTCTCCTACCTGTTTTAATATTTCTGGGATTCCGATATTTGCTTATATCAATTTAATTTTAGCTTTATCTTCATCACTAACATATCATAGGCCTCTCCTATTTCACGACATTTCGATCAATTAGAATAATATTGTTAATTCCTAAGATAGGTACATAGGTAGGTATATTATCTGGGGACAAAAGAATGCCAAGTGAAACATTATGTCGAGATGTTCTATTGGATTCGATCTTTTTGAATGTCAAAATATGGCAGTACAACTACCGATGTTTTAATAATTTTCGAGATACGACCTAAATAAATCACATTTTCATCACCATTGGTTTAGTTACGAACAGAGTCATTACAATTGAAGAAGTCGATCAAATTCAAAATTTGGCCAACTCTACAGTATGTTAACATGCCCTGAAATCATCAATCAAACTCCTAAATAAAATAGGTATTCATGCTTCACTGTTCGCTTATCAACATTATATGAATGGCAACAGTTCAAAATACCTAAAACGAATTTATATCTATGATTAATATGTAAAATTTCAACATAAAAGCGATTCAAACGTGTTACAATCAAATGTAGTAATAATAAAGGGTTTTATATTCAAACAATAAAACGGATATTCTGAACGATGGCTTACGTCTTTCAAGTAATGACATCTTCAGTTTACGGACGTTTAAATTTAGGAGGTAGGTGCTCGTTTAAGTTAATATTACTGTTTGAATCGAACAGTCGGATGTTTGGATGAGGGAGCTTGTACGTAAGTAGGTCTAAACATTTTATGGTGTGACGTAAGGGAAGCGTTATCCAACGCTTTTTTTGTATTTTAATGACTCTTTTGTTTGAAGAGTTGATGACACTTGAACGTCACTTGCTTCAATAATGAAGATACGCAATAGACACGAGACACTGGTATTAAGATTAAATTTAGAAGTAACTATTTTTGGCTAATACTTGGCCCTAACGAGAGACAGTGACCAGTAGTTAAATGGTATTAATGAATTATGGTAATAATAATCACTCCAAACGATATTGTATTTCATGAATCATTAAATACCGAGCTTAAGATTCTTTTTAGCATTAAGCTTATTGGAGTATTTATTGTTAAGGTTTCAGTTAGTTAGCCTAATTATATGAATTACATCTATAAACATTTACCATGTATTATTGTACTGAATGTAAAAAACACATCATTACATAATTGTCAAACGTTTATCCGTTTGGGGTTAGGTGAAATATCGGCACTTAGTGCAAAAGAATGTTAACACATCTATGAAATAAAAAGTTTGATAAGGGTCGAGTTGTGTATAATGATACCGATGAAAGCACCTGTATCATTAACGATCGGAGGGGCTACAACAGCTGGCTCTATTTAACTGAATGCTTTCATACCTCGCGCCAGTTCTGAGAACTTGTTAGGTGATACGACTACGGTGGCAAACTAGGTTCATGTTTATTTGACTGTTGGATTTTTCACCGGCTTCAAAAAAAGAAGAGCTTCTCAATTTTACGCAAAGGTTTTGTTTTTCTTATGTTTACTACCTATTTAGTCAAAAATGACTTACTTTTGTTTGGAAGCTAGGTCGTGTCGTTGTAATCAGTATGTTATAATGATGGAATTCTGGAGAAATTAACGGAACTCTTTATAATATTCTGTAATTTAAAATTCAAGAAAAAGTAAGGGCATTTCGCCTATAACCTAGTGTAGATAAATTTACTTTACAAGCTGACGAGAATATTACTGGAAACTTTCAGGTACTCACTATGTTTTGCTTCGCCGCTAAGGCAAATGTTAATTTATTTACAGTACCACGTAAATTGCAAGACAGACGACAGACAAGATGGGTCAAGACTTAGATTGGTATTCAGATTCTGCAGAAAATGTTTCTGGCTATAACGCATCTTTATCGCAAGTCGAGGGTTGGGATTACACACCACCATGTTGAGGCCACGTGGGTATGCCATCGGCACCATTAGATCGCAGGCACATGTCACTGGAGACCGGAGTCCCAGTGGCCATGCTGGCGGCTTGTTTGCTCGGCAAGGCCGGCGGCACAACCACCTGCGACATGGTGTGTAGGTGGTCTTATAACTGACGCTGTCGAGTCGGCCTTAAAAAGAAGGCAAAAAGTAACTGAAAAATTAAGTAAAGTACCTATTAATTTTGGAACTCGTTTGCAGAATAATAATCAAGCTGCTTACTTAGTTGGGCCTTAATTAATCAAAAGAAAAAAAAATTATAACTAGGATGGGGTAAGTCATTTCAGGTTCTTATTAGACACCTGTCCACCAATAAATTTTCTAAATGCAAAGTATCTGATTTAGAATTCAGATCCTAACTTTAATTAATTTGGTTCCTATATCATTACAAGGATTATTGAAACGTGCTTGGGTCGCGGTGAATATTCGCCAACCTAGTAAAAGTTTGCCGAGCCGTGATTTGAGTATAATTTTCAGTTGGCCTGTTCTTATATATTTGCTTTTCTATTAAAAATCATTTTGAATATTTCTAATATAACTCACGATAATATATGATCTATCAGACGGTAATATTAAGGTTATTGTGTTAAATAGATGTATCTCAAAATAAAAGTAATAATGGTTAAGTGTTGCTTATTTTTTCTAAATTTACTTAGAGACATAAGAAGATCCATGGCAAATTTTGTTAAGTAGTTCCTATTAAATTAGAAACTAATCTTCATATTTCTACCCCTTTTCTAAATTTAATTTCATCATCATCAGTCCGTTATAGTCCTGGACATAGGAAAGGCCCACCTCTTGCCTACGCGGCATAGTTTGCTAGTGGCAGGCAGTAAGCTCGTAACAAAAATGAAAAAACCTGAAAATAGCGACAGTAGTTAAATAGATACACATAAATAGTGTTGTACCTAGCAACTCGACATTTACCTTACGTACGCCTGGATGAAACAATCGACTATTTATAAGTTATTGGCTAATGATTTCTGCCCCGTTACAATATGTCTGCTGATAAAAACTTTAGGAAGATAATGTTTTATTTGTATAAGGTTTCTTGTTTTTTTGACGGCAGCCCTAGACCTATGCCATTTTGCTGGACACCACTGTTTTTGCTGCTTTTGCCTTCTTTTGTAATTTGAGACTAACATTAAGGATTTGTGTGTGCAAATCCGTCACATAGTTTTAAGTTAAATCGTAACAAATAAAAATCTAAATCTTTCTTCTTTATAATATGCATAAGATTAAATTAGGTTTCATAACGCTTAACTGTATATATTTTGGTTATAACACTTTAAAGAATTTCAAATTCTTGTTTTCTTAACAGACATTTTTAAAATGCCATAATCATAGAATAATGAGAATAAACAAAAATACTCTGATCAGAAGTTGTTGCACTATTTGTATGTGTATGTGTACCATGCGCGAACGCACCCCCACTACGCCGAAATCTGGTCAAGTTACGTCCCCGTGCTCATAACACGCTGGCCAGACGTGGCCTGCGAATTCTTAATCCGTCCCCAAATGGAAATGATATCCAATATATTTAAAAAGTTCCTTAATATCACAATATTTATTACCCTTAACTTCTTCATTTAAAACTAAGCGAGTCTTATGCGGCGCTGTATCTTAGTCTGGTTATGGTTTGCGAACAAATAGAGCGCTACACACACTAAGCAAAAACAATATCTGCTAGCTACTAAGCTTTTTGCACACATACACATTTCAGCTAAATGGAAAATACTATATTACTATGGAAGAAGGAAGTTTCGTATTTTAGAATCTCATTTTTCTAAACTTTTATCAACCGAAGTTGCTGCTATCACAAAAATATTACAAAACTTTCAAATTTGCTTAGATTTGCATATTCAAGTAGCTGAGTAAGGATGTTATTCAGCGAGTTTAAAGTATAGTTAGGAAATAAAGGAACAAAACATTTCCTTTATGATACTATAGAAAACTAGAACTACTTACGGCTGGGAAGGCTTGCGCGGTTATTTCTAATATCGGAGATAACTATATGGATTCTTGTATAGTTACCGGTACAGTCAGACAGACAAGTCGAAACATATAAAGCCGAGATTTTTTTTATTAGATAAACAGTAATAGAGATATATTAGAGCACTAAGGTTAATTATATTTTGAATGATTTTCTTTTTCTATTTTAAAGAAATTCCTTTTAAAACCGTAACATTTATGAATTAAGGCCATAATTAAGACGAGACAGTATTTTGATATTTTTAAAGATTTATACAGTCTTCTTAGACACACATTTTTCTTTTAAAAGCAAACTCATTTTTTTCAGTCATTCTTGTTTTATTTTAATTTTTATTTTGTGTGTAGAACTAACTCTTAAGAATAATTGTTACTAACAATATGAGTCATGTTGCTTCGTTAAATAAACAATATTATTAAAATGTCCTTTTTTGTTAATTTTTTTTTTATCAAATATACAGTAACATCTTCAAAAGCCTACAGACCACTGCTGAAAGCCTTCTTCATGAAAAGTAGGTTCTGGTCTCGTATACCAAGATAGCCAGCCGGGTTTGTATAGAAATTCTTTAAAATTTTCCTTCTCTTTTGCAGTGAATCTGTCATGCGTAATTTGATCCCTTAGTTTTATGACACCAATTGGATGAATAGAGGACTCTATATTATTAATCTGTCACCAAACTAAGATTGTATATTCAAGAATGGTTTAGCAAAACCGCGATGTTAATAGCCTATACAGTAGTAGGTTCTATCTCTATTCAGTGTAATGCCCTTTGTGCAAGGTAACAAATTAAAGAGTTAGTCCGTCCACTCTGATTTATTCACACACGATAACAATTACATAAAGTCATGACACGCCTATACGCGACTGAATTGCGACGCTCGCGCTTCGGCCGGTTTACATAAATATGCTGACACCAATAATGCATACATGTGTCCCTACAGTTTTAATAATTTCTTCGTTTCTATCTTTTGAATAAGATTTAAACAAGAGCAAGTTCATTTAACCTCAGCTAGTTTATCTACAAAGAGAAGCTTATAGTAGTGTACGGCGACTTCTGTCTTTGACTGTACTTACGTGAACATTAATAGGGGTATTGTGAGTCTGTCTAATTGTAGTTCAAGTGCAGTTTATTTTACGAGTACAATTTGAACTGGTAACTTTAATAAGCTCAAAGTGAAGGAACATGATTTAAAACTTAATGAGATTAAGGTATTACGTTATCATAAACGAAATCATAACTATACTAAAACTAGTTAACATTTAAATGACCGACTTGAAAGAAAGTCTTTATCTACTTATGTTCTTCATTATTAACTTTGACTCAGACATTCAAATAGCTCTTCCGAAAATTGAAAGATCAGTAGTAGTAGTTTTTGAAGCGGAAATAAGTCGATCAACGGTTTTATCGGAATTAAAAAAAAAAACATTTTTCACAGAAGTATTGATGACTAGGTGCAGACAGGATTGTATACCAACAATCCGTACTACTTTTTAAGTAGGTACCTGGAATTCTGGCACCTTATAATAATCTCGTAATCCTCTTATGCTAACTTTAAAGTACCTTTATGTTAATATCTATAAAAAATGAATATTATTGGTTTGTCTGTTTGTAATACTAAAATATCCGCTTTTTACTAAATGCACTTTTTGTATGTCTGTCTGTCGGCCTGTCTGTTTATAATGTTGTCTGTAATCTCTGGAACGGCTGGACTGATTTCGACGGGACCTGGTGATATAAGGCGTAACTTAGGCTACTCATACCACGGGTAACACCACGGGGATCAGTAAGTATTTGCATAATTTGGTGTGTTTAACGTAAAGCATGATACTCCATTCTTATCTTTTAACAGTTTATGTACTTACAGCAACATTTTTTTAGTATATGTTGCTGCCTCGAGGAATTCTAGTTCGTAACATTGTATATTTTAAGATTTAAGACACAAAATATGACAGATATTTTAAAGTTTGTATTATATCATCATAATAATATCAATGAAGTTACAACAAGTCTAAAAAGAAATGACTTTGTAAATTAATAATTTCCTTTTTTTAAACTTTCGCGTTCCATGATATATTAACAATCATTTTTACGGGAATTAACGTGATCACTTAATTAAATGTATTACACCTCTGATTTGCCTGACGTTTCGACCAGGTTGCACTGGCCATGGTCACAGGCTGACTCAATAATACCTGTACTTGTAATACCTTTTAATAAGTGATCGCGTTAATTCCCGTAAAATTAATTGTTAATAATAATTTACAATTAGCAAAGTGTGATAATATTTCAAATCACGATTTTTCACTTACTCAGTAGATTCCCTCAGAATTTCCATAACGAAATGCGAGACAATCAGAAGGTGTAATACTTAGATTGAAGATTAAGTTATTCAGTTTGTTAACTTGAACAACCACTCCCCTTTCATAAACGGAATTTGTAATTAAAACAATTATTTAAATTGGATAAAGTAAATTCACTGCAAACAACTCTGTTTTACTAAAGAGAAACGTATTTTATTTAACACTTAAATAGATTGAAGTAATACTTGTCTCATCATTTGAGGCCACAAGCAGACGTATTCGTATTTTTAACCCCCGACGCAAAAAGAGGGATGTTATAAGTAAGACGTCGATGTCTGTCTGTCGGTCTGTGTGTGTGTCATCATAGCTCTCAAACGGATGGACCGATTTCATCGCGTGCGATCTATACAAATAAATAAAATTGGAGTGTCTGTTTGTAATATTAAAATAACAGCTTTTTAATTAATGCATATGTATATACACGATACATATACCAAAAATGTAGTTAAAATTTTTTTTGTCTGTCTGTCAGTCTGTTCCGGGTAATCTCTGGAACGACTGGACGGATTTTGACGGGACTTTCACTGGCAGGTAGCTGATGATCCAGGGAGTAACTTAGGCTACTTTTTTTAGACTAACCGTCCCGCAGCGTTACTCGCGGTACAGCAATAACCACGGGCAACACCGCGGGGTTCCGATAATATCAATATGTTTGGTTATGCTCTGTAGGGGGTTTCTTAATTTTTTTATTAATGATTATTAGTTATTCTTATTCTGATCATGTGGTTAGTAGAATACGAATACAATGTTATGATATATTTATCCCTTTATAATAAATTACACCCAAAACCTTCATAATAGATAAATCATAATGAAAAACTTCATGAATTTTCTTCAAAGGTAACAAAATATTTTTGAAATATCAATAAAGAACTAGGTAACTACTTTCGTTCTACATGATAGATAAATTATCCTAGCCAAGTTGCAAGAGTTCTTCCTTCTGCAATCGTTAACGCCTACATTCTCGTGTGTCTTTGGCTAATCTTAGATAAAGTATTAGCGAATGACACACA
This sequence comes from Spilosoma lubricipeda, assembly GCA_905220595.1. Classification (NCBI taxonomy): domain Eukaryota; kingdom Metazoa; phylum Arthropoda; class Insecta; order Lepidoptera; family Erebidae; genus Spilosoma; species Spilosoma lubricipeda. The sequence goes on along the minus strand of HG992282.1, from coordinate 15,119,653 downwards.
GGAATTTAGGCGTAGGGGGGCAGATTTCGTTACTTTTACGGTGTCGTATAGATAGATAGAAAACTTTTTTACAGATTTACACATATATACAATGTACAAAGGGCGGCCTTACTGTCGATAGCAATCTCTTTCAGACAACCTTAGGATGAATCAACATGTATCGAAGAGACGGTAGTAGTTGATGGTGCAATGAGTTTTGAAGAATCATAATTTTCTAACGAATGTAACTTGAAAAACAATCCTGCCTGGTAACTTAGAGGTGGTTAATAATTGATGGTTTGGTTTAAGGGATGATTAAGAATGAAATGTTTTTTTGCTTCTCTTTTAGTAAACTAGCTTTTGGGCGCGGCTCCAACCGCGTGTGTGTCTTTGTATTTCCTCAAGAATCAAAGGATCTCCATTGTAAATTTAATCCAAATCGGTTCAGGAGTTTAGACGTGAAAGAGAGAGAGTTACTTTAGAATTTATAGTATTAGTATGGTTGAGATAACGATTAGTAAAACCTGATGGTAACAGTGTGTTAACGCCCATATTGTTTTGTAAATTAAAAGACACAATAAGATTAGGGCATGCGGTCACTAATATTTACATGAAATAAAATGTGGCTTCTCATTGTAACCTGACGTCATAAAATGGTATACTACGAGTTCCAGAATTAAACCCGCTCATTGCTTAGACAATGAAGGTACGATTTTGCTTCAGCTTAGTATCGTCTTATTGCAATGACAACATATTTTTTTTAAAATGGGAGCATTATAAAATGAAGACGTACCCAAGGTATACATCCTGCAGTACATTTTGCAGCACTCCTAACAATTTATTTATTTAGAAATATTTATAAAACGCAGGATTAACTCCCAAGACAAAATTGGAAGGTTATAACTCCTTTTCTTCCTAACCCTTATTATTCCCAAGATTAATTGGGGTAGGCAACCAGTTTTACTTATTTACCAGTTTTTCCACGGAAGGACTGGCATCAGATCTCAACACTTATAATAACTAATAATAAACAAATGTACATTTATTACAATTAATATTAATAAAGTTAAGAAAATATATAAATTAAACTAGCTGCCCCGGCAAATGTCGTTTTGTCATAAAAATATTTTAAGGATGGGTGACCCTTACCATTTAGGGGGATGAAAAATAGATGTTGGCCGATTCTCAGACCTACTCAATATGCTCACAAAATTTCATGAGAATCGGTCAAGCCGTTTCGGAGGAGTATGGGAACGAAAACTGTGACACGAGAATTTTATATTTAAGATATTGCCCAACATACTTACAGTTTTTTTTAAACTTTCGCGTTCCATGATATATTAACAATTGTGTGATTCAACGGCCAGACAAATCTGTCAAGGTTTTGTGATGTTTTATAGATTACACCTAAATTGTATATATTATATCAATAAATTATTAAAAAAAAAACTTTTTACGGGAATTAACGCGATCGCTTATTAAAAGGTATTACATACCTCTGATTTGCCTGACGTTTCGACCAGGTTGCACTGGTCACAGGCTGACACTGGTCGAAACGTCAGGGAAATCAGAGGCATGTAATACCTTTTAATATGTGATCGCGTTAATTCTCGTAAAAAATAATTGTTAACGTACCTACAGTTGAAAAGAAAGGTGCGAGTTTTATTCGAGTTTGCTTGGTAACTCGTCGAGAATTGTGGCAGACATGCAACACGTATGTTATGATAGCGGCAACATTTGGTTAGCGCCGCTTTTAAACTTCCACGCACGTACCCTACACATATTTTACTGTAATGAGAACGCTTACAGAGTGTAACCAGATTTTCGTACCAAAAACATTGTTTAACCAGCTTCTATTGTTAACATAAACTAGAAATTGCTAAAGCTAAATGTTGTCAACCAAAGACACTCGAAATATCTTTTTCATTAATTATGGTATTAAGATTACTATATAGTAAAACTTAAAATAATAATTAAATAAATTTTTAGTTTCAGGAAAAACGAAAAAAGAAAGAAGACTATTCAGTCTTGGTATTTCTTTGTACGAGTACTAATCAAATACCTTCATAGAGATTATTGACTTCCTAATGTTGTTAAAGTAACAAAAAATGATTTTTTTATTTTTTATTTATTTATTTCTTCATTGTACACACATAATAAATACATAACAAAGAATGAGTTACAAAGTAGAAAATGTAACAATTGGCGGTCTTATCGCTCTCGGCGATTTCTTCCAGACAACCTTAGTATGGATATTGGGTGTTTATGATCTTAAGGCAGTTTATACACTAGTAACACACCATCAAGTGAATTTTCAAACAATAAATAAAATAAAAAAAATCATACATATACCTACACATATACAAACATAAATATACATATCAGATAAATATATATAATAAATATGAATAATAAACGGAAATTATTCATAATGACAGATAGTATTTCTTTACCAGGTTCTTAAAAACAGACAAGGTTTTAGCTTTTCGAATTGTCTCTGGCAAGCTGTTCCATAGTCTTACTGCTTGTACAGTAAAAGACTTATCTGCAAACTGAGTGGAGTGCTGTGGCATTTTTAATTTTAAATTCTCTGATGACCTTAGGTCTCTGCAATGTGTATTGTGTAAGAATTGAAAACGTTCTTTGAGGTAAGAGGGTGTGTGAGGATGAAACAGAACACTGTATAGAAGAGAAAGTATATGGAGATTCCGGCGAAAGCGTATTGGTAGCCACTTGAGTTTAGAACGATACTCTGAGATATGATCATACTTGCGTAACCCAAATATGAATCTGATGCAGAGGTTTTGAAGTCGCTCAAGTTTATTTAGTTGGTCTTCGGTGAGATTGAGATAGCTGACATCGCTATAGTCAAGGATGGGAAGAAGAAGAGATTGCGCGAGCACAATTTTAGTGTTGATGGGAAGGAAGTTCCGTAGTCTTCGCAGAGACCCTGCTGCCGCAAATAATTTGCGACTGACTTCCCCGATCTGAGGATCCCAGGATAAGTACCTATCCATATAGATTCCCAAGTTTTTTACTTTTTCACTGTACCGAATAACCAAACCGTTGCAACTGACTACTGGTATTTGCTGAAAGTTTATTTTACTCTGCAACCTGGGACTACCCACTATGATGACTTGAGTTTTATTTGGATTTACTGTAAGTCCATACTCTTCAAGATTTAGCCACCTTAAACACAAAGATATACTCAAATGACAGTCTTATCTTATTATTTTCTTATTGGAAAGTAGTACCAGAAACAATTTCTCGAAAAAAATTAATCGTCAAACGAAATATTAGAGCAGTTCTCGTATTACAAATCAAAATTGAATTGAGGAAAACCAATCTAATAATAAAATATCTATCTTGAGTCAATAATAGAAATTAAGAATTTCTAAATCTTCTTAGTAAAACAATTAACGTTACATGACATTTTAAAGGAAAGAACATTGATTGTGGTATAGAATACCTATACTAAGATGTAAATATAGAGAAAGCGTCTAATTTATTTCTCACCCCATCAAGAGCTTTTTTCAGCAACAAAAAAAGCGCTAAAATCAACAATCAAGTCTATATTTAAAAATCAATGTCATAACACCTTCAGTGACAGTTAATCATTATGTAAACCAAGTCCATAAACAGTTTACTTTCAAATCAGTTTCAGATCATAAAACATACTTTAATGGGTACTTTCACTCAAGCCATAAAATCGGACCTAATAGCTATACCTTCCCTATTGTGACGTACTAAAACAATGCCATCCATCCGTTGCGTATTTTTCATTCAATAGCATACATGCGTTAAGTTGAGAGCAGTCAATGTATACGTAAAAAGGTCAATAAAAATGGTGTTAATGGATTGTATTAGGCGTCAATTCGTAACACCATTAATAGCTCACATGAGATGTTAATACCTCTATCTGCATTAGACCATAAAATATTGGTTCTACATATATGTATTGTTCAATTAGAAAAGTTAATGTGTTTATTAGAAATGAATCAAAAAAGTGTTTTTAAGATTCCGTATCCAAAGGGTAAAACGGGAGCCTATTATTCTGTCTGTCCGTCTGTCACTAGGCATTATCTCATGAACCGTGATAGCTAGATTGTTGAAATTTTCACAGATACATCATCTATTGCCACTGTAACAACAATTACCAAAAGTCAGTTTTTTGAGTAATGTAGTCTTATCAGGGAATCCTTACAATTACAATACATTTACCTACGTTTTTTGTCCGTACGTTCGTCCGCGGCGTAGCATAGAGGTTGTTTGTAGCTATTATGGATGTTTGTCGATATTTGCGAGTTGAGAAGGAACACTATTATGGCTACGTTAGCTATTGGTACTTTTACACTACACTGACACTAACAGTAGTGTAAAAGTACCAATTCCGTATTTTGTAATATGCACATTCAGTGATAAATTAATATTTTACATTCATTGAACTAATATTCAATGATTACATTGTATTCATTTGTTTTGCAAAAGTATCATAATTAACTATGGTGACAAAACACAGAATTTAGAGTAAATTGCCAATACCGAGTTTAATCAGGTTTTAAATGATACAGTCATATCTACTACACACAGATCAGTCTACTAATTTCATGGGGCCGGCCATTAGATTATGTAACTATAAACATCACACGAAACACAATATCCTTTAAAAATACTTAGGTAAAATAATTACGCATAGTCCTACACATTTTTAACGTAATAATAAAGCCATCTCAGTTACAAATGTCTGAAATAAAATGTCTAGCCAGTCAATTTTCCAAAGTCTCAATTCTACCCACAAGAAAACTTTTGTTTCTTATTTTGCGAATGAAATTTATCTATTTACTAGCTGAGCCACGCAACCTCGTTTGCGTCTCCTATTGCCCGTGGAGTGATAATTTTACCCCGTTTTTGAAACATTCTCCATTGGTGCTCCGCTCCTATTTATTGTTCTTAGCGTGATGATATATAGCTATCCTGATACTGAAAGACCAAACAAACTCTTCAGCTTTATATATTAGAATAGATAAACGGAGGCTTGTATTACAAAACAATGTATGAAGGAATTGTTCCCTATTAATCTTTTAAGGTTGGCCAATTTCGTCAATTCTTTTGCTGTTGCGCATTTATGGAAGAACACTGTATAAACTACCATGTTCAAACTAATACGAATCGAGTATCAAAGAAAAAGGTACAAGAATCGGGGTAAATTAAGTCTTTTGAGAGACTCAGTCGAAGTTGCGTGGGTTAGTTAGTGATTAATAACCCTGCTACACAACTAGTATGATTAAATAGGTATTTTTAATACTTACCTACAATTTAGCTAACCATCTATATTAAGTAAATAGATTTTGTCCGCGGCTCCGACCAATTAAAATAAAACAGACATTAAATTTTGAGTGGAGCAAACTACAACACGTTAGTGAAAACCCGCATTCAAATCGGTTAAGTCATTTCTGATATAAGCATGCCCAAGCCCCAAACGTACATACAAATACACGTTTAGACATAAATTCTAAAAATCATTCATCATCATCGATTCTATTGGGTTCATAAAATATAACAGTTTTTCTTATATATATTCCATGTACAGACAGCGACCAGTTACGATTTCATTAATATGTATTGATAACTAGATGTAAGGTTACTTTATTTACAGCAGGTGGTTCGGTTGCAGATTGATGCAGCCTCCTACGTTTTTATTATTTTTCTATCGATCTGTTAGTGCTGAACTTTATCCAAGAGCTATTAGATACATGATATGCAACTTTTGTAGACACTTCAATTGGAATATTTTATCAAGCTCAGGTAGGTATCAAGCACAATGGCCATTTTATGACAAGCAGTTATGGGGTAACAATTTTTATTTTATTTTATTATTTTTCTTGTTTTAAAATACAACGTTCACATTAGGGATATATTCTGTTTTAAGTGGATTTACAAACGAACATGAAATAGACACAAAGAACAACCAAACTCAGAACATTTGTGGTTCAAACAAGTGTTGTCCCATGTAGAGTTTGAAGCTACATCATTTAGCGCAGTAGAAAGTGACAAATGAACCGCCTATACCACTGTAATCCTTAGATTACAGTGGTATAGGCGGTTCATTTGTCACATTCTAACAACACAAATAGTTTAAATATTTTTATTCAAGTGTGAATATTTTTCAGTTTACTACAAAACTATATTTATCATCAGCCTATCGCAGTCCACTGCTGGATTAAGGCCTCTCCAATTTCACACCACTTAGTTGGATCCTCGGATACTCGCATCCAGCTCATACCAGCCGTCTTGCGCAGATCATCACGCCACCTGGCCTGTTGACGTTCCACACTACGTTTGCCGAGACGCGGTCTCAACTCAAGAATCCTTTTACACCAACGGTAATCAGTTCTGCGGCAAAAGTATGTTATTAGGTGTGTAACACCGGAATAGACCTCCTACTATAGACTCTTACATTAATAACACGACCAAATATTTGTTTTATTACACATTTACGACTTTCTGGAACAAAGACATTACAACCTCTTAAGAGTAGGTATTATATCGAGGTTACGATTGTACTCCTCAAACTACAATTTGCACTACTCGTTTTATTCCCTAGTACATTGAAAACTATCTGAGAATAATACGTATTAGGGATTGTGACAAAAAGGCAATGGAATACTGTCATAATTTTCGGCCTATTTATCTCGTAGGTCGTTAGGTACACTTTTAGGACCAAAGTAAACTTGATACTTAAAGCTCTGTTTTATGATCTGAAATTGATTTGTGAGTAAATAAAACATTTATGTATAACATACGACTCTGCTATTAAAACTATTATAATTCATACTAGCTGTGTTCGACGGATTTGTTTATAAATGAATACATTGTAACTATTATAGAAACGATTTTTTTTATCTGTTTATTACGAGTATATTTCTATACCACGATGTGCCAGGGATGTGCATACTTTGTTGCAATATTTGCGGGCCAGCTCCATTAGTATTTTACTCAGCTGAGCTATCAGACACAACTGCGTGTATGTGAACTACTGCTCCAGGTTTTCCTCTGTTGTGAAGTTGTGTGATACACGTAGATTTTAAATTAACATAGTTTGTAAAAATATTTGGTCAGTACTTCCCAAATGAGTCCTATGAGTTACTTGCTAAATTATTGATTTATTTATTATTGTCTTAATATTTAGCTTGGGGAGACTGCTCCTTCAGCGAAACGTAAGTTCAGAGATGAACTGAAAAGGCGGGCAATGCGCTTGACTAGGGTATCCACAAGCAGCCGAAGTCACTCAGGATTTGGTGACGCGATTGCTCGATGCCCACTGTGCCACAAAATAAAACAAATACGTTGGCATGATTAACTTCAATGACATTCAGAATACAAGCACTTTTTTAAATATTATATTGGTGCTGCTATTCTTAGTTTGTTCTAGAAATAAAATATATTAATACGATTTTTAAGTGGTGTCAACATAAAAAACTTTTTATTTTACATAATTGTAACGCCTACAAACCAACACCCACCAGCACCTAAGTCTATTGAAGTCATAAAGTTAGTGGAAAAATTTCGATTATTTAACTATTTTAGATCTCGAAATGACGAATTGAGTGCAATCGTTTTTTTACCCGAATATTATAAGCGGAATAAATGCCCTGTAAGTAATAAGGATCGAAAAATAAATTCGGGCCTCAAACGTAACCAGCCGCCATAGGCAAGTTGTCAATCTACATACATAAACATATTACAAAATAACAGATGTATGGAATTATGATTATCATCTCAATGCTATTTCACGTGGTTAAATAAAAAAAAAACTTGTGCGTCTCGGGACTCCCGACAGAGGACAACTTAAACTAGTCTAATTTGAATTATTTACGGCTAGTGCAGTGGGTTACCGTGAGAAAGGAGGAGCCTGCCTACCGCTGCCGTCTGCGTGAGAGAAAGAGAAACCAGACAGACTGGCGCCGTAACGCGTTACGTAACGTTTACCCTTCCATAAGAAGTTCTCATCAACGACACATCAACACCAGTTCTCATCAACGACATCTAGGGTAAGGGGCTGACTAGAAGTTTAATCAACGAAAACTTTTATTTAGTATGATTTTATTTACCTACACTCAAGCAAAAGCAAAAAGGAAGAAAAAGTAATAAAATGTTACTTTTTACATGATTTTTATTAACTTGCAATGTAATTATGTATGTATGTTCGGGTGGAATTTTGCAACTCAATTTTAAAGATGATATCTTCATCCGATTTTGCTGAAATTTTGCAAGCATATGTATACTGCGTGACAATGCAATATTAAGATGACATGGGCCTGATCTGATACTGCAGTTGGAAGGTGAGCATAGGAACTCTGTAAAGAAAGTCACAATACCACCAAGTTTTGACTCGTTTGATTCGTCTCGATGAGTACTTTATGAGGGCATACCAATAAAAGCTTGTTTATAAAATATTTTTAAGTTAATTAATTTATTACCTTTTGTAACTCTTTGTTAATAAAATAAACAAAAGTCTTGAAGATTTAAATAGAAGTACACCTATACAGAAGTCGACTTGAACAGGCTACTTTATATTATGTTCACGTAATACAAACTGTAAATATTAAATAACGTGGCAAATAAACTTAGTTTAAAATTTTATAATGTGGAAAACAATACCTGCAGGTAGTTCTTGTTTCAAGAGCCATAGGAAAATGGAGAATTTGTACATATTTTTATACTGCGTGAAGGTTCATTCATCTGTTAAGAAAGATAAACTACATGAAGATAGTGATACACTTTAAAGTGTTCTTTAAGAATGTAATAATAAAGTTTGTTTTCCATTATTCTGTATATCACAAGTAGCATTCTACAGAATGGAATAAAAACATCTTAGCAGGTTTTCATTTAAGCGGTGTTTTATTTTTATTGGCAATCTTATTTTCACTCACGATTTTATAAAAGAAATACCTATTTAGGCCACACTGTTGTCTCTTTTCAGTCACTGTGTAAAGAGATTCCAATTCTAATACTCTGTAAGCATCCAATTTATATTACGGTAATGGATTAGTCAGTAAATTAGTACAGTAGTAACCTTCCCGCACTTTCTTATTTTCAGGATGTATATTCGAGACTAGAAATGTATATTCCCCAACCTACAAACAAAGAAATGGTAGAAGCGGTTAAAAAATGGTGGGGTTTTCAAGCACAGAAAAAAATTACAACTGATAGAATTTTTTTTAGAAAAGAAGTTCTTACTTTTTTTTGAACATGGTCCGTTAAGGAAGCCACAATGAAAAAGGATGTAAATTAATGACATGAATGTAAGTACTGACATTAAAATTCAATGAAAAAAAAAGGAAAAATATAAAGAAGTTCAATGATAGAGGAACATCCAAAAAAAGATGCATAAGCTGTGTTTATGATCTTTCGGATTATGCCACAAAGTCTTAAAATCATTTTGCTCATGATGAGTAACTGTTGTACTTACAAAAACAACAACGCACAAAGCACTTCTGTAGTTCAATATACTCATTTATAACGTTCAATGCATATTGAATATAAAATCGGAACAAGTCAAACAAGAAAACGGTTTTAATTAGTTTTTATGTAAACACGTCTGTAATTATACTGATGTCAAGTGGTTGATGATGGATTATTCTACGAGTGTCATGACGCAGTGAACGATTTTGAATGTGTGTGTATATTTACACTGTACTATATTTCACGAGGGCAACATTACACGCACGAATTTTTAGGGCTGGCAACTCGATTAACTACCGTTTTATCTGAGTCGTCAACTTTAAAACAATGAGATTAGATGTACTGGCTAAGCGATGAAGAATTTAACAGAAATAGATGATGTATTTCGATGAAAAAAAGTTCTGAGGTAAATTGCTCACATTAATAGGTATGGTAACACAAGTATCTTTAGATATAGTTTAAAAATAATGTCTATTTAATATCAGATGAATAAATATATACATTTAGTCAAAAAAGTGTCGGGAATGGGTGATTTCCATTTTTGCAGAGTTTTTTTTGCGGAGTTTGAGTTTCACCTGTTGTTATTTATTTACAGTTATATCCACGGAGGAAGTTATATCATATCTAATATGTATAGCGAATTTCATAATGGACAAAAACATGGAACAAAGCGTTTGTCTTAAATTTTGCATCGATAAGATCATTTCGTGTTCAGAGTCACTGAAAAGGTTGATCTTGATCTTGAACTCGTGGGTTTGGTTTCCGCAACTCGACGACTTTGTTGCGTCTATTTTGCGTAGTGGGTCGGCACTAGTGGTGCCAACCCAATTCCTCCAGGAAGCCTAGCAGACCCCTTGCGTTGCCGACGACTTCCTGAAGTGACCTCGGCGATCCGAGATGTCTCGCCCGGTATTTCGCCACCTCAGGACATGTCAAGATGACATGGGCGGCCGTTTCATCTTCCTCCATGCACGCTCTGCATAGAGGGCTGTCCGTTACACCTAGAGTGAAAAGATGTTTGATTAATAGTGCAAGACCAGTTATTGCTCCGATCAGAAGTCGAAGCGGCGGCCTCTAAAGTCGTTTCAACTTCCGTGACAATCCGGGGTTGATCGTCGGGAGGGACTCTTTGATCTGCCTGCAGGTACAAAGGCTGGACCAATATATCTGGTGTTCTACCTCGGTGTTTTGTTGCAGTGTCCGTCGCAGCCAAGCAGTTGGCAATGGCAGTATTGGTTCTGGGCCGATTGCCCTTGTCTCCGATCCGCCTCTTGCCAGTGCATCAGCTGAGTCGTTTCCGCGTGAGTTGCTATGACCTTTGATCCACTGGAGAGTTATACTATTTGTAGTACTTACCTCTGTCAGGGCTCTGTGGCATTCGTAGATTAGCCCTGAGGTAGTCACATGAGTCTGTAGAGCTTGTAAGACTGATCGGGTATCGGAAAGTATGCGGATGGGGTATTCCGTTACCTTTCTGGAGATGATCGCATGTGCTGCCGTTATTATGCACATACACTCTACCTGGAAGACTGTGTTGTGGGCTCCTAATAGTGTCGAGATGTGTATGTTTAGCCTACCTCAGAGAATACTCCCGACCCAGTGCCTGACCTTGTTTTGGATCCGTCCGTGAAGATTCTTAACTCTCTTGGGTTAAGTCCTTCTTGGGGATCCTCGTTACTCCTCACTGAAAAGGTTACAGAAAGCTTACGGTAAATCGACTTTATCTTTATCGACTAAAAACATGTTCTTATGAGTGGTACGTTTAAAAGCGGTCGAGATGCGATGGAAGATTTGCCATGCTCTGGTAGGCCATCAACGTCTGCAACTTATAGAGTATATAAAATATATACTCTTTGATAAATAAATGTTTAATTTTCTGTCTTACAATTAAATACATAGGCCTGTGGGTTTTATTATTATGTGAGTAAAGTAAGTAACCGTTAATCAAAGGGAAGCTGTTCAATGTCCAATATTTGTGTATCAGAATAGCAATTGCCTTAACTCCATTATTCTTACCGCCTTTTTCTCAAGAATAATAAAGTGAAAATAAATACCTTGTTATGTTAGGACGTTATAACAAAACAGTACATAATCCTAAGAGATCCTATAAGAAAATGTACTTAGGTATCTGCTGAGTCTTCGCATTGGAACTTGTAGACGAGCGTTTATGCTAGAAACATACGCACAACAGACGTAAAGGTTTTAATCCTTGTAAAGTATATGCACTGGTGTTGCAGAATATGTAAATAAATAAATGAAGTAATAGGTGTTATGCTAGTTATTAACTTCAAGTTTATTTTTTGAATCCATTGCAGGTATTAGTCAAAATGTTGAATGTCAAAACCAAAGCGTACAAATATTCAGGTTGTGTTTAATGTAGTGAAATTAGGTTTAATACATGTTGGTATCTAGCTGTATTACTAAAAGTTCAATACTTTATTGCACACCATATCGTTACAGAGTTGTTACTTTAAGTTTTACCAGTATGGATCCCCATCTGGCAGTGTCGGAGAGAGGATTAAATGGTTGTGTAAACTAGCATATCATTAACTAGGATACATACATATTTATATTATAAAAGTTATACCCCCTGTTGTATTGTTTATTCGTGTCAGTTTGATGATGGAATAAAGGCCCAAGGGGGTTTCCAAACGCAAAAAAGGGTCAATTTCAATTTGATTAAAGCTCATAAGAGTTTTTTGCGTCAAAATACCTACCTTGCGACAAAGTACCTACACTATTTTGAGCTAGGATTTTTCCAAATTAAAGCATAACGAAGTCAGAATGTATAATTCAAAATTCTTACTGCCTATTTGAATTTTTTACTGAGTGGCAATTTGTTTAGGAATAAGTTGCTCTCATATTTTTCCTTCTCTTTGAAAAAAAAATGTTGTCTCGTAGACCTGAATAAATTAATAATAAAAGCTAACAAATATTTTTTCTTTGTTGTAGACTGCTATTAACAAACTTATTCTTTGAGGAAAGTCGTTCTGGTATTATTTAGACTCACTACGAAACTGTGAAACAAATTGTCACCTATGATGCATTTAGTTGAATACGACCTTCAAACCTAGAAGAACTAGCTTCGGCATGGTTCGAACTCTTGAACTGCAGATGCTGAGGTGGCGGCAGTCATGAGGGCCACGGTAGCCGGTAGGTAGTGACCAGTTTGTTTATTTTCTCCGAATATATAGCTAGAAATAACGTTAAACCCAGATGATTTTAGTCACTATACCAATCTAATAGCTCTTTTAATTATGATTTAAAAATATATAATTATATTATATAATATACTTACTATGCGTGCTTTTGCACGCGGCTTCGGTTACGCAGACTTTCATACCCTGATTTACCCCCTTAGGGGTGCAATTTTGAAAATTCCTTTCTTAGTGCTCACTTACGTTATATAAAGAACCTACAAGAAAAAAATCAGGATACAGGTTCAGCGGTTTGGACTGTGTGTTGATCTCTGGGTATGCCAGTCAGTCAGTCACCTTCCTCTTTTATATATATATATGTGTTGTGTTTAGATGGCTACCATATAGCTACACGCAAATTATCTTGTAGAAGGAATCAGTAATACTTTAATATAATTAAGTTCTTTATTTCAAATTTGAATCACTCGAATTGAAATCAAAAGTTAATCAATTTAACTCTAGGGATAAATCCTTGGCTTAAATTGATGCAACATGAAATGGTATATTATGTATATTGTTTTAATTCTGGTTAATACACTTTTTTACTTTTTGTACGGGTTAAATATCTTTTAAGCAGTTGCCAAGTCCGAACAACTACAGATATCTCAAAGTAAACCTCTTAAAAGTTATTTTTACACGAGCACTGGAAACTTGTTAGTACTCCTTCGTGAATTATGACGTTCTAATGAAACTCTTGTTAGTGAGAATAGGTAATTAGAATTTTAATCTTTTCTTTTTATAGTATAGTGGGCAAACGAGCAGGCGTATCACTTGATGGTAAGTAATTATCGCCGCCCATGGACACCCACAACACCAGAGGCGTCACAAGTGCGTTGCCGACCTTTGGGGGATGGGGAAAGGGATGTGGTGAGGGGTTGGGGTATGGGCCTCCGGTATCCTCACTCACTAAGTGAAACACAGCGCAAACGCTATTTCACACCGGTGTTCGTGTATTTTTTTTCTATGTATAGTTGAATTCAACACAACTATTTCCAATTGTAAATTAAAATGTCAAAAGTCCAGTCATCACCATCTCCATCTCAGTCAAAAGAAGTTTATTACTGGCCACAGCTTTCCTCCAAGGTTCTTAAATAAAGCCGGTCCTCAGGGCAGCGTAGGACCGGGTATTACGGACAAGTGGCTTTTATGTTATTCACGTATTTAAATGTCAATATATTATTCAAAATTTTTTTATTCAATACCGGTCTTTCCTTTGATTATTTACCTATTCAATTATTGAATTCATCTTTATCACAAATAATTACATTACGTGGAGAGTCTAGATAACGCAATTGTATTAAAAATATTTTATAGAAAATCCATCGATACCCGATACTAGGTTCTATTACAATTACGATTAGGTAAGGTGATATCTCTGTCGGGAATTGATGTTTTTATTGAAAACGAAATTCCATTAGTTTTTGGTATTTTTCCTCAATCTTCTTTCTTATTTTATTCACCTTCATCAAAATATCGGTGTCAGCCAAGCCAATTTAGGTTTGTTCTACACAGTTACGTAAATGTACATTGACAAATCAGAGGTAAACGTTGTATAGCAGACTTTCACGTTTACACTACTGAAATTTGAATGATAAAAATATAAAAAAAATATATTGGTATGCCAGCAAAATTGTACAGTAACGTGTATTGAATACTAATTTTACATTTTTCATATGACTTTTATCAATTTTCTACACTTACTCGTAACTTTTACGCAAATATACTTTTTTACCAACTACAAAGTTAAAAAAAGTTACACATCTGAAGTTTTACGCGCGAAGGCTGTAGGGCGCACCTCTTCCCGCCTCGGGGCGGACGGTGGGCGGGGCGGACACCTATATAAGCTTTTGCATGGCTGAAAAGTTTGTTATTGAATGCGCGCGATCATATCGACGACGTGACCCCAGAACAGTACTTGTGACAATCCCGGTCCCGTGTCGTCACATAGGTAAGTGTAAACTTTCTATCACTTGTAATATTATTAAAAAATATTTCGTGTACTCGTAATAACGGAGATAACTTACTTTTCATATCTTTTTTGAAAGTTTTAGTTTTATAATGATGTGTAAATTATTTTTTACAAATAGTTACCTATTTGAGAGACCAATTCAACAGACAGCTTTTATATTTTACCTAATTATTATTAAATTTTATGTAATTAAAATTACAAATAATTAGATTTTTAAAATGTTACGAAATTTTAATATTTTAACGGAGATTACGAAATAATCTTATTCTGAAATATATTTGATTGACTAAAACAAAATTTATCAACGGTAAACTAAATAAACCAGAGTTTATTTAAAACAACATTTTAACAACAAATATTTGAACATTAAATAGAATTCATTAATATTTTCATTTAATCATTTTTATTCAAATCCGTCTATAATTATTTAAAATATTACCTGTTCCATATATATATATACACTTTAACGTAGACATTTAAAGAATTCATATGTTAAGTACGTATCATTAGTGGTTTTCAAATTCATATTATGGCTTCTCGTGGAATGATATTTAAAGGTATTTGATGTGTATCTATAGAGTATACTACGTAATAAAATTTTAATATTTTCGAGTGAATTTCTGACAGTAAAATATTGTGAGCGTTTTCTGTTACAAAACGAAATATGCATTTGAAGATTTACATTTAAAACTCGTAAACATATTCATACGAAAATATGAAAAGAAAGTAAACTTCTTCAAAACACAATTTAATAACATATTCTCTAAAAATCCTGTTACTTGTCTCAAAATATACATGAACGAAAGACCCTTTATTGTTGCTCATTCGTGTTAAAACAAAACTGTGTACTTACGATAAATATGTACGTTTTTAAATTATATCAATCGCCCATTCAGTATGATAAGAATATTGATTCTATCAATAAACCACGTAAATAACATTTTGAATTCTAAGCACGAGTATTGAAGCTTATAAAGGAAATCGCATAACGGAATGATCGGAGAAGAGATTTAATGTATCGATACATTTTGTTCCAGCGACGGTTTATTCACGCATAAAGCGACACGTATTTATAAAACATGATACACAATAAATACATCAAATGTAGAAACGTACTAATTTTTGTAACGTTTCATTTGCTACTCAAATGTGTATCAAATAGGATTCAATTTGCAAACATGGTTGATGATCAAGTGTATTTTACTGATATCTCCTGTAAGAATATTATCTATTCATTCAATTACAGAAATTGAAAGCTATAAGAATTTTCTTTTTTAATAAAATATTTTTTTACTACAGTCCTACAGTTTCTACCCATCAATCCTTTCAAAGTTGTCATTAAATGGAGTTTCTGTTATTTCCCTTCTTTGTGGTGGAACAAACAGTAATTTAATAATTTACTTTGTTTTATTTTAAAGGAAATTGTTTCAACTTATTTCTAAGGCAATGAAACAAATAGAAACAATTTCTTTTAACTTTTATTATTTTTAAATCAATTAGCATGTGTTTTTTTAAAGAATACTCTCATTGTGACTACGAATTAATAAGGATTAACTCAGTTCAAGAGTTTGTTGGGTGTATTCGAGAAAGTATCTAGTTTTTTTTAATCCCGTGCAATACCTGTGAATCCATAGAGTTTTGTATCGTATAATTATTTTATTAATTTAATTAACTATTGAACAAAGAATAACTATTAAATATTTATAATTTATTACCTTAAAACACTGCAATGGACTTGTACTTTTGTAATTAAATCAGTCATTTAGAAAACATTTCTTTGCCCGTTAACGGTTGTCATAATTTCCATTCATTACATTTATTTTACCAAGACGTATATTAAGATCTAGCAAAAGCAAGATAATGATATTAAAAACCATAGCAGACATTTTGTGTATGAAAAAGTAATTATAGTTTTTTTGGCTATATAATAATGGCCATCTCTCTAAGTGGTTTTATGGAAATATTTATGAAAATAAATACTTAAGTTGTCATTAAATCATGTTTTGTTGTTTTTATTTTTGTTTCTGCACACGAGTCAAACTTTATATACCACGCAAGTGTTAAGTAAAAAGCTCCCATTTTAATTCTTTTTTATATGAGAAATAAAAAGTCCTACTTTAACAGTTTCAATCAATATACATATATATATGTTTGTCTTGGCTCGTTAATTATTTATCAGAATTCAGTTTAAAAAACGGTAAAATAATACTAAGTACATCATACTTATAACTAATACATAAAAAATGTTAAGATATTAGAAAAAAAATAAGGAATACAAAGATGACTGTTTGATTTCTATTTATCCACGATTTGATGGTAAGCGATTACCGCCGCCCATGGACACCCGTAATATCAGTGGCTTCACAAGAGCTTTGCCGACCTTTGGGGGATGGGGAACGAGATATGGGAAGGGGTTGGACTATGGGCCTCCGGTATCCTATTTCACAGCGGTTTTCTATGAGGCCGTGGTATCACTCCGGTCGAGCCGGCCCTTTCATGCCGAAGTGTGGCTCCCACGAGATATATTTCAGTAAATAATACATATTTTAAGAATTAAACGATAATACTATTATGCTTAGCCAGCACAAAATTGCTTAAAAGCAACACACACGATTAGCTAGTAACGCCATTTTTTTAAATTATTTTTTTATGTTTGGCCCTGCCAAATGACTCTACTCTGCCTGATGGAAAGCATGAGCAGAATCCAAGAGTGATGGTCACCATACTGCGGATGCAGACAATGCAACAATGCAGTGACCACACTATGGCGGGCTAGTGATGCTTCTGCTTCATTGGGCCTCCGGTCTCGCACTCAGCAACGAAACACGACAGCATGATCGCTGTCATTTTACGCTGATCTTCTGTGCGAGGGTAGTACCGCCCCGGTCGAGCTGGCTCGTTCGTGCTGAAATCAGCGTGGCTCTACTACCTTGAAAACATATAATATAAGCCATAAGATAAACTGACTGATGATATTGTAAGTTTCGTGATTCACACATGAAATTTTTAACTGTCAATATCTATATTAAGCGAATACAATTCTTTAACATCAATCGTTACAAACTAAATAAGTGAAGAGCATTGTCGTGTATATAAGTTGCCCTGTTTTGTGTTTGTGGTTTCTTCTAAAATAGAATAATATTCGGTCACGTTTTGAGCAGAGACCCTTCTCCAATCTAATACTTAAGTCTACAGCACTTAACAAATCAATTTATAATATCTATACTAATATATAAAGCTGAAGAGTTTGTTTGTTTGTTTGTTTGTTTGTTTGAACACGCTAATCTCAGGAACCGCTGGTCCGATTTGAAAAATTCTTTCGGTGTTGGATAGTCCATTTATCGAGGAAGGCTATAGGGTATATATCATCACGCTACTACTAATAGGAGCGGAGCAACAATGAAGAATGTTTCAAAAACGGGGGAAATTTTCACGCTACGGGCAATATAAGGCGCAAACGACGTTGCGTGGGTCAGCTAGTAATTAAAATCGAGAAAGAGTACTTCAGTTAAAAATAACAGTCACAAGATGTGAAGGGGGAGAGAGTTACTACTCAAAGCAAATCAATGGTAATTAAAATAGTTCAATAAAAACTGAAGTGAAGCTTAGTTATGTTAAGACCACTATAAGTATTATTGACGTTGTTCATCAGTATATTCATAGTCTTAAGATGGTGCAGACTGTGTTGAAATAATCCATATCTACACTAATATATATACTGCCTCGTTGGTCTCGCGGTTGTCGTGTGCGACTGCTGGTCACGAGTTCTCGGGTTCGATTCCCGGGTCGGACCAAATGTTTGTATGGTCTACAAATATTTTTTTCGGAGTGTGGGTGTTTTCTATGTATAATATGTATATTTACAAAAAAAAGTATATATGTATTTGTATCAGTTTTCTAGACACAAGCTCTGCTTAGCTTGGGACTAGATGGCGTTGTGTGTTAAATGTCCGAAATATTTATTTATTATTATTATTTATTATAAATTCGAAAGTAACTCTGTCTATTACGCTTTCACGGTTACATAATAATAAATAATAATAATAAATAATAAATATTTCGGACATCTATCACACAACGCCATCTAGTCCCAAGCTAAGCAGAGCTTGTGTTATGGGTACTAGACAACTGATACAAATACATATATACTTTTTTTTTTTGTAAATGCATACATATTATATATAGAAAACACCCAAACTCCGAAACAAATATTTGTAGATCATACAAACATTTGGTCCGACCCGGGAATCGAACCCGAGACCTCACGATCAGCAGTCGCACACGCCAACCGCTAGACCAACGAGGCAGTCAAATAGATTTCAATGAAATTTGGTTTGAAGATAGGTACTATGATTTCTGAGAAAAGACATTAGCTATACCTAACCGCGATAACAAACATACATGACGTGGTGACCATGGACTGTTGACACCCTGACGCCTCTAGAGTTGCTGGTGTCCAATGTGACCATGGGCGGCGGTAACCTAGTTTATAATTTTGTAATCAATTAACTACGGATATAATACATAGTTTATGTAAAATAAAATTCAATAAAAAATGCTTTAATATAATATGTTTTAATATCATCAAATTACTTACGATTCGGAATGTGGTAAGAATCTTTGGTTTACTGAGAATATATCTTCGTAGTTAAATCTAACCAACAAATACTAATCGAGAACCTATAACTATGTAAGTAGTTGTCATTCTTTTTTTAAATATTTATAATGATATTTATTTAAATTACAAAAACAAGTTTCAATGCGTCTAAATAACAATTTTCTAATTTAAGGCTGGCTATTTGTTATCATCATCGAATAAAGCAAATAGTTGAAATTGCTGGATTAGTACAACATACCCCGGAAAAAATATCAAAGTAATTTAGAAGATTTAATTTTTAGAAGCTTATAAAGGCAGAACATTAAACACTTTAGAGAAAGATTAAAGATTACCCCGACCTTCGGGAGCAAAGAAGGAATTAATTAACAGTAGAAAAGGTCACAAAAATAAATAATTACTCTAATTGTTTACTCCTAAATAAATTAATATCTTTTTTTTCTTCATTTAGATGCGAAAGGGTTAGTGAATATTAATTATGACACCTGCCGCCTTGAGAATAAAGTAAATCGTCGGCTGTAATGAAAAAAGATAATAATTTTCCCGTGTAATAAGTCTCATACCGCTTCAGTGACAAACAACCGTACAATCTGTCTTCAGTTCCAAAGGAATCATTTTTAAATCTTTACAAAGATGATATTTGGTATTGCAAGAACCATTTTGAAGATCACTCTGACACTGAAAACTTCAACTCACTAGAAATTTCCTCACCTCTTCAGTAAAATGTAAACACGAAGTTGATGCAATTACCTCTAATCAGAAAATAAATATGTTCGGATTGTTGTATTAGTATAAGTATTGACGATTGCTACAAATACTGATCATGAATGGATAGAGCTTAGTTGGTTATCAATTCATTTGAATATGTATGTATGGTTAATGCACTTCTTTCCTAACATTTAAAAAATACAAATAATCTTCGTAAGTCTCTTTGACTATAAAAATGTATGTAATGACTTCTTTGACTGAAGTCCGAAATATTGATTTATTTTTTTACAGTATAAAGTTAACGTCTGTATAAATAGCATTTATAATCAAAACTCAAAACTAGTCGCAGTAATGTTGATTTATAAGTTTATTAAAAGATACATAATGCCTATCGCATAAACTTGGATAGAGAGAAATGGCTTGTTGCAGGGGAGAATTTGCCCAGCAGTGGAACTCAACAGTTTCCTACTCCTCTTTGCGTTATTAGTAAGACATTATAGAGATACTTCACAGTTAAATTTGTATTCCTATCGCGTATATAACCATCATTTATGGCATATAATACTATTTTTATCGGTTTTCTTGACTAGGCTATTTCTTAGAGTGTCATAATGGTTATTAGTTTGTATTTGTTTTTCAAATGCTTCGTAGAAGTTAGGGTATTTTGTTAACAAATATATAAATATTTAGGTTATATAACTAGCCACAGTTTTAACGGTTTATTGGTTTCCCAACAACTGTTACACTTCTTCTTACGACTAATACAAGCTCTTTACAAAGTATTAAGTGCACAATACACAGCTCTCTCATATAAACATGGATTATAAATATTAAGTTACAATACAGTGAAATACAAAAGAGAACAAAAATGAAAACAAAACTATGAAGACCGATTTTCATTTTCCTACCCTGTATTATTCCCAAGATTTGGTGGTCGGCTCCTAGTTCAACCGATTTTACCTGAATATCAGTTTTTACACGGAGCGACTGGCATCGGCCCTCTGCATCCCTAAAGATGAACTGAATTCAAAGGTTGAACTAGTTGTCGGTATGTTTGAGGGCAGTGACTTCCCAATAGCGATTGCCATAGATGTTCATGATAACCGGGACCGATAGCTTAACGTGCTCCCCGAAGCACGAGCGAGTAGTACGGCCATCTTCCATACACCGAGCTGCTATTAAGAATTTCTTGTAAGAGAAACCCAGCAGCAGTCCGATCCGGGCATCAAACCCAAAACCTTTTGACCTGCAGTCGCTTACGATAACCACTTATAGTTAGTCTAGTGGTGAAACCGTAAAACTGTGAAGACTAAAATATTTTTTTTTAATTAGCAGACGTTAGTTCTGCAGTACAATACATCGTAGTAGAAAGCCTTAGAAAGGAAATGACAGTGGATCAAGGAAGGTCACTTCTGAAACGTTCTACCAAATATCATTCCACTTTTTCACTACAAAAAAATAGAAACAAATTTGAATTCCGTATTGGAGGATTTGTTATTGAAAAAGTCTATCGTATCTTATGAATATTTATTACATTATAACCAGGAAAAAGTTTTTGACCCTAGAAATAACAAAACGCGGCATAATCGCTTACAGATTCATAGAACTTTAATCGGTTAGGGCTACTAAATATCTGTATAAGTTCTACTAACTACTCCTAATTAATATTACACGAAAGTTCGTGTGAATAATTTAGTTTCTAACTTAGTTTCAAATATGGATATCGGTGAATGGTTTAAATTAATATTATACTAAAATTGAACGATGATCTGATTCCCTTTGATGGGGTGGACTTTGTAAACCACAAACCTGTACATAGTTTGGTTTAATACTAGAACTGTATAATTTGAGAAGATTGTTTCTGAATATACCACAAAATAGATGTCTAATTTATCTTAACATGAATGAAATAGTAGGTTTAAAAATTTGTTTCCATTCAATGATCTAAAGCATAAATTCACAGTTAGTTTTTTTAGTGCATTCTATTAAATTTGATATTCAGTGGGGACACATCGTATTTAAACGACGTTACGAATGTATGCCATTTTACCTATTTGCTATATTTGACTTCCTCTGTGACGTAGTGGTAGTATGTGTGTACTCAGTATGTGACTGCTGTGCTTAAGGTCTTGGATTCAATTCCCGCGTTGGATCAAATGTTTGTATGATCAGCAAATATTTGATTCAGACTTTAGGTGTTTAGTAGGTCCATGTATAATATGTATATATAAAAAAAAACGTATTTATGTATTTATATTAGTTGTCTTGTATGCATAATACAAGCTCTGCTTAGCTTGGGACTAGATAGCGTTTTGTGTTAGATGTCCGGCATTTTTATTATTATTTTTAGATTTTAGTGAAATCTCTGATAAGACTAAACAAGTAGTAACAGTTAAACTGTAAAGTAAGTGTGCCCGCATTAATTTTAGTAATCAGTAGTAGTTTATTACTTTTAGATAGTACCTAGTATAGTTATAAAAAAATATTTATCAATCATAATGGTATCTTCATACTATTACTTTGTTGTTGAATGCAACATTAATGGTACATAACACTCATGTAGTTTATCCAGCAATCAGTTTACGTCTTGGAGAGACAGTGGTCTAGAATCAGACGTACTAAGTAGACTTAACTATAATGTGACGAGTAGTGCAAATGTGACGTGTATTCAAAGGAGTACTATCATAGTTGTGAGGATGATATAACGTACTGACGTTTGCGTTTATATCAAACACTGTTAGGATTTGAAAGTCACCTAGGTTCAATGTACTTAGTCCTTTGTTGAATATGTTCTGGTAATTACTTACAAATAAACGACGCTAATTGGTTATTTGTTAAACAAGTCGATGAGTAATTAAACGGGTCCCTGTTTTCTGCCTTTTATCAGCGCTGATTACGTCGTATTGTTATGTTAAGTTAATGTTACATGGTCTCATTACTTTGCTCTTATTTCTGTTTCCCTTCAGGTTATGACGTACTTAACTAAATTTAAACAGGAATCATGGATTTCAAAGTCCTTATATTATTAAATTGTAATAAACTGTTCTAATTCTGAATAATTTTATTAATCTAAATAATAGTTAAAGGTTTTTTAATCAGTCATTCATTCTTTAAAAAATTATAACTATATTCATAAAGTATTCTATAAATGTTCCTCAAGTAATTTACTCGATAGTTAGTATTTTATTGTTCTTTCACCCGACTAAAAAAAAAGTTTCAAAAATTGTTTGATAGATATAGAAACGCTATCACAATATCTTTGCTACCACGAAACTAGTACAGTTCATCAATACACAGAAAATATAAAGGAATCCTACTAATCCTACTAATATTATAAATGCGAAAGTTTGTAAGGATGGATGGATGTTTGGATATTTGTTACTCTTTCACGCAAACACTACCGAACGGATTTGGATGAAACTTTACAGTAATATAGCTTATACATCAGAATAACACATAGGCTACTATTTGCCGCGATAACCGACATATACGCGGGCGGAGCCGCGGGCAACAACTAGTAAAGATATATATAAAGGAATAAAGATATGTTTTATAAAAACTATTTTCGAACATTTATAAGCTCCAATAGTCGTATAGGTGTGTTCCTTTTATGTTTTTTGTTGTATGAGTAGCACCCATTTGAACTTTAGTTCGTCGAAATAATCCTACTCAGACAACCTCCTTATCCAGTCACCTGTGGATTTATTTTCAAACCACACAGTCACGGTAGGGATCATAAAACATATATTTATCTGTCCATTCACAGAACTATAATCCATTTCAATCCTCGTAAGCGTGTAATATGAACTGAAAGACTAATACTAAACTATCCGTAGCTTAACGTCAAGGGTTTTATCTATACTAATATATGAAGCTGAAGAGTTTGTTTGTTTGTTTGAACACGCTAATCTCAGGAACTACTGGTCCGATTTTAAAAATTCTTACAGTGTTATATAGCTATATATCATCACGCTAAGACCAATAGGAGAGGAGCACCAATGAAAAGTGTTTCAAAAACGGGGGAAAATTATCACGCGACGGGTAATAGGAGACGCAAACGAGGTTACGTGGGTCTGCTAGTTTCCTAATAAAGTAGAAAATTATTTATGACAGAAATTGAGACTAAGTGAACATTCTTTAAAAAAACGGTTAATTTTATTATTATATTGCAAATATTATACATATATATATATATAATACACTGCAACTTATGGTGGATAGATTAAGGGAAGTTATTTATTTTTTTATAATTTAATCTGTATATTGAGATATGAATTTTGAATTTAGTTTCGGCATCAGTCTGTACAATAATAATTAATATTTCGGACATTTCGCACACAACGCCATCTAGCATCAAACTAAGCAGAACTTGTATTATGATAGCTAGATTGATTGACATAATTAAATAACATATAGCAATATTATGAGAAAATAAATAACACATCTATCAGAATAATATTATAAGTATTTCTATCTAATATCTTAATGAAACTAAATATTAAATATACTTTATTTTATTTTATAAAACCGGTCACCAAAATAATTGTTTATCAAGTTCTAAATATTTGACAAAGCTACAATGTGATGCGAAAAGCTCTAACAAATAAAGAAGAAATTTCCCAACACGTTTCACGGTTCACTGGGTAGGATATTACATCCCAAAATGGAGTTCACTTATTGCCACTTTTCACCTACAAATCTTGTAATAACACAATCTTTTAAAAAGCTTTTAACCCTGTTTCTTAAATTTTCTTTTCTTCTTTTCTATATGTCACTTTTTCATTGTTTAATATAATATGTACATGTTTAATTAAAAGTCAGACAACGACTTCTAATAAAACATCTCCACTACAAGACAGATTAAAAATAATTGTTGGGATCTCCCAATACAGAGTTAAACTTTGTAATAGTGGGATTATTTTTCCTATCTCATTGGATTAGTCCTGGCACACGACACAAATATCTAAAGAAATATAAAGTAAGAGTATAAATTTCGTCTGAAATGAATGACACTCAGTAATACAGTCATGTTAGTCACAATGAAAAAAGAGTGTCATTCTGTGTTAAATAATTAATTACTTTATTTAACAAAATTCTAACCTATTGAACGAGGTTAGACTAATACCATTTCGTTATTAGTGGTCAAGTCTGTAATAATAAAGGGTAAGCACATTTTATACAGTTACAGTAGACCAAAACCTTCTTACTAAGGACAGGGCTATGTCCAGCAGTGGACTATTAAAGACTTAATGACGTTTTGTCAGTTATAACTTTGTTCCATTGACTTCATTGAAGAAAGTCTATTGAGCATAGAGGAAAGTTGGCCTAAATGGTGCCGGTAGGATTACAATATCTTTTCTTACAAAGGATTTGGAAGCGTAGTAATGACGGATTGGAAAGATCAAGATAGCGCAGCTGAGACGCGTTCTAGTTAAAACCGGGAAATCTTAATCCTATACATATAAATATTTTTATTGATAGTGAACTAGTATTGTGAACTACTACTATGTAAATAATAAAGTCGAACATCATAAAACGAAATGATAATATATTTTTGATTTTATAAAGCAATAATATATTGTAGGATAAATGTTATAAGAATAGATCAAAAGGAATAAAGTGTTAGTTATATACTGTACAGTACAAACAACTGCTAATCACATCTTAGAAAAAAATACTACTACAGTTCAAAATGTAGTCAAATAAGAATTACTACCACTAACCTATTTATCGAGTAGTTTAACTACTTTATATTACACAATGAATGGAATTGGGTTAATGTAAAGCAGATATGCTGTGATTATGTTGCACACATTGCGTAAAAACTTTCAGCTCACCATTAAGCAAATTAATTTGGCTAATGGTAACTATCGATTCGAAATCGTAATAGGTACGTTGCTTTATATATGCTATTATTAGAAAGATCAATTATGTGACCTCATTTTTTAACTATAAACATTCACAGTGATATTATAGAATGTCTAGTTTTATTATTTTTTTGTTTTTAGAGCATTAGATTTCCGATTCGGTTTATTGAGGAATTTACCTCATATCACACATCAATATGTTTTCATGAAGGCATCTAATTAGTTGGAAAAAACTTATTAACTGTCTCAGAAATCAATGCCGAAAACAAATATAGTGCTGTAGAATAACCAATGTTGAGGAAATTACAAACATAGATTTGACTTTGATAAAATTTGAGGAAAACTAACATAGTTTTCTTAGTGTACTTCTTACTATGATAGCAGATATTAGGAGAATTAGTGTTAGGATTAAACAGCGATAAACTATTACTGTGTGGTGTGTCTTAGGAGAGGCTTATGTCCAGCTTTAGACTGGAAAGCTGATGATGATGGTACTACTACAAGGACTCTCTTTCGAAAAGTTTTATAAATTAGATATTTTTTCTATATTTTTTTTTTCGATATTTCGAACATCTCAGCGCCATCTAGTTCCAAGCTAAGCAGAGCTTATGTTATGGGTACTAGACAACAATTATAAATACATATATACTTTTTTTTGTTTATAAATACATACATAATAAACAGCACATACATCGTCAGAGTTTCGCAAAATACTTTCAAAATCTATTTCGAAAAAAATTTATTGTTTTAAACGGCTTTCAAAGTTCGGTCACACAGAATGAAAATGTGATTTTCATAACAAATATGGTTGCGGTGAATGTTTTAGTTAAGAAATTGTTTTAGTTCTAATCGATCATTCTCCGATAACAAATTAATAAAAAATGTATATATCCTTCAAACTCTTATTTTTTTCTATTTATTTATTTACATTACACAGTACAAAACAATACAAAAAAGAGTCTCAAAATACATTTATATAACAATTGGCGGTCTTATTCAGATAACCATATCGTGGACATAAGGCGTTTAAATTTTTGGGTAGTTAACACACAAGTAACACATTTTTTAGAATGAGAATTTTCGAAAAACCAATAGAGGTTTATACTTACATAAATACTCTTCTATACTTTTATCTCTATACTACTTTTTTTATATAAACAGGTGAAGTTTGTTCGTTTATGAGTTTGTGACGTTGTGACGTTGTAGGGGGTAATCTCTGGATCTACTGAACCGATTTAGAAAATTCTTTTACCAATAGAAGGCTGCGTTATTTGTGAGTGACATAGGCTATAGAATAACACGAAAAGTGAAAAGACTTTTTCGTGGTAGCTGAATTTGCGAAGTAAGTCGGAGAAAAAAATGTTTACTGTCTAATAGAAAGTAGATGCGTAGACACATATTTGTGGAAGCGCAGGTGGTATGTATGAAACCCAAAACTACGATTTGCGGTTGCAAGTTGATTGCACTAACGCTCACGATTTGTTCAGTGGATGTTAATGAACACGGTGTGTTTTCGCTTGCAGACTAACCCAAATATGATTAATACCCGCCAATGAATCCGTTTCGGTGCTAAACGCTGCCAGCGACGGGAGCTTTAATGACTTCATTTTGCTCTGATTATTTTGAAATTTGGGTATTTCTACTGCAAAGTTCTGTTGTGGTTTTAAAATTTATTTTACTTCTGACTTTAAGTTAAGTTGGATTGCTATAATAATTTAGATAGAAATAATTTTGAAATAAATGTGTAGCACATCTAACAAAAGAACATTTTTGATTTTTGTGTTGAAATTAAATAGAATGTTTCAAATTATGTAGATGAAAGTTGTACTACAAAATTTTATTATTATATTACTATATTATGATATTTTACAAGTAAAATTTTAACAAAATATAAACAACTGACTTCAAGAATGACCAAAACGATCGATTTTTCTTGGATGACATCATCAGATCTTAGTGTCCTTATCATGGTACCACCTTTGGAATATCTAATTTCCATTAAAAAAGGAGTCATCAAAATCGGTTCATAAATGAGGAAGTTATTCGCGAACACACATAACAAAATATATATGCACAGTCGAATTGAGAACCTCCTCCCTTTTTGAAGTTGGTTAAAAAGAGGTAGACCACTGTTCAATTTTAACATAAGCAAATAATAAAATATTTGATTGTTAAGCCTGCAAAAAGAACGCGAACATCCATCGGTACCTGATATTCCAAAGTATCTATACAGCACAAATTAAACATTGAAATTCTTGACTCACACAAAATATCAAAAAACAAATAATTTCATTATTTTTCTCGTAAAACAGTTCGCTCTTGGAAGTAAAGCAATTAAACTCTTATTGCGTTCCCGTCTTAGAGGCGAATCAACCACAGTGCAAACAATTCACACCAAGCTCGGTCGTGCAGCCAAGCAATAACATCTTCACTTCTAAACTTAAATATCCTACTTATAAAACTGATTCTGGTTTCAAAGATTCTTTTACATTCCATATTACTTTGAATGCGGTTGAGATAAATTGAATATTACTGAACTGAGAGGATATATCCAACAAACGTACTCTCCTTAGCTTTCTCAGACAGAGTCGACTACAGTAATACCTCTAGAGAATAAAGAGCCTCTCCATCTATGCCAAGACTCTTTACTTTTTATTAAATGAATCCACTATTTGCCCACTTGTTGAACTCATTGTCCGTTATCCACTCGATTTGAAACGTCTACGAGTCTACGCCGTAGCACCCTCGTAGCTAAGTTTCATGCAGTAGTTATTTTCCAGAGAATGACACTTAGTTCAGATATATTTTTCAAGGTATAACTAGATGTTATTTTTTTCAAGTGATCATATATAAGACGTGTTGACGTCGAGGATTTGTTCAGTCGACGTGGCGACGTAGTAAACAAGTTTATAAGTAATATTTAATAGACGTTGAAGTTTTACTGCATCACGTCTTTGTAGGACAGCACACGCTCAGGAATTTCAACAGCCATTAAGTTTACAACTTGTCTCGTTACAATTTAATATGAAGAAATGACAATGTATGGTCCGTAATGTATTTTTTCCCTTTATCTTACTAAATGAAAATGCAAAAAATATGAAAGTTTAAAATACAATAAATGACAACTTTTCGGTATAGAATAATAAAAAAAATGGTTTATGGACGATAGGTTAACGTGACAAAAACATAACAAAACATTGATGAAATGATGACAGGTCTATCAGAGGTCATCTATTTCCCATACAACGACGTACAATGAGCGTAACGGGACAATGAAGGTATACGTGTGTACCTTCATTTTCCCGTTACGTAAGTCGAGAGTATTGTACAAGCTATATTTAGTCGTTGTTTTTTGAAAATTTCTGTGTAACTTAAAATAGCTCAGGTTATTAGTTATATCAGGTAGAAAGTACACGCAAAGATAACGCAGTGGTTAAAGCAGTCACCTCGCCGTTTCTTATTGCACTGAGTGTTATGAGTTTAATCTCCACATGAGATGAAACTTTGAGTGATCTACAAATTGTCATTCTGAGTTTGGGTGTATATCTCTATGACACGAAATATTATGTAGTACGGGATTTATATATATAACAAAAAAAGGGGGACTTAGGAATTTGATACTTGAATTTAACCACAATGAATAATAACACTTAAAAAAATATCTTTTCAATAATCTATTATAAGAAACTAAATGTGGTTATAAACAATTTGAGGTCTTTGATCGTTTATTTAAAACAAAACATATAAATTTAAATACATAGATCCATACATGGCCTGTCAAAATCATAACCCTCCTTTGATTTTGCCGTAGTCGGGTAAAAACTATAAGTATGTGGTACAACTTTACATTGAAACTATTGTAGATGTACGGTAATAATCACAAATCCAATAATGTTGCGAAAATTTCAAATAATTCCCGGGACCGTGGAGAGAAAATTAAATTGCTTGGAGTAAATCAGATTGAAGGTGAAACATGACAGTCTTCGTGACCATAACTTGAATTGGATGGGATGTCTAATATTTGGTATTTTCGATTGTGCCGCATGTAAATTGATTTTAAATAACAACCCCGTCATAAATTAATTTCATTGAAAGCCGTGTATATAACTTAGTTATACCATAACTTCGTTATACCTCAACGATTTACTACTGTGTGAGAATTATATAGTTGATTGGAAGTGAAAACTAATACATATAAGTCTACCGAACACGACATTTCCATAAGATCAATGGGGGTACTACGTTTGAACTAGGAATCTATCTTTTCGGAGTACATAAAACACAATTGTTATCTACTTCTATTAGAATTAGTGATTCGATTTAACTATATTTATTAAATATTTTAATCCAGATATAGTTTTATAGTGTTATAAATGTCCTTAAGCGTCTTTTATTTTACAAATCCATTCATTAACAGTATCAGTATCATCATTTTCATCATCAACCTGTTGCAGTCCACTACTGGATATAAGCCTCTCCCATTGCATGACACTCTGATGGAATTCGGGCTCACAGCACATACCACTTTTTTTTTAATGGAATACGGCAAACGAGCTAACGTATCACCTGATGGTAAGCGATTACCGCCGCCCATGGACACCCGCAACACCAGAGGCGTTACAATTGCGTTGCCGCCCTTTGGGGATGGGGGTTGGGATATGGGCCTCCGGTATCCTCACTCACTCGGTGAAACACAACGCAAGCGCTATTTCACACCGGTTTTCTGTGAGGCCGTGGTATCACTCCGGTCGAGCCATCCCATTCATGCCGAAGCGTGGCTCTCCCACGGTAAAAACTTAAATATTTAAAAACATAAATCTGCTAGTCAAAATGCCATTTTATAAACGCTCTTGATTTACCATCTACCTTGATAATTATATCAACATCAATAATAATTCGTTACGCATGTTACTAAAATATAAAAACACATATTTAATGCATACAAAATTTAATTTTAAAAATAATTCTTGATGTGTCTCTTACCTGATATTATCAACAGCCTGTTTAACTCAATAATATGGAGGGTAAGTGGTTGTTAGCTGCTTGAGGTATTTAGCGACCGTTTATCTAACATTGAAGTGACCCATGTCGGTAAATGTATATATTGGTGGTTTGTAGATTTTCTTAAAATATGAAGTTCACTCATTCTAGTAGTTTGATATGAAAGCAACGCACTTTTTTTATTTTGAGTATTTTACTCATATTTTATTTTTAAAGAAATGTATTTCTTTCTTACTATTAGATGGTCAACTGCTGGTTTTGTTCTTATAAAAAAATACATTTATTTCTGTCATTGAAAAAGACAACTACTCATTATACAGTTTTGAGACACTTTTTGCGCTATTTTTACTAACAATTACCTATTGTAATAGCAAACTTATGTAAAATATGAATCTTCTTTCATTTCCATGTAGTAGATGGTAAACACGGATAAAAATATACAATCGTCCGTTAGTCTGCAGTATTACGCGTCTGCAGTTTAGTAAACAGTAAAAAGTTGAGCTGAGTCTTGTTGCCGGCAATAAAACACGGTTTATTGTGAAATTATGCGTTCTTGTCCCCAACCAGTCGCTACTTACTTTACAGTTTCATTGATGTACAGACATTTCAAACGACGGATGTATGCATCCCAATATGCACTTAAAATTCTTTTACACAGATCACACTATTTCTTTATCATCAGATTCTTCTTTACTGATACATATTAATGTATCAAATTACTTAATATACATCTATACTAATAAATAAAGCTGAAGAGTTTGTTTGTTTGAACACGCTAATCTCAGGAACCGCTGGTCCGATTTGAAAATTTTTTTCAGTGTTAGATAGCCCATTTATCGAGGAAGGCTATAGGCTATATATCATCATGCTAAGGCCTACAAGAGCGGAGCAACAATGAAGAATATTACAAAACGGGGAAAAATTATCACGCTACAGGCAATAGGAGACGCAAACGAGGTTGGGTGGGTCGGCTAGTATATTATATGTGTGATTATTTTACATTGGCTTTGAATACTGAGTTTTGCGTTAAAGAGATTAAATTACATTTCTTTTCACGTTTGTGAGCTCCATTGATACTTGTTTACAGTTAATGTAAAGGATAGTACGGAATAAAATTGTAGATTGTAGGTTATTTTATTATTTAGGATCAAAACGAGTTCTATGGTAACTCATATTTAAACTAAAAACCTGTGACGTCACAAATTAGTAACGTCCAATCTTTGATTTGACTAATAGCGAGCAGTTGTCATGAACATCTGTGGCAATTACTATGGGGAAAATAGTGCCCTCAGATATAATGACAACTAGTTCAATCTTTGAATTCATTTCGCCTCCAGGTTTGTGGACGTCCCTCTATGGAAAAACTGATATTCAGGTGAACCCAGTTGAATTATATAGTAGTAATAGTAGTCGGCCCTAAACACTCTTGGGAATAATAAAGGCTAAGAGGATGAATGACCATGAAAGAAGCCTAATCTATCTTTTTAAATATCTGAGGTCTGGTTCTGTTCAGAAAGAAAGAGATGTTGTCATTTTCCGACAACAGATTAAAAAAGTCTACTTAGTTGTGTCAGTTTGAATTCTCGAACGGTCGGGAAATTATGACAGCCGAAGCAAAACTTTGAAAACAAAGTTGCGTAAGTTTATTTTTTCTCAAAGCGTTATATTTTACGTGAATTGTTTTCGAATGACAATTTTTTTGAAAGTTGGTGTGTTACCTTTCTATTTTTTTCGATGTTCTACATATAAATGATTAGATTAATTGCCCAACAGCATAGAGGAAAAGTAACAAAATATTTTGGCATAATAGAGACTTCTCTAAAGTGTTTAACTAGGTGAAGACACGCGCGCTTCGTGTCGTAAGGCCGATCTCTATTGTTCAATGACACAATTCCATTCAATCTACAGAGAGACCTTAAGAGGTCCTATAAAGGCTTTTACAAAAGAGGTCCACACTCGACCATTACTGAGACGATAACGAGAGCCCGTGTTCGGCAAACAGCTTTGTAGTATGTGGAAGACTAATTACAGCCTGCGGGTTTGTCTGCCGAGCTTTTGTTGCCATGACGTCTGTTATTCCATATTGTAGATTTGTGTCACAAGGTTTAAAGTATTGGTCGGATAAATAAATACAAATATTTTTAATGGTAGTAAATCATTAAACTACTAATAATATTCAAGTCTGTTTCTCTACAAGATCATGTAAATATGAAATTGAATAACGATTTACTTGAAAAATAAGAACAAAAAATATAGTTAGAATACATTTAGGTGATTCATAACTAAAGTTCTGAGCTCGAATACTTAGGATCCCGAGTGGTAAACCAGTACGTCTCTGGCGATAACACATGTAGCAAACTTTCCAAATAGCTATAAAATGTAAGAATGTAGAATTTTTATGTTTGATTGATGCCTGAATTTAGTCTGCCATTACATTTTAGGCTAGGCTTAGGCTTTTAGGCTTGATAAAAATGTCGAATCTTCAGAAATCCACATCCATATATCCATACTAATATTATAAATTTGAATGTAACTCTGTCTGTTACGTTTTCTATGATATTCGGTATGAAAAAACTTTGATTCTTGAATAAGGTTGAAAGCTGCTCTTTAACGCGATAATTGACATACACGCAGGCGAACCGCGGTTGAATTTAAAAATATTTCTGATATTAAAAAAAAAACTGAGATAATCGATTTTAGAAACAGAAGTATGTAAAAGTAACTTCGGTATTATGTATATTTGCATAAGCAGAATTGAGAACCTATAGAATCTGCTGGTATTTGCTTGAAAAATGTTGCAATACGCATTTCTAAGAATTATGTTACAGCACAGTAGTCTAAAGATTGTTACACCTCTAGAAATCCTTATAAATATCCGAATTTGTAAATACCAGGCAACGATAAAAGAATAAGAAGACTGTAAGATAACTTATAAAACACAACCTTTTTGTATGAATATAAGATTTTTAACAAATTATATTTTTTTCGCAATTGTCGAAACAGTAAATACATAAAAGACACTGTAAATGAAAACATTTGTACGGATTGCCAATCAGTACATATCAAACCTATTGTTCATTACACAATGGTTCTAAAAATAAATTATAAAAACATGATATATTTAAAAGCAGAACGTTCTAATTTCCAATTTTGCCATTGTCACTTCAATTGGGTGTACTTGTAGATGTGTGACATTGGTTGTCATGGTAATCGATTTGTGGTGAGCCTCAAAACGTAGCCCACCGCTGTGTGTGGTCGCTTTCACCATGCTATCAATATTCTTTGATGCAACTATAGTAAAACAGTAATGGTCTGAATATTTAAACCTAATAACACCGAAATAAACAAAATTCCTCTTGTAGAGTGCGCTAGTCAACTTGATGTTATGTCTCTTTATTTCTCATGTTTTTAAGTAGTAAATAAGTACTAAAAACTTATGAAACTGTTTTTATTTTCCATCACGTTACGCGAATGTCCAATATCGCATAAAGGAACACCCACGCTTCGAAAATGACTGTGTATTTGACAGCTTGGCTAAGTCTATTTTACAATAATCAAATAGGGGAAAATATTATATAATTTCTAGGTCCGTGTTATTTCCATAATCTTTATATTACAATTTGTTATTTTTCTTGTGTTTAGAGTTGTCCTAATAAAACAATACCATTTGTTTGCACATCTTCAAGGACGTTTTAAAGAGGCCGTGACGTGCCTGCACGAAAATTTTACGGCCTATTGGCACTGCGTAGGTTCGCCTACTGTATAAGTAAAATTGTTTTTAGTTATTAACAATTAATCCTCGTATAACTTGACCTCCATCTATTGATTTGACAATTTGAAGTTTGAAATGTAATTAATTATTAAAATATTCCCGTATCTAGTCAGTGGAATGACGGGAGAATGCTAAATAAATTATATTAGAAGTTCTATGACGTAATATTATGTAGTCCATTATTTTACAATTTGAGTTTGAATAACGAAATCAAAAAAATATTTGTAGGAATTCTGCTATTTTGAAAAGAAGAATCAGTTCATAGTAAAATATTAAATTACAGAACAAATGCTGCTAGTAAAGATGTGTCCTTTGAGAGAGTTACATAGACATTTTTCTCCAGCAGATATTTTTTCTATGTAGGTACTAAAGTGAGGTGAACAATGTCAAAGCGAGCAGCTCATTAGAGTTTATGAATAATATGTGTTACTTTAAGACTAGATGATGTGTTTGTAGCAATTGTAAAGAATTTGTTGTAGAAATGAAATACTTAACTTTACATAACTATATGATCAACACTTAAATACATTATAGTACATTTTTCTATTAAAATATTACTAAAACACATAAGAATCATGTTTATGAGTCTAGGTCTAGTCCTTTTGTATTTATAAATTAAACAATATTTTACTTTCAATTTAGTTTCAGCCTTAAAACTTTTGTCTAGAATTACTTCTTAAAAACATAGGAAGTAGGTAAATATTTTGCGTAACAAGTATTCATTAGAAAAGGGATTTTCTCGATAAATTATTTACTATATTTAAACGTGATGTAATATGAATTTAATGTGATTAATTTTTTTTTGCAAATAATAAACAAATTGATAAAATCGAAATAAATTTGACATCATAAAAATATAATTCGATGATGTAGGTGTGTTGGCTTATTGTCGGCCGTCATCCGGGCCACGGTACGACCGCTTGTTACTCCTTTTGAATACCTGTTACTACCTGCTAAAAGGAAATTTAATTTCATCGTATCATCCCTATTTTTACATCTACCGTGTATGATGTATATTTCGGACAGAGTTCAGTAGAATAATTCTGATTACGCCCTTCAGAAACAATCAAACATGTATGTAAGCAAATGAGGGTTAGCTCTATTCTGTTTCTAAAGTGAAAATTATACATTACTTGTGATTTGTAACATGCTTGGCTTTAGGAGACTAATGTGATTTTTCGTCAACAACAAATTTAAAAAAGCAAAATAGCAAACGGTATTATTGAAGGAGATGACGTCAAATTTTTTTATTTAAAATGAGGTCAGTTTTATCGGTTACAAAGTTTTGGTTTGTATACAAATGACTTCGTTAAAACTTTGCCTACAATTTTCCAGCAATCACTTGGGTTTTTTATTACACAAGCCTTTCGTATGTTTTGAATTTTGTTTTGGGAATATTTTGGGAAATTTACGGTATTTTGGTGTGATCAAATAATAGCTGTGGTCGATAATATAATGGCGTTACTTGAGTGATATTAAACTCAAACAAACATACGAGATTACTACAGTTCGAAACTCAAAAGAGCATTAAATTACTGACCTTCAATTACTAGTCTTCTCGCGATTTAAGGGGAGAGGATTTCTCCTGGTAACTCCAACTCTTACTTACTACTACTACAACTACTGACTCAATGAGAAACAGCAAAAGAGTTACTGAATGTACATAGCTCTCATAATTTATTTAGTTTTCGTATAACATTAAACAACATTTCGGAAAATTAGTACGCAGCGCCATCTAGTTTCAAATTAAACAGACCTTGTACTATGAAAGTTAGATTGACTGATAGAACACTTAATTTTTTTTTTGTATATAGCTATCTTATATACTTACATCAATTGCTGTTCGTTAGTCTGGCTAAAACGAGTGTTTGTCGTAGTCCAGGGAAGGTTTAAATGGTGAAAAATTTAAAAAATCGAAATGTCACGTGTACGAAGTAGCGAGCACAGCTGTTACACATAGAAAGAAAATATTTACAGATCATACAAACATTTGGTCCGACCCACTATTTGAACCCGAGACCTCAGCACAGCAGTCGTTATATGCTACCACTGCGCTACCGAGGCATTCTGTATAAAAATATATTAATATTGCAAACACTCCTTATGATGCAAATAGCCAGTAATATGTAAACATAATTTTCGCACCTGTTACATATACCGCACATTAATGCGAGGAAGTGGTAATTTAAACAAACCCGGAACAATCTGTAGTACAAATAGCTCTCTGTTAAATTAGATTTAAGGTTAGCACGTTTAATTTACACGAATTAGTCAGTGAACCGCTGTATTTCGATTCACTTAATACTTATGAATATTCAACCTGGAGATTAGATTTGATCAGACATTCTGAATAAACACCGTGGTCTGTCAACGTGAAACTTAACTGAATTCTAATAGATGTTTACATTTGTAATTTAAAAGTTGAATATAATAGTTCTAGATTAGGATGTGTATACTTTAGAGGTAAACAAATTATTTTGTTAAATACGTATATGTTCGAAACCAAATGCAAGATTGCTATGGCAACACTGTGTGATTGTCTTTAGTTATCTCAAGGTTAAATGTCCTCTAATTGAGATCTCGTTTTGTGAGAAAATGTCGGTTTAGGCTATTCACAACCCTTCACACTCCAAGGGAAGCAGCACTGCTGGACAGGATTAAACAGTATGTATTTTTGCCTGTGTTGATATCTCAATCTCGGAATTGGTTTGACTATTCTATAGCACCTAGCTACATTATTATGAAATATTTTACTACGTCACTACGAGAATATTTCTGCATTCTGCTGGTTTTTGTAATCAAATATTCTCGTTGTGATGTAGTAAAATATTTCCTAATTATGTAGCTAGGTGCTACAATTCCATGAAATTTAGTATGCAGGGGATTTCGGGGGTGATAAATCGATCTAGCTAGGACTCACTTTTAGAAAAATTTGTTTAGAGTAAAGCTCGGTTTTCCAGGTAGTTGTTATTGCATATAATAAGAAGGGTGAAAAAACTCAAAATGGATGAGAATGGCTTGTAATGGGAGAGGTCTAAGTTCAGCAGTGGACTATGGTGGGTTGGGTGGTTAGACTCGTGGCCTTGGTTGAGGTTTAATCGTATATCAACAAGTGAACGTGAGTAGGTTACCTTAAAGTTCTGTTCTTATAATGTCTGTTCAAATTTGTATGATGATTATGATGACGTCATAGGCATAGGCTTTTAATTCAAATACTCTTCGTTTAATTGTGTGGATATATTTTAAAAAGTAATTTCGATATGTGTTCGTACTGATAAAGTGAATAAGAGCTTTATAATGGCTATGCATTAATTTACAAAATGACTTATAGACAAACTTAAATTCAATTGTGCGAAAGTGTTCAATTATGAGGAAATTTGACAGTAATTTGAATTAATTTGTAAGGCTTTATTGAGTGTTCGTGAAATTAATATTGGAAACGCTAAACAAAGGACAAAATATAATTCATATACATTTGACAACAGCATACTAATATTATGAAATTGAGAGTAGCTCTGTTTGTTTGTCTGTTATGATTTCACGGCTAAACCGCTGCACCGATTCCTATAAAATGCAGCATGGCGATATTTCGGCTCCTAAAGTAAGATATAGGCACTTTTTACCGCGGTAACCGACACACCCGCGAGCGGAGCCGCGTGCAAGAGCTTGTACGTATATAAACACGAATTATGTGTTATTCTGATGTATAAGCTATATTACTGTAGAGTTTCATCCAAATCCGTTCAGTAGTTTTTGCGTGAAAGAGTAACAAACATCCATCCATCTATTCATACTTACAAACTATCGCGTTTATAATATTAGTAGGATATTAGAGTATGTTTGAGTACAATATGACTAAATAAATAAAAGTTAGATTATAATGTCAGTACCTATAAAGACTATAGAATCTGTACTAGAAACAAATGTATACAACGAGAAAAATGTTTAGAGTACTTCAGGTTCAGATGAAGGTGAATTCAAAATTAGTGAACAGGGATTTGTTGGTCGTATAGAGAAAAACTCGGTTCCTTCGTACCCTCATCGTCTTGATTACTATACAAAGGTCTAACTGGTGTAATCAAAATGGTAATGGACTCCACAAATAAAATTGATTTAAATTGAATTGATTTGCATTGAAAGCTAAAAGTTTTTTAAAACTTTCATTACTTACACGGATCTGAAGAAAATCATGAAGGTACGAAAAAATTAAAAGAAGCTTGATTAGATGTTAATAGCGATTATGATTTTATTCAATAGGCCTTACTTAGCTATGCTGCATTCCTTTCATAATTACAAAAAATATTTTCATTAAACAAACAGAAGATTTAACTTTATGTAAAATAAAATGAAACAAAAAATTGGCAGTCATAAGGACTAGCGATAGAAGTGAAAACTTATAACTTAGAATGTTATTTGTATAATTAATGTGTAAAATTGGAAAGGTCATGACGTTTAAATTAAAATTATCAACATCAAACATTAGCATGTCGGTGACGCGGAACCATAAGATTTTCCCCCACCAAAAAGTGCTCAACGTGGCGAAAGAAGTTTTCACTTTGAAAATGTCATGTCAGCATGTCGGTGAAGCGAACTCATAAGACTTTCTCCTACCAAAAAGTGCTCAACGCAGCTAAAGCTATTTTCACTTTGAAAACATTTAATAATCTTTTGCCTAACTTATAAAAGGTGGGCAAATCGTGTGTACCTGATTTTAGAATAAAACAAACAACACTTGACGCGATATCTCATGTCACATAAATTCTTTAACAGGTTTAGGGTCGTGTGTTTACAAACCTGAGTCAAGACTCAGCAAATATAAAGCGAATTATAGCAGGAATTTGCATAATTTAAATTAAAGAAGACCCTCGTATCATTTCTTTTTATTAATAAATTCTGGTAAGGGTCCAATTTACGCATGTCACTAAAAGCAGTGTTACTTATAAAATATTAAATAAACACAATCGATTTATTAGGCTAAAGGTAATTTTCGCTTACTAATGAAAATTGAATATTAATAAATTCGCCTGAAGTCCTGTAGTAGAGTAAATATAACAAGAAAAAAATTGATCAAAAATATTACATTAGACCCAATACTTTCATCATTATCAGCCTATCGCAGTCCACTGCTGGACATGCCAGTTAGTTCGATCCTAGGCCAATACTTTACTATACTTTAAACTATTAAGCTACGCGATAAAAGTAGTTTTTTCTTATAGTCAGATATTTAACAAACAAGACGTATATTTAAAATTAAATAAACAGAATTTGTACTTAAAATCCTATTTTTGCTTGTTTGTAAATAAATATTTGTACTACGTGTGTCAAAATAAGTATTATTTCATTTCATTTTGAAATATAATTCTCAGTATATATTTGTGGTAAGTAATTAGAATTTACAAAATAAATAAATTATTTACTACTAGTTATTGCCCGCGGCTATACCCGCGTATATGTCGGTTATCGCGGCAAAT
Source organism: Spilosoma lubricipeda (assembly GCA_905220595.1). NCBI lineage: Eukaryota > Metazoa > Arthropoda > Insecta > Lepidoptera > Erebidae > Spilosoma > Spilosoma lubricipeda. The sequence continues at coordinate 15,079,609 of HG992282.1, read as the reverse complement.
AGTAGCCTATGTGTTATTCTGATGTATAAGCTTTATTACTGTAGAGTTTCATTCAAATCCGTTCAGTAGTTGTTGCGTGAAGAAGTAACAAACCAAAGAAACGGCCGCGGACAACAACTATTTATTAAATAAATAGTAAAATACAGAATCTGCAACATAAATTAACTTATATTTAGACAAAGTTTTGTATCTTGGGATTATTATAAAAATAGGAACCTGTAATTCACTGATACTAAATCTTAATTTTCGTTGCCTCCTGGAGGTGTAATCTTGTGAAAGTTAAAATTACAAAGTGTATAATTTGACTTTACTGAAATTTGTTGCCCTTGACAGTTCAGTTGTGGTTTTACTTGTTTCTTATCTGTATGACATAGCCCTTACTTCTCATACATGGGTGAATTTTCTATACATAGCACTTTTATAATTTTTCCGCCTATTTCCTATATTTATTAAGTACATCTTTTTTAGAATATTGGTTAAAATTTAATTACAATTGCGTTACGTTTAAAACAGCTACACATCAATCTATACAAAAAATAATACTGAAGTGTCTGTTTATAAATTCAAATTAACAGTATTTCCCTAAATGTATGTAAGTATATATGGTATTTGTTTTTTCCGGCTAATCTCTCGAATGACTGGACTGATATTAAAAAAAAAGTTTTATTAGCAGATAACTGATGATATAAGGAGTAACTTAGGCTATTTTTATTTTCTTAGACTAGCTTTACCCCGCTATGTTGACGTAAAAGTACAATTACAATCGCGGGTAACACTGCGGGGCCGAGATAGTCATTCAATACCATTCGTTAAATGAAAACCATCAACATCGCGTCAAACGTCTCCCTAACGAGTGTTCTTACTCCTAATATAATTATGTTCTCTCCAAAATGTTTGATACAACTACATGAATCTGTGTACATAGGATTTCTCACACCTAATTGCAAGTACACGCATAATTAGTTTTCCGTTAAAGCCGTAGTCTTAACTTTATTAGGACGGCACCTCATTAAAGATTATTAGGTGTTAAGACATAGTGGCATATTCGCGTGGAGTTTGAATTACCTTCAAAGAGAAGTGCAGATATAGTTTTTGTGATTGAAATAGTCTCATGTCTATTTTTTTAAGATCTCATGATCTAGAGTTTCCAAATTCATTGATTAAGAAGAGTTGGTCAACATTTAAAAACTAGGAACGAAAAATTAATAAAAATGGCTATTATTAGACATTTTTAAACAATTATGAATAGAAACACACGTAAACATTATTGAAATAATAATAATAATAAATATTTCGGACATCTAACACACAACGCCATCTAGTCCCAAGCTAAGCAGAGCGTGTGTTATGGGTACTAAACAACTGATATAATTGCATATACACTGTTTTTTTTTATAAATACATACATATTATATATAGAAAACATCCAAACTCCGAAACAAATATTTGCAGATCATACAAACATTTGGTCCGACCCGGGATTCGAATCCGAGACCTCAAGCACAGCAGTCGCATACGCTACCAATGCGCCACCGAGGCAGTTAGAATAATAAAAATCTATGTTCTCCCATAATCAAAAAAGTTGAGTTCATCTGTATCAAAGAGTGAATAATATATGTTATTTCTTCTTTAAGGTGCTAAAGAAGGTAAAGTTACTCTAACCAGAGTAAAAACTGTTTATAAAAGTTACAAAGAGTTTAGTTTTAGTGGCATCGTCATCATGGCAGAGACGCTGCAGGACCTACAACAGATGCTGAAAGACCTGGCTGACTCTTCTGTGCGCATCGGCCTACGGATGAACTTGGATAAAACCAAGGTCATGTTCAATGAACATGTACTACCGGAACCGGTCGCAGTACACGGTGCCGTTCTCGAAGTTGTCCAAAAATATGTGTACCTCGGGCAGACTTTGCAGTTAGGTAGAAACAACTTCGAGGACGAGGTGAACAGGAGAATTCAGCTGGGTTGGGCAGCGTTTGGGAAACTTCGTCGGGTCTTTTCGTCGTCGATCCCACAGTGCCTTAAGACGAAAGTCTTCAATCAGTGCGTCCTACCCGTCATGACATACGGAGCCGAAACGTGGACACTTACGGCACGGCTGGTCCACAAGTTCAAAGTCGCTCAGCGCGCTATGGAGAGGGCTATGCTCGGCGTTTCTCTGAGGGATCGCATCAGGAATGAGGTGATCCGGCAGAGAACCAAGGTCATTGACATAGCCCAAAGGATTAGCAAGCTGAAGTGGCAGTGGGCAGGCCATATTAGCCGAAGAACTGATTACCGTTGGGGTAGACGGGTTCTTGAGTGGAGACCGCGTCTCGGCAAACGTAGTGTAGGACGTCCACAGGCCAGGTGGAGTGATGATCTGCGCAAGATGGCTGGCAGGAGCTGGATGCGAGAAGCTGAGGATCGAACCAAGTGGCGCGCAATTGGAGAGGCCTATGTCCAGCAGTGGACTGCGATAGGCTGATGATGATGATGATGATAGTTTTAGTGTGAAATTCTTAAGTGATGACGAATTGGAAAAATACAGAAGCCTATATTTATTTGAAGGGGAATATGTTAAAAGTTGGTACAAAATGAATGTGTATTCTAAAGAGCTGAACTGAAAACAAACAAAAGAAAGTTAATATTCTCCTAAAGTTTAAAGAAAACTTTTACTTTCGTAAAGTAAATATTTGTTACTTCTATATTTACTCATACTCAAGATTTTCCTTTAAATGTCGAAACTTAGGAATAAGTTTGAAAAAGCTAACTCACGCAATTTTCTTCACCTCTACTTACATTTTCTATATAAAATAAAAAATACAATACTTGTAATAGTTTAGACTAACGAAAGGAACATGCAATTTATTGGAATTTAAAAAGTATAACATTATTCTTCGACCTACCTATAAGTCTAGTCATCTGAGTTGTTATTTAGTGAAATCTTTTGGGCGCGTAATCAGGTCAGGAATTTCTTAGAAGCCCGAAGAGCTCATTACGCTATACTACTACAAACTATAACATCCTGGCTTTAAGATGAAATTATCTCCAAATTGCCATTGTTCAAAAGAGACACGTACAATTTTGATTTGGACACTACTTCTTAAAGTTGACTTTTACTGATGATGATGATGTCCTCCTAACTGATTTCGGAGGCCAGAGACCAGCCAACTACGCAGGATATATCTCCTGCGTAGTTGGCCGGTCTCTGGCCTTGTTTGTGCATACACTTGTGCACTATAGTATCGTGCACAAGTGTATGCGCAAACACAGATGCACTCTCTGTTCCTTCACTCACAAAATACGATGGGACGGTTATCCGATACGACCGGAGAGAGATCAGGCGTAGAACCGATGACTTTACGAGCCACGGTGACTTATAATACTTACAATAATAAAACTTTATTACTGAACGTATAAATATTGGTATAAAAGTAAACTTAATAAATATGCCTATTAAAGCTCACGATTTTACATTCATATTGTAATAAAAATACTAGTGCAAAGATGGTCAAATCAGAAGGCTACTCTGAGGTACTTACCTAAAACTAATAAATTACATCGTAATATGCCTGCGACGTGATCCGACCACCGTTTGTGTCGCGAGCGCGGTCTTCTTCCTCACACCACACATTAATGGCAGTAAGAGAAGGATCGAAATCTGTGACGTAATATGAATAAGTCTAATAAATCGTATCTTTTGTTACAGGTTGCCTGTTGCCAGAAATTCATATAAAAGTAAGTATATTTGTAGTTAATTAATAGCAGTTTTATGTTAGATGGACATCTTTTAGATCCATACGTGTGAATGCCATTTTTTTAAATGTTATATTGAGAGTTTTAGTAACATGTAAATAGTAATTTATTTCTATAAAACAGAGGATTATTAATTGAAAAAGAGGTCATTCAAGTTTTCTGTAGGTACTTCCATTTAAGCTTAAAGTAGTTTCATTCATAGTGTTACTTTTCACTTTTACTTTGATTAACTAGATTCCTTAATCGTAATCAATACATACTGACATAACAATAAATCTGTGTTAGTTCTTGTATCAATGACTCAAGTGAAGAAGGTTATTTTAGTAGGTATTTTGAACTACTGATTCATTCTAGCACTTATGGATGTACACTCAATCGATGATCGAGTGATGCGACGAATGAGAGATAATAACCGGAACCGGGATATTTTGCAGGAACTCTTTCTTTCTGATAACCTTACAGTCCTTTCTTTCATCACAGCCTCATTTTATATTCGTTTTTTAATATTTCTAATAAAACTAGAATAAAAAAATTCATCAAGTATCGCACTTTATCACAGATCTAAATCATCACAGATGTCCCCATATTATTTAATGCTCTCTAGAATATATTGAACTGTATGCGAGTAGTAGGAGCACAACCAAAGGCTTGGCCTCACTCACGGTAAAGATCACTGTTTGCGAAGCTCGATCTTATGTAAACGCTCTTAATGGCATACTTGAGAATCTTTTCTTCCATATTCCTACCACGTATATCATATTATTTCGAACAGAGGTGACGACTGAATATATTAGATACAATTTGGATGGAAATCATATGCGGCACTTGTTACGTTTTGTTATGGGTTAATATTAAACTCTCCATATAAAGCAATCATATATGTGTTGAAATATAAGCATAAATGCTTTTGTTTCACAACTGAAATGATAAACGAGATCTCTCTCGATGGAAGACCGTGGTAATTGAGCTTAGACACTTTGAAACTTTTTAAAAGTTTTTGATAAACTAACATTGGTTTAAAATTTGCGCTACGTTTAAATAACTCGGTAACAGATAAATTATTTGGCCACTCTGATCCTGTGTTTCATATAATCTGAAATAGAAACATTGTGTGAAATAAGTCATTTATTTTACTATTTTGTGTAAGGTCCGCTGTGATTAGATCGTGGCGGTATCGACCATAAATAAAATATTTCAAAACTAGATCTTAACATCACGCGAGACTAGAACCTCAGTTTCTACAAGACAGCATGGTAATAAGTATGTTTGAATTTCATTTTGTCGAAAGCAAATTTAAGTTTTTCACTTTGAGTCTTGAGTCAACATTCCTGTCTAGATGAAATTTGTCCAGTAAACAACCTTGCAACTCACAATGCGGCCGCATTTGGTCCTCAAGTTTCTTGGCAGACTATCAAAATAAAATGCCACTTAGGCTTTTGAAACTTTTAAAAGAATTTCTAATCTAACGTTCGATTATAACACCGAGGTGCAGGTATCTAAAAATATTTGAATAAAGAATTTATAGAAACGTATCTAATAGTATGTTTTCTTATATATTATTTCAATTTATAATGATTACAGAACATAACCTGAATTAAATATTTATTATTATTATTATCGCGATCCTGACCAATTTTTCTGCTGTCCAACTTATCAAAACACTGGTGACAAACATAATCTAAATAGGATAAATTCAATCTCTTGATATAAGTAACGTAATAAGGCTTCATCAAATGTATTATTTGATGTACTTGCGTATAATTCGTAGATTCTCATTAATTCTGGTACGACTCCAAAACCGTTCAATTAGAGACGTCTGCGTTGATTGGTCGTAGAGGGAACGACTACGTTTTGTGAACGATTGGTTTTACTGCCCGTGCGTTTTATAGCAAGCCGTATTATTCTTATTTCTGGCTTTATACCCCTGGCTTGCTTAAAATAACTATAATGACAAATATTGTCAGTCAGTTCAATTGGACTATATTGTATATTTATATGCTATAATCATACTATAACTTTTGTATTATATTAATTAGATACATAGTTATGACAATAAAAAAAAAGGTGTTCTTTTATTTGTGGGTTATTATTTTACACACTTTTTTTGGCATTAAAATAGTTCTATCGTCAACAATCTAGTCATTTAATTGTTAAAAACAGGTGTTTGTGTAGAAAAGTAAGACTAAACTTGAACATAGATAAGATTTTGATCTTGAATAGAGATTTTTGATAGTATAACGTATTTCGAAAAAAAATGTTGTTTCTCTTTACTCTTTTATTTAAGAAAAAGAACTTTAAAAACCTAAAGCTGTAAAATAAAAAAAAAATTATAAAAATATAAAAAAATAAAACTAAAATTATAAAAATAAATAAATAAAGAAAGCAGTAAAATTTGTGAAAACTATCAAATTATTATGATCTTTCAGCCTTGGCAGTATACTCAGTCTATAGTAATAGAGACTAACTGTAGTAGGTAACATCTTTCTTTTGTTATCCAACATTAAGGTGTACAATATACCTAGTTAAAAGTAAGACTATGCCAAACAAAAATAATAATCGTTCGATTAATGATAACCTTTCAACTTCTTTCATACGCGAAAAAAAAAAATTAGTCTAATCTTCATTTGACACTTTCTACAAAATAATTACAGCCTTTCGTAAATGTAACAAAATACCCAGTTGACATTTCAAAATCATTTTGCTCTTTGAATTAAAAAACTAAAAAAGGTAATGTTTAATAAGTAAACGAGGAAGTTTGTTCAAAGATTAAATAAGAGGATTGCTGAAGTCTTTGATGCTTTATTCCATTTAATGGTTTACTGTATTTTTTCTAAAAGATGAGTTTAGATCGTACCTTTGACATTGTATAATTTAATTACTACCTACTTTTAAAAAAAATGCCTCCCGAAATTAAATTATCGAAGGTTCTTATATCTTTTCTTAAGAAATTTTAATTACCGAGAAACCGTGTTTTTCTGTGTTTAGTGGGCACTATCTAAGAACTTTATTGACTATTTAGGGAAAAATGAAATGAAACAGCTCATAAGTATTGGTACTGGAAAGATTGCTTTCTTGTGCTAGCTTAATAGTAAGCTTACTAAAAGGCTTAGATTGAAAACAGAATCATGTTTACATTAGAATTAGGTAAATGAACAAAATTATATTTATTCCAAATATTATATGATCTTCCTAGTCTTTATTAACCACAATATTATTTGGGGTCAACTACTAGTTCAATCGGTGTTACCTGAGTGGCAGTTTTTCTATGGAGCGTCTGGCATCGGACTTCCGAAACGAAGGTTGAAATAGTTGTCAGTAGATATTTAACATATTTATAAATTCAGCTTTAGAACTTTAAAATTATGAAATATTTGAATTTAGAATATCATGAATTTTATTATTATCTTCTCATATTAATGAAAAGTGACCGAGAAATAAAAGCACCACTGTCACCTATTGCTGTATCACAGGCAGGAGTAAAGAACAAAAACAAGTATAATTAAGTTGTTGCTAGTTCATTTCTCCTTAAATCTTTAAAATTAATCAGTTCCTTGCGAATTAAAAACGTGCTTAGAATCAAAACTGAAATTAAAGAAGATTTGCGGGAAAGTGTGTTAGGTAAGTTTAAAAAAAAAATATCATACGAAAATCGAAGATCAGTTAATAGATACGATAGATTGGTTTACTGCTAGCTGTTGCTGCTACCTCTTTATGTAAACCTTAGTAATTAGTTTATCACTTTTCCTTATATTTATAAAATACAATATCTATTCATCTTATACGTTTATGTTATAGCATTAAGTAAATATGATTCACACTTTCAAGATTTGTCTTGACTGCCTTGTTAGTCTGATGGTGGGCGATTGCCAACAAGAAGTCTCGGGTTCGATTCCTGGGTCGGGCCAAAATGTTATTGGAGTTTTCTTATAATAAATTCTCAATAGCAATCCGGAATATGGGTGAGCACGTTAAGGCGACGTGCCAGGTTTTCATGAACATCTATGGCAATCGTTATTGGGAAGTCAGTGTCCTCAAATGAACTGACAAGTAGTTCAACATTTGAATCCACTTCGCCCTCAAGGTTTTACGGAGATCGGACCTCCGCCAGTGAAAAAACTGATATTTAGGTAAAACCGATTGAATTAGTAGCCGACCCCAAATTTTTAAAATTTTTTTTATTTAATTAGGGGGCAAACGAGCAGACGTATCACCTCTAAGAAATAATAAAGGCTAGGAAGATGACGATTTATAAGATTTGTTGACATAGATTTACCGACTTTTTTTAAATCTTTACAGAGGTTCACCCATTTGTTAAAACTTTGCGATTACAGTAAAGAATAAATCGGAATTGTTGAAAAGTTAAATTTGAACTTAGACTCACACAATCACAATACATATTTCTCAGTCTCCCAGCTACGTCTGTCTATATTATTGCACTCACACATCAACGCCGGGCTCGTTTCAGTAACCATCTTACGAAAATTTAATCCAAGCTCAGCTCGCTCAGAATTGCGGCTTCTTGAAACAGTTTAGGCTTTAACGCGAGTTACATCGACGATGAAATCGTAAGCGTTATCGTTTATCATTTTGTATTTTGCGCTGTCATTAACGGTTTTGCTCGTTTCAAACATCAGTTATGTAATGATAAAGCGGACTTGTATCATTAGAGGAAAATAATATCTATTCAAGTATAATCATGATATTTATTTTAACAATTCTGTTAAAAAAAACTAATTCGTAAATATCAGGAGAGGATTTTGCTTTCAATCGATCTGCTCTGGCTGCAAAATTGTTGCAAGTATCCACTTGGTAAAAACTAATTGCAGTTTAGCAGGCGCGTTTATAATTCATATTAAATATATATACTTCTGAAAATCTATACCTTAAAAAATGCTCTCAATTTTGTCATATATGAACTAGAAGATATTTTGAAGAATAGTGACAATCGTATTTCTTACATTACAGTAAGTAAACAATCTAATTTTACGTAGAAACTCATTTTGATCATTGATTAAAGGGCCAAGTAGGAACGAATGAAGGGTTCGAGTTAATTTCATTCGAACAGTAATATAAAACAGTACTCGCAGACAAACACAAGATATCTTGCCGTTTTTGTAGGTACGGGCAACAGAGATTAAATTTGTCGAAAATCGCTTGTCTCCTTTCTTTCCACCCTCATTTTTTTTTGTTTTATTTGAGAACGTTAGATATTTTGAGTTGCGTAACATTTATATATTTTTATAATCATTTCGATAAATAGAATTTTTGGCTTGTCTTTTACGAGTATGGAGGCAATTAATTACCTTAATTAATAAAGTACGTAATTTAATTTTTCTATGAATCAACGTACGGAAATGATAACAATCAAACCTTTGAAATGTAAAACATAAATTTTGCTCCTGATACTTCTATGAATGACACATTCTAATATAAATGAACGGAATATTTAAGCAAAGTTCTAAAATAATTTGATCCATAACAGTCTAGTGCATTAATCCCGAACAAGGCTTGAGTTTCTTATTCACTACTTTGAGCAATCCTTAATCAATGCAGTTTTTTTCCCAACGTCTTTCTCTATAATGTAATCAACAATCACGGAAAGAAATGACGGGAAGTCGTTCATTTTTTTTGACACACTGATTTAAATTTTTTATGTATTCGAATTTCGAAACATAAGTTCCCTTTTTAAATTTCTATATCAGTGATAGCCAGGATTACTATTATATGTTCACAATTCACCAGTGACATTTTTTAATTATTATGTACGAAGTTTTTAGTGCGCTATTAATTTTTTACTAAGACGTTTTGTTGCGTAATATTATAAACTAGTATTTAGCGGCGGAATAAGTCTTTCGATACCTAACTAAGTACATATATATATATATATATATATATAAATATATATATATTGCTGCAAATCAACTAAATTTTAAATAGGCATTGTTGTGCACTTTACAAAATGTAATGGGATGGGTAAAAAGTGTTAAACTCGCGTCAGGACACGTGACCTGATCTAAGATGGCGCCTTAACGACAAGTCAACAAGGCCGTGACGGCACTTTCATTCAATCAATCACAAATACAATTTCATCATTATTTCTTAGCGAAGACGTAATTTAGATAATCATAAATCCGTTTTGTATGTTCAATATATTTGTAAAATAAACAAGCGTTTAAAATATGGAAATTGACCAAGCTATATCTAATAATGAAAAAGTGACCAAGAAATATTGAAAGAAAATGAGTGAGTACTTTATAAAAACATAGACGAAAGCCTGGCGTTGCTTGGGTAGTATGCTTAGGCTTAAACAACTGTTTGTTTGCTTATAGTTTTAAGTTTTCACTTTTGTTGGCAGTCCTCCTGACTGCTTTGTGTTTTTCTTTATCCTTGATCTCTTCGAATGAATAGGCGTAATATTTGGTCGTCTTGCTCTCGAACGAATGGCAAATTTAAAGGTATCCTAACTCATTACAGTGACGTAACTTTTCCGTCACAAAAATTTAGATTAGTACCACATTAGTGTTTGCACTGATGGTCGAGATAGGCTCACTGTGAAGAGTTTTTCGATTTACGCCCGGAAACTGCACGCGCTCATGAACGAGATATGATTGGGTGATGGACTCGACATTGGTTTCGACGTAGAAGCACGTACTTGGCTATGAACATATTGGACATAATTTAGACCAAAAATGATCTTCTCCTTTTTGATTCAAAATTAACGCACTCTCAGGCCCAACTTTGATCCACTAATATAATTGGAATGAGAGAAAACCTGATTTTCATTCCTTCAGTAATTTTTTTTTCTTGGTGAACTAATCTTTTTATGTTTTATCATCAATATATTCTGCTATGGTTATAATATTCTTAAACGCCACATATTCTTAACACGCAATGGCAGATTCATAATCAATCAATAAAGTTTTATTATGTTAAAATATATAATTGTAATATTTGATGCCAACCGGTATGGTTGCACCTTCCATATTCTTTAATACAGAATCGTACTTTGGAGAGTAGTAACAACTATCTTGAGTTGTGTTCATTCTTAACACAAATAGAGGATTTCACTTCTTGTGTTAAAGAATTGAGATCTCGATAGCTATATCTGAGTCGATACTAAATCACGATGCAAGCCTCGGGATGAAATCTTCACGCGTCAAATAGTCTCGTTAATATTGTGCATACTATAATGCTTGAAATTATGCTTATAATAGAAACGTATTCCAATTGTTGAATCCATTTCAGTAGTGATAAAGCAGTATTATCTTCAGTGTCGGATTAAGCCAGCGCGGGGCCTGTAGCAAATTTGGTTAAGTTTATGGTACTTCGGACATTTTTTCGAACATTTAACACAGGATTTTCATTTAGTCCCAAACTAAGCAGAGCTTGTATTGTGGGTACTAGACAACTGACATAAATACATACATACTTTTTTGTAAATACATACATATTACACATAGAAAATATTCAAACTCCGAAACAAATATTTGCAGATCATAGAATCATTTGGTCCAACCCGAGAGGCGAACCCGAGACCACATGCACAGCAGTCATCTAATACAGAAAAGTGTTTTTTTTAAACAAGAACTATTTAAAGTTTATTTATAACAAATAAACTATTCTGGATTTAATACGAGCAAAGTTAGAGATCACACTCTTTCAATGATAAGCAAATCATGCTCTACACTCATCAAAGTAAGATGATTAAGTCGTTCTTGGCCAATTGTGTTCCTTAACTCATATTAGTGCGTTTTAAAGATGTTAAATAATGCTTAATGACTCTAAAGAATTATTTAATAAAAGTTCATCAAATTTCAGTTTCAGAGATCTTTGTTTGTTGGTGTCAACAACAGTAGTCTCATCTGTTTTTAGCAACTCCGTTGCCTAGGCTGTTCTCCAAATCATCTGACCATTATTGAGAATTTTTCCAAAGTCAATTTTCCAATCAAAAAGCCATCACCACGCATCACATGCCTATACCAGGTTAACCTGTTACTTCTTTACTTTCCATCCAGTGGTGCTACTTTCAGGAGTCCTCTAATTTAGTCATTCTTCACCTTATCCATTCTAGTCACACCATAAATGCATCTCAACATTCGCATTTCAGCTACATGCTGGCGTTTCTAATCCGTTTTCGGTAGGTCTAATGATTGTTTTATGTATTTGCCTTAAACTTTAGAGGGAACTTGGGATCGCAAATCGTTCCTGTTACCCATCTTCATTGATTCGATGTTGCGCAGACCTATTTCATTATTATTTTGTAACAGCGAACCGAGGTGCTTGAAATCACTGCAGACCAGAAATCTTTGTTCTATTCAGTGACGCGGCAGTAAGGCCGGAGAGACCGTCGAAATCACAGAACATGTATTCTGTTTTAGTTCTGCAGATTTTCAAGCGAACAGTCTCTAGTCTATGCGTCTTGGTCTCTAGTCAGCACTGACCCTCAGACGCGAGATCACCGACCAACACAATGTCATCTGCAAATAGCATGCACCATGGTGCCTCCTGTATGTCCAATGTCAGAGCATCCACTATCAGTAGGAACAGGTATGGGCTAAAAACCGATCCCTGGTGCAAACTACCAGAGACACTGAATTGGTCGGTATTTCCAGCAGCCGATCTTACATAGGTGCCAAATACCCTGTACATTGATCGAATCAATGCCACTTAGCTAGCAGACACTCTTTCTTCTTTCAAAGCCCACTACAAAACCTCTTGGGGTACCCTATCATACGCCTTTTCTAGATGAATAAATACCATATGCAAGTGTTTGTACACCTGTCTGTATTTCTCACACAATTACCGAATTGCAAATATGGCATCTGTTGGCCAGGCAAAACCCGAATTGGTTTCGACTTATTACACTTTCTCTCTCACTCTTTTCTCAATAACTTTCATACTATGTGGAATGAGCTTTATTCCTCTATAACTGCCACATTCCTGTACATCTCCTTTGTTTTTAAAGATGAGGATAATGAGAGACAAACGAACTTAAGCACCGTTCATTGGGGATTACCTAATGGCATGCAAGTTATTTTCTGCTTATTTTTTTACGGTCAATAGGCCTTGGAGTGCGGGGCCCCCCAAATCGCGGGGCCCGTAGCATTTGCTACTCTTGCTACGTGGCTAATCCGGCACTGATTATCTTTTTGGTAGTATTCGTAGTATTATTGATTAAGTCTAAAATTATGTTTATTTCTAAATGAAAATATGACTCATACCTTCTGCTTGATTGAATGATCGGACGATGAAGCTGAGACATAGACAAATAAATTATGGTTGAATTCTTTATTTACTTGCTATATTTTAGATTGTTTTTATATTTTTACACGTAGTTTTATGTTATATTTTAATGCGAAAGAAAATATTTGAAGTTCCAAATTTGCCTGTAGGATTTTGGTTATAGCATTTTTTTTTAAACTGTTACAACAAAACTGCGTTCAAAAAGTCACAACTTTTGAACCCAATTAAAATGAAACGTCTTTTAATAGAATGTGTAAATAAAAACTTACTAATAAGGTATACTTCTTAATGATCTTTGAAGTTGGATACTTATGAAAGTTTCAAACTTGGTATTAATTAGCACGTTGAGTATAGGTAGAGAAATCTGCTCGGATTTATGTATCTGCCTAATTGTCAGCGGCCAGAACCAGCAGGGAACCAATTAAAGTTATCGGTACGTCGTTCAATGCGAAGATTTGAGTCTTCGCTGTTATCTGTGGACAATGGCGGACAATCAGACTTGTTAGGTTTCGCGCCTTGACACGTTCAGAGTGTTTGATTAGGTAGGTATATGCATCTCTATATGTTTCTGTATATGTTATTAAAAATATTTACGTCGTTGCATAATTGTAACTCTGTATGAAATACAATTGAAAAATTATTGTTTTGAGTAAAGCTAAGTCTAATAGATATTTATTGTCACAAGACATATCCTACTAATATTATAAATGCGAAAGATTGTAAGGATGGATGGATGTTTGGATGGATGTTTGTTACTCTTTCACGCAAAAACTACTGAACGGATTTGGATGAAACTTTACAGTAATATAGCTTATACATCAGAATAACACATAGGCTACTATTTGCCGCGATAAACGACATATACGCGGGCGGAGCCGCGGGCAACAAATAGTTAGATTATAAAATAAAGAAAATAAAAGAGGAAAGGGTGGTATTTTAAGATAATATATGAAACCATTTGATAACAATGAGGTAGATGACACCTTGGTCAAATAAGTTACTTTTTATCATCAGACAAAACGATAACTTTGTATGAAAAAATGTACTAAATACAAACTTGTGACGTCACTGTTTTAAATTACTCAATTAAGCAATATTATTCAACGCTTATTTGATTAAAATTTGTAATAGAAATGAAAAGCTGTAAAATTTTATTTTTGTTGGAGATGTTTTGTAATATTCATTAAGACATCGGTATTTATTTAAGACACACTCGTCTACCCTATTATGGCATTCTCTTGACATGTTTTAAACGAAGAAAGGAGTAAAAATGCCACAAAACATTTAAATAAAATAATTAGAGATAGAATTACAAACATGAATTTCAGAAAAAATATAAATTCAATACAGATATTTTGTTCTTAAAACTAAAAATATTCCACTATTCGAGGTTATTCTTAACTACGATATCGCACTATGTAAATAAAGTATGGTTAGGTTAGTGCTATAGAACTTTACAAATGCTTATTACATTTCACGAAACCGCTTTTTGCAGATATATAATACATATCAAGACATATTTGACAACATACTATAGGAAACTGTTGTTAGCGGTAGATGCAAATATATTAATATACTCATTCTCATACAGTACTTATACTATATAAATACATATTTGCGTGCCACACAAACAAAAGTAATAGGACTATCTTTCGATATTACTAACATCCCGCCACAGTATTACACGGGTTGTTAATGCAAATCTTTCCTCTTTAACCGACTTCAAAAAGGATGAGGTTCTCAACTTATTTTTGACGTAACAATGTCTAATAAATTGCATAATGCATGCAATTTATTAGACTTTGTCACGTCAAAAATACACGAAAAAGGATGACTTATTGTCCTGTTACGCTGATTGTCCCGTTACGCTCATTGTAAATTGTTGTTTGAGAGATAGATTGCGACATCTATCTCTCATCATTTCATCAATGTTTTGTTATGACGTTGTCACGTAAAAACGACTTTTGAAACAACCAATTTTCTTTACGAGGCATTGTAACCGTTTGAAGACTAAGCGCAATTCTGAAGGT
The DNA here is from genome assembly GCA_905220595.1 of Spilosoma lubricipeda. NCBI lineage: Eukaryota > Metazoa > Arthropoda > Insecta > Lepidoptera > Erebidae > Spilosoma > Spilosoma lubricipeda. Next base: position 15,064,598 of record HG992282.1, on the reverse strand, counting down.
ATTCTGAATTGTTTTGGTATAAAACAGTATCACCAGTTCCATTGCCAGTAAATACTCAATCTTTTTTTTTTAAATTGACTACTTTCGATCTTGTAGCGTTGTATAGTTTATGTGCACCTAAATGTCTTAGTAATATAATTTTGATATTAATTTGTGCAATCCCAAGAGTACGTACTGCCTCGTCTCTGTTTAAAAAAAACTGTCAACTTAGTAGTAGGTTTGTGGTGATTCTTCGAATTTGAAAAATAAAATACTTTATCGACTTGCTCATTAGTAGGTGATAGTAAACCTCTTTCTTGATATCAATAAGTGTCTTACCACCACAAATATTATTAAAACTTATACATACATTACCTGCTTGAAATTCACCATGTCCTATTTCGAGCAAGTCTTTCGAAAAATTGCCTATTAGTTTCACTAGACGATTAAATCCTTATATTAGCTTTAATTATTAATTTCACAAATGGTTATATAGGGCCAGAGATATGATCTTTCACTACTGTCTCTGCTCTCATTCTCCTAGTTGGAACTGCCAAAATTTGTCGGAAATCTCTAGAGAATAAAACAGTACTTCTTGATTCTTCTTCTCTACTTGAATTCGATTCCAACCTTTGGGCAAGTAGGATAGTACAATACAGGTCCCAAATAATCAAACTACACCAAATTGAAGAACTGCACAGAATATAAATATTAATGATAAAGAAGGTTTAACTAAATTGCAACTATCGTAAAAATAAAAACGCTTTTCAATTTACACCAGAGAGGGGCTTCTACACTAATTATACCTTTCTTCTGGTAGCTCTTTCGAAGCAAAACGGCTAAGTTTAATGTTATATTTATAGACTTTAAAAATAATTACTTAATGTACCTATCTTTAGTCTGTTGAACTATTTCAGATTTTGGAAAGACTTATATTTAAAAATCAATCAGTAAGCATTCAAAAGCAAATTATTCTAATATTATATCTTTTGTATTTTAGAGTAAATCAATTAATTATTAACGTAAAGAATATTGTACAGCAAATTTTTGTCGTAGCTTCGCATGCCTGAATGTCGGTTTTCGCGGTAAAGTGTAGCAATAGTTAAATGTGCTGATGACATTACGGAATCATTTTAAACTGGTTTCAAGTTCGTACCTAGATCGGAATAACGACAAAGTTTATCGTTCGATAATCAACGAAGTGTTTTGGAAAGATAAACGATTACACGCAGGTGTTTTCAAGTATTTTAATCACAATGTAAAGTTTTGAATGTGAATATTAAACAGAAATCGTTTGTTTTCAATCTTTGATTCAATGAATACTAATAAATCTTCAAGGAGAAATTGATTTCTTCTTAAATTACTCCCACTGGGTCTATTTACAATACTTATACTCAGTAATCTATAATTACACCAGTGGTTGCGCTTGTTATATCACTAGCCGATCCACGCAACCTCGTTTGCGTCTCCTTTTGCCCGTAGCGTGATAATTTTCCCCCGTTTTTGTAACATTCTTCATTAGTGCTCAGCTCCTGTAGGTCTTAGCATAATGATATATAGCCTATAGCCTTTCTTGACAAATGGGCTATCTAATACTGAATTTTTCAAATCGGACCAGTAGTTCCTGAGATTAACGCTTTCAAACAATCTAACAAACTCCTTAGCTTTATACTTTAGTATAGATTAACATCTGAATACTTCGTAATTGTTTCAATGCAACAGCGATCAGTAATATACTAGGATTTTATTTCTTACAAAACTTCACATACACACAAACATATTTTTTCTTAATGTTCTCCTTTTTGAAATTTCAACAAACAAATTACATTTCAATATTGGGGACGCGTCATTTTATCGAACGAGACTTTACAAGTACACAATTAACTGGCACAGAGACTGGGAACAAATATCTGCATATCACATAAATGATTGTTGTATGTTTGAATAGCACCCACAATACTCGACGCGAGGACAATCGTCGATATTTCTATAATAACAACTGTTGCAACCTGACACACTGTTCGTAACGTTATTGAAGTAAAAAGAAAAGAAAATCTTGAAAACATATATTTTAATTTTCGTCATTTTAAATATTACATGTAAAGGCATGGATACGTAGTGCTAGGCTAGTGCACATCTGTGGCTCGTCGAGCTCAAATTAACCGCTTGACTGATCAAAGACTATGTATTGGTTCATACGCGTAAAGTTAGTTATTAACGTGAATAAAATGTGAACGAGTCTGTTTGGTTAAACTCTGTTCGGCAAGATGTCTGCTGAAACAATAATTGATATCTCTGTTTCATAATGAGTTAATTGGTTTCAATATTTTCGAATGATAATTAACTGAACGTAAAAAGGTTTGGTTTAAAATTCGATTCAGTTGTTTTTTATCTGTAATTAACGTTGTTTACAGTTAATCGTAAGTTAGGTATGAGCATAACGTTTCGTAGTTACTTGTTTTTAAATGTGTCTAAAAGGGTACTTGCAATTAATATTTATGAATGCGTCTCGTTCCGAGTGGCTTTTAAGTATTCAGTCTCATTATCATAAAGTACGTTATGTTTCTCATGTTACCTATACTTTATTCTTTATGCCATCACTATAAGCAATTAAAGAAATATTTTTTGTAGTTTCATTTTACGCAACAAGAAGTTCCAAGATAGTCTTTATATGGGACTGTTATCTCAGGCCTGTTTCGGACGAATCCAACTAGAACTACCCTTCACCCTGACTGTGGGATGTAGAATGAGGAACGTATTCATAGAATGGCGATAAGCTTGTTTCTCTTAAGTCAACCCAGGTCCCACTATGTAGATATCTTGAGCGTATCATCCATATACCCTGATGGTATACCCGACGCGACCCCGTATGGCGAGTGATCATTTTCTACCATTTCATTAAAGCTATCTTACAACTTTTTAAAACAACCAAATTATCAGTTTTCAAACTTTTAAACGGCGGAGTATAGTTTACCGTTATGCGTATAGTTATGGACGAGAGTCTATTTTTAAAATGCCCTTGCCACCCCTGTCAGAATAGAGGCAAATATGTAGAAAATAGGGTCTAGCTCCGAGGTTTGGGATAGGTTTTAATATGTTTATTAATTAGATACTCTCTTTCATCATAGGCAGTGTCCGATAGGCTTCTTCATCGTCATTTTATCCCACAAGCGATTAAAATAGATCAATTAAAAAGTTTGCTAACGACTTATACATACATAGATGAGGAAGTACATCATAAGTGTTTTCCGATTACGCATTTCTTTAAAATTATGTTAGAATTTACACAACTCCTTTTGAAAAAATAACAGCTTCTATTTTTTTAATAATTTTTACACACAAAAGCTTAATATATATTTCAGATACGTACAGTATTTGCAAAATTCAAATGCTTCTTCCGTGAAAAATACTCAAAAACATTGTTTAACATAAACTTACAAATAAAATTACTTGAAATAAAGCTCGTCTTTATGTAATTTATTAAACTTAGGACCAAGGGCAATGTCTCATTGATACTTATGAGAAATTTATATGAAAACATTGATGACCTTGTTTCCTATTTTTAGCGTCGGACTTTTCTCAATAATTTAGTAAATTTAGAATCATAAACTTATTTTAGGTGCAGCTTATTTACAGTGATGCGGCAATGCGTCAGTTCACTTAATTGTCAATAGCCGTAGTTTGCGTTGTAAACCTTTTGTCCGAAGATCCATTCTAGCAATAGGTGATCCGACAAAAAAAATGTTGTAGCCGATTAAGTACGTAGTTATTGACGCTGATACTGTTACAGAAAGCACTGGATCGTAAGTTATCAACACGATGATCAGAAATGGGTGAAGAAGTTCGAAGAGACGGGATCTACACTAAATGTGAAACAAACCGGCGGCCCTCGGACTTATTGGAGCGAAGAGAACGTGCAGCAAGTTTCCGCTTCTATTCGATGTGATCCAGATTTATCGACACGCAAACGTTCGGCTGAATTAGGATTATCCCGCACATCATTACGCCGTATTTTGAAATTAGATTTGAAATTACATCCATATAAGATCCAGCTAATGCAAGAACTAAACCCTAATGATTTAAATTTGCGTAAGTCATATGCCAAAACAATGTTAACTCGATTCAGTAATTTTGACAACATTTTATTGTCTGACGAAGACCATTTCCACCTAAATGGACATGTAAACAAACAGAATTGCAGGTATTGGAGCAGCGAAACTCCTAAAGCTAAACATGAGAGGCCACTTCACTCTCCTAAGGTAACTGTATGGGCTGCAATTTCAGCAAAAGGAAACATCGGACCTCACTTTTTTGAAGATTCTCGAGGCCGTTCAGTTACTGTTAATTCTGCCGAGTATGTGAAAATGTTACGGGAGTTATTAGCACCGATGCTACTGGAATTTGCTGGCTATAATAGTAACACATGGTTTCAACAAGATGGAGCCACGTGTCATACATCGAACGAGTCCTTGCTGGTGGTCAAAGACATGTTTCCGGAAAAGCTGATATCCAGACGGGGTGACATCCCATGGCCACCCAGAAGTCCAGATCTATCCCCAGCAGACTTCTTTTTATGGGGTTATTTAAAGAGTCGTGTCTACATTGATAAACCGAATACACTGCGTCAACTTAAAGAAAAAATCATCGATGAGATGTCGGCGATCTCGCGGTCTCTTTGCAGAAGAGTATTCGAAAACTTCAGGACTCGCTTAGATGAGTGCAAAAACCGAAACGATGGCCATTTAGACGAAATAATTTTTAAAAAATAAATTACAAATAATTAGCTTTGTCGTAAATAAACGATTTCTAAAATATGTTAAATGGTTTTTTTTTATACGATTTTTTCAAATGTTAACTAATTCATGGCCCACCCTGTATAATATATATCCTTTTGTATCAATTTGAGCTGCCATTGGAAGGCTCATAGCATTTACCACATTGAATTACGCAAATTCCTTGGAATCGAGACTGAGTAAACTCAGAGATTCGCTATGCATTTCCCTAAAGACGAAGTGAGCGCGAGAGGACGTACAAATAATTCTACCGTACATTGCTTACCATATGTTTTTACATGTATGGACATATTTTTGAGATAATAACGAAGAGGTTTAAGAATAAACATAAAACGTTTGGTTTCTTTATTTTGATTTGTTATTAGTTTCTAAATTATTTTGCAATTTAAAATTTATTAATGTTAACAGTTAAGTTATTGTTACTGATTTATACAATACTTATAACTTACGAATACTATTAAATGACAAGTAGCTTTATCTCAATACCGGTATCATGGTTTTAAGTGCTATTATTTTATGTGTCGTTAAATTCCAGTAACCTCAAATTTGACGACTAAATATTATGTGTGACTAAAACGCTTTACGAAAATATTTCTAGAACCTGTATCATACAGGTTTCATTTTCTTTTAAAAGTTGAAATGGAATTTCGCAAACTGGTTAATTTTATACATACACAGCTCAAAGGCTCAAAGGTTGATGATTGTTTAGCGATTGGCTTATATCAGTGAATATTCAAATTGTGTGTTTCTTTTTGTTTATAAATATTTCAAAACTGAAATTCTCCAATGAGATTTACAATATGTTTTTTTTTTACCTCGAGTTAGTTGATGCTCATTACCAATGTAATGAGCATCAACTAACTCGAGGTTTAATTGTCCTGTTACATTATTTAAAATTATAATCGCGGGTATAAATCTTTAAGATATATAGATATCATGTTACCATTATCGAAATAATTCAACCTTTCAGACTAAAGTAGTACAATACTACGCATTTTATTTCATAAGCCTATTGCTCAAAGACAACGACAAAAAACTATTACTTTCTATTACAATCGAGTGTGTTTCGAGAACCCTCAGATTATTGGTCGGGCAATAATTGACTTCCGATGGAGATTTAATTAAATTTGTGGGCCTAAAAATATTACGTTGAAAAAGATATTGATGTCGAATGTACCTATGACGCTTCGAGTGTACTAACACTCGAAGCGTCATAGGTCAAGCGTCAAGCAGCAAACCAACACACTAGTGTTGGTTTGCTGTTTAAAAATTGCAATATAAACGTTTTATCGATAAAGGCGTACTTCTTAACTTAGAATATAACATCAATAAATTTTCTAGTATAATCAATACTTCGGACACTTAAACATTTAGATTAAAATACCAAACTACTAAAGTAATTACATCTTTAATACTAAGAAGATACTATTTCTTTCTAGTTGGTTCATTCTAACTAAATCTCAATTGAGCCATCATAAAACTTGCAAAGGTAATGTAATTACTTTGGGCTTACTTCATTGGATTCACGACTCTATAATATTCTCTCGTTTTAATGTAAATTACTATGATTAATAGACATCTTGTAATGTTATTTCAACTATAAAAATACTATGGTTCAGAAATTGACTATTAATCTTCAAAGAATCAGTCTTGAAAGAAAATTTGCGAACACCTGTTAACAATAGCCCAACGGATTTATTAATTCTTAAGCATCAGGTCAGATCGTCATCAACGGTGTTTAATACTTTACTACTGAATTGCTTTAAGTATCATAAAGTATATAAATCAAATCAAATCAAATCATTTATTTTGCGAACATGGGTATACAAAATCAGATGTTAAGTGTATTACAAATGAGCAGCCACATTCTACCTAAAGGCATGCAAAAATATCAGTCATTTAAAACAATAAACATTTGTTAACAAAATATAGCCTAATAATTACAGTCGAACAAATTATTATTAAGATATAGAACAAATTAAGGTAGTAAGATAAATAAATGTCAAAAATTTAATGTCAAAATTTTTTTTATATAGTACTAGCTGTCCCGGCAAACATCGTTTTGCCATAACTACTAAAAATTAAAAATTTATTAAAAAAACATTGTCCAGCGGACAAAATTGTGAATCTAAACCATTCCCAGATCCCCTTGAACACACACAAAAAATTTCATCAAAATCGGTCCAGTCGTTTGAGAGTAGTTCAGTGACATACACACTCACAGAAGAATTATATATATAAAGATTTGTAATTCATAAAGTCAATTACACTGTAATAACACTTTGCAACCAATATATTTTTAAATTTATTTTTAAATAGGTCTATATTATTATTTTTAATGTTAGATGGCAGTTTATTATAAATTTTATAGATGTATGTAACATAAAATAGATGATACCTGAGTTACGAAACGCGATCATTACGTTATTGGTTCCGAAATAAAAATACTTTAACACCAGTGTCGTGACGTACAAAAGATGTGAGGATAAACGTCTGATTTATGAGCGGACGTAACATGTAATAAAGAATATTATTCAGAATTTAGGGTTAACCATTAGATCTATTATGAAAGAAGCTGTCACTTATTGGAGACGTTCACCTTATGGCATAGCTTATCATGAAAGGGGCCTAAAGTACTTATACCAGCCTACCCAAGCTTCTTTTTGTAGACCAGAACTAAACAATGATGTAAATTTATTTTTCTAGAATAAAGGTATTAAACTAAAACCTTCTCTTACTCCTTAACGAGTGACGTAATTTATGTTTTTATTTAAAGTAAATTTAGAAAATACACATTAAAATATGAAGCAAAATATTTTTAAATTATACAGAAATAGTAAGTTTGGTGTCAAGAGGATATATGTTTTTTAAATTTTATTCAGTTCTATTTTTATAAATTCTTTTATCGTTCATTTCATACCTTAGAAAGTAGATTTTCCATGCAATACTCTAATTTATAATAATACTAGAAAACTTAAAACAGAGCTCCACACTGTTTCTGAAGGGAGTTGGAGGGATTTGGGAGGGATTAAAATCCTACTGTAGAAAAAACACATTAATGGAAATGATAAACACACTTAAATTGTTAAAATTTAAGCAAACACAGTTCTCACTAAAAGCGTCTTTCGAAAATACGTACGTTTCCATTGAAATATATCCATTTTCTGATACTGAGTGTAAGCACATGCAGTGTTTTATTTTGTAATCAAGTTATTTACATACGTTTCACCAGTTTTCGATTTATTTCTTTTTCGTTTTTATTAGTTATTCATCGCTCAATTAGTTTCAATAGTTAGGTCACCACCTCGTAATGATTACGTTTCTACAAGCCTTATAAATAATTGAAAGCGGCAAAGGTTCACAGTAAATCTGCGTTAGTAAAACCAAAATTGGACTCAGAATAATTAGGGAATCATGTATCCACTAATAAACGTTACTTAATTAACCATTGAATTGTATTAGTTAAACCAAAATCTAAATTGTGGGTAATATATTCAACGATTAGAAATACGTAATTAAATATCAGTTGATTCGGTATGATTTGTAACCGCAGATATGGATGGTATTTCATTATTTTAAAGAGGTAATTTTATTAATTTTGATGGTTCGCAATTCTGTATAGTACGCAGTAAATTTAGGCATTGTTATGAACTCAATCTAAACTGGAAGTTACTATACTCTACACTGTTACCTTATTTACTAAACAATGAATACAGCTTTGTTTATATTTAATAAAATTTTATCTAGTGTAGGTTTAATTAAATCTTAAAGCTACTTTTTCTATAAACAAGAATAAACAAATATTTTTTCTCATAAAACGTAAAAAATCCCAACGATCGGAAGTCCCGCTAACAGCTCTTTATCAGCAAGGCTTACCTCCCACTGAACTCAATAAACGAGATTAATGTTTAAACGATGATCCAGCACAATCGTTGTTCTACAATCTTTTTAAAACTTATTGGTAAATATGCTTTTATCGTCATCCAATATTGAATATTATGAAATACGGCTAAGCATGCAAAGGTTGAGCTATATTCACGTCCAGTAACGGTATCGGTGTTTCTTCATAATGTAATTGCTTTTAAACTGCGCTACAAGTTGGTACATCTCGATTGCAGTCAAACTCTAATTGCCTCACCATCAATTAAAAGTTGGTTGGCATTTAGAAATTGCATTTCGGTACACTCGGGTCTCAATCAAATTAGGTACACATAAAATACTGTTTTGATTTTCTTAATCTTCTTGTTATAATAAGTTCATTCCAAGCTCAAGGATACAATCAAGCCTATTCAGAGGAATATTCAATAATCAGTTTTCAATTCTATTATACTTTATTTAAAAGCTTTGTTCTTTTGAACTTAATAAAATATGGAGTCCGTTAAAACTGTTTATACAAATTTATACAAAGCTGACACACTTAAGGTAGTCATACATGTTAGGGAATACCTGACAAGTTTGGCTGTACAGTTACAACTGTCAGCTAAGCTAGAGTTGAGCAGAGGACATAGACATAGTAGTAAACCTGTACGAACTTTTAGTTGAAGCCATGGTCCCGGCAGCGGCGACAGCAAGCTCGGTGCTGTAGCACTAATATTTATTACTTGTTTGTTTTATTGAAGACAAGGAATTTTAAAATAGTAAAATGCGTGGTTACTGCATAGAAAACTGTACACTTATGTCGAGTTATTGAAGATTTGAAATTTGAGCCGAAAGACTACCGCAATCATTTACGGATGGATGAAAAGACGTATCTGAAACCGTTGCGCTGCCCTCTCGGACTCGCCGCAGAACTGATGCCTCGTCGACCGCTACACAAGCAGTTTTAGCTGTACAGTTAAACTGCAAAGGTATACCCAAGGGCAAAAAATACCAAAATTCGAATATTTTCACGCTCCGGTTTACATGTAAAATTTAACTGTACAGGCAAACCTGTCAGGTATACACTAACGTGTATGGCTACTTTTAGATACACATTCAGAAAATACAAGTTTTTTACAAAAAAAACCGCTTAAAAAACTAGACCAAACTGAAATGCCACGGGAAACACCACAGATGAAATAAAAAAGTAATCATCAAAATCGGTTCACTAAGTCGAAAGTTCTGAGTTAACAAACATAAAAAAATACAGTCGAATTAAGAACCTCCGCCCTTCTTGAAGTCGGTTACACTGAGTAAAGAAATAAACTAAAAAAGAAACGAAACTCGATCTCAAATATGCATAAAGCTTACAATGAAATGCTTCTGTACAAGGAACTTTTATCGATGGTGGTCGCGAATGTCGTAGAACTTTCTAGATGCATGGAAACTATTTACTTACTGTCATTCAAAACACGCAGTAAATTGACATAAATGATGAGACTGATTCCGGCACACAAAGCAGCGCAGGCGGGATACTTATTTGTCTTATTTGCTTTTTTATCTTTTCATGACGTACATGACTTACTAAAAGCTTAGAGAAGCTATGAAATCTTTTAATAACTGATTGTTAAACAGCAAACTTTGTAACGATGCTTAAATCGTCATACTTTCAGACAATAAAAAATTGAGTACAAAAGTTAATTTTAGGTTCTTGTTATTTTAGGGTTATCACTTGCCTGAAATTACTTGTGACGTCAAGAAGACTATAAAAAATTACTGTTCTAAATCAGAAAAAAAAAAACGCTTTTTTCTGAACATTAATATAGGTCAAGAGGTGGTGTCAGTGTACTACTGAAATTACTCTTGTTCCGAATTGTAATAAACTTCGGTAACTTAAGTATTCTAACTAGGCAAACCGTGGATCCATCGCCAAGTATGTAGAAAAAAATTGTCTACCGTACCGTAGGTACGTAGCGCAAATGCTACGTCACAGTAAATTTTCACAAAACGTAGCGGTGGCAGGATTTGCGTGTAAACGGTGTGTATGTGGGGTGTGACGTGGCATCGGCATGTCACGCTTGTAGTGATAAGCGTGATTGATGACGTCACGGGTGGCGCGCCAACATTCGTCCGCGGCCGACATTACCCTACTTGTTGAACATTACCATTGAGCTATAACGTCGGCTTGAGAGCCATATATCTATATCCGTGGCGTCAGCGTTATTGACTGACAGGTCATATATTCCCGTGCTTACACGCGCTTAGGGTATTTCGTAAACGTCAATCTTAGTGGCATGATGATTCCATCTGATCGGAAGATACTTCCTCATACTTTGTTAAAGAGAATGGAACTCACTGAACGTAAAGCGATTCTAGATTCTAACTACTCTTTATAAAAACGGTTTTGTTTTTAACATTACTAATTAATGGCTTGTTCTAGAAGTACCGTAAACGATTAAAACATCAGGATGTTTCGTGAGGGACTTTAAACCGCCTGGAAGAATAATAAAAAACAGTTATTAGCAAAGACATGTGAGAATACAGATTAAAAATTGACACAATAGAACTTGGAAATTTTATATATTTTTTAAATTAGTTTATAAACAATCCTTCCTAAAACGTTTATCTTTCATTGACAAATGAGAATACCTTTGTTAGACAACACATGTCAAAGAGAATAAAAAATTGTCGAGATTTTTTCTCACGTAAGCTGACAAAGGTTAATGCTACTACGAGTATTTATATGACATATGCTTGATGTTTATTTCTGTTGTTTTACATGATATACACATTATTCGGACAAACGAACGTCGCCTCTAGCGAAAAAATTGAAGCTCTAAATAAAGGTTTGACAAATAGAACTCTGTTTATCTATGACTTTGGTTTAAAAAATATATTTACTCATATACATACTGTCATAAAAACGTTAGGTATTTGCAATTTTTTTCTATATTCTGTTTTTAAACAAACTACGTACGAATGAGTAGATTGTAATTATATAATAAGGCATATTGTATTTAATAACTTAAAGTATCTAGATTTGACGGAAAGGGTTGATTAAAATTCAGTTTTAGCATTTTTCAAATGATCTAACACTGTTCATTTTTATTCGTATTTTATTTAACAGTAAGCGATCAAATGCTTTAAGTTTATAGTAGACTAGCTGAAACCCGCGGTGTTACCCGCGCTTATTTTCGTACGAAGCTAGTGTAAAAAAATAAGCCTAAGTTACTCCCTGTATCATCAGCTACCTATCAGTGACCTCGGTATATGTTGTTTGTATATGTACAGTGTATACATACATATGCATTTAGTAAAAAGCGGTTACTTTAACATAACAAACAGACACTCCAATTTTATTTATTTGCATGGAAGATAAAGATCGCGCTGATACTTTCACGCTTTTTTCTTAAAAGGTACTAACTTACTCATTATTTTACACTCTTTACTGAGCTGTTCTTTGTTAGAAATTATTTTAATTGAAATTATATACATAATAGATTGTTTCGTTATCAAATAATCGTAGATTACTACGAGAATCAAAAACTTTGTTTGGATGTTGGGTTCCAAATGATTTTTTTTTTTTTTTCATGGAGATGTATTTTAATAATCTCAAATTTTATAAAAAAACGACTTCAAGAACTGGACAAAATTGAAATGGGACCAAACAGGAACCACCAGTTTTCAAATAAAAAAAGAATCATCAAAATCGGTTCACCCAGCCGAAAAATATGAGACAAGAAATGAATAAAAACAGTCGAATGATAATCTCACCTTTTTTTGCGTCGGTTAAAAAGGATAGATTTCGTTATCCTATTTAAATAACCAATAACACTACTTAAACATTGTATAGGTTTTAAGTATGGGATTTCAAAGGTATGAAATAAATCTGCAATAGAAATAGAAGAAACATAAAAATAACAAAATTCTCTGCATCCGGAAGTCCTGAACGACTGTCCTGTTCCGACTGGCAGTCATTTATATTTTTGGTTCTTAAGTACTCACATGAACAAAAATATTTGAAAACAGAAATTTTTGTTTAAATTTTTTAAGGTTTTTTTTTTTTCATAAAAACCCTTACTCTATACAATTGTCGCGGTGGTTATGAAATACTGTTTGACTTGGGTGTCATCCCTTTTCTTTTCACAATTACGTCGTAATTAATGCACGCTATATAATTAATGGTTTCAGTGGCTAAGTACTTATTTATGAAACAAAGTATAGCCAAAGCTTTACTCACAATGGAATCCGTGTTATCATTCTCCGAGAATTAATTAATCAGTGAGTGTATCACAGGTGATTTTAGGTGTAAAGAGTAACAGTTCATTTTAATTAAAGTACCACATAACCAAAACACTTGCGTCTTAGTTATGTCTGCACAAACAGCAACACAATTGGTTTGCTTGTTAGAATACTTGATACGGCCATACTGGAAATTTTTCATAGAAGAAAACGAGAGATGAGTACAAGACAATAAGATATACTTTCTTTAAGAAAGAATAAAATTCTTAATTTCACTACTGATTTTACTTTCACTTAGTTTTAAGGAGCTTAGATAGGTTCATATATTGACGCCAAGTCGATGGGTAAAACAATTTATTTTGTAAGTAAAGGTCGATTTGCATCACGCATAGAGATATTATGGAGAGATAGATATAATATACCTACCTATCTATCTCTCCAGATAGTGTGTGTTATTGTTATCTAATTTATGTTTCTCTATTCTTACAGACATGTCTCCTAGCGGAGTATTCGCCTTAGCGGTGTGCGGTTTCGCGGCGATCTGCTCTTTATCTGTCACTAATGCCCAGGCGCTTGCCTCTCCATATGACGGTGAGTACCTTACTTATAAGTTTGTTTAGGAACTTGCTTTAGTAGGTGGATGGTATGTTACGTGTTACTTATTACTAATTGGGATAAATAATCAAATAAAAGGTTCATATCTTCACTCAATCTGGGTTTATTCTCGACTTTTTAAATGGTTTATCAGTAAATATCTTAAGATAAACAGTGCGTATGGAAAGACATGAGTAGGTTAAGTACGTTATGTCCCTGCAGTTTAATTTGATGGCCAATTAGCTATGAATTCATATATTCCATGCTACAACGACAAAAGTAAATCTTTAAGTGGAAAATTGAGAAATGTATGCGTTAACGAGTTGAAATATGGAATTCGTTCAAATAATAGTATACTAAAGTGATGAACTGCTACAATAACGAAGTATTATAAGATTTCACTAAATAATGGTAAGAAAAATCTTAAGAAATTACTCATGAAATCATAGTAAAATTCATGTAAGAAAGTATTCTGTTTAGCTGATTATATATTTTACAAACATAAAGTTAGCAAATAACTAACAAATGAATAGGAATGACGTCTCTCAACGCAAATTCACGTCAAAACAAAATATTTGTAAGAATAGAGGCAGTGATTAACAAAATATTTGTAAGAATAGAGGCAGTGATTGTTGAAAGAGCACCGACGCGAACTAACTTGGATCGCATATACAGCCATACGGACACCGTGTCGGCGTAAAGCACTCATTTGTGACACCCATTCGTTAACATCAAAGGTTTCATTAATTTTCGCCGTAATTTAGAAACGTAACTATCTTCCCTCGTTCACCGATTTTGAGTATCTGTTCTAATACCCGTCTCTTTGTACTTTAAAGTAAGTTATAATCTTCAGGGAGTCGTTAATATTCTGTATCGACGTTCGCAAGCTGCGAAAATCATGTTTATTAATGTCCTTGTAATTACCAACAGCGAAGTTTCAAGATTTTTGTTTTTTAAGATAACGTTATCAAGAAGGATAATACAATTTGTATTTATATTTAATTAAAAATAACAGTGATTTAACATGAAAAAACAATTATAGAATCTACTTGGAAATGGTGGTATTGTGGTGAAACAAAAAAAAAACAATTTAAAAATATAATTAACGCAGATTCTTTTAACTGAAACATGTTACATATAGAACATTCTTAATTTAGAAACAATAAATATCCTTTTATCGTCTAGCAGGTTAAACAGATAGAGAAAAGATAATTTCTATGACACCGTAGAAATATTCACCATACATGGTATATTATCCTTTTCAAATTAAATTAAGCATGTTAGCGAAGTGTAATGCGTTCGCACTTTATTTAAAATAAACATTTGAATTTGGCAAGTATTTTGTACGTGACCACTTTGTCTGGTTATTTCTCATAAAAGTTATATAGCTTATTTAGAATAGTAGATAAAAAGTAAACAATATGTACCATAGTAAGGTAGACATGAAAATTAAATCTAAATATTCATTAAATATACTCAATTTTCATTTATATTGGTTTATATAATTATTTACATATAAATTACCGATGTCAAAGGTTAATATCAAGCATTTAATATCACAATTACAATCGAACACACGTTGATAAGTTACTAACGACAGCACGTAACTTACCAACTACTAGAATATCGAGTTATATGGTAATCATGAATTTATTAATTTACAAAATCTTGGAGATAGTTTACTTTATTTTATGTCACCATTCAAGTATGTTTTTGTTGACATCTCATTCATCCAGTACGAAATGGGGTTCAACCATAAAAATGGCAATATATCTATCGGCTGTCTGCTTAGAGAGTTACCTACGATTTTTTATACTTGCAACAGTTTTAGTTCGGAGAAATTAAAAGGAGAAAAATGTTATTATTAAATCACTACAATACAAATTAAGCTGTTTAAACTTGCGATACATTTTATAACAATGTGATCTTCAAGTTTTTAGTGGTACAGAGTCTTTAAACACTTCACCATCTAAAATCATACCTTCTATTAGCGATTTAATTTCCACAAATAACTCTCCAAAGTCCAATTCAAGTCACAAAATTAATCAAACAGTCTCAGTATTAGAGAGATTTGCTTAATTCTAATCCTATTATATTTGAAACACAATTAACAATCTCAACAAGAAAAACATTTAATTCCTTTAATGTAATTTGAGACGGCAACCAATTTAAAGGTTTTGCTTTAACCAGTGTGACATGAACCCCTGACAAGAGCATTTTAATGTTATTTGATATAATATATCCAATACTGTTAAAAGTACGTGTACACCATTTATATAAATACGGTCATCCTGTAATTACAAATAACACCAGGTATTGGTTGATTGCCGACTAATACCTCTTACAAAAAAATTCATCAAAAGAGGATTAAAACCGAAATATAGATTGTTTTGTAATAAAATACGTGACTGAATTTAACAGGCAAATAATAAATATGAATTGAATAAATGTCAATTTCAAATAACATAGACGGAAAATATTTTTTGTCACTGGCGGAATAATTAGAGCGGTTTACAAAATAACCTGGTGGTATATAGGTACGTATATAAATTGCGGACCATCATCAAAATACAAAATTTAATTTGTGTTATTTACCAAGATTGACTATTTATAAGTTTTCTTACATTATACAACTAAATCCTAAGTACTATCATAATAATATGATTAGTAAACCTTTGTATAATTCTATTTGGCGATAAAGGATGATATTTATCTATGTACTAAGTAATTATTTACTTTTTTTGCTGAATCAAATAAATAATAATTATTAATGTCATGACAGAATAATTTGGTCCAAACCAAAACACAGGATAATTTGTCGAAAATCACAAATTTTAACAAAAAAACCGACTTCAATCTGGACCAAATTGAAATGGACCCACACGCAGCACCAGCTTTCACATAAAAAAATCAACAAAATCGATTCGCCTAGCCTAAAGCTATGAGGTAACAAACATACAAAAAATACAGTCGAATTTATACCCACCTCTTTTTTTGAAGACGGTTAAAAATAGAAGGGATGCAGGAACACTGGGCATGGTCATTTCACAAGGTTGTCATTTCATACAACACGGTTGGGCAATCATGATACCAAAAATTATATATTTAGTAATTTAAATCAGCTAGGGCAGATCCGGCGAATTTCCTACCGACATAATTACTAACCTGTCTCAGCTTCTCGCCGCGGTCAAAAAAATAAACTTATACCGTTATCTTTTAATATTTTTTGTACACAAACCTTGTCCTAAAAAAAAGATTATTTTATTTGGTGCAACCGATCATCGAAAGTTATGCGTGTACATACATTTCGGCGATTCATTTTTATATATATACTAGCTGACCCGGCGACCTTTGTACCACCTTATTTACGTATCTGTCTCAGCTTTCCACAGGCAGTGTACAATCGCGACCAAAAAAAGTCATTTCCTGTTATCTCTAATTTTTTTTGTATACAAACCTTGTCCTAACAAAAAAGAACACATAAAAAAAAATATTTTATGTGGTGTAGCCGGTCGGAAGTTATGCGCGTACATACATTTCGGCGATTCATTTATAATATAGATAGATAACTGTACTCTTATAACTCTTCTAAGTAACAAGGAAAACCGCTGTTAAACATTGCAATAATATAAGAAGTAGGATATCTCAACAAAAACACTTAGTCTTTATTAAATACCCCGTCGTTACTTTAAAAATAATGAGGTGGACGTTTTAAAACATCCATTATAGCATTTCTGTAATTTCCTACTTATAAAGCTCAGATCAAATAAAAAAAGGTAGACACCGCACCTCTTTGTTCTTGTTGAAGCAGAAAAAAGTAGCGTAGTTCCAAGTAAACACACGCGTTACGCACTAACTATGCTTTAAACTACACTACCTTTCGTCATTATCGTAAAAGTATCGACAACTTGTTATTTGTCTTTCTTACGAGTAAATGTTATTGAGTTTAAACTGTTATACTTAATAAGTGTTTATGAGCAACACGTTGTGTACGTAATTGTCTTTATAATCTTGTAAAATTTTATGTCACGCAGGTGGGAGGGTTTCGTTTCAATTGAAAAACAAATTCATAGATGTGATAAAAACGTGTTAACGTTAACTCAAATATTCTTGGATTTAAAGTGACCATCAAGGACTTCAATAGATTCGTGTTTCGAAAAAACACTACCTCACCTTTTAGTTAGCTAAACGATTTTAAAAAAAAGAATACTTTCTACATTCGATAGCATTTTGTGTAATCAACAATTTGTGTGATTTCCAAAATTTTATTATCCAGTTGTCGGCAAATTCTTGTGTTCGTTACAATATCTGTAAGGGAAATTTGAAGTTTTTAACCAATAATTATGCGTATCACATTGTCCTATCACTTATAAATAAAAAAAAATTGGAAGATATACCTATAAAAGAATGCTCATAATACATGTTTTAAATACTAGGCGTCACTTGCAAGGAACTCCCTCCTTGTAACCCCTCGGAGAACTTCTTGAAGAGGAACAATAATTATTGACCACTACTTCTTTGGTACATCATGTATATCAAATAATACAAATATCATGGCACCGAAACAGATAAATAATATACTTATTGTGTTCAAAATATGTGTCAGTGTACATCTCGCGTATGAATATATATATAGATGTATATATCTATTTGTATGAAACCCAAACATATAGTGGGATCAGATTCATATCCTTGGATTAAGCAAAAGCGTCGTTTAAATGCCCCGAGGGTCGGCCTGCCCAAGTTTTATGCGTAACTAATTTGGTTTAACTTACTACTTACTTTATTAAACTGATTGCTTGTTTTTTTTTGTTTTACCGATGTTATCTCTCTTCAATCAGGATAATTTTCTGTTGAGTAGGAAAGGAAAAGGAAAAGGATTTATTTTTTTGTAGGGTACAGCTTTTAGTGTTTAAAAATCATAAATCAGGTATTTAATAGTAGGCGTTACAGAAAAGAAGGCAAATAATAAAGGACAGCTAAGCTTACGATTTAAAAGTGAAATAAGTGGTCTTTACTGGCGTTTTGTTATTCATAATAGTTTATTTTAAAATTTACTTAAACATATACACATGTAAATACAGATTCATATATAAGTCTATGTGTGTGTATGATACAGGTATACTATTCTTGATATATTACCAATATATCACACTATACCCACAGCGACTAAGTTTTGTAAGATTGTAGTGAAGGTTTACCTTTTTTTTTTTACTTGGATAGGCACAGATCACTGTATAATGAATACGCGTCACTGTAAATGTCACATCGATGTCGGGGACACTGTCCACGGTTCAGTGCGCACCGATCCTTGGTCCCTGAGTCTTTTAGAGGATCTAATTATATAATACATTGCTTCCATGTTTACCGGAATCCTTATGAAAAACTTGATTGCCTATTTTTAGATAAAATATAAAGTAACTATGTAGTACTTATCTTTAAGTAGGGGCTATGTAATAAATAGAATATGTAGTATCTAGTAAATAAAAGATATAAAATTTTAACAAAAATAAAACCGACTTCAAGGTTCGACTCGATTTCTCTTGGATGCCATCATCAGATATTAATGTCCATATCATGGTACCACCATCGTTGGGACGTCATCATCCTTTTCATTAAAAAGAACCATCTAAATCGGTTCATAAACGACGAAGTTATCCCCGAACACATAAAAAAAAACGGTTGAATTGAGAAACCTCCTCCTTTTTTTTAAATAGGTTTAAAATACACACACACACACACACGTAAAATAAAACACTAGCTGCGTCCCGCGGTATCTTTTGTGTTGATTTTGAATACTGTTCACTATAATACACACACACACTCGTAAATAAAACACTAGCTGCGTCCCGCGGTATCTTTTGTGTTGATTTTGAATACTGTTCACTATAATACACACACACACTCGTAAATAAAACACTAGCTGCGTCCCGCGGTATCTTTTGTGTTGATTTTGAATACTGTTCACTATTTCGTTGATTTTACTTTCCTCGCATAACCTTTTAGTAGTCTAAGTTACTCGTTAAAAGACTAGCATTCTGCCAGTGAAAGTCCCGTCAAATCCAGCCGTTCCACAGATTAGATAAACTTAAATTGTTTTTAATGTAAGTCCATTAATATATACTTCAACATGTAATTGGGGAAAAGTTGTTAATTTTAAATTGTAAACAGACACTTTAATTTTATTTATCTGTGTGGATGTCGTATTATAAATAGCACTTAGAACCGAATCTAGGTAATAACTTGACCAAACCGGGGTTTATAACTAATATGTGATAAATAAGGAAAGTCACGTACCTACCTAAATAGTTTCTCGTTCATGTCGCATAAACTTTATGTGTTCGACATACTTCCGATAACGCTTTAAACAAGTTTAACAATCACTTCTGTATATTGCTCATGTGTGAAACTTTTGTATTGTCCCAAAACGCTTATCCAATAAAACTTGTTACGTAACTTATATTTAAGAAAGTTGACGGTTTTACATAATCAAACGAAATTCGATTTGGGATCGAGCAAGTTCAAATTAATAGTAATAGTTTAATCAGTTAACGTAGATTTGTAGCAAATTTTTACTTTTACCTGGCATTGCGGTTAGTTTTTTATTCGATGTGAATAATCATTTTCTATGGATGAAAGACAGGCTGTGTGTCAGTAAAAGTATAACTAAATAATACACTCACATTTATAATAAGAACACATTTATTATAATAAGAAGAAAATGACCAATGAAATTTTTTGCTTATAATACTTTTTTGTGCAGCATCATCAGCTGTGTCCGACAGCCGAAGCGGGTGGGACGCGTTAGGAGGACTCTACGCTCTGCTGGCCCAACACGACGCTCTTGGCGGCCACGCACTTGCTCGCAAATCTGTCAGATCACCCTCTCGCCGCCTCCGTTTTGGACGTCGTTCCGACCCTGACATGCCTCCTCAGGCTCCCGTAAGTAGTAGTATATTTTCCTTCGTAGATACATTTGGTAGTTTATAATTCCATAAACAAAAAAGTCTAACTTTAATAATTTATAGTTTCTATGTACTATTCTATCTTGTATAAAAATGTACTTTCATAGTCAAGTAATTCAATTAATATAAACGGTAAGAACAAAACTACAAAGCCAACATGAATTAGAAAAAAGAGGCAACAAAGAATATCAAGTAATGAAAACCATCATAGCATAGGCTTAGGTGTGGAAGAATTCTGCCCTATCAAAGTCCGCTGAAAATAATGGCGTATAATAAAATAATAAAAAAAAACGGCAACAGGGAAAGACAACACTTTTACCCTTTGCTTTCTGCACAATTTATAGTCTGTCCATAGTATATCAATTTCAGCATAGAAATTTAGTCACAAATCAGTTTACTTGCGTAGAATTTGAATACGCTATCGACAATATGAAAGTCGGGTTCATATCATAATATAAGCATTAATACGTTAATGCTGTGCTAATATGAACGAATACGATACGAGTATTCCTAGAAACATAAAAATGGTATTAATCCGTATAAGCCATGAGACGTTTATGGGGTATACGAGCTTTGTGACTGGAACTCATAATACTTGCTGTTACTACCATCCTCATTGCAGTGTATGTAGATCATTGATTATTTTTATTATTAAAAGCGTGTATGTACGTGTGCTCGAATAGCTTAGTTATTTCCTTATTCCTTTCAAAAATATTAATTTTAAGGCTTTTTTATTGTGACGTATTTCTGATGAAATTAACAAAGATTTCAAAGTTAATTTGATAAACTTTGAAATCTTTGTTTCGTTTCTGTCATTTAGTAACCACGTTCACTTTCCGTTCACAATGTTTAAAAGTACTTTGTTTAGTTTTTTGTAGTCGGGAGACTCCCAGGGGTCATTACAGTTTGCGACACAAAGTCCTAATGCGATTCGGTCTACCCTTTACATTTAAGAACATGTCAAACCGCTGTCTCAGGTTTGTTTTTGCTAGGACACAAAAGAAGTCTAGAAAAATAGTTACATATTTTATAAAGAAATTAAAATGATTTTCATATTGCTAACATTTATAAACAATATGTGAGCCAAGTACACAGAATCAGATTCAAAGAAGAATATAGCAGTGAAACAATCTGTTAGATATTTAATTTAAAACGTTAGCTAAACTCCAGTTATGGTCGGGTCCACTTGACCGCAAGAGTCTCCTGTCCACACAACTCTCAGTGGTTCTTGAGTGCCTGAGTGGGTAATACATGCACGAATACCGATACATTACCTACCCTTTGTTAAGTGCAAAAGTTTCGATAAAAACTCAAGTGTATTTGTTATTATTTCAGAACATAGTAGTGATAAGAAGATATAAAAAATATTCTATTTGAAAAGCTGGTTCTGTCTACAAGGATACAATATATTAATCATATTGATTTTTGAATGTGAAAATTACCTACGCTAAAGTCTACGCAACTGTTTTATATAGTTTGGTTTTTGGCAATCATTCTTATACTACAAGGATATTCGAAACTCGAAACGATTCAAAACTGTGATCGAGAACAATGAGAAATAAACTCGAAAATCTCTACCACAATTTTTCATAAATAAGCCTCCCATATCGTCATACAATTAATTTCATTGAATTCTCAAAGAAATACTCAGCTTTTGTGACCGTTTTAGAAGCTTATTAAGGCTCAATGTTATCTTGGTAAAGAATCTTAATTGTTATGTCCTTTACATATTCCAAAACAGTAAAAGGTTTGATGTTTGAAAATATCTCAACTTCCTAAGCCACTGAGTGTGTAAGGTAATTCGATTACTCGTATCTGACATATTCCATATTATCTATACAAATAAATTAATTTGGAGAGTCTGTTTGTAATATTAAAATAATCACTTTTTCATAAATGCGTATGTATGTATACACGCTACATGTACCAAAATAACATTTTTTACAATTTTTGGCTGGCTGTCTGTCTGTATGTTCCGGGTAATTTCTGGAACGGCTGGACGGGATTTTCAGCGGCGGATAGCTGGTGATCTAAGGAGTAACCCGTGGCATTACCCGCGGTACGACAATAACCGCGGGAAGCACCGCGGGGTTCAGCTAGTTTAATATATATTAGATACGGCGCTCTGTGCAATATACTATATACAATTTAGTTTCGTGCCAGGGTAGCATTCATTTGATAAAAATAAAATTTTAATTTTATTTTGATCTTTGCAAACTTTGCAAAACTCACAACTTATCTAATAATAATGAACTAACCAGATATCTCGTGTTTAGTTGACACAGGTCGTTTTAAATTGCTAACTGCACCGCAAACATAGCTATAAAATCTGAAATAGAAACGAAACAAGTTCGCTTAAAACTCTTGAAACGTCTTCAACTAATTATCACGAAACAGCACGAAACCTTATAAATAACGTAAGCCTTTCAAAACGTGCCTGAAAATTAATTTTGTGTTTTAAAGCATCGGAGGGTACTCTTAGAAGTCAATTCAACCAACACACATGTATGTATAGAAATATAACTCGATTTTATTAACTTTCAGCACCCTTTCATCCCTAATTTTACGAAGTCCCATCTTATCCCTTGCTCCATTAGAACCATTCCGTATATGCGATGCTCCAGTTAATAGTTGTGGTTTTATTTATTGAAGAGGTTTGTGTACAATGCAATTATTATTTTATTTCAATGCTGAAACATTTTTAGGATCATATTCCTAATGTTTTTTTTCATACTCTCCCTAGTAACCAACCGTGCACCTGTGTTAGCGCACACACTTGTGCACTATTATATCTCCAGCGTAGTTGACTGGTCTCCCTTATGACTGGCTGCTGTGACCAAAATAGGCTAGGAGTACATCTACATAGGAGTATTCCTGTGTGGCGGTAGGCTTTATAAAAATACATGAAACGGACAAAAAGAACACCCAGATCAAGAACAACAATTTGTGTAGTGGTATTGTCCTATGTGAAGCTTGAACTCACAACACTCACCGCGATAGAACCGCTTTCTATCGTTTTGCCATCCGTGCAGTAATTTTTCAGTTTTAGTGCTTAATTAGCACAGATCGTCTTTGTATAAAAAGTGAACAAGTAAAATTTTAATAAAATAATAAACAGAATTCAAGAATGACAAAATCGATCGATTTCTTTTGGATGCCATCATCAGATCTTAGTGTCCTTATCATGGTGCCACCGTTGAGATTTCTCCTTTCCATTAAAAAGGAATCATCAAAATCTATTCATTAACGATGAAGTTATCCGCGAACATACATAAATATTGTATACAGTCGAATGGAGAACCTCCTCCTATTTTGAAGTCGGTTAAAAAGTTCTTTTACAGGGTTCACAGAACAGCACTATAATTCAATTGTTTTATCCGTTAGAAGGTGTCCTTTAAAAGCGTCCGTCTTGCATAAGTTGTATTGTATCCGACTTGTTGCAGCTCGACGAGATGGATGAGCTGTTGTCCCTGCGTGACGTACGCACCCCCGTCCGCCTACGCTTCGGCCGCCGCTCCGACGAACGCGCGGTACCCCACATCTTTCCCCAAGAGGTAAACAACAGATACACATTATACAATATTAATGGAATATTTTCGTTCAATACAACAATTATTCGTTTCGTTACATATTAATACATTTAAGAAAAAAACGTTAGCATCTTGTAATCCTTTGATGTTTTGTGTTCATTCTATCCAGAATAGTTTTTTAGTAATTGTTTTAAAACTGGAGACAGTAAGACTGAAATAAAACTCCTTGAACATTTTGCTCAGAAACATCGGAACATTTATTTTCACAAACAGCGCTCTTCAGCTATATATTTCAGTATGGAGTATAGATTTTCACTAGGTTATTGTAATATTTTTATGGAAAAAAAATTCATATATTTTTCTTTGACAGCCACATGCAATTTCAATTTTTTTCATTGAATGAATGTTTACAATAAAGTTTCAGAAACTTGTATTAAAATTAATAAAAATCTTCAAATTGTGTATATGTACTTATTACAACTCAAAGATACGCTAAGAGGATTTTCTTTAGGGGTAGATCCTATTGATTCGAACATCGTAAAACCTTTGATGCCGAATAAACCAATATAATGAATTTATTCCCTCTAACTAGCCACTACGGGGTCTTATACGCCAATTGACCTGTTTCATGTGAGACCTCTTTTATAAATCTGTAATACAGTACACTTTTTTAGAGATAAATTATATTACATATGGTGAAGTATTATCAAGTGCTAGGTAGTTTATGAATCTCGTTTCCCTGACCTTTTGGGTTACAGGAAATGGAAATTGAGTCTTCAAATGTTTGTCACTTCTTTGTGTATATTGTAAGAACACAATGTTCCAAGTATAATTAATACAAAAAAAAATTAAGACTAGCTTCTGGCCATAGTTTCGGATTTCGCTGGATGTGTTATATATTACCATAAAGTTTCATAGATATACGTTCAGTTGTTTTTGTGTGAAGGAGTTAACCATCCATACATTTTTTTACACTTTTATTTAAAATACTGAGTTGACGACATCTAAATCTATCACTCATTTTAGGGTTCCGTACCTTAAAAAAAGGAACCCCTACAGGATCACTTTGTTGTCCGTCTGTGGAGATTCTTTTTTTCATGGACGCGTGGAGGTATCAAGCTGAAATTCATATCAAGTACTCAATTCTACTGTCCCTTAGAGTTGTGAAAAAATCAAACTTCTAAGCCAACGCAATCAAAAGATACAGTCGTTAATGCGGCAAATTTTCTATGTCGTTAAAGATCATAATTGTTTGTACAACAGGAACAAGACCGTGCCGTACGTGCTCCCTCGATGCGCCTTCGGTTTGGCCGTCGGTCAGACAACAACATGTTCTTACTGCCCTACGAAGTAAGTACTCTTTACTATACTATTGTAGTTTGCAGCGAAGGGTAATCCGCATTGTAAACAGTACCGAAGCCACCGAGTCCCTTGAACCCCTGCAGTTGCGTAGAGATTTCGCCTATATGGCAGTATCGCCTGTATCATCTTCCAACTGGTTTCCCCCTCCTACTTCCTCTTCAGAACAACACGTCCGGCCTTGAAAGTCACCGCTTCAGAGTGGTAGACATACGATCTCGTACTCATCGCTTCGGTTTCTCCTTTCTGTGCTGAGCGGTCAAAACCTGGAACTCACTTCCAGCGCACGTGTTTCCCTCCCACTATGGTCTCGGGTCCTTTAAGCGGGGCGTAAAAAAGCATCTCACTAGGCGGCCAAAGTGTGGGTCACCATGCTGCAATGTCCTTATTCGCATCAAGGATTTTTCGAAAGTTTTTCGAAATTTCAAAACTTAGAACTTTAAAACACAAAAATAGATGTTAAAAGTCGTTTCTCTTCTAAGATATAAGTATTTATAAGAATCATTAAAATAATTGTATAAATATACATACGTAAACCCAATCTACATATTCATTCTTTTTGGTAGAAAACTAACATTAGTTGTTCTTTACAGTCGACCCTGCCCAAGGAAGTGAAAGCCAACGGCTCCGTGGAAGACGATAGACAACAGGAATAAGCAACACTTCTGCATACAACTATATACCTACACATAACTCTCCGCTCCGTAAAAACTTCTATTAAAAACTTTAACCCATCTACATAAGTGTCATATTCAAATACAATCAATTTTTAGATGTTATTGGAATAAATTGTAAGCTATGTGTACATAATAATCAGATAGTATACCTATTGTATGTTGTTACTAAAGTATTTCTTGTCTTTAATTTCCTTTCCTGAGCATTCTGTGATGATGTACTCATGGTCAAATCTGGTGACGTCAAAGATACATGATATTCTAGTCAATACTAAGAAAGACTGTCTCGTTTTAGTTGATCTCTTTTCAGATAGATTCGTCACTACTTCAGCGAAGAGTTATACATTTCTAGAGCTGGGCAAATGTAAAACTTTTCCGCTTGCTATACTCTCAATTGTTTTTGAATGTATCTCGATTTTATCCTCAGTATTTGAATGGTCGTAGTTCAATAATGGCATGAAGTACATTATTTATACTAAGTGTAGTGAAACTATGTTTAGTTTTGTATAGATATTATAGTGCAATCGATGAGTTGAAATATAAAAATATTGCCAACGGATAATGTTGTTTTATTTAAACTATCGCTATTAACAGATTTCACATCTACTTTCACACATACACTACATTTCACATGTACTGCTGATAGACAACAAATAATTATTAATTCTTTCTTCACCTTAAGGCAAAATAAGTGTAGTGAGTGTATTTTCTTTTCAAGCATAATTTTAGATGCAATCCGGTAGTAGGTATTGCATCTGTGATGTTACAAAAACAATCCATGACATTTCTATCTCTTAACTCATAATAATGATGTAGAAAAAGGGAACTATATGTTACTTTTGGAGACATGTATTAGATAGACAGATGCTTGAAATATGGTACATTACAGTACATTATTACTTTAAAAAGGTTTGTATGTGGCAACAGTGGCACAAAGCAGAATGTTTAAGGGCGCGTTTACGATTCGTACAAAATTATGCTTTTTTTCGGTGCAATTTGTAACTAAACTAAACAAATTGAATATAACAAAGTACTAACACTTATAGATTAGTTCTTCATCTTCAAATCCGAGGGACAACTTTTTTGGAAATTGTATTTTTTTATATTGTAAAAACGATCTTCCGTAACCATTTTCCACAGTATTTACGATATCGGGTTGAGTTTTGGTACATTTTTGTTCTACAATCAACCTATTTTAGAATTTCTAAAAATAATGTAAGAAGGCATATATAGTCAATTATAAATCCGAGGAAAAAAATAGTATAACAGTGTCACAGAAAGTCGCAGAAAAAATAACAACCGGAGCTTATATTTTCTCATATTTTGCTATTACGGATGAATCGTAGTCGATTGCAATAAGGGTTATTTTATTTTTTTGAACCTCTTTTGATTTATCGCGTAAAAATTTCGTAATCTCAGTCTGCGCTCAGCCGCCGTCATGAGTGGACACTGTGTCGCCTGTTTGCATTAGCTCTTGTTGAAAAGATCGCTCTTCGAATTCAATATATTCGATAAACCAGAATAGGTTGATACTTGACAACGTTAGATTATTTTTAACCGACTTCAAAAAAAGGAGGAGGTTTCTTCTATTTACAGATTTTTATAACAATATTTTAGTTTGCTAAAACTAAGTAGTATTGTGCGAGTTCGGACTCGATTGATGAGACATTACCTCCTACTTAGGTGGAGTGACCTGAAGGTGTACTACGGTGACTGCTTTTCTAACTTCTAGACGAGTTGACATAGTCTAATCGAGTTTGGGCTCATTTTGTTAGTTATGATGAGACCTTACCTCCGGACTACATGGAGTGACTTGAAGGTGTACTTCGGTGACTGCTAGTGGAACTCCTAGACGAGTTGACATAGTCTTACCGAGTTTGGGCTCATTTTGTTAGTTATGATGAGACCTTACCTCCGGACTACATGGAGTGACCTGAAGGTGTACTTCGGTGACTGCTTGTGGAACTCCTAGACGAGTTGACATAGTCTTACCGAGTTTGGGCTCATTTTGTTAGTTATGATGAGACCTTACCTCCGGACTACATGGAGTGACCTGAAGGTGTACTTCGGTGACTGCTAGTGGAACTCCTAGACGAGTTGACATAGTCTTACCGATTTTGAGCTTATTTTGTTAGTTATGATGAGACCTTACCTCCGGCTTAGGTGGAGTGACCTGAAGGTGTACTTCGGTGACTGCTTTTGGATCTCATAGACGAGTTGACATAGTCTTACCGAGTTTGGGATCGTTTTGTTAGTTCTGATGAGACATTACCTCCAGACTAGATGGAGTGACCTGAAGGTGTACTTCGGTAACTGCTAATGGAACTCCTCGACGAGTAGAACTAGGTGTGCCGAGTTTGGGCTTGTTTTGTTAGTTATGATGAGACCTTACCTCCAGACTAGATGGAGTGACCTGAAGGTGTACTTCAGTTCCATTAGCAGTTACCGAAGTACACCTTCAGGTCACTCCATCTAGTCTGGAGGTAATGTCTCATCAGAACTAACAAAACGATCCCAAACTCGGTAAGACTATGTCAACTCGTCTATGAGATCCAAAAGCAGTCACCGAAGTACACCTTCAGGTCACTCCACCTAAGCCGGAGGTAAGGTCTCATCATAACTAACAAAATAAGCTCAAAATCGGTAAGACTATGTCAACTCGTCTAGGAGTTCCACTAGCAGTCACCGAAGTACACCTTCAGGTCACTCCATCTAAGCCGGAGGTAAGGTCTCATCATAACTAACAAAATAAGCTCAAAATCGGTAAGACTATGTCAACTCGTCTAGGAGTTCCACTAGCAGTCACCGAAGTACACCTTTAGGTCACTCCATATAGTCCGGAGGTAAGGTCTCATCATAACTAACAAAATGAGCCCAAACTCGGCACACCTAGTTCTACTCGTCGAGGAGTTCCATTAGCAGTCACCGAAGTACACCTTCAGGTCACTCCGTGTAGTCCGAAGGTAAGATCTCATCATAACTAACAAAACGAGCCTAAACTCGGTAAGACTATGTCAACTCGTCTATGAGATCGAAAAGCAGTCACCGAAGTACACCTTCAGGTCACTCCACCTAAGCCGGAGGTAAGGTCTCATCATAACTAACAAAATAAGCTCAAAATCGGTAAGACTATGTCAACTCGTCTAGGAGTTCCACTAGCAGTCACCGAAGTACACCTTCAGGTCACTCCATCTAAGCCGGAGGTAAGGTCTCATCATAACTAACAAAATAAGCTCAAAATCGGTAAGACTATGTCAACTCGTCTAGGAGTTCCACTAGCAGTCACCGAAGTACACCTTCAGGTCACTCCATGTAGTCCGGAGGTAAGGTCTAGTCATAACTAACAAAACGAGCCCAAACTCGGTGAGACTGTCAACTCGTCTAGGAGTTCCACTAGCAGTCACCGAAGTACACCTTCAGGTCACTCCAGCAAGTCCGGAGGTAAGTACCTATTACATAGAAATGAGAAAATATAAAAAACTTTCAAAATATCAATTTAGGCAAGTTGACATTTATACCTGCCGCTATCCGATTTGCACTTGTTTGTGTAACTTGTGTCAACGTAGTAATTCGATTCTGTACCTATCAATTTTGCAAACGCGTCCTTAATTAAAAAAATAATATATCTATATAAGCATGTGGAAACAAACTATCGGGGTTACAGAAAGCTAGAGTTAATCGGATTGCAACAAAGTCTAGTATGTAAGCAAGCCTGACATGATATGGAAAATGACAATTCAAGTTATACTGGCTATTTATATCAAACTTTCAAAAATGAATAAATCATGATCAAAGTAAGACTACCAAGCGAACACCAGTTAATAGTAAAGATCTAAGTAAGGGCACAACAATATTATAAAAAAAATTGGCTGTCATAAGGACTGTCGATAGAAGTGAAAACTTAGAACTTAGAATTTTATTTGCAAAATTAATATGTAAAATTATAAATTTCATAATATTTAAATTAAAATTATCAACATCAGATATTAGCATGTCGGTGATGCGAACCCATAAGATTTTCCCCTACCAAAAAAATCACAACGTGGCCATAGAAGTTTTCACTTAGTAAATATTATGTGAGCATGTCGGTGATGTTATCATGTCGGTGACGCGAACTCATATTTTTTCCTACCAAAAAGTGCCCAACGCGGCTAAAAAGCTCACTTCAAAAATTTATTTTGTCTGGATTCTATGATGGGTTGTGCTGGTCTTAGACTAGATTCAATTTGATGCAGTCGTTTGATAAACCTTAGTACACAAATTTTCAAAAACATAAAGGAAGACTCATGAAATTTCTTATTATTAAATTGTATCAATCTGTTTGAAAATAATTCATTATTATATAAAACATAATTAAATATTCAATTAGTAATTATCGGTTTTCGCAGTAAAGAGTTAGTGAAGCGGTTTAGTCGTGAAAGCGCAACAGATACACAGACAGATTTTCTTTCGAATTATAATATTAAATTGTGGATGTAAGTGCTTTATAAAAGAATCTAGCTCAAACCACAAAAGTTCCTATCGAATCACAATAAACTTAATTCAGTACAATACTAGCTGAACCCCGCGGTGCTACCGGTGCGGTTATTGTTGTATCGCGAGTAACGCCGCGGGACAAATTCAGTCTAAAAAAATGTTGCCTAAGTTACTCCCTGGATTATCAGCTATTTTCCAGTGACAGTCCCGTCAAAATCGGTCCAGCCGTTCCAGAGATTAACCGGAACAAACAGACAGACAGACAGACAAAAAATTTATAACTACATTTTTGGCATATGTATCGTGTATATACATATGCATTGATTAAAAAGCTGTTATTTTAATATTACAAACAGACACTCCAATTTTATTTATTTGTATAGATAAATCATAAGTTTCAAGCGGCTACTACAATATACATACGCTAAATAACTGTTGTAAGCTAATTATATACCAAAAACCTTTTATGACCAGTCGAATGCAATGAAATGGAATGAATAATCACAGAGTTTATGTTAATTACTTAATTAACTGTCGAGTAATCACGTGTGTAATGTACAGTAGTCTTATAATTAGTATTAAATTGTAGTATGTTTTATTTGTTACATTGGACAGATACAGGGCTTGGAATTTTGTATAATCTTTTTCATTTCACAAAAAATAAGTAGTAAATAAACTAGGTATGAAACTATTTACTTTACTATAATTATTGTTATTGGTAATAGACATACACATTCTCGACTTTTCGGGATTCCCTCCAAAGCCTTTTAAAGTAGATCATTATAAATAAAATAATATTATAAACTAGCTGAACCCCGCGGTGTTACCCGCGGTTATTGTTGTACCACGAGTAACGAAAGACGAGTAGTGAAAGTCCCGTCAAAATCGGTCCAGCCGTTCCAGAGATTACTCGGAACAAACAGACAGACAAACATTTTTTAACTACATTTTTGGTATATGCACCATACATATGCATTTAGTGAAAAGCGGTTATTTTAATATTACAAACAGACACTCCAATTTTATTTATTTGTATAGATTATTTTTATAAATATTCTTCTTACTTTATTATTCATTAAAATCGGTTTACAAAAAATATTTTAAAATAGAAAAGTGACTGATAAAGGACTGATATCAAACCTGTGCAAGCTGTCCCCGAAAAACTTTACTGAGCAAATAGGCTGAGCAAGCGTGTATGCTGAGCGCAAAGAAAGTAGAAGAAGTGTACATGAGGATTATGTTCAAATGACCTTCTATGATCTCTGCCTACCCTGGACAGGAATATGGTTGCTTACTTCACGTGTCGTTAAGTTATCAATACTCAATAGCTATTAAGTGGAAAACTAGAGTCGCCTTAAAATGGTGTTTCTACACAATTTTAAAAACTGGCTCGCAGTAAACTTGTCTATCTACTCTATGTGTCATTCTGATAAATGAGTATGACTATAAAGTTTATTTATCTACATTCATTATTATTGACTGAAAGTATACATCTCACAAAATTTCGTATTTATAAGATTTGAGCAACGATTTTTTTTCGGAAAGTGCGTTTGAAGTGCTAGTCTACAAAATATGTAAGAATATATTTTGGCACTCAATCAATCCATACAAAAAATAAAAACGCTGGATAAAGAAAACGCCGTCATGGCAATGTTGTTACGATGAAGAGGCACTTACTGTCAATTTTATACAATAACCTATTTAATATAACGCCGTATATTCAGATTGGAAGGATCCATAGGTGCGTCTCACATTGTGTCTCGTCTAGTATAGATATAATATTATAAACGCCAAAGTTTGTAAGTATGGTTGGATGGATATTTGTTACTTTTTCACGCAAAAACTACTGAACGAATTTGGATGAAACTTTACAGTTATATAAATTATACATCAGAATAACACATAGGCTACTACTTGCCGCGATAACCGACATATACGCGGGCCAACACTAGTATTTTTTATATTTCCTTGTAGAAAGTTGTTAAGTCAAAGTTATAGGCATTTGGATTTTAATGAAGCTATCCTGAATAGCTTACAATATCCAATATTAGATAAAAGAAAAGGAGCATTATTAATAAATAACATATTTTATTATCCGTTCAGTCTTATACTTCCACACTATCTTACTACTACTACTTTAAAAAAAAGCATTTAATATAAATAAAACAAATCACAAAAATAATTAAATATAATTTAACAGCCACATTGTCCTACAAATTGCGTGAAACGTTATCCCGGTCCTAAGTTCAAAAGTTTTTCATTAAAATAAAGACACTCACGAAAAATTAGCTTGATAGTAATGCTTTGTAAAATTGTTTTCGGGGATCCCGGACTATAAACTTCACTACATCAAATAAAAGAAAATACATTCACAAATGAAACATGAAACGAGCGTCTTTTGAAATAATTGATTATTATACTCGTATCATCACAAACAAACAAATTATTCCAACGTGTTCTATCATTTTGTTTTCCTTGTCAGTTTCATAAAGCCGGTGATCACGCTGCGATACGAAGAATTATGAGTAGAACTGATTTTGAATAACATTTTATATAAGGAGCCTTCATAATATATTTCTTTGATATAAAGACGTGATGCCAAAATATTCTGTGGTTTGTTTATGCGAGGAATGTGAGAGATACGTGTAAAATATATGAAAATCATTTTTACGTTTATGAAGTTTAAAATACAATGTAAAACGTGGCATGTGTGATACGCGTCACACAATCTAGAGTTCTATAGTTGTAAACTTTACCGTAAATCGTCTATTACAGTCGGCTTTAATCAACAGTTGAGGTATTTCAAGGGTATAAATTCTTAAAATGATATAGAGTGCAAACGATAGAGGATTGACAACAGAAGACTCAGGGAAGTAATGTTTAGAGCGAATGTGTGTGAAAACGTCGGTCGGTCAATCGTACGGTGAACATTCTACCTTGGTGATTAACTGAAGGATCCATATAACCCCTATATGAAGTGCATCAGACTCCTACGACCAAGCATGCAGCGATTGAAACATGTGGAAAAAAGAGGTGTGTCAGAACCATAGTAAATGGAGATCAACTGTCTCTGACTACGTTCTGGGAAATAGGCGTCACTTTATGTTATTTATAGACACTAGACAGCAAAGGAGTAGGGGGATAACCTACCTCCTTAGACAGGATGCAAGTGTTTCACTTGGATTGCCTCTATTCTAGCGCGTATATTCTCTTGTATTATTGGGTGATATTTGTTTTGGCCACGTGACTTAGCGTTTTGAGATGCCATGCCATACTTTTAACTTGGCTAGGCGAGATGATAGAATGCGACTACCGCCAAGCTTCGCCAAAAACCTATCTATCTATCGATGAGAACACTTTATACACATATCTATATCATTTTTTTTTAAATCACGAGCAAATGTGTATACTCTTACTAATACAATTTACTCTTGATTTTATACTTTAACTTGTTTTTAATTTACAACTGCTATTCAGACTATCATACAGAGGCGTTCGATATGATACTAATATGGTTGATAGAATTCTATTACCGATTAACTTCTATTTTCAGAATATTTCTGCTTTTTATATCTCATTAATAAGCAAGGAAAATTTTCTGTGTAATGATAGGTCAATGAAATGAATCAAAACATTTGTAAGGTCAAAGTTCAAATGCCAAGGGATGGTCGGTATTAATAAATACACACTTAAATAAAATGATGGTAAAGTAACTTCGGACTTGTAGGTAATATCTATCTATATATCATCATCATCTTTCTATAATTATAAATGTATATGTAAGTTTGTTTGTTACGCTTTCACACGATAACTACTTAACCAATGATCATTAAACTTTTTTAAAAGTATTCTTTGAGGTATAAGAAGTAACATAGGATACTTTTTATTAAATGCAAGTTAAGCCCCGGGCGAAAGCTAGTATGTGTATAAATCCTAGTTTAAAGATACACGTAAGAAATAGCTGTTTATATCTTTTTCCGTTTTCTTATTAAACGGGTAGATGAACGGAAAGTAGATCGTGAAACGATTACTGGTTTACACAAGCAACTTTACATGTTTTAACTTTTAAAATTAGGTTAGAAATTAAAAAACAAAATTTAACAGAACAAGTGGTAACAGATCTCGTATAAAGTTTTGTTAATCTTCTTTTATCATCTCTTACGACTAACATACAACACATTCTAGAATTCAGTGGTGTATATACGTTTTAAAAACATAAGTACGTAAAGGCTTTTGATATCATTAATTAAAATTGATTCAGTAGTTTTGACGCTACGTTGGAACATACAAACATGCATATATATACACTGCCAAAACTATTACCCTTTCTGGATTCAAACCCCACATAGTATAACACTGTGTATTGCACAAATTTTTGTTGGGAGTCGGAGTCTACTAAGTCCCCCGCGATACAAGAATATTCCTAATGTTATTGGAGTTGTCTTGTGCAATAAAAAACTAAAATTAATGAATAACAAAAAATTTGCTAAAAACACTTGTATCTGTCATGGGCATTTTCCGTGTCCGTGGTAATTTGTCTGTTCGTTTGGCACTTAGTGTAATAAAAATATAGTGTGTAGGTATGTATGTATGGCCTTAACGAGGGTTATGGTATGGCAGGGTATGGCAGGACAGGTCCTAAGAGGAGACCAGAGCACAGCAGTGGGACGTTATGGGTTGTTGATGATGTTGATGTGTAAGTACGAATGACAGAAAAAGAAACACATTGTTTATAACCGTGATATTCTTGTGCAAGGCATAAAAGACGGTTAGCATTAAGTTTTTACCGGTATTAGAGACTTATCTCGAGGTGAAAAGACGTGCAGTATTGTACTATTCCACAATAGAAAACTTAGAATGTCATTTTTTGAGCGTACGAGACCGCGATAAAATCATAAGATTGTTTCAACTGTTGTCCGTTGTCTATAACGACCTCATAGATGAATGGCGACAACGAGGAACGAATCATCTAAGGGGCGCCAGCTTTACTACTTCTTTACATCTGTCCGCGAACGGTTGTCGAAGACATGGCATGAGGTGAATCACTGTGTCGCTCAATTTCTTACAGGCCACAGTAACTTTAAGAGCAATTTCCACTCATTTAAATAAGTAAATTCACCATTGTGTCAATGCTCAACCCCTAACTCTAGCTGTAAACAGTCAGCTCATCACATAACATCTGGGAATGTAGTCTTTGGTGCAATGAACGTTATGTCATGCTAAATAGCTTACATCTAGCTGCTAGCTGTCATCTGGGGATGTACTACGGGGCTCTTGTATGAATTTCCGTGCGTTTAGGCGATTCTGCCATTCATTCTATGACCCTTAATATTTGATGTCAGTGACATCCCTATTTTAAAAAAAGGTGTCGCCTTTTTATTTCATTTTGTCTTTTACTTTGCTAAGGAGGAATAGAAGTGTATTTATTGTATTTCCAACTTTTCCAGTGTTCTTCTGATTAATCTGGTTGGGGGTCCCAAGAAAGTTAGATTTTTCCTTTGACTTCCCAAGTATCATAGCTCGGCGTGGTTTTGGTCGTTGATCCTGGTGCACAGGAGTTACAGTGGTGGGCGTGTGCGCAAGATTAGTCCCATAAAATTACATGTACATTAAATGCCACAATTTTTGTAGGCTTGTTGTTTTCTTCAACTGATGATTAATCCAGCTTATATTTATTGATTTAAACTAATAATATGAACATACATATATTTTGTATACTAGCATAATAAACAACTACTCTCCTCATACAGCAAAACCAAAACTGAAACTGCGTGTGAGTTGAACAGACGTGTAAGTGAGTTTTAGGGTAGGGATAGTGATGTCACTGTAATATCGATGATTTATGTTTATCTATACAATCTATACAAATAAATAAAATTGAAGTGTCAGTTTGTAATACATATAAATAAATAAATAAATAAATATTTCGGACATCTATCACACAACGCCATCTAGTCCCAAGCTAAGCAGAGCTTGTGTTATGGGTACTAGACAACTGATACAAATACATATATACTTTTTTTTTTGTAAATACATACATATTATACATAGAAAACACCAATTCTATATATCTGTATACACGGTACATGTACTAAAATAACATTTTTTACAATTTTTTTCTGTCTGTCTATTTATTCCGGGTAATCTCTGGAACGGCAGGGCCAATTTTGACAGGACTTTCACTGGCAGATAGCTGATGATCTACGGAATAACTTAGGCTACTTTTTTTAGTCTAGCTTCGCCCCGCGGCGTTACCCGTGGTACGATAATGACCACGGGTAACACCGCGAGGTTCAGCTAGTGTTGAATAAAACATAAATTAATGAAACAAAACACATCCCTATATTGCACTCTTTCTCGCATAAACATACATAACAGTGCTTTTGTGATAAAATCCCATAGCTTCGTCGTATATTATTCGTTTTTAGTATAGAGGATTTCGTTACCGTTTGGTAATAAAACCCTATTCATGAATTTAATGTTAGAAATAGTGTTACTTATGTAGTGTTAGTAGTCTTATTGAAAAAGAGTAAACTTGGAGTGTCTTGTCAGTTCTCCATAGAACTTCTACTTCTGACATAGAAGCCAGTGGTAGCAAGCAAGACACATTTATTTTTCATTCATTTATTAGTTATTCACACACAATTCAGATTTTTTTATATTTTTTATTACAATTTGGCTATAATCGATAAATTAAACTTATGTCTAGTTTTGGACTATTAACAATTATTGTTGATGACAAAGATATTATAAAACATTATTTATGATCACAAAAATTAAATTGTATTTTAGCAGAAACTACCCTTAAAAAAGTGAGCCGTCACATCATGTCACACATATGTGAAACATCGAAATTGTTTTATATAATAAATAAAAAAAATGATAAACTTCGTACCGCCATACCGCCACAAAAAAAAAGAATTTGTATTTCTGAAGAGAGGCTATATCTAGCAGTACATTAGGTATCATCAAGCGTCCTTCTTTAAATAAATGCAACGCAATTTGCTCCTTACTTTTACATAACATTTTTAATAATATAGATTGTGTTTTGATTTGGACAATCCCTGTGCAAAGCGCGGTCGTTTTCACGTATACGGTATCTTTTATGGAACACATTTTATCAAAAGTTACAAAGTTTTTACGCGTAAGATATTTTTGTCTTTGAAACTGCCTGGGTGGCGCAGTGGTAGCATGTGCGACTGCTGTGCTGAGTTGATTGCTGATTCAATGTCAATGCTGGAAGTCGGATTAAATGTTTGTCTGATCTGGGAATTTTGTTTTTGGAACGAAGTTTCTTATGGCGCGTTGCGAAAGGGGGCTAGACGGAAAAAAGTGTAACGACGCTTTTTGCTATAACTATAACAAACGAACAATACAAACTATAACTTCGTTCCATCCGGGCGTCCCTTGATACCTCTCAAGTTTTTTTTACAGTTGCCAAAATGACTCTGCCCCGCCTGATGGAAAACACAAGCAGAACCCAAGAGTGGTGGTCATCATCCTCAATGCGAACAACGACAGTGCAGCATGGTGACCAGGACTATGGCGGCCTAGTGAGATGCTTTTTCACGCCCCGGGATCTTAGTGGGATGGAAACACGTGCGCTGTTAGTGAGTTCCAGGTTTTAACCGCTCGGCACAGAAAGGAAGAACCGAACCGATGAGTGCGAGAGCGTATGTCTTCCACTCTCAGGTAGTGACTTCCAAGACTGGCACGTGTTGTCCTGTCGAGGAAGGTAGAAGGGGGAATAGTTGGAACAGCTTTTTGCCTGAAGAAATAACAAACATACACACTCACAAACTTTCGCCTTTATATATTACTGTGATTAACCCACGAAACTTTGTCTTCGTCTCTTTTTAAACACGCTCGGCTTGTATTGCTCTAAGCGTGACTTAAACTATCCTATCTTAGATGTCGACCTTTAAGATGGTAAGATAGTTTCGAGAAAACTCTTTTGGCTTCTGTAATACTACTACCCATTCCAACCAACAAAATTATAATAATACTATAGATACATTTTGCTACTGATTAATTTGTCTACTTCTCCATGACTGTGACAAATAATCACTGATATCAGTAGTAATATTGTAATATTGACATAATATACATCACTCTATTCTGTGATTTCAAGACTGTTTGAGTATCGGTAATAAACAAATACCCACATTCTAATTCCTCCTAACAGAGGCTGTAAATAAATTTCTAGTTAATTGCAAGTCTGCATAACACAACAGAATCGACTCGAAACTTGTCCCCCATACCACACGCCTGATTAATTTATCGACTCCCACTATCTTATCCCACAATCGGTAAATATGCTGGTACTCGGTTAGCATAATACGATTAACTATTATAGAAACTGAAAACGATTTTTAAGTGATGATATCTATTTAAAACTTGATTTCTACTAAACATCGAAAATCATATTTCATTTTAAATACCCCTATAAATGAATGTCAGTAGGTTTATTTATAATTTGACTGTAAGCATATTCTTGTAAGTCTAATTATGATCACGTTATTTTCTTTTAATTAGATGGCCGGTAAAACAAACTTGTAGCGACCCGGAGAGTTACGTTGTCTAAAAAAATGTGCACGCTAAATGTGGCAATAATACGTTTAGGTTTACTCTTTCTGGGATGTAGGCGTTAGTAAGGCAAGTAGTTATTAGATAAGCGACATATCAGAAGAAACTGTTGAGAATCTTATCATTAAGAGTAGTTCGAGTAGATGTTAATTCTCCCAAAGTTGCTTTATAACGTAATGAGAAGGA
The DNA here is from genome assembly GCA_905220595.1 of Spilosoma lubricipeda. Lineage (NCBI taxonomy): Eukaryota > Metazoa > Arthropoda > Insecta > Lepidoptera > Erebidae > Spilosoma > Spilosoma lubricipeda. The sequence goes on along the minus strand of HG992282.1, from coordinate 15,025,356 downwards.
GACAAAACTTCAAATAGTCAAAAAGCTAAAATTTTGACACGGTTTTTATCTACTTATTGCAGTATCTCTACAAAGTGCCACAACGAAGGGTCGCAGAGTCCAGATAGTACCCACTACTAAGCGAAGAGTAAACTCCTAAATTACAGCAAATTGATTTTTGTCACAGTACGTATACTGTTAATTTTCAAAAACACCAGACACAAGTAAAATACAAAATCTTTTACATACAAACACACATACAAACATAGACAACAAAAGCTCCGTTACGCAATACCTTGAACGTCTGCAAGTAGAAGTATTAGCTTGTCTCAAGTGAGTTTGCAACGAATCGCAGCAGGATGGCTCGCTGCAGATATCTTGAACGAAGTACACTTGTCAATATGTCAGAGACACTGTCTTCCTTCGCGATCGAAGGTTCGATTTGATTATAATTTAGTTAGATATTTGTATTTGAAAGGAGTAACTATGTTATTCGTTAAATTAAGTTTCTTAGCCTCTGTGAGAGTTTTGTATTGATGGGCGTATTAAATTTCTTCCGAACATTAAGTAGGAATCTGATTCTGTATGTACTTATTAACGCTTTGATTTAATTAAAGCCCATTTAGTCTTTGTATGTGTTATTTTCAATGAGGAAGGATCGAAAAGGAAACGATGAATAACTTAGGATTTAGGAATGTTAGTTTTAATTTTAAGTGCTAATTATGAAAGTTAAAACATCACTCTTGTATAATATTATTTACTAGTATTACATAGTTTTTTCAAATAGAACTATTGTTGAATTTGTGTCCTGTGTTCTTTGCCGTTCAATAGCAAAACAATGTTTTTGAAAATACAGGGCTTTATATCTCAGCATGCTATTTAGCAGGTAAATAAAAACTTAGAGAATCGAAAATATTTATGACTGTAAAAGAAAATAAATAATTCAAAACATTTTAATGTTTACAATTACTTTTAGCAAAACGTAGTAACGCTGCATTTAAATTGCATTAAGTTTAAATATCCAACATACTTTCTCATTTGCTTTGGCAACGTTACATTTCGTTCACATAATGAAAGTGAACGTTCTTATTTGACTCACTATTTGAGATTGCAATCCACATAGTGGCTAGCTGGATGCTAGTGAAAAGGACCGTCTTACAATGAAAGATGCTGCATTATTGTGCGGTACAACACAGGTGTATATGTATAAAGACTACATACTCTATGACTTACAAGTTTAAATGCAGTGCAGAAGAAAATTGTAAACAGTTACTAGCTGACCCGGTAATAATTATTATCTATACATCTATACAAATAAATAAAATTGGAGTGTCTGTTTGTAACATTAAAATAACAGCTTTTTAATCAATGCAAATGTATGTATATACGATACATATAACAAAAATGAAGTTTAAAATTTTTTTGTATGTCTGTCTGTCTGTCTGTCTGTATGTTTGTTCCGGGTAATCTCTGGAACGGCTGGACGGATTTTGACGGGACTTTCACTGGCAGGTAGCTGATGATCCGGGGAGTAACTTGGGCTACTTTTTTAGACTAACTTTGTCCCGCGGCGTTACTCGCGGTACAACAATAGCCGCGGGTAACATCGCGGGATTCAGCTAGTGTCAAATAAAAATACTAAAATCGTGAAAAAAGAAGGAGTTTGGGTAGTAGAGAGAAACAGAAATACTTTATGATCTATGCTCAAACCTACCAAATAACAATGCATTTTAATCGAAAGACCTGTAAATATCTCGAGTCACGGTGTACATTAGATAGTGAAACGGCACATAGTATTGTGTTTTACACCTTTTCATACCACTCCTACCTATGAATTCGTATATTTAAGTCAATTTGTCCATCCAGACAATATCTGTTAGAGATTTTTTTTTTACTACAAGAGTGCCATTGACGCATTCATCTGATATTTATTTTTGTAAAACAAAATGTGTTATACAATAACTTCTATTCTATTCTTCATATCTGAGTTTGTTCAAATAAAATTAACAGTTTTTATGCAGTAGCATTACTAGTACGAAGACAAAAGTAAATAATTGCTTTTTTTTACGTGTGGAAGCCCCTTCGGGCCATCACTCCTCCGGGGATTGCGGAGGGGCGGTGTGTAGGAATCGAACCTACTAAAACCTCACGGTGTGACACTCTGCACCTGAGACGGGAGGGATCCGGGAACTGCTGTCATTAACACATCCGGACCCCTCCCACAACACATTCTGGCCTAGATCAACGTACCTACATACAGCAAGTAAAAGAGAAAGTGGAAGTCGTGGTCCTTTAAGAGGTTAGAAGATCGATGATAAAATAGAGAACCTGACACTTTGATTGAGAGAGAGAGAATGCTACTAATGAGTATTATGTCGCTCTTCTTTTTACGCAGCTACGGCCGTAATATGTGTGTTTGTTTCTTGAACCGATTTTAATAAATGAGGTGTCAATAGATTCGTAATAATGGCTAGGCTGACATAGGCTATATAAATTTTATCAAAGTTTTTACGTACTCCGGTTATAGTTTTTTAACTGTTCTTGTTGTTGCTACCCGTACTACAAAATATGTACATAAGACGAATATATTCGGACCATTAAAATTCTTTTATCACGGAAGGATATGTCAGCATACTTTATAGCATTGTTTTACTTAGATAATTTAAATTACACAACTTTCAGCAAGGCTGTTGAAGGATCAAGATAAAATAATATTGGTTTAGTGACTTGCAAAGTCAATTACCTTAAAGCTACTTCCCTTGTGTTAAATATTAGTTTTTTCACCCACGAAAGCGTAAATTTGAGACACATTGCGTAAAAAATTGTTTTATCTATACTAATATATAAAGCTGAAGAGTTTGTTTGTTGTTTGTTTGAACACGCTAATCTCAGTAACTACAGCTCCGATTTGAAAAAATCTTTCAGTATATATATAGGCTATATATCATCACGCTAAGACCAAAAGGAGAGGAGCACCAATGAAAAATATTTCAAAAACGGGGGAAAATTATCACGCGACGGGCAATAGAAGACGCAAACGAGGTTGCGTGGGTCTGCTAGTGTCTTACATAGTTTAACACAACAAATTCATGTGAATCAAAATAAAGTGTTTAAGGAGTCTTTTCATGACTGTATACCATTTAATATAACCTTTTTTCCGCAAGATTTTATTATTCACAATTTTAAAACCTAAGATCTCTACAAATAGTAGGATTAAAATTAATGTTACTTAATCAAAAAAAAAGAAAATCTTCTTCTTAAGATGTTAATTAATGAAGTTCAAATAACATGTATCCATGTTTTAAATAAAGAGATTATTCGAAGTAAGTATAAATATTTGTTTCGAAGTTTGGGTGTTTTCTATGTATAATATGTACGTATTTACAAAAAAGAAAGTAGATAAGTATTCATATCAGTTGTCTAGTACCCATAATACATGCTCTACTTAGTTTGGGACTAGACGGCGTTGTGTGTTAGATGTCCGAAATATTTATTTATTTATTTATTTAAGTTTAAGCAGTAGATACTACAGTATTTGTTTTGGTCATCGTACGAATATGCACAACTAATATCAGAGTATATATCACATGAAAGGGTTGACTTAATACTTGTTTTATGTAAAAAAAAATCCGCAGTAAGTGCTTTTCCCGTTTCATGCCCTGTGACCCTGCCCTGTGAGATGTTTTGACATTTGACACGTGTAAGCCAAGGGGTTAGTTACGTTCGAAATGAGAATATAGCAAGATCGACAAAATATGAATATTTCCTTCTCCATCGACATATAAGTTTTTTTTTATCTGGTATCAACATATAGCGATACCACCAATATGCGAGAGTCCTACTGAAAAGGAGTAATAAAAAAGTTCTTTAAAAAAAACCACGATCATGATTTTGTTATAGACTAATTGTGCTTGCTCCTGCTCGTTGTTTTTATGAGTCGGAAATTGATCTCTATTCCATTGGTTTTAATATTTTTTTTGCGTTACTTAATTATGTTCCTAAGTGAAAGACTAATTTTAGTAGTCAAAGTTACTAGTTATAACATCTGCGATCTGCCAGTGAAAGTCATCAAAATAAGTCCAGCGATCCAGAGATTCCGGTACCGAACGCATTCGAAACCGGAATCTCCGTACCGTATCGTACCGTAGTACGTATATATTATAACTAGCCGACCCACGCAACTTCGTTTGCGTCTCCAATTGCCCGTAGCGTGATAATTTTCCCCCGTTTTCGAAACGTTTTTCATTGCTGCTCCGCTCCTATTAGTCCGAGCGTGAAGATATATAGCCTATAGCCTTCCTCGATAAATGTACTATCCAACACTGAAAGAATTTTTCAAATCGGACCAGTGGTTCCTGAGATTAGCGTGTTCAAACAAACAAGCAAACAAACTCTTCAGCTTTATATATTAGTATAGATTATGTGTACCGTATGTTAGAACCATTTTCCATACTTATGTATTTAGTGAAAAGCTGTTAATTTGATTGATGATTTAATTTATGTAAAAAAATTGAAGTGTCTGTTTGTAATTATAAATGTATAGATTGCAACATATCTTCATAGTCTTTGCTGATTTATATCTCAAATGACAGAATGAGCTGTGCATCATATACGACCTTGTTCAGATTGTGCCGAACTCACGCTGCTATAATGACAGTACACCTGTCCCGAGTATTTGTAAGATACTATTAATAGGATGACTTTCATTGAGGTATGAAATGAGATAATAGCTCATACACATTTTTATGTTGGACAAAAACAAACAAAGGTGAACAGGTCGGCAACGCACTTGTGACGCCTCTGGTGTTGCGGGTGTCCATGGGCGGCGGTAATCGCTTATCATACGTCGTATGTACGTACTTACCATCAGGCGATACGTCTACTCGTTTGCCCTCTTATTCATAAAAAAAGAAACAGGTTTTTCAAGGGTTTTTTAAATATATCTTGTGTCGTGGGGGACTCTACAATTATAGAATCAGATGAAATAGACACAAAGAACGCCTAGACTTAGATAAACAATTTGTGCATTAAACAAAGTGTACCTAGTAGCAGGGTACACAAATTGTTTTTTTTTTAGGGTTTGCCCCCACAACCCTTTGAGCAGTAGATAACCGCGTGGCGACCGTTTAAACCTCTACACCATCCGTGCGGTATTAGATTATATATTATGCTATATGAATAATTCTTAACAAAGTTTCACTGACCTTAATACGCCTACATTATCATAAATTGTTATAAACTATATTTTTTGGTAACAACTGAATTGAGAACCCTAACTTTTATAAAGTCGGCTGTAAACAATTTCGCTTGTTAAGCAATATTGCTGACAATATGGCTTTATAAGTGACATTATTTGTATATTAACTTAGATGTCAAGCTTCGTGTCATGACAATTTTTCCCTAAACAATCAATTTAAAATTTTTGTTTTTATGGAAAACGCGACATCTACTGTGAAGCCATTATTATCCATTAATATTAAAAGGCACATTTGCTAAAAAAATAAACAAAACCTTTCTCAGTAAGTGTTCATAGAACAAATATTAGATATGTAAAAGTGAAATCTTCGGTTACCGCATTCGACATCGCATTACATTCGCAGTATGTTCGGAAGTAATTAATAACTCAAGCCTTTGACATAGTTATTTAAATCAGACATTCTAATTTATTTGGTTTGAAGGATCTAATTCAATAAATTTTCAATTAACATTGAATTAAATACCGACATTATTAAACAGCTGTTACACAATATTTTAATTGTAAATGTAAATGTGTAATGTGGTGGGCTAATTGTAAATGTGGATAAGAACATGTGAATTTATGAGATTGTTTTATGAATACAGCACCAGTTATTTTTTCTGTGCGGATATCCCCTCGAATACCACCGATTGGTGGTTATATCGGACTCGAACCGACTGAAAACCACATCGTCTCGGGTACTAGAGGCCGGGGAACCAGATGCACCTTCGAAAGGAAATCCCTGGAACCCCGACTTACCTTGGGCCACCCAATATTTGTAGGTAGCCCCACCTGTGTAGGAATTCTAGCCCTTCTATTTCATTCAGAATAGGGCGCTCTTTATAGAGCTCGTGCCGTCCTGCGGTACCTGAGTCGCCTGAATAATAATAATAATAATAAATAATAAACATTTCGGACATCTAACACACAACGCCATCTAGTCCTAAGCTAAGCAGAGCTTGTGTAATGGGTACTAGACCACTGATATAAATACATATATACTTTTTTGTAAATACATACATATTATACATAGAAAACACGCAAACTCCCAAACAAATATTTGTAGATCATACAAACATTTGGATCGACCCGGGAATCGAACCCGAGACCTCATGATCAGAAGTCGCACACGCCAACCGCTAGACCAACGAGGCAGTCAACATGAATAACTTGCTCGCAGAAAGAGACGCCCGAGTTAAAAGCGCTCTCGCTCCGCAACATGGAATACAGCACCACTAATATTTACTGTACTGTTGCCCTAGCGGTATAAGTGGTCACCACGTCACTTTCTACTGCGCTAAGTGTTGTGGGTTCAAACACTTTGTGTCCCATGTGTGGAGTTTCATGTATGTTTATAAAGTCCACACAGACATGTTTATTTCTAATGCGTATGTCTTTAATGTAGGCAGTCTAAAGAATGGATAAATAAAAAATGGGAATAGTTCGATAAATACTGCTACTAGTTATCTCACTTCCTTATTCCGTTTACACTTTCAGTTTTTCTCATCTACGTCACATAGAATAGGGCCTTCTTAAAGAAATGGTCAGCCTGCAATGTAAATCTTAAACAAGGGACGAAACTAGAAAAGACGTTACGCTTCAATCAACTTGTCACACCAGCCCTCCCAACCAAGGTGACAGTCTACAAACATTAACGTTAATAGAAAACTAACAATTTAACAAATATATGGGAATCCCGTGACGTCACTAAATCACGAGCTTAAAACAAGATATCCAATGGCAATAACACAAGAAAATAAAGGCGTTAGTGATAGAAGAAAGAAATTTGACGCGAGATACTTGCATCTAGACTAAAGGTTCTGGGTAGAGTTTATCAATTACGTAGATAGTCGATTTCATGAGACCCAAGTTGTTCTTCCACTGTTGTATAAGTATACAATGACACAACTAATAATAATAATTTATTAACATTTAGAATATTTAGGATTTACATTTTTTACTATAGGATATTATATTCTGTGTAAAAGAATTGTAAATCACACGTATTGTTGCTCCTCTGGCACTCAAACTAAGATTAAACTTGTGTTATGAGTACCAGGGCTACCTCTTGAATGATCTTTTCTAGACTCACACTCACAATCAAAACGTACGTTAGTTTTTAAAAGAAAGTTTTAACACTCAGTTTGTTTTTCTTTAAATTAGGCAAACATGGACCGTAAAATATTGCCTAAATACAGAAAACTCAACAAACCATCTAAAGAAGCCACTTAGTAATGACAGGTGGGTTAGTCTCAGTGGATAGAAATCGAGTTGATTAGCATTTCTTGTACCCAATGGATTTTCCTTTTTACCCGACAATGAATTTAAACAACATTACACTTTTAGGAACATAGAATCACACTATATATATTATCTAGCTCTAGAAAAAATCTAGTAAAAGAGACACAGTCATAAATTTTTCATTAAATTGCAATTCATGTTATTCTATAATATCTGATAAGAAACAAGCAAAATATAGGGGGCATTACAATTATGTATATCCAAAATATTTTTATAGATTATCATTATGCACAAAGGTTTAAAAGGTGAGCTAGTTTTAATTCAGAAACTATACCAACTTTTAAACCTTAATACAAATTAACATGTATACAATCATATATTTCCTCAGCCGAATTCTCAGTTTAATTGTATTATACCCATACCACTGCACATTATTACTGTTAAAAAATAGACAACATACATAATGAATTAAAATCGCTATTTTTGTAAACACGAGTTCAATAGCCTATACCTACATATAATTACCACTTCGAGACGATCGAGAAGTACAGGAGAAAGATTATAATTTACTTGTCAACTTTAATATAAGGTTAGCTAAAAATAGTTGATGTAAACTAGATAAAATTTCCGACTATACGATGGAAATCCGTTCATTCGCAGGCTGGAAGCCGCCTCTATCAGTGATCGTCTTATTGTTAACATTTTACAGTTTTAAAGTGAAGTTAAAGTTCAAGGTTTTTTTTTCATATCAGGTAACATCGTTATCATGTGAAGAGGTTAATTTTAACCAATCGATTAGCTTTATACTGTTATTCTTGTTATAAATATTTCGTGACTGTCCTTTGTACATATTTATTGACGTTCTCGAAACTGTAGCCAAATCAGTGACTAATTTGTACCTCTATATATCTATACCTACGTAGTTTTTATTGCAGCTTGAATCATAGGAAATGATCGATAGTGATTCATTGAACTATTGGCAATGTGTAACAATTCGATATGATAATCAAGCAACATAAACGTGATTACTGAAACATTACAGGTGAAGGCGTCTATCGAAACAACTCGTGCGCTGCTGTGGGCGGGCGGCGCTGGCACTCAGTTAGAGACAGGCATCGACGCCGCTCGCACGAATCTGAACGCCGCACAAGGTACAAACACTAAAAAGAAACGCTTATCATGCTTCATATAACATTAGCACTAATAAAAGCTTAAGAATGTATGTGTACTTTTTTTCGTCGACTAATCACCTGTCGACCTCGACATCCATGACTAACTTCATGAACAAGGTATTCAGTTACAAAAATAATTTGCCGTGACTTCATGTGACTGAAATAACGCGTTCCGTTCAAGCGGCTGCTTTGAATAAAGCGGGCAGCCGCGAGAATATTTGCACAACACTCCATTCATATACATACATTCATCAAAATATTTCTTTTGTTTCGTTTATGATATGTTCGATTTTAAAATCGTTCTTCACGATTTCAAATTGGTCGTCTCATTCTGATATCGTTACTATGTAATAGGTACATATGTTTTATCTTCATCAACCAACTGGATTATTTTCAGCATTGATGACGGTATTGTTAACCTCGTCGAAGCTAAAAACATCTGTGTGACCTCTCAGCATCTTAAATTCAATGTTTACTGTCTCATTTGTCAAGGGCAATAAAATTATGTGCTCCTAAATATAATAGAATAGCAACGATATGTTGAAATTACTGAAGCGTCTAGTGAATATAAAAATTGTGTCAATACCAGTGCTGTAAATAAAAAGTGACATTTGTGTATATGTTTAGTAAAACATCAATTAATAAATCGTTTCGAAAAAGTTTTATTTCGGTCAAAACTTGTTGATTGATTGATCCAGTAGTTTTTAATAAATCAGTGTCTCAAAGTACATTTATAAACAATAATTTCATAAACTATATACCTATAGGCCACCGTGATGTGGTTCACCATGCTGTATTGTTGCATATTATATTATATTATTATATTGTATGCATTCGCATTCAGTATGATGACCAGCACTCTTGGATTCTGCTTTTGCTTTCCATCAGGCAGAGTTTGGCAGGCTGATACATAAAAAACACGTTATATTATATTTTGGTTTATAAACTCTGGAACTACTATTTACTATTGTATTTATTTTCTTAATTTTATTAACGATGCAAATAGAAACTAGTTATCATAGTAGCGCCACCTGGCGAGGCTTCCTGTGCGCTATAGATTCACCACTAAATTTAATTCAACGAAGGTTTAGTTAGAACATTGTTAGAGACTTTCGGCTTAAATCTGTCTGTAATATATAATTCTTAAAATAAGTACGCAAATATTTATTACGTGAGTGGCGCAGGAGTCCAGAACGAAAATAGACTATACCTCGCCGTCTACATTAAATATCGCATCTTGGAGCATAAAGATAACACGCTATTTTTCCTACACCTACACAAATTCTCAAATAAATTTACATGGCGGATACATTGTTTGCAATGCATTCAAGATATTATCAAAGTAATGGAGCGTTTCTACAAGTGAAAATGGTTCTTAGGTTATTGTATGGTGTTTTTATCACACTACTGTACATAGGTATATCAACAGATGTCAACCTTGCACCTTTATACACTATAAAGGTTTAATAGGTTGTTACTCTACTTTACTCTGAGTGCATAAAACTGTCTATAAAAATGTCAACTGTCTTGTTATAAAGCGACAAAGTCTTAAGGCGCGTAGCTCGCTCAAGTATAAGTCGTTTTCATAATACTATATTGTAAAACGTTATTGACATCACTTATTTTATTAAACGATACCACCAAGCTCTGCACTAAAATACTACTTAATCGATTTTGGACTTTAGTAGCCTGCAATTTAAGGAGTCTTAAGAAAAATGCAATATTCTAACCAAAGTTTCCAGCAATTTGCTAATAGCCGTTATTATTATTATATATCTCTCCACATGGGAAGCATCGAAAGATAATATTCGATCATAAATCAGTATAATAATAATCCTTATGCACAATCCTAAATAGTTCTATAATCAAGCTGGCTAACTAATGTACACACAGCAAATAAAAATCCTGCAAATGTACGCTGCTAATAATTTGCTGATGTATGAGTTAAGAAACAAGTTATTTATAACTCACACACGTGGAAACGTATAATAATATACAAGCCAGAATAACACAGAGATGTAAACCTGCACAGATATTTCATTTACGGTGTGTTTATGAAATCTTCTTTTGAAGTTATAATCTCTATGGCAGTGGTTCTAAAGTTAAAGGCCCATACCATCAGATGACAAATCGCTGGAATAAGGAAACAAAAATTAGAATAAAATTCACCAATAACAGAAGACTTTAGTCATTCTTAATTTTGTGTTTTATCGCAATTCTTCTGGATGTAATAAGGTCTACTTTATTTCAAGACTTTAATTACTAACCGGAATAACACAAACATGTAAACCTTACCAGATATTTCGTTGGGTGTATAGTTTATGTACATAAAAACTCCTAATGTCTATCAATCATGTGCATAAAACAGTAATAAAAATCTGAATTAACTATCCCACTGCCGAACATGATCAAGGTGTACAATTACATTGTAACCTACGACTATGACGACCTAAGTAAGTTATTAAACTTTTATAACCTTTAAAAACACATAAAACATTTCAATAAATAGAGGAGGTTTTGCCGATCATGTTTACTTCTCTACTTTAAATTCCCACTTAATAAATCATTCATTCTAATATCAACTTTGACTTCATAAAATTATGTGTGAAATTTCACTGAACATTAAACTGTAGCCTATCAGTGTCAATAGGCTATTTTCTTCAATTTACTAATGTTTCCATTACGATTTTCACCATCATCATCATCATCAGCCTATCGCAGTCCACTGCTGGACATAGGCCTCTCCAATTGCACGCCACTTAGTTCGATCCTCGGCTTCTCGCATCCAGCTCCTGCCACCATTTTCACCATAGACTAAGAGAATTCTTAGTACATGGTGAAAATGGTAACGTAACTATTCATGCATATGAATGGAAATGGTAACCGTTCAGTTAAATACATTTCAAGGAAAATACATAAAACTATTAATAGTTTACTAAATTTAATCACAATTTAGTATATTGTCGGTCATTGGCCTTCACTATCAGCAACTGCTAACGTAGATTTGAGGAACAACTAAACATCAGCCCCCCTAGCCAAGTTAACATTTTACAAACGTAAACCTTATTAGAAAAGTGTCAAATTTAGGCGAATGACGTCATCTTAATGCTAAGTCACGTGGGCAAAACAAAATATTAACCAGTAATACAAGCGTTTGCGATCGTAGAAATGGAAATGACGCGAAACACCTGCGTCACAACATCGCAAATATCTGCGAGCTCGCACGAATGCACCGCAAGAACTTCACGCCGTATCGCATCGCAGTTATGTGTGCCCTAAGGGGCTGACCACCCTAGATTTTGACCCTAGATTTTGGAAAAGTAGAGTGCTATTAAATGTTCAGTGAATGTTAGTAATGTGTCATATTCTTTGTGCTTTGATCTTTTAAATTACGATTTCTATTAACAACTAAATTTTTATATGAGTGATCAATCAAGAGTCGTTGTTTGATTTTAAACAGACGTTGTTAATCAAAGTAGTGAAGGTCAACGACTCGAAATTCAACTTGCACTATTGTATTTTTAAAATACATAATACCGAAAGTTTCTCAATAGCTACTAATGAAAAAAAGATACTTAATCTGAAGAAAAGCGGGTGAACGGGTATTAAACTGCATTTATTGCGTCTGACAACATTTTCCCTCCAACAAATAATATCAATATAACAATTATGCATACGATTTTTTATTATATCATCAATAAAACCTCTATAGACACATCATCTTAAGGTTCACAGGTAAATAATGCCCTAAGCATTGCGTCCACCGTTTTAGAATAAAAAAAAGGATTTACTTCTATAACTACGATATAATTACAACAAATCTCTTTAAGGTCAAGATTACCGTAAGGATCATAAGATAAGATTGTTCTCTCATTTAATATTTGCTATCATGTGAAATGGCCTTGCTAGCCAAAACAAAAGGGTATTTAAATAAATAGGGGAAATGTAACAGCTGTATCAATATCGCCACATTTATTTATTTACAATAACATACATACCTGAATGTATGTCGCAGTGGTTTGAAATGTTAAAATCATTATATATCAAGTGGCAATGCTTGTAATGCTGATACAAGAAAACAAAAATAATGATAAACAATATTTTAGTGTTATATTCGAAATAATAATGGATATAAGATTCCACTCATTATTATTTCGCATCAAGAGCTCCAGATTAGTTTAAGACTTTAGTTAATGTTAATTTTGTTTCGAAAAGATAAGTAAACTTAGAGATAAATGTGACTAAGTCTTATTTTAAATAAATTAACCATTTAAAGCAACTAACTGCTGAGCCGTGTTGGGTGATTCGTGGAGTTAGTCCCACTTAATATTTAATCAATTCTAATAAAAAGTTGCAACAAAAAATTAGTACTACGGTAAACTCTAACATTAGTCTTTTTCTTCGTGTACCGGTAACCCATTAAAGGGAGGGCATATTTATTTATGTATGGGTCTGCCAAAGTGACTCTACTCTGTTTGATGGAAAGCATAAAGCAGAATACAAAAGTAGTGGTCACCATACTCATTGCGAATGCAGAAAACGCAACAATGCAGCATGGTGACCCACACCATAGCGGCCTAGTGAGATGCTTCTGCAATATTGGGCCTCCGGTCTCGCACTCACCAACGAAACACGACAGCAGGAACGCTGTCATTTTACGTAGATCTTCTGTAATAGACTAGTACCGCCTCGGAGATCAGCGTGGCTCTACTATCTTTTAAACAACATTTAAAGAATATTTATTTACATTCTAACAGTTATGTGATGTGGTAACAGCAAAACGCTATTTCAAGAACAGGGTGCTATAGACGTCTTCCGCGTCCATTTCGCAATTACCGCGTACACAAATACGACTCGACGATGATATGTTTATTTCAGACATTTTACTGCAATGTTGTACACTTCAAACACCTGTATTATTATGAGAAAAGTTTGGTGTGCGTAATTTTTGTGCATATTGTGTGCGGATATTGAGAAAAAATTAAGAAGCTAACAGAGAACTTTGAGAAATATAATCACTATATAGTATAAAACAAAGTCGCTTCCGTCTGACTGTCCCTATTAATGCTTAGATGTTTAAAACTACGCAACTAATTTTGATGCGGTTTTCTTTAATAAATAAAGTGATTCAAGAGGAAGGTTTATATTTTTAACTAGCTGAACCCCGCGGTGTTTCCCGCGTTTATTGTTCTACCGCGAGTAACGCCGCGGGACAAAGTTAGTCTAAAAAAGTAGCCTAAGTTACTCCCTGGATCATCAGCTACCTGCCAGTGAAAGTCCCGTCAAAATCCGTCCAGCCGTTCCAGAGATTACCCGGAACAAACAGACAGACAGACAGACAAAAAAATGTTTAACCACATTTTTGGTATATGTACCGTGTATACATACATATGCATTTAGTAAAAAGCGGTTATTTTAATACTACAAACAGACACTCCAATTTTATTTATTTGTATAGATACATGTATAATATACTAGAGAAACACTGTCCATTTTAGAGGTTAGAGGTTTAATGTCGTAAATAGTTGAAAAGCTAGCTAAATATCGAGATTGTGGAGAGTAATATTAAAGTATGTGTCTAAAAATAAATAAATCCGAATGAAATCACATTGACAACTAATATTTCTGTGAAACTTGTAGTAAATACATTATTCGGAAAGAAATATGGTGGCCGTCATTTTCGGTGGGTGGGCTAATAAAAACGCAATAAGTCGAGGTGCTCGCCGACACCCTCAGGCGCGAATCCGAGGGTGTAATAAAATTACCTCATGAGGAGGATAAAATTTGTCATTCTAATTTCTGATATACTTTTCTGGAAAAATATACACGTTGCTTTTTTGTTTTACCTATGTAAATAACTTTTAAATTGAATATGCATTTTCACTTATGAATTTATTTGAATTGCTGAAACATATGTATTTCAAAACTTATATGATTGGTGTATTTGTCCAATGTTATGAGAATCTCTTAAAATTTTTTTTTCCTATTTCAACAAAGGCCACTGTATTCACTTGCATCAAAGAATATTATCGCAAATTCTATAAACTGCCGGTACAATACCTAGTACTAATAGAAATAGGTAATCCTACAGCTTATAAATCAATGACGATTATTAATGGAAAATCTTTTTCTATATTCCAGCGCTGAACGAACGATAGAAAAATGGCCACCGGTCCTAAGATAGTACACAAGCAGTTCAACTCGCCCATCGGGCTGTACTCCCAACAGAACATCAAGGAGACGCTCGGCAAGCACATGCAGAACCTCGGCAATGGCACTGTCGGGTAATTACCCACACACTTTTATTTATTCCATTCACATACATATGTAACTTTATCCTGAAACGATCGTTGTCAGAGGATTAACCTCTGAGATCCTTCGTTCAAATCATGATAGTCGACTTAAATAAATGAAATTCTTATGGAAAGAAAATAAAATATTCTTATAGTTTTTGAAGAATTTCACGCAGTAAAATCTTATAGTATTTTTATTTATAACATTTAATATACCACTGCATGGTCATAATTTCTACATAAATATAGTTTTCTAAATTGCCTAATAAGGGTCATAATTCTTTCTACACTTCAGTAACTTTTAATTTTTTTTTGTCAGTGCCTTATTGTTCAAGAAATAATCGTAGAAGTGAATTTATTTATTTATTTATTTACACTTCCTGCATTACAATTGCACGAGGCGGACTTAATGCCACATGGCATTTTCTACCAGTCAACCTTGAATTGGTTCAGTAAGGTACAAGGCAGGTGCATATGTATCATACATAATTATTTACTTTACAAGGCATTTAAGATAATATACACTAACTTATAGATAATGCTAATGCTATTTAAAATACATAGACATACCTTCATATTTATGTGGTTAATATATAATAAAATAAATACAATAATATCTGAGGTGACGAGGTCATGACGATATTTCTGTCAGTTCTTTCTTGAAATATTCTCGAACTTTGGCTTTAAACTTGTCGCGATTTGTTGACATCCTGATCTCAACCGGAAGTGAATTCCATAGAAGAATAGATTGTACAGCAAAGGAAGAGTGAACAAGAGCAGAGGTGTGTCTTAGACACAGGAGTAAAAGATTATTATTGGAGCGAAGATCTCTGTCATGGTTGGAATTTAGCAATTTAAGCTGTGAAGTGAGATAAGTGGGAGCTGTAGGGTTGTTGAGTAGAGTATAAAGGGTGGTTAACGCACGCAAGCTACGGCGTTGACGTATGGGTAACCATGACAGCTGGGTTCGATAAGTGGAAATATGGTCGTACTTGCGGAGGTTGAAGATGAACCGAATGCAATTGTTGAGAAGACGGTCAAGTTTATTGAGTAGATCTGCACTCAGGTCGAAGTAGCACACATCACCATAATCAATGATTGGGAAGATCAAAGCCCGTACAAGCATCAGCTTAGTAGTATGTGGAAGGAAGTTCTTTAGCCGATAAAGTGACCGCAAGGCTCCAGTGACTCGCTTACTTACGTTCGCAATGTGTGGTTGCCAGGTGAGGCTGGAATCAATCCATAACCCAAGATCCTTAACAGCTGAGCTGATTGGTACAATGGATCCGTTGTAAATGATCGCCGGCAGTTTTGTCATGTCTATTCTACTTATCATTCTGGGGCCACCCACGATTATTGATTGGCACTTGGAAGGATTGACACTAACGCCAAATCGCTCAGACCAGTCCCCGATTGCCCTCAAATCATTGTTGATGCGATCGATTGCCTCCACGAGATTATCGGGGCCGATTTGTGAGTAAATTTGAAGGTCATCTGCATACAAATGATACGCACACTGAAGATCGAGAGTAATAAGATTGATAAACATCGAAAATAGAAGAGGAGATAGGATGCCACCTTGTGGGACGCCAGAAACTAGGTCACACCAACTTGATGACGCTCCATCAGTGCGGACCGACTGCCGGCGTCCCCGAAGATAGGATGAGAACCATTCCAGAGCCTCAGTGGAGACCATATAGTGCTTAAGGATAGATAAAAGGATGTCATGATTAACTGTGCTGAAGGCGTTGGAGAAGTCAATCAGGACTAGAACAGTAATTTTTCCGTCTTCCACACCATTTCTTATGTCACTGGTCATTTTGAGCATGGCTGTGGCGGTGCTATGGCCAGGCCTGAATCCCGACTGAAATGGGCTGAGAATCTTGTTTTGGGAGACAAACTTAGACATTTGTTTATTAACGCACGCCTCCAGCACCTTGGATAGAAAAGGAAGGATTGATATGGGGCGGAAATGGGTCGGGAGTGAAGGATTAGGAAGTTTAGGAAGGGGCTGAACGTATGCCTTGCCCCATAAGGTTGGGAAGTGTCCAGAGTAAAGGGAGAAGTTAATGATGTGGGTGATTGCAGGGAGAAGTTGGTCTAAAATGGTAACTATCATAATGCGACTTATATCGTCGCAACCCACAGCCTTAGATGTTATTTTTTGGATGGTCATTTTGATTTCATTCGAGGCAACCGGAGAAAACGAGAAGGTTTCAATGCTCTGCCGTGGTAGCCCAGCAATATAACCGAGAGTTCGGCTCCTGGCCTCAGACGACATTGAGGAAGATGTGGCGAAATGACGATTCATGTCGTCTAAGTCAATAGTCAGAGATGTACTCGGTTGCTGGATTCTACCCACACCCAAATTCCTCAGGAACTTCCAGACTCCGGCAGGCGTGGAACGAGAAATGTTTAGGTGTATGTGGTGACGTTTAGCGTTGCGTATCATCTGGTTGCATCTATTTCTTGCGGTTTTGTAAATGGTCCAGTTGTTCTCACAGCGATTCTTTCTAAATTTACGATAGGTCTGGTCTCTGTGACGCATTGCCAAACGGATCCCCTCCGTTAACCAAGGTGCTGGCGCGTGTCTCACCCTGACCCTCTTCACCGGTGCGTGCTTATCGTATAGGTTACGAACAATGTCTGTAAACACCTGAACCTTGCCATCGATGGTAGCTGCTCGCTCCAGGGGCTCCCAGTCAATCGCGGTGGCATCTTGGCGCAATTCCGAGACGTTCATTCGGGTGAAGCAACGCGTCAACAACACTTTCGCCCTGGGTTTGGGAGGTCTCAGGATATAAGACAGGAAAATGAGGTCATGATGAGAAAGTCCAGGGGCAGGAAATTGACCATGAGAGGACGCGAGAGAAGGAGAAGAGGTAAGGATTAGGTCTAACCAAGTATCATGTCCAGAGTTGTTATGATGTGTAGCTTGGAGAGGAGAGACATGAAGATTGGCAGACTGTATTAGGTTACAGAGCTTCCGGGTTCGAGGATTGAGGGAGTCAAGGAGGTCAGTATTGAGATCTCCCATGATTATGTGATGCGCATATTCAGACCCTAAAGACTCAAAAACCGATTCCAAATCAGTGAAGTAATCAACTGTAGGAGGACAGTAAATCACTCCCAAGATGACTTTCACACCCCTAAAATAAATCTCGAGGAAGAGGTACTCCGCAGAAACGCCAGAGGCGCAAGAAGAAGTAGTGACAATTTTATAACCAAAATCGCTGCGTATGTAAATAGCTACACCGCCACCCCTGCGCCCAATCCGGTCGTTTCGGACGAGGCTGAAGCCAGGAAGAGAGTAAGAGGTGGATAGAAGTTGAGGTTTTAGCCAGGTTTCAGAGATTAGGATGGCATGAACATTACCCTTGTTAAACGCTTCGAGAAGTTCACTGTGGTGCGATGGTATGCTTTGTGCATTCACGTGGCATACATTGAACAGCTGGTCCGATTGAAAGCTAAAGGTATTATGAATAAAATCACCCAGTGTACCTGGAACTGAACAGAAACTCCCTTCGCCGGACAAATCGTCATCATCGTTGGTTGAGTGATAGACATCGTCGTCTGACATAAATTATAAATATAAATACTAATATATACTATAAAAAATAAAAAAAAATACATACACTACAAATCAAAACAGCGAGCCGATCGTTACTGAACCATCCGCCAGCTGTCACAACGAAAACAGAGACATGTAGATAACAGAGTGAAAAAAAATAATAGTACCAATCTTAACACGCTAATAAAAGGATATCACTACAAAATCATGATGAGAAATATAAATCTAAAACTTACTGACATTACTATAACTAAACTACAACCACATCGGTGACGTGAGAGATAAGTTGTCTATGTTGACATAGCAGAATTGTCTAACGAAAAAAAAAAAAAACATTAAATAAAGAATAGGAGCTTATCTGTAATCAGTGGGGTATCAAATTATTATTGTGAAAACACGGGGGTAATAAGAATTTCTGCTACATCAAAACAAAACCATCTCTGTTTTTCATTAAAGACAACTCCCACATTAATATAGATACATCCTGTGTCGCGGGGGACTTTACAAAAACACATACATGGGACACAAAAAACATCCAGACTCAGGACAACAATTTGTGGTTCAAACAAAGTGCTGTCCCGCGAAGGATTTGAACCCGCAACACTTGACGCAGTAGAAAGCGGCGTGGCGACCGCTTAAACCACTGGACCAACCGTGCGGAACGAAGGTGTAATCAGTTGTACAAAATTAAGAATTAAGAAAGCGACATGTGATAACAGATAACGTGTAAGAAGGTAGTAACTACATGCATAAATATGGATTAAACAATCCTGCATAACCAATGTGACATGTGAATATGTTGGCATGGATAGACGTTACTTTGGACGCGAAGATGCCCTGGCGCCGGTGCTGGTAGACTTGGCCGATGATACGCTCTTGGGATACTTCCTCAGTATATCGTTGAGCTGTTCCATAGTTGTCAACCTGTGTCTGGTTCCATCCGGCGCCAATACATAGATTACTCCATCCTGCGTCCAACACGATCTCATGCCGAAGTGCAGTCGCGCCTTCGCGAAGGTTGCCTGTCTCCCCTTAGTTAGGAACTCTCTGATTGTGATAGAAGAGCCCTTCAGTCTGGTCTTTGCTTTCCAAATAGCTGCTTTTGTGGTCACAGTCGAGAAACGCACAAGAATAGGGCGATGACGTTCCTTACTGGGATTGCCTAACCTGTGACAGGTTGCAATAGAATTAGCTGTCGTGTCTGTAATGGCCAGCTGGCCGTTAATGACTCCCAGAACTAACCCAGCGCAGTCCTCGCCAGCGGTCTCAGGCACTCCTGACACTATTAAAGCTTTACGACGATGTCTGGTTTCGATGCTGTCCACCATAGATGAGCACTCCGCCACCTGCTGTCGCAGCAGCCCCAGCATTGTGAAAATAAGTTCCCTGAACGTGCGGAACTCCTCAGCCACTCTGGCAACCGTATCCTTGCTGGGTACACCGCCCTGAATCTGTGCTTCCAGTTCACCCATCCGTTTAGCAAAGCACTCCTCAAGGTTCCTCTGTGCCGCTTCAATGTCAGCAAGTTGAGACATATTGTTGTTATTGTATTTATGGTGCGAAGAAAGCAAAAATACAGTTTTGTATTGAAAACAAGATATTACAGTACTCTGTGACAAGCCGGCAGGTGGTTATCCAATTATTGAGTGTCTGGATGCATTGAATATATCACAAACACTAACCCACTTGTATCACGGTATATAGCACTTAATAAGGTTAACAAAATTAAATATATTTAAGTATTACTATTTTATTTACTTTTTTCAAATAAGAGTTGCAAGTCAACTATTTGCACCTTGTGAATCATGATACCATCGATTTCTATAAACATACATCAGAGTTCTACCATCGAACTCTACCAATAAATTGTGTGAAAAACTCCCATACGAAATATCAGTCTGGGATTTTCTGTAGGAGGGAATATTCATTCAAAATAATATACAAGGGTGCCGATAATAAGTAAAAGAATCCGGGAAAAATGATATTACGTTTCATGAAACACGGTTTCGCTGAAAAGCATTTATAACAAAAATTAATAAGATGAATGTCTATTTTTGACCTTTGTCCTTAGTACAAGTTTATTCGTCTTTATTGGAAAATAATCTCTAAGAAGGTGATGTAATCATGAGATCTATATAATAAGAGAAAACACAGTTTTGTTTGTGATATTTTATTCAAATTAGTATTAAAATATTTTCTATTGAGCGATTATGGCAGTAATAACATGGTACTTCGGATTTTATATTTGACTGTTTCACATTTGTTCCAAAAGTTTGATTTCCTAGCGTTTGGCAGTTTTAGTATTGACATTAGGAGGACTATACAGTGATGTTTCGAGTTATACTTGTCAATGGAATAAGACAAAATATACAAAATGGTCCAAATTCGACTACCATCCGATCTACAGTAGCTAGAAGTGTTCTTAACCAATTCAAGAATAAATCAAATATTTGATCATACATAATTGCTCTGGTCAATAAAAAAATCATCATCATCAGCCTATCGCAGTCCACTGTTGGACATTGGACATAGGCCTCTCCAGTTGCACGCCACTTAATTCGATCTTGGGCTTCCGCATCTAGCTCCAGCTCTTATTTTCTTGGGATTAAAAAATATTCCCAAGAAAATACAAAATCACATATACACACACACACATACAATCATTTTGAAAAAATCTCTAGTCATTAGAATCAAAATCTCTAGTATACGAGTTGTTCATAATTACCATTACACTTCTACCAAACCTTTAGTGAAATATAGGCGTGAATTTACAAAGAACTAAGCATATCGAATGAAAATATATTTATTTCACCAATATACTATCTAATTAGGATTACGACGTATGATTCTTTAAGAAAACCGATACGTAGGAACATGATCCCACTTATTACACCCATAATTAGTTCTAAATATAATAACTTGTGATAGCTGTCTGCCATATTTCTTTCAATAGAAGATGAGCAGTCTAGTGTATGAAGTGCATTAAATGTGGATGTTATTAATATCTACCTTTGCTACAGGAGGCTTAGATCTAGAAAGGGTTTATTTTTAATCGTTACGTAGTGTGAAATTATATTTTATGATTTGACGATTGATATTGTAACTGTCAAAATGCTTATTTAGATGAAGCCTAAAAGCATTCTATGGAGATTGTTTTTTGTTTTTTCGAAAGAGAGAAAAATAAAATATGGATGTGGTGAAATGGGGACCCCATTTCGAAGACTTAAAGACGAAGAATTAAAGACTTGAAGACTTATGATTTGAAGACTATAAACATTTGGCATTGGCAGAAATAGCTGATCCAAGAGATCCGGCTGGTAGCCATTTAATCAAAAGAAGAAGAAGACATTCTATTTTAAAACTAAAGAATTATACGGTACATTACATTTTTCAAAGTTATAAATATGAAAGACAAATTTATTCAAAATCCGATACAAATTCAATATTAAACACCTAAACCCTGGTTGTTTGTTAACTAAATTTAGAAAGGTGAAGAGTATGTTTACCAAGCGGCCACCGTAACACATAACCACCATGTAATTCATTGATCATTTTATTGAAATGTTTATTCTAAGAGTTATTCTCGCACATACAAACATAAACACGATCAAATCATTTTTTTCAACATGAGTATCAATAATTTTTAGAACACAGCAATACAAAATACTTCAAAACAACCGTAACATTCCGCAAATAGAAAATAAACGCTGACTTGCCTAATTAATTAAAATGCATAATTATATTAGGCAATTTGCACAATAATTATCCTTTAATCTAAGCAAAAAGGCTGCTAAAGATAATACCGCCAAAAATGCTAACAAGAAAATGATCATCGCTCGTCGTCCCTTCATCTAAGTTAATGGCTGATTCTTAAAATTTTGTGGGCAAGGTTATATTAACATATACAAAATAAAAGCTTTATAAGTAATTGAGGTTTCCCAAAACATATTTTTACAGATTCCGGTGGGAAATAAGACGGTGTTAATGACCCGGGGAAATATGACTACGTGTTTATCTTAAAAGTACCGGTATCGATCAAGTAAATAGGTAACATTTCTAGCTGAGTTAAGTGAAATAACTGTATTAAATGGGCAGCTACCTTATTTTCGCTCAAAAAAGAAAAAAATATCTTCTTTGTTCAAGTACTGTTTTTATTTCTTACGTATGGTTTAAAGTCGTTTAATTTTGTATTTTTGTTTGAATACAAACTTAAAACAAATTAAAGGCTAACTAATGTTAACGCATTTTTTTTCACTAACTTTTTTGAAGTTCAAACCAATTGTGCATTAATTTACAGTAGTAACATATCTTTTAAAATCACTTAACTAAATAATGTGGAAGTCTCTGTAAATATATTGTTTTTAAAATAGCATTCCGACTGCATTCTCCTTAGAGAGTTTTATACTTTTTATTAGCTTCGTTTTTAGCGTACGAGATTATGCCAATATTTGAACTAAGTCGCACTTTGCAAAGTGTTTTTATAGTTCTTATTCCTTTAATTTTCTTAAAATATTGTGTGACTATTTAAATTGTTTTCTTCATCATCATCATTCTATCGCAGTATAATGCTGGAGGTAGAACATTCCAATTGTTCGCCGCTTGATTCGAACCTCGACTTCTTGCGTTCAGCTCCTGCCAGCGATCTTGCGTTAATTACTTGCGTCCACCTGGACGTCCTATTGACTTAATTGTTATTTTTTCGATACGGTCTATATTTTAGAATATGGCTTAGTAAAGGTTTTGACAGATTTTTTACTTTTTACCGCAATCGTTGATTACAGCTTGATTACCGGTTAGATCTCAGTAAGTAATCTGCTATCCTAAATCGTAGTTTAAGGAATAGTTCCTGTGGCATCTTAAACACACCTTTAACTGCCTCGTTGGCGCAGTGATAGCGTACGCGACTGCTGTGCATGAGGTCTCGGTTTCGATTCCCGGGTCGGACCAAATATTTGGTTCGGAGTTTGGGTGTTTCCTATGTATAATATGTATGTATTTACAAAAAAAAGTAAATATGTATTTATATCACTTGTCTAGTACTCATAACACAAACTCTGCTTAGCTTGGGACTAGATGGCGTTGTGTGTTAGATGTCCGAAATATTTATTCATTTATTTATTTATTTACCTTTTAGTAAGTTATTCACTAATAAAACTTTGTGACCCTTTCCCTTTTTCATCTTTGTTTCTTTACAAAATTAGTTAAATAAAACCTTTAGTTTATACCTCTCAATAGTTCTGACAAAAACCATTTACTGCAAAAAACCTCTGTATTAATTATTATTGCAACGTTTATACATCAATATGATGTACGTGGCCAATGTTATAATATTACATCGCATTGCAATTATGTGCAACTGTTTACGAACAAGATCATAATTATATTTAAATAATGATCTCACTCTGTATTTCAATTACAGCTGTTGATGTTACACTCGAAAATGTAACAAAGACAATATAAACACGTAATTCTTACTTCTAGATCGGTGTTCCGTTGAACTTGTGCCAGTGAGATGGCGTATTATTTATACAATCGTCTATTAGATAATTAGTCATTGAATTGGAGGAATAGACACAAATACCTCTTTTTTTTTGTGCGGAAATCCCCTCGGATACCACCGGCTGGTGGTTATGTCGGACTCGAACCGACTAAAAACCGCACACCGTCTCGGGTACTAGAAGCCGGGAAGCCAGGTGCACCCTCGAAAGGAAATCAGACACAAATACCTCCTATTGTATATTTTCCCCCGTTTTTGAAACATTCTCCATTGGTGCTCCGCCTCTTTTAGTTTTAGCGTGATAAAATATAGCCTATAGCCTTCCTCGATATCCAACACTAAAATAATTTTTCAAATCGAACCAGCAGTTCCTGAGATTAGCGCGTACAAACAAACAAACAAACTCTTCAGCTTTATATCTTAGTATACATAATAGCTTTTGGCTGTGTATATGTTGGTTATCGTGGTGATTCTTTAAACTGATATTTCTTTTTTTTGTCAACCGAATAAAATAAAATAAATACTAAATGCTATGTGATATTTACCACAATACACAAATTAAAATCACTTTCAAATCGGGAAAGCTACTTGACAAACTGAAAAATAAGAAAAAAATACCGTTTTGTGTTGTGTTAATTCAATGAAGACCACTTTCACTAATTTTATTTATTTTTAGTTATTGCCCGCGGCTCCGCCCGCGTATGTCAGTTATCGCGGCAAATAGTAGCCAATGTGTTATTCTGATGTATAAGCTATATTACTGTAAAATTCATATAAATCCGTTCGGTAGTAATTGCGTGAAAGAGTAATAAACATCCATCCATCCATCTATTCATACTTACAAACTTTCGCGTTTATAATATTAATAGGATCTTTGTATGTACAGACATCGACCTGTTACAGTTTTGTTATATGTATAGATTTATAGACGAATGTGCAAGTATGAAATAGGTATATTTTGAATCACCTAGGTACATTGGCTAAACTTTTAATAGTTTGTTATATCAATTGACATTGTTAATTATTATCGGTTCTTAGTCTATGATTAATGCGACACACTTTATTTACTTCTCAGGAATGGTAGGATATAAGTATATTCTAGTCGCTATCACATCATCAATCACAAGAATAGCCAGTTCGATCGGAATGCGGATTGGCTGCACTCAGTTAAAAATAACCGCTTTCAACTATAAATAAATCGACACCACACACTTTAGTACAGCAAAGAAGAAAAAATAATAGACGTGCCAATAAACAGACAGTGAATCACACACGAGTCAATATCGTCTATGAGATGAGAATTCTAGTCGGAGATTCGTGATCTCATGCGCATTGAACCCGTTCGAAACAGTAGGTATATCAATCAT